>CM062809.1:1018926263-1019669296 GCA_031772625.1 Pinus tabuliformis | reverse complement strand
CGTTGTAGATAAAATATCCACTTATACCTCGGTGGAAGAACTCCATTCTCGTCGTTGATCATCCTAGAACGCTCATACACACCTAACTTGTATTAGTACCTATTCAGTGGTGGCTGCTAGTACCTATTAATCTAGGCGTAGGCAAGGGAAGGAACAAAGCTATAAGCGAAGGGATTGTAAACAGGTGACTCATTTAATCAAGTAGTTGATTCTGCAACCATTGAAGCAGTTGAAGATACATACCCATGCCCAGAAAGCTAATCCAACTATATAGGACCAATAGTTTATCCGCCACCACCTCTAGTACCAGCAGCAAGACCATTCACAAGAAAAGTAGATGTTTTTTCAGTTGAATATGTAGTTGACTGTACAGCAAGTTCAACATAAGTAGATCTTGTCGATTAAGCAAATGAACTAGTACCTTGTGATCGAGATGATGACCTTCGTGATCGAGTTCTGGATGATCCATACAGAGACACATAGGGAACTAACCACTACAGATGGGGAACGGGAACTAACCACCACATTAGATAAAACCACCAGTAGCCATGGTAGTAGATATAGCACCAAAAAAATAGATCATGTCGGTTCAGCACCTCTAATAGTAATAGAGCTAAGAACATAGGTCTTTTTACCAAGAGAAAACACAAAGCCTAGAGAAGCAGTGACAGTACCTCGATCCTTTCCATTTGGAGATAGAGAGCCAAAGTCCACCTTTCATGTTAGAGAGCGAGATCCAGTTACTTCCACATCCGAACCATATCTAGTCGCACCAGTAGAGTAAGAAACAACAGTTCTACCAAGATTCGATCCACCAGTACCGCTAGCAGCATAAGCAGTAAATTAGTAGCAGAGTAAGCATCCTAATCACCATAAGCAGATCCTCCAGGTCGAAAATCAGTCCGAGGCATTGAAACACCATGAGGAACGACAAGAGCAGTAGTAGAATCCTATGTCTATTGAATAGATTAAGAAAATGAACCAGGACCAGCAACATATAATCTAGAAGGTAAGGTAACACGAGAAGCTGTGAGAATAATGTAGAAATAGAATTTAGTTATGAAGCAGTTGAACAAAATTAGTTATGAGCAGTTGATCAGAATTAGTTTGTGTGGTTAGGAATTGGTTTTAGATATTTCCTATATAAGTATGATGTAACTGAGCAAATGTTTTAAGGAAGTTGTGTGTGAGCCTTGTCTCACTTTTGCTGGTTTTCTGTCCATGTATTTGTCTGTGTATTTATTTTAAGTTGGTATCAGAGGTAGATCGTCTCTCATCTGGATTTCCTGGCCAATCTGAATCAGAAAAACCTGTCACTACAACATCAGATACATCAGTATACATAATACCAACAACAGTTCACAGTGCCACATACCCCTCAGCAAAATGGTGTTGCTGAGCGATGGAATAGAACCTTGGTGGAATATGCTCGTAGTATGCTGCAAGGTAAGAACATCTCTAATGGTTTCTGGGAAGAAGCCATTAACACTGCTGTTTATCTGAAGAATCGATGTCCTACTAAGCAATTAGTTTTTCAAACCCTTTTGAGGTTCTTTATGGTTATAAAACAGATGTGAGTCATTTCAAAGTCTTTGGATGTACTGCTTTTGCTCATATTCCTGAAGCTAACAGAAGAAAACTTGATGCCAAGTCCCACAATTGTATTTTCATTGGATATTGTACGAATCAGAAAAACCTGTCAGTACAACATCAGATACATCAGTATACATAATACCAAGATTCACTGTTCCCTTAAGTATCGGAGAACTTTCTTTGCAGCAATCCAGTGATTTCCTGAAGGCTTTAGCCATGAATTGACTAAGGATACTCACTGAGTAATGCAATGTCTGGCCTGGTAGTGGTGAGATATCATCTGGTTTGCAGGTTAAGAAAGGCCTTGTATGGTTTGAAACAGGCACCAAGATCATGGTATGTAAAGATTGATACCTTCTTTCTTCAGAATGTTTTGTGAAAAGAAAAAATGATCCTAACTTGTATGTTAAGAAGATGAAAAATGACATGTTGCTTAAATCTTTATATGTGGATGATCTCATTATAACAGGCAGTGCTCACAAGTTAATTGAAGAAATTAAAGTTCAGTTGTCACAGGTTTTTGAAATGAAAGATTTGGGTGAAATGCATTACTGTTTAGGCATTGAGGTATGGAGAGAAACTGGTAAAACATTGATTACTCAAAGCAAATATACAAAGGAGATTCTTTAAAAAGTTCAATATGACAGATTGTAAAGCTATGTCAACACCCCTTAGAATAGAATGCAAAGTTGTACAAAGAAGATGGTTCGAAAGAGGCAGATGGAACATTATATCGTCAGTTAGTGGGAAGTTTGAACTATCTCACCACTACCAGGCCACACATTGCATACTCAGTCAGTATCCTTAGTCAATTCATGGCTAAGCCTTCAGGAAATCACTGGATTGCTGCAAAGAAAGTTCTCTGATACTTAAAGGGAACAGTGAATCTTGGTATTATGTATACTGATGTATCTGATGTTGTACTGACAGGTTTTTTCTGATTCAGATTGGGCAGGAAATCCAGATGACAGACGATCTACCTCTGGCTATGCATTCCATATTGGATCAGGGGTCGTATCTTGGAGCAGTAAGAAACAGCCAACTGTTTCTTTATCATCAACAAAATCAGAGTACAAAGCTTTAACCAATGCCACCTGTGAAGCTATTTGGTTGCGGAGAGTTCTTGCTCATCTTGAAGAAGCGCAAAGTGGTGCAACATGTATCAATTGTGATAATCAGAGTGCTATCAAATTAGCACATAATCCAGTTTACCATGCTAGAACAAAAACACGTTGAGTTACAGTACCACTTTGTACGTGAGAAAATGAGTCCAAAGAAATTGGGTTGATATTTTGTAACACCAAGGATAATGTGGCTGATATATTTACTAAGCCCCTTGGTAAAATCAAATTTGAAGTTTTTTAGAAGTCAGTTAGGTATTGTAGAGAATCCATTTCTCCATTAAGGGAGGATGTGAGAATAATGTAGAAAATAGAATTTTTATGAAGCAGTTGAACAAAATTAGTTATGAGCAGTTGATCAGAATTAGTTTGTGTGTTTAGGAATTGTTTTAGATATTTCCTATATAAGTATGATGTAACTGAGCAAATGTTTTAAGAAGTTGTGTGTGAGCCTTGTCTCACTTTTGCTGGTTTTCTGTCCATGTATTTGTCTGTGTATTTATTTTAAGTTGGTATCAGAGGTAGATCGTCTCTCATCTGGATTTCCTGGCCAATCTGAATCAAAAAACCTGTCACTACAACATCAGATACATCAGTATACATAATACCAACAACAGTTCACAGTGCCACATACCCCTCAGCAAAATGGTGTTGCTGAGCGATGGAATAGAACCTTGGTGGAATATGCTCGTAGTATGCTGCAAGGTAAGAACATCTCTAATGGTTTCTGGGCAGAAGCCATTAACACTGCTGTTTATCTGAAGAATCGATGTCCTACTAAGCAATTAGTTTTTCAAACTCCTTTTGAGGTTCTTTATGGTTATAAAACTGATGTGAGTCATTTCAAAGTCTTTGGATGTACTGCTTTTGCTCATATTCCTGAAGCTAACAGAAGAAAACTTGATGCCAAGTCCATCAAGTGTATTTTCATTGGATATTGTACGAATCAGAAAAACCTGTCAGTACAACATCAGATACATCAGTATACATAATACCAAGATTCACTGTTCCCTTTAAGTATCGGAGAACTTTCTTTGCAGCAATCCAGTGATTTCCTGAAGGCTTAGCCATGAATTGACTAAGGATACTCACTGAGTATGCAATGTCTGGCCTGGTAGTGGTGAGATATCATCTGGTTTGCAGGTTAAGAAAGGCCTTGTATGGTTTGAAACAGGCACCAAGATCATGGTATTTAAAGATTGATACCTTCTTTCTTCAGAATGGTTTGTGAAAAGAAAAATGATCCTAACATGTATGTTAAGAAAGATGAAAAATGACATGTTGCTTTAATATCTTATATGTGGATGATCTCATTATAACAGGCAGTGATCACAAGTTAATTGAAGAAATTAAAGTTCAGTTGTCACAGGTTTTTTGAAATGAAAGATTTGGTGAAATGCATTACTGTTTAGGCATTGAGGTATGAAGAAACCTGTAAAACATTGATTACTCAAAGCAAATATACAAAGGAGATTCTTAAAAAGTACAATATATGACAGATTGTAAAAGCTATGTCCAACTCCCTTAGAATAAATGCAAAGTTGTACAAAGAAGATGGTTCAAAGAGGCAGATGGAACATTATATCGTCAGTTAGTGGAAGTTTGAACTATCTCACACTACCAGGCTAGACATTGCATACTCAGTCAGTATCCTTAGTCAATTCATGGCTAAGCCTTCAGGAAATCACCTGGATTGCTAGCAAAGAAAGTTCTCTGATACTTAAAGGGAACAGTGAATCTTGGTATTATGTATACTGATTAACTATCTGAGGTTGTACTGACAGGTTATTCTGATTCAGATTGGGCAGGAAATCCATATGACAGACGATCTACCTCTGGCTATGCATTCCATATTGGATCAGGGGTCGTATCTTGAGCAGTAAGAAACAGCCAACTGTTTCTTTATCATCAACAGAATCAGAGTACAAAGCTTTAACCAATGCCACCTGTGAAGCTATTTGGTTGCGGAGAGTTCTTGCTCATCTTGAAGAAGCGCAAAGTGGTGCAACATGTATCAATTGTGATAATCAGAGTGCTATCAAATTAGCACATAATCCAGTTTACCATGCTAGAACAAAACACGTTGAGTTACAGTACCACTTTGTACGTGAGAAAATTGAGTCCAAAGAAATTGGGTTATATTTTGTAACACCAAGGATAATGTGCTGATATAATACTAAGCCCCTTGTAAAATCAAATTTGAAGTTTTTAGAAGTCAGTTAGGTATTGTAGAGAATCCATTTCTCCATTAAGGGAGGATGTGAGAATAATGTAGAAATAGAATTTAGTTATGAAATCAGTTGAACAAAATTAGTATGAGCAGTTGATCAGAATTAGTTTGTGTGTTAGGAATTGGTTTTAGATATTTCCTATATAAGTATGATGTAACTGAGCAAATGTTTTAAGGAAGTTGTGTGTGAGCCTTGTCTCACTTTTGCTGGTTTTCTGTCCATGTATTTGTCTGTGTATTTATTTTAAGTGAAGCAAGGGAAGATCAAGACCTAGTAGCAACACTAACCAATAAAGTAGTACCCATAGTAGAAAGAGATGGAGATGCGTCGGGTGCAGTTTAAGCTGTTCAATTTCCAGATCAATGACTAGAAGCGGATAAAGAACCAAACCCAGAATAACCCCTAGTTGACCAGTAACAATGTATCGCCATGATCACCATTTTCTATCCCTTGTTACTCCTGTACTAGCATCCCCATTCCTATTCCTTGCTAAATCCTTGTCTGAGACGGTCCATCCAAAAGCTAACATAATAGGATAATAATCGTTCACAACTGCGAGAACATAAGTATAACTAGGTGATAAGGCATAGGTTCAATAAGGTAATACACGGGAAGTATTGGAGCAGGTAGTTGCTTAAGAAATAACATCAGCAAAGGGAGAAGCGTTATTAGTGAGTTTCTAATCCAATTCGAACCATTCCAGACCTAGATCAGGAGTCAGCATTCCTGAACTCCGTAACAACCCCATATCTAGATGGCGTAGTAAACTGGGGAGAAAGAGTACACTTTAAAGACAGTTTACCCGTAATCTGTTCAATTGAAGCAGTAGTCATTTCCATTGAGCCAGATGCAAGGCGAATCTAGGGTGCACTTTCAACATGGGCACCTATAAGGTACAGAATTTGAGGGAAAGACCAGATGTTATAGGTGTCAAGTCCAATGAACACTGCTAAACCTCAGATGGCCAAAAATCAAGTTATATTAGATACAAGAAAGCTACAGGAACTACTTGACAAAAAGGGACTTAGGCCACACCCGTAATCGTCAATAAAAACACAATGGATGAGAGGATGTGTAAGCGTGGCTCGACCACCGAGAGAGGTAATCTCATCCATCATAATAGTATACTGGTAATAAAGCAAGAAGTGTAACTAGTAACAAAGCAAGCATAAACAGAGACGGAGGCCAGTGCATAGCTTCGGATTTGAGATTGATAACCGTAGGTAGTTTTGGATCTGGTCCTAGAAGATGCAGAAGCAATTTCACCACCAAGAAGATCAGTAGTTTTATCTAGTTGCTCGCTCAGATTCAATTCGAGTACAAGATCCCTTCCAGTTGTTATAGATCCAGAGCCTGCACAGAGAAAGCATCTGAATCAGTTGTTACCTCGTGGTTATGCCTATTCCCATTTAGAGAACAACCAGTAACAGGGGCAGTTGCATTATTATATTCAGTTGTGAAAGCACCAGAACTGAAACTATCTATAGCTCGAGTAGTTGCTTCACCAGCAAATGATCCAGTGTCTCTAGGTAAGAATAAGTTTATGCATGGAGTGGCAACAAAGACAGAAGTAGGAGCATTGATTCCATCATATGAACGATAGGCGCGATCCCCCACACACATATGGGTAGCACATATCACGTCGCTATTCAATCCGCCAAGAGAGGCCCTCATAAACTACGGTTCGTCCACAAAAGTAACCCATGTGGGGTAGCAGCTGTGGTCCAACAAAGTAACTAGTTGGGCAACTGCCTTATAATAACTTTAAAAGTATGGGAGTATATAACAACAATAGACTAAAAATAAAGGCACGTGGGTGTGGCCTGGAAGCAGTTGAAATCGAATGGAGACAGAGACAACTCGTCGTGGGTTCAATATTTATTTTGTCCTATCATCATGAAATGGGCTCCATATGAAACATGGGGCTCACTCAACTGATAATTGGTGATGATCGTTCAACTTACGAAGCTTCACTTGTTCCTTTTTCCAGTGGAATACTTACGTGTAGATTATTTATAGCTTTTTCTTCAATTGGTTCGATCAAGACATAGATTCTTTTATAGCTTGATAGGATATTGAGTAACAACTAGGAAGACAAGATTATGAAATATCTAAGAAAACACTACGAGTAGATAAGTAAGTAATAACAAGATCAATGGAAATGTCTATAAGTATAACTACTCTTTTTTATATTTAACTTGATTTAATCTTGAAGTGGAGGTGAGGTGAGATCTATTCTTTCTTCTCGATAGTTTCTTTGTATACTATGCCCCTTTTATATACGATGATTTAATGACTTGATGATTAGGAATAGATAACTCGATCTTGACGTCATTCAAAAGTGGTGGTAGTGCATCAAATAATAATAAGGAATGCATTTCTTTCTCATTTCGCGAGATTAGTTACCATTTGATTCATAACATCCCTATCTCTTGGATATTAGCTGGGAGGTACCATAACGGCTCATAAAACCCATTAGAAAAAGATGGGAAAAACCAAGGCTAGTATCTCTTATCAAGTGAAATTGCACTATTAGGCTTCTAATATCAATTACACCGCAAGTTCATCATCAAGGTTTTCTCGTCTCCTAGAGTATGGTTTTTCATTAGGGGCACAAGTAGACAATGGTTGTTCATCAGTACCAGTAGGGTTTGTTCCTATAGTCGAGTAGCACCATGCAACCTATCTTTGTTCCCAAAACCAATGGGACCATCATCTTAGTCTTACCATGACAAATGGAACCATGATCTCTAGCCTCATTATTACCCATGACCACTACCCAAAGTTAGCCCAATGATTAAGAGCATGACATGAAGTTATCCAATAGACCATGATATGTAGTGGAGATTATTCGAGTGGAGTTATGATGAGAAGTCGGATTCAATAAGTTGGATTCTTGCTATGACTTACGTTACCTAGAATAGGACCACCATGATCTTTCACAAGTATGATCACTCTTATTCGCTATGATGAGTTAGTATGATTATATAACCGATTATGACTCTTCGCTAATATCAATATGATTATTCGATATGACATTCACTATGAAACTAGCAAGACATTCCCTATTCAAATTAGATATGAAAGAACCGAAGAGGGTTAGCTGGAGGAGGTTCTATCTAGTGGAGTCAAAGAGGATTAGTTGGTTATAAATAGTATTGCAAAGAGGAGCTATCTGTAGTATTTTTAAGATGACTACAAAACTTTAGGCCTTCCCCTTTCTTCTATTAGTATAGCTTGGTATTAGGAGAGCTTAAACTACCAGATGAAGGAGGTATCTTTATTCCTTGCTCGCGTCCCACTGGTGGATAAGATGCATTTACAAGTTCTTCCAGTAGATATCTTGCTTCAACCCAATTAATAGGCATTGGTTAAACTAAGTAAATTTATCTACGTAT
This sequence comes from Pinus tabuliformis, assembly GCA_031772625.1. Taxonomy (NCBI): domain Eukaryota; kingdom Viridiplantae; phylum Streptophyta; class Pinopsida; order Pinales; family Pinaceae; genus Pinus; species Pinus tabuliformis. The sequence goes on along the minus strand of CM062809.1, from coordinate 1,019,660,953 downwards.
CATAGCTACTTTTCTTACGTATCCCTCACTTAACATAATCTCAAAAGGGAACTCCTGAAATAACAACAACCACCTACAAATTCTTCCTTCTAAGATACACTTGTTCACCAAGTACTTTAGAGCTGAATGGTCTCCATAGAACTGAAAATGGCCTTCCAACATAATAGATAACAGTGGAACTTCTGTAAATGATACACCATAGTTGTCCCTTCCCTCTCCCTTTGGTGGTATAGTTGTGCTCAGCTTGAGACAATTTCCTAATTGCAAAAAAAACAGGGTGGTTGAGATTCCCCCCCCATCGTTATGCAAGCACTGCTCCTAGGGAAATGCTAGATGCATCTACATGGACATGAAATTCCACATTCCAATTAGGAAACATTTGAAGCACTTACCCACTTGTCTTTCAGCCTTCCTGTTACGATTCATTTATTTATCTATCTCCCTAATGCATGTAGGTACCTTTGCCCCGATGATGGAGTATACTTTTTCCCCAATGGTCGGATGGGGTTACCCACCCCAATATGAGTCATGAAGAGTTGATCTGAAGTGTACTATATCTATTATTATATGCTTGAAAGGTAGTCCACACTGTGCATAGATATATATTTTTTTCCACCCACGCTTTGGAGGGTATGTCTGCTCGCTTCATTCTTCTCACTCATTCCTTTGATCTTGCTTGAAACGTATCAATTAAATATGTAGATAGTAGACTCGACATGGTAGTTCTGATAAGTTGTTAAGTGGTTTTCACGTATATGATGAATAGACGTATTATTACGTACGTAGTAATGCCGGTGATAATGGAGGGATTGCTGCAAGTTTCAAAGTCCCTCGACCCGACATTCATAGTGCATGCATAAATGTACTTCAGTTTCATTATGAATCTCATTTATGCACTCTTAAGATAGGGATATAGATAGGAGATTGACTTAAAAATAGGTTATTAATGTACACGTTTGCTAAAGCAAATAAATTAAGGTTGGATTATTTATATAAGGTTATGCGAGAATTCATTCCCATATCTCCTTCTCTTTCGTCGCATGTATGGATCCCATTTTCAAATAAATGAACAAAAAATTATCAGGTTTATCCATAACCTTATATAAAGACCCATTACAACAAAGTTTTTTTCAATATAAAATACACAATCTCCAATGCTTTTCTGCATCAGATTCAATAGAATCGAACTTCTTGCCCCAACCTACTAGGTTTTGGAGTCTCGAAGAAGGCACAAGGGTGAAGTCGATCACGCTTTATAGAATAGACCTTTGACAAGATTTTTGAATCACTATTATTACATGTATAATAGAAACCTTTGACCCTTTCAACCTAGTATCAAGGAGCAGAACAATACCTCTTAGTCTTGGTTCCACAGTACATTCAACCAATAGAATAGGGAAGTTTAATTTGAGCTTAGATCGTTTCTTTGCTAGCTGAATGGTTTGTGGATTATTTTGCTCCATCAAAATAGAGAGGAGAGGAGCGGTTGAATGGATCGGCGTGAGATTGATAAGAGATGAAACTTAGTTCTTCCAACCTATCCTCACCGGGTGGATGGATGGAATTCTTTGATGGGAAATCACCTCATAGGCTCTCAATAATCCACTTACCTAGAGAAAATTGACTTTAAGATCACCGGATAGATGATTCTTGACCTACACTAACCACTTGGTTTAGAGCTCTACACTCGCTTTTCAAAGGCTTTGAGTCATTTCATTATGAAATCAACATGGCTAGTCTTGATTACTTTATCATATGACAGGTGGGCAATGGAGGTTTTATTGAATAGTAGCCAAACACTTTTAGTCACATGCATGCTCCTGTGTTATTGTGCCCGTAGGGAGTTTACCTTTACGTGCTCATATCTTTAACTGGTGTTTCACTATGCTAGATTACTTTGGATTATGGAACATCTTAAAGCCCCGTTGGGAAGGCTTTATTTGATGGGTGGAAGAGTGGATCGATGGCCATGGTTTAGTAGCTGACATATGATAGCGTGGGTGGATCTTTACATTTCAGAGATATTTTACTCCTAGATGGATATGTATTGGTAGATCTAATTATCAAAAGCATATTATGGTCCCATTTACAGAGATAGAGACAACTCGGCGTGGGTTCAATATTTGTTTTTCTTATCATCATGAAATGGGCTCCATATGAAACATGGGGCTCGCTGAACTGATAATTGGTGATGATCGTTCAACTTACCAAGCTTCACTTGTTCCTTTTTTGAGTGGAATACTCACGTGTAGATTATTTATAGCTTTTTCATCAATTGGTTCAACCAAGACATAGATTCTTTTATAGCTTGATAGGATATTCAGTAACAACTAAGATGACAAGATTATGAAATATCCAAGAAAACACTACGAGTAGATAAGTAAGTAATAACAAGATCAATGGAAATGTCTATAAGCATAACTACTCTTTTTTATATGTAACTCGATCTAATCTGGAAGTGGAGGTCAAGTCGGATCTATTCTTTCTTCCTAATAGTTTCTTTGTATACGATGATTTAACGACTTGATGATTAGCAATAGATAACTCGAACTTGACGTCATTCAAAAGTGGTGGTAGTGCATCAGATAATAACTAGGAATGCATTTATTTCTCATTTCGCGAGATTAGTTACCATTTGAATCATAACATCCCTACCTGATTAGAAGACAATTACCTACCCCAGTCCTTATTAAAGTACCTATCTGTTGGAGATTAGCTAGGAGGTACCATAAAGGCTCATAAACACCATTAGAAAAAGAGGAGAGAAACCAAGCTAGGTATCTCTTATCAAGTGGCACTGTGCTATTAGGATTCTAGTGTCAACTACACCGCAAGTTCATGAGCAGGTTTTTCTCATCTGCTAGAGTATTGTTTTTCATTAGCAGCACAGGTAGACTATGGTTGTTCATCAGTAGTAACAGGGTTTGTTCCTATAGTGGAGGAGCACCATGCAACCTATCTTTGTTCCCAAAACCAATGGGACCATCATCTTAGTCTTACCCCGACAAAATGGGACCATAATCTCTCGTGTGATTATTACCCATGAGGACAACGCAAAGCTAGCTATATGATTATGTGCTTGACATGAAGTTATCCAATAGAGTAGGATATGAAGTGGAGATTATGCAAGTGGAGTTATGATGAGAAGTCGGATTCGATAAGTGGGATTCTTGCTATGACTTATGTTACCTAGAACAGGACCACCATGATCTTTCACTAGTATGATCACTCTTATTCGCTATGATCAGTTAGTATGATGACATAACTCAGTACGACTCTTCACTAAGATCAGTATGATTATGAGATATGACATTCACTATGAAACTAGCAAGATATTTCCTATTCAATTTAAACATGAAAGAACTTAAGCGAGTTAGCTCGAGGAGGTTCTATCTAGTGGAGTCAAAGAAGATTAGTTGGTTATAAATAGTACTACAAGGAGGAGCTATCTATAGCCTTGTTAAGATGACTACAAAATCTTAGGCCTTCTCATTTCTTTTATTAGTATAGCTTGGTATTAAGAGAGCTTAAACTATTGGATGAAGGTGGTAGCTTTACTCGCTCGTGTCCAAGGGGTGGATAAGATGCATTTACAGGTTCTTCCACTCGATATCTTGCTTCAACCCAATTAAGAGTCATTGGTTAAACTAAGTAAATCTCTCTAGTTATCTCAGCTACTTTTCTTATGTATCCCTAGCTTAACAATAACCTCAAAAGAGAACTCTTGAAGTAACAACAACGGTCTACACATTCGTCCTTCTAAGATACGCTTATTCAGTATGTACTTTAGAGCTAAATGGTCTGTGCAGAACTGAAAATGGACTTCCAATAGAATAGATAACGGTGGAACTTCTGTAAATCATACACCATAGCTATCCCTTCCCCCTCTTTGGTGTTATAGTTGTGCTCGGCTTGAGACAAATTCCTAATAGCAAAAAAACCAAGGTGATTGAGATTCCCTTCCCTTGGCTACACAAGCATTGCTCCTAGGGAAATGTTGGATGCATGTACGTGGACATGAAATTCCGAATTCCAATCAGGAAATGTTAGGAGCACTTACCCACTTTTCTTTCAACCTTCCTCTTACGATTCATATATTTATCTAACTCCCTAGTGCATGTAGGTACCTTTGCCCTGATGATGGAGTATACTTCTGCCCCAATGCTTGGATGGGGTTACCCACCACGATATGAGTCATGAAAAGCTGATCCAAAGTACTATATCTATTCTTATATGCTTGAAACATAGTCCCCACCCTCCATTGATATAGATTTTTTTCCACCCATGCTTTGAAGGGTATGTCTGCTTGCTTGGTTCTTCTCACTCATTCCTCTGATCTTGCTTGAAACGTCTCAATCTAATATGTAGATAATAGACTCGACATGGTAGTTCGGATAAGTTTTTAAGTGGTTTTCACGTATATGATGAATAGACGTATTATTACGTACGTAATAATGCAGGTCCTAAGGGAGGGATTGCTGCAAGTTTCAAAGTCCTTTGACCTGACATTCATAGTGCATACATAAATGTACTTTAGTTTCATTATGAATCTCATTTATGCACTCTTAAGATAGAGAGATAGATAGGAGATTGACTTAGAAATAGGTTATTAATTTACACGCTTGCTGAAGTAAATAAATTAAGGTTCGATTATTTATATAAGGTTATGCGAGCATTCATTCCCATATCTCCTTCTCTTTCCTCGCAAGTATGGATCCAACTTTCAAATAAACGAACAAAAAATTATAATTTTTATCCATAACAATCTATTTTATGAGAGAATAACAACAATTTTTCCCATTCATTCACGTAACTTGGTGAGCATAGATGTAGCTTCATCTAGGAAAAATTTGTATATTGGACCTAACAAGTGGCATCATACCTTTCTCATTACGGAGTTTCTGATCAAGTTATCCAATTATGAGAAGCAAGAAATCAGCACAATAGGTGGAAAGAAAGAAATTCTAGTAATGGTTAGAGTTGGAGAACCATACGTAGCAGAAGTTCGAGCAGTGGGAAACAAATCTAGCTTAGTGTCTATGGAAATTTCAGAAGTGCTACTAGATAATATTTCACATATGATAATAGTGCGATAGCTGGTCCAACCATAGCTTAGGTCCGTGATTAATATTTTGAATCTTCTGGTTTTGTCGTTAAGAGTCTAGTATAACCAATCCCGTTCCATCTTATCCTCCTAGTGATAAATTCAATCATTTATATGTTCCCAAGCCCTTCTATAAGCCATATTTTTCTAGTCGTATTTGCTCTAGCCAAACCAACCCTCCTCTAAGCGTATTCCTCAAATCACAATGGTTAATATTTATATCTCTCCATGGTCAACAATGACAACTGAGATGCAGGAAAAGGATTACAACTCCGAGGTTCTTAGTAGCGGTATGCGAGAACATATTTCTTCGTTGTCATGGGGACGACTCCACTTGGAATTAGTGGAAAAACAATACGGGGATGATTGCAATGGTAGGTTGGCAGGGATATGGAAAAATAAATATGCGTACGTAGAAGGAAGTACAAGGTGAAGTATGAGAACTCTAATCCTTCTACCACTTATTAAATGGTCTTTATTGAAGTGTTCCACATCGCATCTCTGGTTGTTCCAAAGATTCTTGTTCCAGTAGGTGCAACCTTTAATTTTCTGCCTTCGAGAGAGCATTCTTCTGAACCACTATTGAGGAGCTCAGAAGCATAAAAGAAAGCGATAGATAGAAATAAACGGTAGATTTAGACGCTGATCCTAGGTTCCGTAAGGGCTAAAAACCATAAGGGAGAGGAATAGACCTAATTGTTCATGCTTGAACCCACCTCATAGTTACTTGTTCTACCATAATTTACTTACTACCTTCACCATAGGGGAGAGACAAAGTGTTTCCTACCCCAACTCATTTATTCTATCAGGAATATGAGGGAGGGTAGAGAGTAGCTGCTATGAAGAAGAAAAATCCCCTGTTTCCCACAAACTATTTCACTACCGTACTACCTAGACCTGTTATACCTGTACCACCGGAATGAATCACTTAGAGGCCACTACTATAAACCTTTTAGAAGTACCAGATGGATAGATGGATGGTGGTAAATTAGTTGGGAAACACTTTTAGTTGCATGGCATGATGGTTTATTAGGCCAAGAGGGTTTCACTTTAGCTAAGATTGTTTCGCTACGACAGATTGGTTCTCAACAAGCAAGAGAAGCATCTTTGAATGGATGGGATTGTGGTTCAATGGCATTGAGCTTGTTTTATGGTTGGTTTGTTGCAGGCTCCCCTATTGGCATTGACACAAGCCAATAGGATGCCAATAGAAGAAAACACCCCATCTGAGATGCTTTTCTAAAATGTCACCATAAAATAAGATGATCAGGTGAGAAATAGACCTTTTTATAGTCTTTTTTCATTGCCATTATTACATATATAATATGACAACACTTCTCGTTAGCAGGACTAACTCACGAACCAACCAACCAAGTGATGAGCCCCAATTTTTGGTACAATTTGGGCTCATTTGGCCTACTTGCTCTGCTCAAACCATTCATTTTTTATTGCTTATGCATTCATTTCTTGGTTTATTCATGTTGTTTGTAGGAAGAAGGGTAGACATTCTATCTACGTGACTAATGCATGATGCTTTCAGGTTTTTGGCATTAAAAGGGAGAAAAGACAACGAGAAAGGAGACAAGGAGACAATGAGGTGGCACTGCTGGTTTTTAGGAGAGGATGTCCACGGTCTTGGGGACCTTCCTCGTGATTCCCACCATAGCTCCGAGCTCCAATCCATCTCCCCACTGAGCTTAGAAGCAGCCAGCTGTTCTACAGGAACAACAGTTATAGCTGTTCTACAGGAACAACAATTATGACCCTCCTACAGGATCAACAGTTTAAACTTCAGTTAGACAGACGAGCTCCTAAAATCAAGGACACCTGTTGGATGAACATTTTGCATAAATACTAAGGCCGTAGCCTTGGATAGAAGCTTTTTGAACCTTGGCATTACTTTTGTAATTGGGAAATACGAGCTACAACTCGGTTTTTGTTCCTTTTGTAAGCCATTTTGGCATGTCATCAGACTTTCGTTTATGAATAAAGGCAGTCAGATTTTGGTCTCATTCTGAGTTTCTAAGGGAGCTATAGCTCTCAGGTTAGGGCCCAACCTGAGAGCAATAGATCTCCTCGGTGTTGTAATGTGTTTGCATTTCGTTCCAGCACTTTGAGTTTGTTTACTTTCACATGCAATTCGAATTTACAGTCTGTTAATTTAGTCTTTTTCATGAGCTTAGATAGGATTAGTTTATGGTGATTTGCTTTCAGTTGCTTAAGTTCGATAGGAGGATAGATATAATCTCTTGGAGCTCCAGCAAAAGGTTGTAAAGGCTCACTGCCATCTCTGTTAGGGATTGGGGTGCAGTCCATAACCAACCACCAAAAAGAAAAGCAGTTCTTCTCATTTCCATGCAAGCTGCAACATAAACATTTTCATTGAAGATCCATCCATGCATTTTTGAGATTGAACCATAATTCTACATTCCATTTCCACACATAAGTTTCATTTCTTGGTTTTCCATTGCTGCTCATAGGTTTCATGGCACGGTTATCATAGTTTAATGAATTTCTCGTTTTGATGCATAAGTCATTTGTTTCATTTACGCTGCTCCTTATCAATCCACTTTCTTCTTCTTCATCTTGATCTCTCCTCAAGCCCTACTCAGCCTCTGACCAACGCATTTACCTTCCAACTCATCCATTATTCACTTAGCTCCATTTACTTACACTTTCGTTGATCCCATCCTTCCAATCATCAAACCTCTGCATGCACTCTTCGTCCATCTGATTTCTCTGCTCCTGAGCCATCACCAGCTCCATCTCCATCTCACCTATCCTTCCACACCACTCCAACACTTCACCATCTTCCAAAACCTCCACGGCCAAACATCCTGTAGAATTGCACAGAGTTCCTGTAGAAACCCCTGAGTTTCCTGTAGGATCCCCTGCAGACTTCCTGTAGAAAACTGCAACTCGGTTGTTGAGCATCCGAACGTGGTAGGCTTCTGTGGACTGATGCTGGAGACCCTCTCGGACCTCCCTTAGCCATCCTGACCTTGCCCATGCTTTCCTTCCATTCCAATCGCTCCTTCACAACCAAACCCTAATCAAAAGCATCATCACAATAACTCCAACCACTTAATGAAAAAATACAAAAACATGTCTTTTCAGATGCAAGTAGCTTAGATGCATGTATTTCAGTTCACTGCAAGTAATGGCATTATTGGTAGTTGTTTCATTCACAGTTTTGCATAGTTAGGGTCTAGCTAGTCAAATTAGGGTTTCCTAGGGTTTCCATGCTTTCGTGGTTTTCAGTTTCCTTCCGCAATTAGACTAGTCTCCTTTGAGTTAGCTTTCGTCCATCATTGATAAAGCTTCTTCTGTGAGCCTATAGAAGTTGGCTTGAGCCCTAGCGGACTTGTGCCAGCTGACCAAGTGACAGCTGCGACAAGAGCTAGTACTTGTGCATACAACACGGTCGCTTCCAAGTTTGTACGAACTACCGGGTTGATAAAATTAAGAGACAGGAAGCTCGAGGAGTTGTAGCATTATTGCTACAATACTAGAGCCCACCACCAAGAAAGGACAAGTGAGTGCCTCATTTATGAAGTGAAACTTCAGGACATTTAGTGACAACAAACACTTACTGAAGTTAGGAATTGAGAGGTACCACAATAGGATATAGTTAGCCTTACCCCGAAAAACATTCTCTGGAAGAGCTTCATGGTTACCGCGAGATTAGGATTAGACTAGCCAACCTCAATTTAGCTTTATACCATAACAAAACCCTAGGACGATAGAGTGAGAGAGGATCGATCCTAACCCACAACTTTGAAGCAACACCATATTACAATTTGAATTGATTCAATCACCCAACACACTCTGAGGAATCTACTTGCGTAATGACAAATGCATGAAAGATATCGCTTACCTAGTTCCAGTCTACTAAGTTTCACCGGTTTACCCAATGGCTAAGGTAAAGGTAGTTGGTCACCCAACAACGGAAGTTCTAATTAATTAGTCAGTGGAGATTACATAATATCCACTTATATTTGATCGACATCTAAAACCATAAGCATATCAACTCGAAGCACCCTACACAGTGTATGTTTATCAAATACCATCATCTAACCCAACAACACCAACAACGTATCATGTTCTAGGCCCATCATCCATCTCTTGACCAACATCGGTGTAGATAAAATATCCACTTATACCTCGGTGGAAGAACACCATTCTCATCATTGGATCTTCCTAGAATCCTCATACACCTAACTTGTTATTAGTACCTATTAATGGTGGCTGCTAGTACCTATTAATCTAGGCATTGGCAAGGGAAGGAACAAATCTATAGGTGATGAGATTGTACAACAAGTGATTTAGTTAATCCATTAGTTTATTCAACAACCATTGAAGCAGTTGCAGATACATACCCATACCCATAAAGCTAATCCAACTATATAGGACCAATAATTTATCTGCCACCACCTCCAATACCACCAGTAGTACGAGCAAAAAACCATCCACAAGAAAAGTAGATGATCTTTCGGTTGAATATGTAATTGACTCTACAGCAACAGGTTCAACATAAGTACATCTTATTGATTATGCAAATGAACTAGTGCCTTGTGATCGAGATGATGACCTTAGTGATCGAGTTGTGGATGATCCATATAGTGACACATATAGGGAACTAACCACTATGCATGGAGAATGGGAACTAACCACAACATTAGATAGAACCACCTAATGTAGTGATAGAGATGGTGATCAAGATGAATATGATGATTTTAGGTCTAGAGGTGAACAAGCTGAAGGAGCTTTTCGTGATCGATATAGAGTAAAAGGACCACCAGTAGTGATAGTAGTAGATATAGCACCAAAAAAAATAGATCATGTTGGTCGAGCACCAATAATACTAATAGAGCTAAGGACCTAGGTCTCTTTATCAAGAGAAAACAAAAAGGCTACAAACATAGTGATAGTACCTCGATCCTTTCCATTTCGAGATAGAGAGCCAGAGTCCTACTTTCATGTTAGAGAGCGAGATCGAGTTAGTTCCACATCTGAACCATATCCAGTCGCACCAATAGGGTAAGAAACAACAATTGTAACAAGATTAGATCCACTAGTACCACTCGCAGCATATCCAGTAGGTAGATTAGTAGCAAAGTAAGCATCCTAATCACCATTTGCAGATCATCTAGGTCGAGAACCAATCCCAGGCATTGAAACACCAAGAGAATTGACAAGAGCAGTAGTAGACTCCTATGTTTATCCAGTAGATTAAGTAAATGAGCCAGGACCAGCAACATATAATCCAGAAACTAAGTTAACACCAAAAGCAAGGGAAGATCAAGACATAGGAGTAACACTAACCAATAAAGTAGCACCCATAGTAGAAAGAGATGGATATGCATTGGGTGTAGTTTAAGTAGTTCCATATCTAGATCAATAACTAGAAGTGGATAAATAACCAAACCCAGAGATAACCCCTAGTTGACTAGTAATAATGTATCACCATGGTCACCATTTTATATCCCTTGCTACTCTAGTGCTATCATCCCCATTCCTATTCCTTGCTAAATCATTGTATGAGATGGTCCATCCAAAAGCTAACATAATAGGATGATAAATGTTCACAACTGCAAGAACATAAGTATGACTAGGTGGTAAGGCATAAGTTTAATAAGGTAATGCATGGGAAGTATCCAAGTGAGTAGTTGTTTAAGAAATAGCATCAGCAAAGGAAGAAGAGCTATTAGTGAGAGTTTCAAGTCCAATTATAACCATTATAGACCCAGATCAGGAGGCAGCATTTCTGAACTCCGTAACAACCCCATATCTAGATCACATAGCAAAATGGGGAGAAAGAGTACGCTTTAAAGATAGTTGACCCAGAATCTGTTCATATGGAAGCAGTAGTAATTTCCATTGAGCGACATGGAAAGTGAATCTCGGGTGCACTTTAAACATGGGTACCTATAGGGTACAAAATGGGAGGGGAAAGACCAGATGTTGTAGGTGTCAAGTCCATTAGGGATAATGAACACTCCTAAACCATAGATAGCCAAAAAAGAAGTTATACTAGATATATGAAAGCTACAGGAACTACTGGACAAAAACAAACTTAGGCCACACCCTTAATTGTCAATAAAAACACAATGGAGGAGAGGATGTGTAAGCATAGCTCGACCACCGAGAGAGGTAATCTCATCAATGATAATAATATACTGGTGGAGGACATGAATACTTAAGATCGAGATGCAAAGTAAGAAGTATAACTAGTAACAAAGCAAGCATAAATAGAGGTGGAGGCTAGTCCATAGCTTCTCATTTGAGATTGATAACCATAGGCAGTTTCGGATCCGTTCCTAAAAGATATAGAAGCAATTTCAACACCAAGAAGTGTTTTTCAGATCGGGGAAATTAGGAAAGAAAATAAACATTCAGTTATACATTAACCAAGAAAAGAACATAACTAACTGTTAAACTAAAACCAAACACACGAATAGAAACATAGGATTTACATGGCAAAACCTTGACAGGGTGTCAAGGAAATATCCATATAACTATTATTTCAGTATAAAAGTAACTAGTTACATTTTTACACAAATTTACGTAATTCGTTGTCAAACTTCCAACAAGAATATCAGTGTCTTTATCAAGTTTCTCGAGCAAATTCAATTTGAGTGCAAGATCCCTTCCAGTTGTTATAGAGCCAGATCCTATGCAAAGAGACCATCTCAATCAGTAGTTACCTCATGGTTATGCCTATCCCCATTTAGAGAACAACCAGTAACAGGGGCAGTTGCATTATTATATTCAGTTGTGAAAGGACCAGAACTGAAAGTATCTATACATCGAGGAGTTGATTCACCAGCAAATGATCTAGCATCTTTAGGTAATAATATTTCTATGCATGCAGTGGCAACAAAGACAAAAGTAGGAGCATTGATTCCATTATATGAATGATGGATCCGATCCTCCACACACTTATCGGTAGCAGATATCACGTCCCTATCCAATCTTCCAACAAAGGGCCCCATAAACAATCGTTCGTACATAAAAGTAACCCATGTGGCGTAGCACGTGTGGTCCAAAAACGTAACTGGTTGTGCAACCCCTTATAATAAGTCTAAAAGGACGCGAGTATATAACAACAATAGACTAAAAACAAAGGTCGTGTGAAGGAAGTACCACTCGCTAGCCTGTCTCAGTGGTCACCAAGAGTTTGGGTGGGCATTAATGAGGAATACATATGATGGTGGATATATGGTGGGGCATGTGGGTGTTTCCTAGAAGTAGTTGAAATCGAATGGAGACAGAGACAATTGGCCATGGGTTCAATATTTGTTTTGTCCTATCATCATTAAATGGGCTCCACATGAAACATGGGTCTCATTGAACTGACAAGTGGTGATGATTGTTCAACTTACCGAGCTTCACTTGTTCCTTTTTCAAGTGGAATACTTACCTTTAGATTATTTATAACTTTTTCCTCAATTGGTTCAACCAAGACATAGATTCTTTTATAGCTTGATAGGATATTTAGTAGTAACTCAGAAGACAAGATTATGAAATATCTAAGAAATTAATACTAGTAGATAAGTAAGTAATAACAAGATCAATGGCAATGTCTATAAGCATAACTACTCTTTTTTATCTGTAAATAAATCTGATCTCGAAGTGGAGGTCAAGTCAGATCTATTCTTTCCTCCTAATAGTTTCTTTGTAGATGATGCCTTTTGTATCTGATGCTTTAATGACTTGATGATTAGGAATAGATTACTCAATCTTGACGTCATTCAAAAGTGGTGGTAGTGCATCAAATAATAATAAGGAATGCATTTCTTTCTTATTTCGCTAGGATTAGTTACCATTTGATTCATAACATCCCTACCCGGTTGGAAGACAATTACCTACCCTATTACTTATGAAACTACCTATTTGTTGGATATTAGCTGGGAGGTACCATAAAGGCCCCTAAAATCCATTAGAAAAAGACCAGAAAGACCAAGCCAAGTATCTCTTATTGAGTGAAACTGCACTATTAGGCTTCTAATATCAATTACGCCCCAAGTTCATCAGCAAGGTTTTCTCATCTGCTAGAGTATGGTTTTTCATTAGCAGCACAAGTAGACTATTGTTGTTCATCAGTAGCAGTAGGGTTTGTTCCTATAGTGGAGCAGCACCATACAACCTATCTTTGTTCCCAGAACCAGGGGGGCCGTCATCTTAGTCTTACCCTAACAAATGGGAACATGATCTCTAGCCTGATTATTACCCATGACCACTACCCAAAGTTAGCCCAATGATTACGAGCATGACATGAAGTTATCCAATAGAACATGATATGAAGTGGAGATTATTCAAGTGGAGTTATGATGAGAAGTCAGATTCGATAAGTTGGATTGTTGCTATGACTTACGTTACCTAGAATAGGACCACCACGATCTTTCACAAGTATGATCGCTCTTATTCTCTATGATTAGTTACTATGACTATATAACCTAGTATGACTCTTTGCTAATATCAATATGATTATTCGATATGACATTCACTATGAAACTAGCAAGTTATTCCCTATTCAAAGTAGATATGAGAGAACTGAAGCGAGTTAGCTAGAGGAGGTTCTATCTAGTGGAGTCAAAGAGGATTATTTGGTTATAAATAGTATTGCAAGGAGGAGCTATCTATAGTATTTTTAAGATGACTACAAAAGATTAGGCCTTCCCCTTTCTTCTATTAGTATAGCTTGGTATTAGGAGAGCTTAAACTACCGGATGAACGAGGTAGATTTATTGCTTGCTCGCATCCCACAGGTGGATAAGATGCATTTACAGGTTCTTCCACTTGATATCTTGCTTCAACCCAATTAATAAGCATTGGTTAAACTAAGTAAATTTATCTACATAACTCAACTACTTTTCTTATGTATCCTTGACTTAACATAACCTCAAAAAGGAACTCCTAAAATAACAACAACCACCTACAAATTCATCCTTCTAAAATACACTTATTCACCAGGTACTTTAGAGCTGAATGGTCTACATAGAATTGAAAATGGCCTTCAAATAGAATAGATAACGGTGGAACTTCTGTAAATAATAGACCATAGTTGTCCCTTCCCTCTCTTCGGTGGTATAGTTGTGCTCGGCATGAGACAACTTCCTAATTGCAAAAAAAATAGGGTGATTGAGATTCCCTCCCCCTCGTTATGCAAGCAATGCTCCTAGGGAAATGTTGAATGCATCTACATGGACATGAAATTACACATTCCAATTAGGAAACATTAGGAGCACTTACACACTTTTCTCTCGGCCTTCCTGTTATGATTTATATATTTATCTAACTCCCTAATGCATGTAGGTACCTTTTTCCCGATGATGGAGTATACTTTTGCCCCAATGGTCGAATGGGGTTACCCACCCCAATATGAGTCATGAAGAGTTGATCCGAAGTGTACTATATCTATTATTTTATGCTTGAAAGGTAGTCCACACTGTGCATAAATATATATTTTTTTCCACCCATGCTTTGAAGGGTATGTCCGCTCGCTTGGTTCTTCTCACTCAATCCTCTGATCTTGCTTGAAATATATCAATTAAATATGTAGATAGTAGACTTGACATGGTAGTTCTCATAAGTTGTTAAGTGGTTTTCACGTATACGATGAATAGATGTATTATTACATACATAGTAATCCGGGTGATAATGGGGGGATTGCTGCAAGTTTCAATGTCCCTTGACCCGACATTCATAGTGCATGCATAAATGTACGTCGGTTTCATTATGAATCTCATTTATGCACACTTAAGATAGGGATATATATAGGAGATTGACTTGAAAATAGGTTATTAATTTACATGCTTGCTAAAAGTAAATAAATTAAGGTTTGATTATTTATATAAGGTTATGCGAGCATTCATTCCCACATCTCCTTCTCTTTCCTCACAAGTATGGATCCCACTTTCAAATAAACGAACAAAAAATTATAAGGTTTATCCATAACCTTATATAACTACCCATTACAACAAAGTGTTTTTTTATATAGAATACCCCATCTCCAATGCTTTTCTGCATCAGATTCAATAGAATCAAACTTCTTGCCCCAACATACTAGGTTTCGGAGTCTGGAAGAAGGCACGAGAGTGAAGTAAATCGGGCTTTACAGAATAGACCTTTGACAAGATTTTTGAATAACTGTTATTACATGTATAACAGAAACCTTTGACCCTTTCAACCTAGTATCAATCAGCAGAACAATACCTCTTAGTCTTGGTTCCACACTAGCTTCAACCAATAGCATAGGGAAGTTTAATTTGAGCTTAGATAATTTCTTTGCTAGCTGAATGGTTTTGGATTATTTTTCTCCATCAAAATAGAGAGGAGAGAAGAGGTTGAATGGACCGGCGTCAGATTGATAGGAGATGAGACTTAGTTCTTCCAACCTACCCCGACCAGGTGGATGGATGGAATTCTTTAATGGGAAATCACATCATAGGCTCTCAATAATCCACTTACCTAGGGAGAATTGACTTTAAGATCATCGAATAGATGATTCTTGACCTACGCTAACTACTTGGTTTAGATCTCTACACTCGCTTTTATAAGGCTTTGAGTCATTCCATTATGAAATCAACATTTCTAGTCTTGATTACTTTATCGTATGAAAGGTGGGAAATGGAGGTCTTATCTAATAGTAGCCAAACACTTTTAGTCACATGCATGCTCCTGTTGTATTGTACCCATAGGGGGTTTACCTTTAACTGCTTATATCTTTAACTCGTGTTTCACTATGCTAGATTACATTGGATTATAGATCATCTAAAAGCCCCGTTGGAAAGGCTTTATTTGATGGGTGGAAGAGTGGATCGATGGCCATGGTTTAGTAGCTCACGTATGATAGTGTGGGTGGATCTTGACATTTCAGAGATCTTTTACTCCTAGATGGATATGTATTGTTAGATCTAATTATCAAAATAATATTATGGGACACGACATGCTTCATATTATAGGAGGGATATTATGTGGTGGATTCTTGTTCATACATCTTTGGGGAGCCTAATTTTGATAAATGGGACAACTTTGTGATTGCTAAGACATATATTGTTGATGCCCAGACCCACATAGATTATCTTTTCACACTCGTTTGGAGGGACTGTTATTAGACCCTTCAAGTACTATCGAAAACCTACGATGATGGGATGGAGTACCAATCCTTCAGTATAAAAAAAATAACAATGGGGGGAGAGTCTTTACAAAACTTAATTTGGATGGACAGGATCCATTTGGTGAGGTATTCCAAGTAGGCCCTATAGAATTAGATCTTTGGAGGCGCTACTAGAATATAATAGAAAAGGAGGAAAACCTTGAATTGTTTAATCATTTGATTGTTTAATAGCCATGGGAATTTGAATCACTACATTATACCTTACCTTGGAAAGACTATAAACTTGCCTGAAAGGAAAGGAATGACTTTCTATGGACAGAACTAGCTACATGCCTTACAGCAGAATGAAAAGACAAAGTAAGATCAATACAAAATCTTATTGGACTTAATGCCAATGGGGAGGAAAGGAGAGAGCTTATCAAGGATGGCTTGGATCATGGGAATTGGCAATCATGATACCTTACCACCTTATACCACCTTCGAGACACACTTTCTATTTACATCCACCCTAGTTACATGCTAATAAGGGAGGGAACCTTGAAGACCAAGAGAAGTGCTCGATCAGATCAGATGATGTGGGCATTGAAAGAAATGCTCTTAGTCGTACACTTGTGCTAATAGAATTTCATTTTGAAAAAACCAATATGGGCACCTAGACCCATGATAACCACATGTTCTAGTATAAGAAACACCACCTATCAAATTCTTTTTCGAATTCACTAGAATCAAACTTGTTTCCCCTAGTGCTTGAGGAACACGGAATCAATCATTGAACATGCAAGTTGATCTTGCTTCAGAACATATAACTTATATGATTTTTTTCATTTTTGTTATTATGTATATAATATGAGAGAGATATTTTTACTCTTACATGACTTATTGTACAATGCAACCAAGCCAGGAAGGATACCTTCTTCTTTCACCAACCTTGAACTTCACAACATGGAGTGCTGCCCGACAACCATTAAGTCATGAATATGAATCCGGATCAAAATTGGATGTTCCTTTATTTTATTACTCTTACTCTTACTTGTACCCCTACCCTACCCCTACTCACATTCTATGGAAGGAAGGGAAGAAGAGTTTCATCACTATTGCAGCAGATATTTCATTTTTCAGGTTGGGTGGGATTAGACACCTTACATTTCTATTAATATAGCCTCAGACTAAAAATTTAACACTACATCAGCCAAGAATACCCCACATAGGGAGGCAGGGGCTCATCTTTCAATTTTACCTACACGAACTTCTTAGACCTCAAGGGAGCCCACGAACGGGAATCGCAAAGTGTTCATGACAAGTTGAGCCTTCCTTATAAGTAGAAGCCATGGATGGAATTAGTTCATCACTGGATCGTTGGATTGAAATGTGGAATAAACATGGGATTTATAATCGCTTCATGAGAAGACCTTTTAAGTACTAGATTGATGGCATGGAGAAACTTAGCCAAGGAAAGAATGAGACCCAATAGATCAGGTCCTATAGGAGACATGATTACATTACATTCTCTTGTTTAGACCATATACTTGCCTGAATTATAGTCTCTCTACCATCCTACATTAGGTCATACAAGCTTTAGGAGGAACTCCTATAATATAATAGAAAGATTTTCTTTAATCATTGGATCGAAATCAGAATGAAGAGAAGAAAGAGCCCTTACCACCTTGGAGGGAGAACACTTATATATCTCTGCCATAGCTCTTAAAAGCCAACCCTTCTAGTGGGAGTAAAACCTAAGTAGTCTAGAAAGCCAACCCTATCCATGCATTATTAGCCATGTGTTTAAGCCCCACTACCTACAACTTCCACCCATGGGCTTTAGCGAGAGACTCTTGGCTCTCCAATGAATGTGTTTAAGACATAAATTCTAATCCTCGGTGAGTGGTCTTCCTTCTTGGTAGTTGGGGGGCTTTCTCGTAACCCTCATCTCGCTACCCTTTGCCTTGGAAAGAACCTTTGAACCTATGCATCAGACCTACTACCATTTCTAAGTGGAAATATAGCCTTGGAAACAACCTTTGACTGAGCACCCTCCTACCCGCTTCCTACCCTCTCCATCTGAAAGAAGTAAGTTCAACATAGTAGAATGAGTTCACCATCCACATTTAGTTAGCTCATTTCCCATAGAACATGACCTCAATGAGCTCTCAGTGGTTAGCTTCCAGACAGTATGATTTATGTCCATATGATGTCCGCATGATGTCCATATTATGTGCACTTTCAGGTTTCCATATTCAGTTCACATTACCCATTATCCTTTCACTTTACAAGACACATACAGAGTGCCTATAGATAAACAACCCAATATGAATAACACTTTCACTTACCGAGTGGATAATAGCCATTGTTTTTGGTGAGGCCAGCAAAAGAAAGGATTAATTTATGATATTTTGGAATAAATTTGGTTTAGGTGAGAACCACGTAAAAACAACCCACGTGTTGGGAAAAGGCGGTCACCAAACGACGTGCAACAGATAGATTGATTTCCAATTTGGAGGGACGTGGGTGGATAAAAATAAAAGAAAATAAAATAGATAAGCTTATATATAATTCATGATGTTAAGGCACCTAAAGAATGCCTATTTCAGGTGGGCTTATGGTATCTTAAACAAAACCGTAGAAATTCTTTGGAGATATACTCACCTCCTCTATCACTTCTTAGAACTTTGATATGCAGCCCGCTTTGGTTTTCAACAAGTGCCTCGAAATTGCAAAGTCTTTCAAACACTTCACTTTTGTTCTTTAGGAAATAAACCCAAGTTTTTCTAGTAAAATCATCAATGAATGTTAATATGTAGTGGCTACCTGCAAGTGATGGAGTTTACATCGGTCCACATAAAGCGGAGTGGACAATTACTAAGGGTGCTTTTGCCCTTCTGCTTTTCCCTGATGGAAAACTTTCTCTACGTTGTTTCCACAAGATGCAACCTTCACAAAATCTGTGTGGTTTCTCTATCAATGGTAATCCTCTTACCATTCCTTTTCTACTCAACAAATTAAGACCTCCAAAGTTGAGATGTCCAATCCTCAAGTGCAACAAACAATTTTCATCTTTCGGTTCGCTTTGGAAAGCCTCTTATGCCATCGCTGCTATTACTTTTTTATTTTTCAAATTTGCCTTAATGCTCAGAGGGAACATCTTGTTCCTCGTCATCTTCACTTCATCAATACATTGTTTGCTGGATTCTCTATCCATGATGGTGCATACATCATTCAGAAAGAAACCATTGTAACCCTTTTGAACAAGTTGTCCAATACTTAAGAGGTTACATTTCATTCTAGGAATATAATAAGCATCTCATATGGTTATCTTTTCACCTTTCTTTGTTAAAACTTTTACTCCTCCTTTTCCCATAACAGAAACTTTATTATCAGTCCCTAGTGTGACTTGTGACTTCACGTTTTGATCTAACATAGAAAACAAGGCTATGTTTCCTGTCATATTGTTGCTGCAACCGGAGTCTAGAAACCATACATCTTCACTCTTTTCTTCAGCAATATTATAGGCTAAAAACAAATTGTTTTGGCTGATATTTCCTCTAGTGAAATTTGCACTAGTTCTATTACTCATATCATGCTGCTTCTTCCTACATTCATTTGCATAATGCCAATATCATTTACAATAATAACATTGGACATTGGATTTTTCATACCTTTGTCCTTGAGCATGATGTTGTCCACTTTGTTGGCTGATGCCTTGGCCTTGGTTCTGATTTGGATTGCCGCCTCCTCCTTGAGCATTTGCTAGACTATTTCTTCCACCTCTGTTTTTGCTTTTGCCTCTTCCTCTCTTGTTTTCTGTGCCTTGACCTCTTCCTCTTCTAAAGGACATCTGGGTCTTGAAGGCATGCTCTAGAGATGAGTTTTCATTTCTACTCAATCTCTGCTCTTGTGTTATGAGTGATGCATGTAGTTCATCAACTGTGAGGTTTGTGAGATCTTTGTCTCTTCTATGGTGGTGAAAATCACATCAAACTTTGAGGGTAGGACCCTCAATAAATTCTCCACAGTCCTCCTCCTTTTTGGCGGTCAAAACAAAACTTTCACTTCATGCAAGTTCATTGTTGTAGGCTTGTATCAACCGTTGATTTGATCCGACGGTTGTCAACCATATCGCGCGGCCCATTTCTGCTGAAGTTTACACTCCGATGAAAAGCGATTTTGGAAAAGTTGTTGTGGACATGCGTTAGGCAGTGAATGTGATTAGAGCCATTTGAGAAAATACCACCATTGCGAGAAAGGCGGTGCGATGGAGAATAGGGGGATTTTGGAAATAAATGTTGTTTGCAGTCACTATTGCCATGGCGGATTCCGGACACCGCTGCAGTTGAAATTATTATTTCAACAATTTCAATGAATTCCTGTCGGATTTTAGAAATGTTAGACTCGAATAATCCACTCGAAAAGCTTCCAAAAAGTCACACTAGAGACAACTACAAACTAAAGGAGTTGTCTTTAGAGCGATTTTTTGGAGTTTCGGGTAAGAGAATCTAGTGGAAAAATTTGTGGTGAAACCTTGATTTATGTTATTTTAACTAGATTTTTTACTATATATATGGTTTTGAAGAAACCCCTAGGGCACTTCTACTATGCAAGGTTTACAAACAAAACTTGTGATTTCAATGAATTTGTGTTGGATTTTAAAGAAATTAGACTCAAATAATCCATCGGAAAAGCTTCCAAAAAGTTGCACTAAAGACAACTCGAAACTAAAGGAGTTGTCTTTAGGGCTAATTTATGTAGTTTTTGTCTTTATTATCAAATGTAATATTAACTATATATTACATTAATATTTGAACACAAATTATAATTTTCTAGAAAAGAAAAAATTAAAAAAGAAAAATGTATTGCAAAAATTATTGATTTTAATATTATAAATAATTTTTTTTATTTGTTAAATTTAATTAATATAAAAAAACCAATATTTTTAAAAATAATAAAAAAGTTGGGTAAATATAATTTTTAAAATGTTTTTATAATAGTAAAACAAATAAAAAACCTATATTATATAACTTTACATTAAATTTTATAATCAAAATATTTATTACAAAATTAGTATTCTCAATTTTTAAAATTTGAATTTAAAATATATATAAATATAAATATAGTTTTAATTATATTTTAAATAATTTAGCTTTATTTTCTTTAAAGATTAATTAATAGAAGATTGGTCAAACTAAATGACATTACCACCATCAATATTACTGAGCAAAGAGGCACATTCTACAACTGTGGATAAGTATGTGACATCTCCAATAAAATATTAATAAAAAAAATTAATGTGTACCCAAAAAATGAAAATAATCATGGTGATAAAAACTAGGGATTTGATCTCTCTCGGCCCATGATAGATCGAGAGAGTTAGATGGATCTACGCTGGTATAATTTGGTCAACTATGTTCTGTTATGTGTTCTGTTAAGGTATTCTATGGTCAAATGTCACTAGTTAGTAACTCCAATAACGAAAACCCAAAAATAGTAAGGGCTAGTGTGAGCAAGATGATGCCAACTCCTTCATATATTAGTTAGAAAAATTATTTTCCATAATTTAAAAATTCCTAAAAATACTAAAAAAACCATTTAATCTATTTCATAATTTAGAATATGACTCAAAAAATTCATGTTGAAATCTTGATTTGTGTTATCTAAACTAGTTTTTTTACTATATATATGGATTCATTACTCTACTATGCACCTTTTACAAATAAAGTTGTGATTTCAATGAATTTGTGCTAGATTTTAGAGAAATTAGAATGGAATAATCCGCGAGAAAAGCTTCCAAAATTTTAAACTAAAGACAACTAGAAGCCAAAGGAGTTGTCTTTAGGGAGACATTTTGTAGTTTTTGTCTTTATTCTCAAATTTAATATTAAATATATATTACATTAATATTTGAACAGAACTTATATTTTCTCGAAAAGGAAAAAATTGTAAAAACAAAAATGTATTGCAAAAATTATTGATTTTAATATCATAAATAAGTTTTTTTATTTGATAAATTTAATTAATATTAAAAAAACAATATTTTTAAAAATAATAATAAAGTTGGGTAAATATATTTTTTTAAATGTTTTTATAACACTAAAACAAATAAAAACCCTATATTATATAACTTTACATTAAAATCTAAAATAAAAATATTTATTACAAAATTAGTATTCCTAATTTTTTAAATTAAAATCTAAAATATATATAAATATAGTTTTAATTATATTTCAAATAATTTAGCTTTATTT
Organism: Pinus tabuliformis; assembly: GCA_031772625.1. NCBI lineage: Eukaryota > Viridiplantae > Streptophyta > Pinopsida > Pinales > Pinaceae > Pinus > Pinus tabuliformis. The sequence goes on along the minus strand of CM062809.1, from coordinate 1,019,638,491 downwards.
TCTTTTAAAATTTAATAGATAAAAAATTGGTCAAAGTAGATGACAATGACCACCATCAATATTATTGGGTAGAGAGGCACATTCTACAACAGTATGAGGGGATGGTAAGTATGTCACAAGTATGTCAGGTCTCCAATAAAATATTAATAAAAAAAATGAATGGCTACAGAAAAAAATGAAATTAATCATAGTGATAAAAACTACAATATAATTCAATTGAAATAATCAACATTATTGGGTAGAGAGGCACATCCTACAACTGAGTGTGAGGGGATGGGTAAGTATGTCAAGTCTCCAATAAAATATTAATAAAAAATATTTAATGTCTAACCAAAAAAATGAAAATAACCATAGTGATAAAAACTACAATATAATTCAATAGAAAGAATCAAAAATCCTCTTCCAAAATCTTTTAATATTTATTTTAATTAAATATTTGTAAAATAAATCTTTAAAAGGAAAACCATATCTTATGGATATACTAAAATCTTTAAAGGCATATGTATTTCCATGTAAAAGTTGTAATATTTGAAAATATAAATTTGATATAGTTTTATTATAAATTTTGTTATGGTTCCCTTTAAAAACATCATTAAATTTAATATTACTATTATATTAATATTGTTAGATTTAGGGATTAGATCCTTTTGTGTTGAACAGGTCAAGAGTTAGTAACTCCACTATCAAAAAACCAATAATGTTAAATGCTAGTGTGAACAAGCCCATGCAATGAATGGGTGATTTTGACTACTTAAATGCCCATGGGTTTCACCTACCAAAAAAATAAAAAACTATCATATAATTTCCAATTAATTTCACATATTCAAAACAATATTTTTTATAAAGGAGAGTCTCACCATAGATGAAATGGCTCTTTGACCTAGAGATTGTAACTTCTTGTTCTCTAAAATATATTTTTGAATTCATAATTGATGGAGAGTCTCACCATAGATAAAATGGCTTTTTGACCTAGAGATTGTAACTTCTTGTTCTCTAAAATATATTTTTGAATTCATAATTGGTTTCATTACTTTTATTAGGTAAACAAAACCTTTTACATAATTTCAAATTCCTAAAAATACTATAAAAAAAAGACCATTTAACCTATTTGATAATTCAAAAAATGAGGGCTTTTACATAATTTAAAATTCCTAAAAACACTATATAAAAAAAGACCATTTAACCTATTTGATAATTCCGAAAATGAGCATGTCACTTATTGGTTAAACAAAAAGGTTTCCACTATCTCGAAATTCCAAAAACTAGATATATAACAAGGGTTGGTTAACCCTAGTTACAACGAGTAGTAAAAAGTCTATATGGTGGAGTCAGATAATAAGAAGTGGTGGTGTTCTTCTCTCCTCCTCTTTGAGAAAATTTGTAATGATTAGTGGTTATTGACTACTGATCGCATTGCAGGCTCGCGACTCTGTTTACTTCCATCTGCTGAGCTTCCGAACTTGGTTTTCTCAAGATTCTGTAAGCTTCTTTGTTATGAAACCAGCTCACAAAAAGATAGAAAAGAGAGATCCACGCCTTAGAATTCAGCCTCTTCGAGGGGGCAACCTCCTTTACATTATATAAATGAACAATTCTTGGATGATACAAATGAAAATACCTCCTTTCTATATATAGGAGTCTAAGTGGTCCCAATACAATCAAAGCCTACATAACAATAATATTGTAGGGCACAACAATAACAATAGTGGGCTTCTATGTGGCACAATAGTAACAATATGGGCACTACATGGGTACATCAATATAAATAAGGGGTATAACTACAATAGTAATGGGGTAATCACTAGTATTATAGGGACCCAACATGCCCCTCTCCTTCAAAAAAGTGTTGTCCTCAACGCTTGAGTAGTTCTGGATACTTCTGCATAAAATTCTCATCCTCCCATGTGGAATCTTCAGCGGATAAGTTCTTCCACTTGATAAGATACTCTGAAATTGATCGATTTCGTAGCTGTCGAGTTCTTGTTTCTATAACTGCTTCCGGTTCCAATATAATTTTTCCTTCTTCGTCAAGTTCTGGCAATATTGTTTGAACTGGGAGCTTGTCGCCTATAACCTTCTTTAAACATGAAACATGGAAAACTGGGTGCAATCGAGAAGCTGCAGGAAGCTCCAATTTGTATGCCATAGTACCAATCTTTTGCAACACCTTGTACGGACCATAATACTTTGGTGATAATTTATTATCCTTCTTAGCTTGCTTGAGGGACATTTGCTTATATGGTTGTAGCCGTAGGAATACCCAATCACCTACATCAAAACTTCTTTCACTGCGATGTTGATCTGCCTGTTGTTTCATTCTATTCTGTGCCAACACGAGGTTATCCTTTAAGAGTTGGAGGACTTGTTGTTGATGTTCGATGTGATGTTCCACTGCCTGAACCTTAGAATTTTCTCTTAAATATGATGTGATGGATGGTGGTTGATACCCATAAAGTGCCATAAATGGGGTCATTTTTGTTGCTGTATGAAAGGAAGTGTTATACCACCATTCAGCCAGAGGCAACCATTTGACCCATTGTGTCTGTTTATCAGATACAAAGCAACGAAGATATCCTTCCAAACATTTGTTTACTATCTCAGTTTGCCCATCAGATTGAGGATGATAAGATGAGCTATGAGCTAACTGAGTACCAAGACAAGAAAATAATTCTGTCCAAAAATTTCCAGTGAAAATGGGATCTCTGTCACTTACAATAATCTTTGGGTTTCCATGTAGCTTTTGAACTGTTTCCATAAATGCAGTAGAAACTGTACTGGCTTTAAATGGATGTGATAATGCACAAAAGTGTGCATACTTGGTAAGTCTGTCAACTACCACCATGATGACACTCTTTCCCTCAGACTTGGGTAAACCTGTGATAAAATCCATTGAAACCTCCTCCCAACGTTGGCTTGGAATGGATAAAGGTTGTAATAGACCCGGTGTCTTAATTGTTTCAACTTTATTTTGCTGGCAAACCAAACATTCCGCCACAAACTTTTGAATATCTGATTTAAGGCCATCCCAAAAAAATTCCTTCTTAACCCTGTGGTAAGTTTTTAAAAATCCTGAGTGCCCTCCTAAGGGAGAAGTGTGCAATTCCATAAGAATCTTTTGTTTTAGCTGGGAATTCTTACAGAGGTATAAGCGATCTTTGTACCATAACGAATCATTTTTCCAGCTAAATGTATCAGAAGTACTGGAATCTTGTTGTAGCTTTTGAATAAGTGCCCACACTTCTTCGTCATTCTTCCATTCCTCCCTTGCTTCGTTTATCCAATCTGGTTGGATAATAGAAATGGCACACAACAATGCTTCCACATCCTCATCCTTTCTTGAGAGTGCATCTGCCACCACATTTTGCTTCCCTTTTTTGTAGATGATTTCAAAGTCATAACCCAACATCTTTGTGACCCACTTTTGTTGCTCTTCAGAGGATAATCTTTGTTCTAAAAAGTATTTAAGGCTATCATGATCCGTTTTTACCTTGAAGTGTCTTCCCATTAGGTAGGGTCGCCATTTCTTAAGTGCATGGAGTATTGCCAACATTTCCTTCTCATAAATAGCTTTTCTTAAAAACTTTCCCTTGATTGGACGACTTTCAAAAGCAATGGGTCTTTCATCTTGCATTAGAACAGCACCAATTCCATTTCCTGAAGCATCACATTCCACAATAAAGGTTTTTGTGAAGTCCGGTGTAGCTAAGACCGGTGCTTGGCACATTGCCTCTTTAAGATGTTCAAAGGCCTTTGTTGCTTCTGAAGTCCATGAAAATGAATCTTTCTTCAATAATGTTGTTAGAGGTGCTGCTATTCTCCCATAATTCTTAACAAACTTGCGATAATACCCTGTCAACCCAAGAAATCCTCGCAGATGCTTTATGGATGTGGGGATTTTCCATTCCTTAATGGCTTTAATTTTGCTAGGGTCTACCTTAACTCCTTCATGAGATACAATATGACCCAAATATTCCACCTCCTGGACTCCAAAGAAACATTTGGATCTTTTTGCATATAATTGTTTCTCCTCCAATAGTTGTAGCACCCTGTCAACATGTTCAACATGATCCTTCCAAGACTTGCTGTAGATTAGTATATCATCAAAAAATACTAACACAAATTTTCTAAGGAATGGTTTGAAAATTGAATTCATCAAACCTTGAAATGTTGAAGGTGCATTGGTAAGGCCAAAAGGCATGACCAAAAATTCATAATGACCCTCATGAGTTCTAAATGCTGTTTTCGGAATGTCTTCAATCTTCATTCTGATTTGATGATATCCCGAACGAAGATCCAACTTGGTGAAGTAAATTGATCCATGCAATTCATCCAGTAATTCATCAATAACAGGAATGGGGAACTTATCTTTAATAGTGAGCTTGTTGAGCTCCCTATAATCTGGACACATGCGCCATGATCCATCCTTCTTGTGCACCAATACTACTGGAGCTGAGAAAGAACTTTGACTCGGTTGAATTATACCAGCCTCTAGCATTTCTGCAACCATACGTTCAATTTCACTTTTTTGGACATATGGATATCTGTACGGCCTGATGTTTGGAGGAACACTTCCTGGAATCAGATGAATAGCATGATCATGATCACGCATAGGTGGGAGACCTTTGGGAGTCTCAAATACCTTGGAATGATTGTCCAGGACTTTTTGGAGATCTGGAGAAATAGATGATTCCAATGTGGAAACATCTAGCGAACATAATTGTGCAATTACACCTCTTTGCTCCTTTTTTAGAAGCTTTGTCATTCCATTAGAGCTGATTATCTTTCCTGGTTTCCCTGCAATACCCCTTAATTCAACTTCCTTTCCTTCCACAGAAAATTTCATGAAAAGTTCTTGAAAATTAAAAGCTATTGTACCCAAGGATTGTAGCCATTGGACTCCTAGTACAACATCAGCACCTCCCATTGGAATGGAAAGCATTGGGCTAGTCAATACATATTCTCCCATGGATAGCTTGATATTATGGCACTTTCCAGAACAATTTATTGTTCCTCCATTTGCAATCATCACTTGACACTCTGGTGCTGGATATAGGAAGCAATTCAATTCTTTTGCTACCCTACAATGAATAAAATTGTGGGTGCTTCCTGAATCAATCAACACTATTACCTTTTTCTTCTTGATTTGTCCTTCTATCTTGATGGTTTGAGGAGTGGTAATTCCTGCCAATGCATTACAAGATATGGTCGGATTTATTTGTTCTTCATCTAGGCTTTGTTCCTGGAATATATCCTCTTCTTTTGACCTTTCTTGCTCCTTTTCTTCTTCCTCTTCACAATCTATGTAGAATAATTTCTTCTCAGCACACTTATGACCTTTTGTGTATTTGCTATCACAATTGTAACAAAGCCCTTTTGCTCTTTTTTCTTCCAATTGTTGTGGTGTCAACCTTGTAGGTTGTGGAAGACTATGGGCAACAACACTTCCTTCTTTATAGTTGTGAATGGTATGCTTCCTAGTTGCCATAATTTTGCTTTCCATTTTTCTTGCTAACCTGAATGCCTTCTCTAATGAATCAGGTTCCCAAAGGCGCACATCATGTTGGATATTATCCTTTAAAGACCCTATGAACACATCAATCCTATGCTCCTCTGGAATATCTTTTACCCTTATGTTCAATTTTTGGAACTCCTCAATGTGCTCCATTATTGAACCCTTTTGTTTGAGACTTATCAATTGGCTAAAAAAAGTGTTGCTTTTTGTATCCTCATAATGTGCTATCAATTCTTCCGTAAAAATTGCCCAAGTGATAAATTGTTTACGAGAACAAAGCCATTGATACCATACAAACTGATTTGGTTCCAAATATAAAGTTGCCATACGTACCTTTTGTGTGTTTTGCACATTATTGAGATCGAAGAATTGCTCCATCTGTAATATCCATGTGGCGGGATCCTTGCCATCAAACTTCCTCATATCGATTTTTGGAACATGGTGAGTCTTTGATCCAACATTAGAGTCTATGGAATCATGATTAACATTTCTTTTGTTCTCATCATGAGTTTCCTTTACTACCTTTTCACCATTAGTGACTCTTTCTTGTAGCAACTTCTTCAATTCTTCCATGTTTGTATTCAAATCTATCTTCAAATTTGCCATCGAATCCTCCATCTTAGCTTCCATGCCCTTTATCTTAGATTCCACACCATTTACCTTAGATTCCACGCCACTTATCTTAGCTTTTGTTAGCTTTTGTGAGCGTGACATTTGTTGCACTTGTTCTTGTAATTTTGATATATCATGTAGCATTTCTTCCTCTTCTTCATGAGTCATGCTAGAGCTTTCAGGTTCCTTACTAGGTGTTTGCATTTTCTTTCCTCGGGGCATCAGTTACCGATAATAATGCTTTACTATGCCCTTTGAATTTCGTTAAACCAAGCTTACACAAAAATAAAAATAAAAACTACACACCTTTTTTCACTTTATAGAAGTCTGATATTGAATCTGATGTATCTCTGTAATTTCGGATCATCCAATTCTGAAATTGATACTTGTAGTAGCCTTCTGTGTCTTCTTTCCAATGCCACAAGTCTGAGCCAAATTGGATTCTCCAAGGAAGAGTTATGAGAAATCTCCCACGGTGACTTGCTTTTAGACTGGTTCAGTAGAGCAAAGTTGTACGACGTGCCGCGAGTCACTGTTTTGATCTCTGGATCTGAAAACCACCCACAAGAAACTACAGTCCGTCCTCTTTCTGTACCTTCTTACAAAACTTCAATCCGATGCTCAGAAAGAAAGTTATGACGATTTTCCCCAGGTCACCTGTTTTGAGTGTAATTCAGGAGTCATCAAAAAGACCAACTTCCTAAGATCATATCTCCGAAAATATCGCGCGAAAAGCTCTGAAATTTGGACCCAAGGTTCAGCGCGATGTCTTCTCAAATGGGTTTTTTTTGCGACTTCTGAAACATCACAGAAAAAAAGTTATAGCGAAAATGCCACGATGACCTGTTTGGAGCAGCGAAACCCTAGAATCCAAAGCTCTGATACCAAATGTTATGAAACCAGCTCACAAAAAGATAGAAAAGAGAGATCCATGCCTTAGAATTCAGCCTCTTCGAGGGGGCAACCTCCTTTACATTACATAAATGAACAATTCTTGGATGATACAAATGAAAGTACCTCCTTTCTATATATAGGAGTCTAAGTGGTCCCAATACAATCAAAGCCTACATAACAATAATATTGTAGGGCACAACAATAACAATAGTGGGCTTCTATGTGGCACAATAGTAACAATATGGGCACTACATGGGTACATCAATATAAATAAGGGGTATAACTACAATAGTAATGGGATAATCACTAGTATTATAGGGACCCAACATTCTTGCATTAATTCAAATTTCTAAAGAGTTTTTCTAGTTCTTCAGTATGCATAGATAGGACTTTACGCCATTATATCGTGCATAAAATCGCCATTATATAGTGCTTAAAATCCCGATATGGAGAAATCATAAGTGATTTGTGGTTTTTTCTTTTGGCGTTCCGAGCCGCCTTTCCATCCAGCTTTTTGAAGGTACAGCAGTAATAACTATATCTGAATATGAAGTCGCCAAGACAAGCGTGAGTTATTTTATCTCCCGCATTATGTTAGTCTGCTGTGAAGGACCGATTTTGTGTTTTCTTTACCCTGAATTGATTTTAATGACTTTCAGTTGGAATTTTGAATTTGAGCTATGGCATGATGTTAAAATCATGTGATTTATTTTATAGAATATTGAGGTTTAGAAATCTGTTTTGTAAATATGTGATAGATCTTTGAATAATTTAGATCTATTCAGTTAGATCTTTGAATAATTTTACATACCAAACTTTTTATTCGTTTCAAAACGCTTTAGAAATTTAAATTATTTTGTGATAAAAAAACTCTAGGTAACTTTAGACACAAAAGCCTCTTTATTTAGTTGGTCTCTGAATAACCTTATTCACAAAACCCTTAGTTGGGCATGCAACAATATCTTAATTAAGGGCATGCAACAGTAAGATGGCGAAAGATTCCCTCTTTTTTTCTTACCAGCGGCGGATTGCTCTAGTAACAACAATGTAACGGGGAATATTGCGGATGCGCAGTTAAATCAGATTGAAGCATATTTTATCAGCCTTGCTGATGCGAAGTTAAATCGGATGTTGGATTTTGCATACCTTTTATCATCCTTGTTAATGCAATGTCTAGGGAAAGAAGCTGGTTTTCTGTGCCAATGAGCAAGAAGTGGGATTTCTGTGCTTATGAGGCCATGCATTTCTTAACCATCCATTACTTATGGGAAAGCCTCTTGTGCCATGCTGCTATTACTTTTTTTTTTTTCAAATCTTCCTTCATTCTGAGAGGGAACATCTTGTTCCTCGTCATCTTCACTTCAACAATACATTGTTTGTTGGGTGCTCTATCCATGATGGTGCATAAATCATTCAGAAAGAAACCATTGTAACCCTTTTGAACAAGTTGACCAATACTTAAGAGGTTACATTTCATTCTAGGAACATAATAAACATCTGATATGGTTATCTTTTCGCCTTTCTTTGTTAAAACTTTTACTTATTATCTGTCCCTAGTGTGACTTGTGACTTCACGTTCTGATCTAACATAGAAAAACAGGGCTATGTTTCCTGTCATATGGTTGCTGCAACTCGAGTCTAGAAACCATACATCTTCACTCCTTTATTCAACAATATTACAGGCTAAAAACAAATTGTTTTGGCTGATATTTTCTCTAGTGAAATTTGCACTAGTTCTATTACTCATATCATACTGCTTCTTCCTACATTCATTTGCATAATGCCCATATCTTTTACAATCATAACATTAGACATTGGATTTTTCATACCTTTGTCCTTGAGCATGATGTTGTCCACTTTGTTGGCTGCTGCCTTGGCCTTGCTTCTGATTTGGATTGCTGCCTCTTCCTTGAGCATTTGCTAGACTATTTCTTCCACCTCTGTTTTGGCTTTCGCCTCTTCCTCTTTTATTTCCTCTCCCTTGACCTCTTCCTCTTCTAAAGGACATCTAGGTCTTGAAGGCATGCTCTAGAGATGAGTTTACATTTCTACTCAATCTCTGCTCATGTGTTATGAGTGATGCATGTAGTTCATCAACTCTGAAGTTTGTGAGATCCTTTGTCTCTTCTATGGTGGTGACAATCACATCAAACTTTGAGGGTAGGACCCTCAACTGTTTCTCCACAATCCTCCTCCTTTTTGGCGGTCAAAAAAAAAATTTCACTTCACGCAAGTTCATTGTTGTAGGCTTGTATCAACCGTTGATTTAATCTTACAGTTGTCAACCATATCGCGCGACCCATTTCTGCTGAAGTTTACGCTCTGATGAAAAGCGATTTTGGAAAAGTTGTTGTGGACACACGTTAGGCAATGAATGTGGTGAGAGCCATTTGAGAAAATACCACCATTGCAAGAAAGGCGGTGCGATGGAGAACATGCGGCTTTTGGAAATAAATGTTGTTTGCAGTCGTTGCTGCCATGGCGGATTCCGCACAGCAATGCAGTTGAAATTATTATTTCAACAATTTCAATGAATTCCTGTCGGATTTTAGAAATGTTAGACTCGAATAATCCACTCGAAAAGCTTCCAAAAAGTCACACTAGAGACAACTCCAAACTAAAGGAGTTGTCTTTAGAGCGATTTTTTGGAGTTTTCGGTAACAAAATCTCGTGGAAAAATTTGTGGTGAAACCTTGATTTGTGTTGTTTAAACTAGATTTTTTACTGTATATATGGTTTTGAAAAACCCCTAGGGCACTTCTACTATGCAAGGTTTACAAATAAAACTTGTGATTTCAATGAATTTGTGTTGGATTTTAAAGAAAAGCTTCCAAAAAGTTGCACTAAAGACAACTCAAAACTAAAGGAGTTGTCTTTAGGGCTAATTTTTGTCTTTATTATCAAATTTAATATTAAATATATATTACATTAATATATGAACAAAAATTATATTTTTCTAGAAAAAGAAAAAATTTAAAAAGAAAAATGTATTGCAAAGATTATTGATTTTAATATTATAAATAATTTTTTTAATGTGATAAATTTAATCAATATAAAAAAACCAATATTTTTAAAAATAATAAAAAAGTTGGGTAAATATAATTTTTAAAATATTTTTATAATAGTAAAACAAATAAAAAACCTATATTATATAACTTTACATTAAATTTTAAAATCAAAATATTTATTACAAAATTAGTATTCTCAATTTTTAAAATTTAAATTTAAAATATATATAAATATAGTTTTAATTATATTTTAAATAATTTAGCTTTATTTTCTTTTAAAGATTTATAAATAGAAGATTGGTCAAAGTAAACTACCATGACCACCATCAATATTAATGGGCACAGAGGCACATTCTACAACTCAGTATGACAGGATGGATAAGTATGAGAAGTCTCCAATCAAATATTAATAAAAAAATTAATGTTTATTAAAAAAATGAAAATAATCATGGTGATAAAAACTAAGGATTTCATCTCTCTCCGCCCATGATAGATCTAGAGTTAGATGGATCTAAGCTGGTATAATTTGGTCAAGTGTGTTTTGTTATGTGTTCTTTTAAGGTATTCAGTGGTCAAAGGTCACTAGTTAGTAACTGCAATAGCGAAAAACCAAAAATACTAAGGGCTAATGTGACCAAGATGATGCTATGACTCGGTGATTTTGACTACTTAGGGCTAAGGACAACTCCTTCATATATTAGTTAGAAAAATTATTTTCCATAATTTAAAAATTTCTAAAAATACTAAAAAAAACCATTTAATCTATTTCATAATTTAGAATATGACTCAAAAAAATCATGTTGAAATCTTGATTTGTGTTATCTATACTAGTTTTTTTACTATATATATGGATTCATCTATGCACGGTTTACAAATAAAGTTGTGATTTCAATGAATTTTTGCTGGATTTTAGAGAAATTAGACTAACTGAAAAGCTTCCAAAAATTTACACTAAAGACAACTCGAAGCTAAAGGAGTTGTCTTTAGGGAGACATTTTGTAATTTTTGTCTTTATTCTCAAATTTAATATTAAATATATATTACATTAATATTTGATTATAATTTTCTAGAAAAAGAAAAAATGTAAAAAGAAAAATGTATTGCAAAAATTATTGATTTTAATATTATAAATAAAAAAATTTATTTGATAAATTTAATTAATATTAAAAAATAATATTTTTAAAAATAATAATAAAATTGGGTAAATATAATTTTTTAAATGTTTTTATAACATTAAAACAAATAAAAACCCTATATTATATAACTTTACATTAAAATATAAAATCAAAATATTTATTACAAAATTAGTATTCCTAATTTTTTAAATTAAAATCTAAAATATATATAAATATAGTTTTAATTATATTTCAAATAATTTAGCTTTATTTTCTTTTAAAATTTAATAGATAAAAAATTGGTCAAAGTAAATGACAATGACCACCATCAATATTATTGGGTAGAGAGGCACATTCTACAACTAAGTATGAGGGGATGGGTAAGTATGTCAAGTCTCCAATAAAATATTAATAAAAAATATTTAATGTCTAACTAAAAAAATGAAAATAACCATGGTGATAAAAACTACAATACAATTCAATAGAAAAAATAAAAAATCCTCCTCCAAAATCTTTTAATATTTATTTTAATTAAATATTTGTAAAATAAATCTTTAAAAGGAAAACCATATGTTATGGATATACGAAAATCTCTCAAGGCATATGTATTTCCATATAAAAGTTGTAATATTTGAAAATATAAATTTGATATAGTTTTATTATAAATTTTGTTATGGTTCCCTATAAAAACATCATTAAATTTAATATTAATATTATATTAATATTGTTAGAATTAGGGATTAGATCCTTTTGTGTTGAAAAGGTAAGGAGTTAGTAACTCCACTATCAAAAAACCAATAATGTTAAAGGCTAGTGTGAACAAGCCCGTGCAATCAAGCAGTGATTTTGACTACTTAAATGCCCTTGGGTTTCACCTACGAGAAAAACAAAAAGCTATCATATAATTTCAAATTAATTTCACATATTCAAAACAATATTTTTTATAAAGCAGAGTCTCACCATAAACGAAATGGCTCTTTGACCTAGAGATTGTAACTTCTTGTTGTCTAAAATATATTTTTGAATTCATAATTGGTTTCATTATCTTTATTAGGTAAACAAAACCTTTTACATAATTTCAAATTCCTAAAAATACTATATAAAAAAGACCATTTAACCTATTTGATAATTCCCAAAATGAACCTTTTTACATAATTTCAAATTCCTAAAAATACTATATAAAAAAAGAACATTTAACCTATTTGATAATTCTGAAAATGAACATGTCACGTATTAAACAAAAAGGTTTCCACTATCTCGAAATTCCAAAAACTAGATATAAAACAAGGGTTGGTTAACCCTAGTTACAACGAGTAGTAAAAAGTCCATATGGTGGAGTCCCATAATGATAAGAAGTGGTGGTGTTCTTCTCTCCTTCTCTTTGAGAAAATTTGTAATGAGTAGTGGTTATTGACTACTGATCGCATCGCAGGCTCGCGACTCTGTTTCCTTCCATCCACTGAGCTTCCACACTTTGTTTTCTCAAAATTCTGTAACCTTCTTGCATTAATTCAAATTTCTAAGAGTTTCTCTAGTTCTTCAGTATGCATAGATAGGACTTTACGCCATTATATCGTGCATAAAATCCCGATATGGAGAAACCATAAGTGATTTGTGGTTTTTTCAGAGCCGCCTTTCCATCAAGCTTTTTGAAGGTACAACAGTAGTAACTATATTGGAATATGAAGCCGCCAAGACAAGCGTGAGTTATTTTATCTCCCGCATTATGTTAGTCTGATGGGAAGGACCGATTTTGTGTTTTCTTTACCCTGAATTGATCCGATTTTGTGATTTCTTTACCCTGAATTGATTTTAATGACTTTCAGTTGGAATTTTGAATTTGAGCTATGGCATGATGTTAAAATCATGTGATTTATTTTATAGAATATTGAGGTTTAGAGATCTGTTTTCTAAATATGTGATAGATCTTTGAATAATTTAGATCTATTCAGTTAGATTTTTGAATAATTTTACTTACCAAACTTTTTATTCCGTTCAAAACGCTTTAGAAATTTAAAATATTTTGTGATAAAAAATCTCTAAGTAACATTAGACACAAAAGCCTCGCTATTAAGTTGGTCTCTGAATAGCCTTATTCACAAAACCCTTCATGAAAGTTATTCAATTGGTTAAGTGAATGTGATGTTGCGCAACCTTTAATGTAAACGAATAAAGGGCATGCAACAGTAATATGGCGAAAGATTCCGTCTTTTTTTCTTACCAGCGGCGGATTGCTCCAGTAACAACAATGTAGCCTGCTGCATTTAACGGGGGATTGCTCCAGTAACAACAACGTAGCATGCTGCATTTAACGGGGAATATTGCGGATGCGCAGTTAAATCGGATTGAAGGATATTTTATCAGCCTTGCGGATGCGAAGTTAAATCGGATGTTGGATTTTGCATCCCTTTTATCATCCTTGTTAATGCAATGTCTAGGGAAAGAAGCGGGTTTTCTGTGCCAATGAGCAAGAAGTGGGATTTCTGTGCTTATGAGGCCATGCATTTCTTAACCATCCATTGCATTTTTTAATGTTCGGTAATTTACCCTAAATAATTTTATGAAGTTCTGCATGTTGTTTCTTAATATTGAATTTTTTTTTGGCTCTCACAAATCATTTATTGTTATATTTGCTGACATTTTTGTTGGCACCGGAACTTCAGAATCACTGAGATGGGAGATGGTTTTTTTTTAATAGTTTTCATAAATTATTTATTGTTATTTTTTTGATCTATTATCTTTATAACCTTTTTTTTTCTTAAACTTTTTTAAAGATATCCTGGAATAACCATTCCATAAGGTATACTCTTGTTCATATGGACATCTTAATGAATTACCATGCCATATGCTATACTCTTGTTCCAAGTAGTATGTGTATCTGTGTGATCAAATATCTTATGTATTTTTCTAGCCAGTTATGTTCCTTGGCATGCTGTTTCTTAATATTGAATTTTATAGTTTCATAGATCATTTATTGTTATTTAGAGATCTATTTTTTTTATAACTTTTTCTTTCTTTCCTAATAACCATTCCATATGGTATATTATTGTTCATTAAAAAAAATATTTTTCTTTCTTTCCTAACAACCATTCCATATGGTATATTCTTGTTCATATGGACTTCTTAAAGCTTTTGGAGTTCAATGGTTTCAAAGAGACATATTTCCAGTATTCTGTCAATATAGGTGCAGTTTGTCTATTCTCGAATATGATGCACTTTGTCTCAATATAGGTGCAGTTTGTCTATTCTGGAATATGACCCACTTTGTCTCCTTCTAGCCAGTTACTTTCATTCTTAATTAGTCCTTCTTTTAGATCTTTATACAAAAGGGATGATGGGTAACCTGATATTTGCTAGGGAGTGCCATATCTCAAGGAAGTAAAAGAGATTTTCAAGGATAATAAAGAGAAATATGATGACTTCATTGAGGTCATGAAAGCTTTCAAAGCTAGAAGGTATGTACTTCCTTTTTATAAAGATGGGCATTATCAATCAATACATGTTATTTTCTTTGGTCTCCATTAACTACAAATCTTAATATTGATGACAATTCTTCTCTGCAGACTTGATACCATTGATGTTATAGCTCGAGTAAAAAAATTATTTAAAGGCCATAATTCACTTATTTTGGGTTTTAATGTCTTTTTGCCTAAAGGTTATGAAATTACATTTCCTTCCTGGAAAAACAGGTTGACTTTCACCAAGCAATCAATTATGTTAATAAGATCAAGGTAATGCACATGAGTAATTATGTTAATAAAATCAAGATAATGTAGATGATGATGTATTATTTCTATGATATTTGAAAGCTATTTTATATTTACAACCCAATTTATTGTAACTAGACGTGTTTTTGAAATGTTGAAGTCCTATAGGTGTCTTGGTTATAACATTCTTGTTTTGACATTTTGTTTTTGTTTATTGTTTTCAGACAAGGTTTCAAAGTGATGAACAAGTATACCCAAACTTTTTGGATATATTAAACATGTATAAATCTGGGAACAAATCAACAGATGAAGTATACAAAGAGGTACTTTCTAGTGTTTTCTAAATATGAGAACATAAATGTTAATTTATTCTAATTCTTTTAGGATATGCTATTCTATAAGGAATTTAATTCTATTTGTGGTGGAAATACTATTTTATGATCATGAAGATTTATTAGAAGAATTTAAGCTTTTCCTACCAAACCATATAGGTGGAAAGAATTTGCACTTTTACTACCAAATGAGATAGGTGGAAATAATATTTTATGATCACCAAGATTTACTAGAAGAATTTATACCTTTTCTGCTACAATAGACAGCTCCAACTCCCATTTCCAATGTGCATTTCTAGTAATTTCTATTGGCTATTTACACAAAGAAATTGTGGTGAAGGCCTGTTATCTAATCACTATGTTATATGTTAATCACTATGTTATATGTTAAAAGAATCAGTGACTATGCTTTATCAATGTAGTTGTAAAAAGTACAAACTTAGACAACCCATTGAAAGTTTCTTCCATTTTATATTAACATATAGTTATGAATGATGTCATAATATTGATTGCAAATTCCTAAATCTATGCACATTTTGCCAATAAACATTTTATTATTTAGTCAAAGTGGGTCAATATATTACATTCAACTCTATTCCATGTGAAAAGATTAGTAATCTTTTTTGTGCTTTTAAAAATAACCATGGTCAATTTCACAATTAGAGTTATGTTTGAGAAGGAAAAAATAGATAATAATTTGTAGCAAAAGTTGAATTAAAAAAAATAAGGCAGTGAAACTAAAATTGTTTGCCCTTACTTATATTGCTACTTCCAATATAGCATTTTAGTTAGTTAGTTTTGTTATTGCTTTGAAGCATATCCATGTTGAAATCTCTACAATGAATATTGTTAAATACAAGGGTATATTACATAATGTTAGCATTTTAGTTTGTTTGTTTCATTATTGCTTTGAAGAATATCCATGTTGAAATCTCTACAATGAATATTGTTAAAATTGAGGGTATATTACATAATTTTTTTGTAACAATACGCAATGTGTTGGTCAAGTGTTGGTCAATGTTGCAGAAGGTGCAACATAGAAATTAGGAACTGCAATATGCATGTCATGAAGAATCATTTTTTCTATTGTAGCTTCTACATTTTTCTCTTAAAACTGCAAATGTTCCAAAATCTATATATCTTCAAGTTTTTGTAATAAGATGGGTTTTTTCAAATATATTTCCTGTAAACATAGGATGTGAGATTGCATTAAATCATTGTTCCTTAGTAGATCATTTATATGTATTTGCAAGTTTGGGTTTTTAGAGAGTGTTGAGGTATATGCATTTGTTTCAATGGATGGGTAATTATAGTGGAGTTCCCACTTTGTATCCTTTTTTAGACATTCTATTTCAAGAGAAATTTTGGACTCTTGTATAGAATTGGTATTGGATAAGCAATAAAAAATAACTTGTTATTATTATGGGTAGTTAAATGTTACAATTTCAAGGTGTTTTTACCCTACATGTTCTATTTAACAGTTCCACCTTTCTCTTGGTTGAAAGACATATGGGTTATAATTTTTATATATCAATTTGACACATTTTCCTCTAGCCCATCCACCCTTAAATTTGTTATTATTTATCAGTCCCATGTTACTCTTTTGAAACTACAATGACAATTTATAGTTTGTGTATTATAATGTTGTCAATTGATTAAGTTCTTCTGAAGATTTCTTATTACAAACTCGAAACAATTCCTTTATTCTTTGTTTTCTATCAAGGATTAACTCCCATTATAGTTGCAATTCCAAATAGTTTCTTTTCACACTTCTAGTTTTATTTGGCTTACAACCTTTAGTTTTAAAAATAAAATGGATTATTTAACATACTCATTGTTAGAATGCATAGTTCATGCTTCAATTTTCTATGGAACCTTCTTCCCACCTTTCTAGAGCACCTATATATATATTGCAGTTCTTAATAGA
This sequence comes from Pinus tabuliformis, assembly GCA_031772625.1. Lineage (NCBI taxonomy): Eukaryota > Viridiplantae > Streptophyta > Pinopsida > Pinales > Pinaceae > Pinus > Pinus tabuliformis. The sequence goes on along the minus strand of CM062809.1, from coordinate 1,019,621,384 downwards.
TTATGGGTAAAGATCTGATTATCTAGCCAAAAAAGCTTTTTCTTAAAAGCAAATGATTTTAGTGATTGGAATTGGCTTATAAGGAAAATGGAGAAAGGTATTCACCACTAGTGTAACCATTGGTTATCAAGATGGGTTTGAGTAGTTCTAGTTAAGAAGCACAAGTCTTCTCGTAAATACTATCTTTGATCCCTCAGGGAATCCTTATCAAGATTCAATGGCTCTTTTTCTAATTTATATGGTATGGTAGTAGGGAGAAACAGGGATTGCCTTTGGTTAAGTGGAATAAATTTGATCTCCCAAAATCCCAAGGGGGCTAGGTTTTCAAAAAATATTATTATTTATGCCTTGGTAGCCAAGAGTGTATGGAGGATAATAAATTCCAGTGGATTATGGACAGAGGTTATTTGATCAAAATCTATAGAGCCAGACTCTAATGGATTGGTTGAGGTGTCCAAATCCCACAAAAAAGCTCCATGTTTTAGAAAGATCTTATTGATGCCCTTCAATCAATTCATTAACTAGTTTGTTGGAAAGTTGGTAAAGGTGTCCAAGTGAAAATCGGACTTGACCCATGGGTGGTGTGCACCGAGGTATATAATTTGCGTGATCATAATGGATATTACACCTTATCTCACATTGCAGATCCTCTAGCTTCAACAACATATCTATATGATGATAAATATACATACCCATATCCTCCCAATTCTGAGACATTACCTTGTCCAATTTCATATCCATTAGATCTTGAGAATATAAGGATGATCTAGTGATTCAGAATCTGTCCTGATCCATACCTTCTTTTGGAGCTCAAGAAAATGATGTTATAGGGATCTTTTCTAACTAATCGTTATCCACATCTTCATTAAAACTGGTTCCACGTGACCCACTCTTTTCACTCGGCCTGAAGGTTCAGATTCTTCTCCACTGAAAATGAATCTCTTCATCTGCTTCAAAATAATAGTGAGATCGGGATGATGACCAGCCCCTCAACTATCGTACAGAGGTTTAGGCCCAGTGATTATACCTTCACACCTTTCTTGGACAAATGAGGATTACTCGTTTAGGGAACATTATATTATCTAAGCGAGCATGGATGTGTCGGAGCTCAAGCTTTAGGTGATACTAAATATAGTATAACAGGCTGTGATGAGCCGACAACTAATAGTGTTGCATCTATGATGAGCCAGCACGAAATAAAGGAAAGGGGAGCTATTATCCGGGTCAGGAACTAATGGTACACAGAGCTATTTCTCAACCAGCAACTCTGGTCGTATGAGTCGATCTAAGGTTAGTGATGGAGACGCAGTTTCTTATCCATCACTAGTAGGATAGGTAGAGGTAGAAGCAGAAGCAGCTGACAAAGCAGTAGACCCAACACCCGTTTACCCAATGGGTAAGGTAAAGGCAGTTGGACACCCAACAATAGAAGTTTTAATTAATCAGTCAATGGAGATTACAGAATATCCACTTATACCTGATAGAGATCGAGAACCAGAAGCATATCAACTCGAAGCACCCTACGCAGCGTCTGTCTATCCAATACCATCATCTAACCCAACAACACCAGCAACAGATCCTGTTTTGGGCCCATCATCCATCTCTTGACCAGCATCGTTGTAGATAAAATATCCACTTATACCTCGGTGGAAGAACTCCATTCTCGTAGTTGGATCATCCTAGAACGCTCATACACCTAACTTGTTATTAGTACCTATTCAGTGGTGGCTGCTAGTACCTATTAATCTAGGCGTAGGCAAGGGAAGGAACAAAGCTATAAGCGAAGGGATTGTAAACAAGTGACTTATTTAATAAGTAGTTGATTCTGCAACCATTGAAGCAGTTGAAGATACATACCCATGCCCAGAAAGCTAATCCAGCTATATAGGACCAATAGTTTATCCGCCACCACCTCTAGTAACAGCAGCAAGACCATTCACAAGAAAAGTAGTATGTAGTTGACTGTACAGCAACAGGTTCAACATAAGTAGATCTTGTCGATTAAGCAAATGAACTAGTACCTTGTGATCGAGATGATGACCTTCGTGATCTAGTTCTGGATGATCCATACAGAGACACATATAGGGAACTAACCACTACACATGGGGAACGGGAACTAACCACCACATTAGATAAAACCACCAGTAGCCATGGTAGTAGATATAGCACCAAAACAATAGATCATGTCGGTTCAGCACCTCTAATAGTAATAGAGCTAAGAACATAGGTCTCTTTACCAAGAGAAAACACAAAGCCTACAGAAGCAGTGACAGTACCTCATCCCTTCCATTTTGAGATAGAGAGCCAGTGTCCACCTTTCATGTTAGAGAGCGAGATCCAGCTAGTTCCACATTCAAACCATATCTAGTCGCAACAGTAGAGTAAGAAACAACAGTTCTACCAAGATTCGATCCACCTGTACCGCTAGCAGCATATGTTGGGTATTTTTCAATGGGGAAATACCAAAACCAGATCCACCTGTACCGCTAGCAGCATATGTTGGGTATTTTTCAATGGGGAAATACCAAAACCAAACATATAAACACAACAGAGGAATGGAACCTCTTAAAAACAAAATGACTCAACAATCTATTAGAGAGCCATAAAAATATTTCTATTGATTAATAGAAACTTCATCCTCTTTGCTGAGAGGGATTCACCAAAAAAATTTCAACCAATTAAAAAAAATTACTCTGTCTCCTCAGAATTTAGTGAGCTGGGTTTACTCCTGTAAAACCCATTTTTACATTACTGTTGTAAAACAAATTTTTACACATACTTATAAAAAAACGCTCCACCATTTTCTTTATGGACTGGTGTGCAAAACCACACATGGTTTTTGCTACTCCTCTGTTTTACTATGTCTCACAAAAACATTACAACCTGTTCCATGTAATTTCTTCCCACTGCTGTGCATTTTTTTTTTTACAAAATCAACAGAGGTCTATGCATAAAAACACTCACATTCACTTATGCACGTCTGTGCATCACAATAGTTTTCTTGCAAGTCAACATAGTTTTTTTTCGGTGCAGCAAAAACTATTTTTACGCACTCTCATATGCGTTCTGCTTTTCACCATGCACGGTGTGCATTTTACAATTTACCATATATGTAACCTACGCTGCCCCCTCTATTCCTTTTACAATAGTCCACATATAACAACCCCAGAGCACACTTTATTTTTGCGTTGTTATATATGTATTTAACGCTAAAACATAATGCAAAAAAAAACTACGACTCCCAAAGAACAAACATTTAAATTTACATGATGTAAAAGAAACTTAAGAGTTCTATCCACCACTATGACAATTTATTAAACGCGTTAATAAAACCTGCGGTCAACCCAACTTGTTTTTACTCCATGCAAGCATTTAAATCGTTGCAGGCTCGTATGCAGGTAGGAGTGGCGGTCAACAGATTTGAGTTTTCACTCCACGCAAACATTGATTTGATGTGGGCTGACTGCATCTTCAGAGATCGACGGCGGAGAACGAAGAGCCCCATCGGACGGTTGACAACAATATCGGAAGACATCATGTGACTGAACAATACCTCCCAAGAAACTTACGTTGTGTTACGTCAGTGGTAAACCACGTGTCAGCTCCATATTTTCTCGGAGCTCCTTGCCGAATTATTCCTTCATCGGAAAGCTGGTCCGAGAAGTTCCAGGCATGTATGCTGAACGGATTCTAGCGATGTTGCCGCTGCGTTGAAATTACGATTTCAACGCTCCCCTTTAATTTCAACAGCTGGGCATTCAATCTTACCCAAACACTTCCTCACATGGAGGGATTCCCCAACACTATTGTTACAAAAGTATCTTCCTCACATAGAGGGATTCACCAACTGCTTCTGATGCAGTTCATAAACAAACAAAGTTGTCTTCCTCTTAATAGAGGGATTAACCTAAAACTGTGGTTAAGAGCACCTTCCTCATGACAGAGGGATTCACCTGTTACTATGCTGAAAAGCATCTTCCTCTCAACAGAGGGATTCACTAATGACAATGTGCTGAAAAGCACCTTCCTCTTTAACAGAGGGTTTCACCAAATGACTGCTTCAAATGCAGTTCCAAAACAAACAATCATTGCACTGCTGTGTGTGCAAACTCATTACATTGTTCTTTTATGCTGCTGCATATTCTTTGCTGCACTGTTGTGCCATCTTCTTTACTGCGTCTATCCCACACTGCTGTGTCTACACTTGCACTGCTTCTGCACTTTTCAAAGACAAAATACTCTGTCTTTTCTGGAACAATTACACTGTCCCAATTTACAAATTTACACTGCTGTTGCATATATTGCATTTCGATTCAATGAACAACACATTCATTACAGTTACATATACTGCTGTAAAAAAAATTCTTTTACATGTGTTGTTGTCCATTACCTTTCATTTCTTCAACAAAACTTCATGCTGCTGCATTTTCTTATTTGCATTGTTGTCTGCTTCTCCTTCTTGCCATCACGCTGCTGCCCATAACTTCTTGCTGCTCCATTGCCTCTGCAATTTGCACTGTCGCTGCCTTTTGTTTCATCATACTGCTGTGTGCCCATACTCTTGGCACTTCATTCTCTACAAAAAAAATAACACAGGCTGCTGCCTTTTCTCATGCACCCTTGCTTCACACAATCTTAGTCTTCATTTTTTTTACACAATACACTATTGTGCAATTCCTTTGGCTTTCTGCTGCCACACACATTCTTATACATCCAGTGTGCATTAAAAATCTGCTGTCCTTGTTTTTCTTTATACATTTCTTTGCATGCTGCATTGCATAAAAAAAATTACATTTTTCACTGTTGTGTATTGTACTCACTTTGCTGTGAGTATGTTCTCTCACATTACATAGAAGGAAACTACCTTCCATTGCTATGCATTTCAATGCATGTGCTCCATAAAAAAAAATTCAAAACTGCTGTTTTATGTTCTATCTTCCCACTGCTGTGAGAGTCTCCATGCTTTGCATTTTTCTCTTATCTCACTGCTGCTCTTTACATTTCAGCGCTGCCATCTTTTCTTCTTTATGGATTTATGTGCATATTGCATAAACACAAAGCAAAAAACATTGCTGATATCATCACTGCTGCATATTACCTTTTAAAGGGATTAACAAAGATTTCATTTGCAACTGCTGTGCTGCAATACATCCTCTATCAACAAATGACTATTAATACAGTTCAGCAAACAAAACAAAAAAAATTCAAGCTCCCCTTTAGTGTATGCTTGTCTTCTTTTGGCAGACTCTTCTCAAAACAAATTTAGATCCACTGGGGAGTTCAAGGGGTTTTCAGGTTGCATTTCCTTCCTTCTCCATACTTGTGTAACTCTCTTCTTTTGCATGGGTCTAGCTTGCATAGGAGCCCATGTTAAGTTACAGTCTGGTGCCATATGCCCAATGTTATGACACTTGAAGCATTCAACTTTATTCATGAATGAGAATTCATGATTTCTTCTTGTGAAATTATTTCTTGGAGATTGTCGGGGACCACAACATCTATCTCCATGAAATGCTCTACAGTCTTTTGCCATATGACCAAAGTTTGAGCAAGCATAACAATAACCATAAAATGGACTTTGGTACCTGGGAGATGGAGGTTTCCTTGATGTACTTCTGAAGCCTTGCTGCCTTGAGATCCTTTGATGATCACCATTGCCTCTTGCCTTCTTGACATCAGCTACATTTCTTCTTGGAGCTGATTTTCGGCTTGGAGCAGGATTTCTTCTATTACTGCCTTCATTTTTCTCCTTGCCTTTGCTGGAACTAGGAGCATCATACCTACTTTCTGGCTTCTTCACATCCCCTTTGCTTAAAGCATCCTCATCCTTGTTTGAGGGTTCGCCTACATACCCAAGTCCTAATTTATCAAATGGAGATCTGTGATAGCTGAGCATGTCATCCAGAGCTTGAGAGCTCTTCATTATTTTGTTCAGCCCTTCAAACTTCTCCCTGAGGAGGACAATCTCTTCTTCTAACTTTTCACATTCATTATTTTTCTTTGCTAGTTGTCCCTCAGTTTCTTCCTTGCTACGAGTAGCTTCGGCTGCTACTATTTTGAAGGAGATAATATCTGTCTTCATTTTGGAAATTTCTTCATCTTTTGCTTGACTCCTCTTCATTTTCTTTTCAGCTCCTTGTGCCTGCTTCTTGGCTTCTTGTAGTTCGGACTTAAGGGAGGAGACCTCTACCTTGTATTGTCCAATCTCTTCTACAAGCTTATTCACTCTCATGTGCCTTTGTTCAAGTTGACTTGTCAAGGCATCTGCCTGCTTCTTTGCTTCATTCAGCTGATTTGTCATAGATATGACTTCTTCATGATGTTTCTTCTTGCATTGGTCAAGCTCCTTCTTGAGCTTGGCTAGCTCTTCATCCCTTTCCTTTACTTGAAGCTTGATGAGGTCAAGCTTTTCATTCTCAGCTTCTATGATGGGTTCTTCTTGATTCATTGTCATGGTCAGTGCTCCCTTTGCATGAAGGTCATGCAGTCTGTCCCATATATCATTTGCTGATGAATATTTTCCTAGATTCTTCTTCACAGAATCATGGAGTCCATCCAAGATTAGTTTTACTGCTTGTGCATCATACTCCATGGATTCTTCATCCATCTTGCTGTCATCAATCACTGACTCCCAGACTTCAATCCCCTCAGACATTAGGAAAGCCCTCATCTTTATTTCCCATACATCAAAGTTTCCATCAAACTTTGGGGTTTCAAACAAAATGTATTCAAATAAATTGTCTTGTATTTTAATAGAGGAGGGAGACACATTTTTAGCAGGCTTGGAGGCTTTCTTCTTTGACCTTGCCATTCTTATCTAGGCTTCAAATACTTGACTGTGTTTTTTAAATCACTGATTGTTTCTTCAATAATAACTCAAAAACTTGAGAAATACCCGAATCCCTTTGGCTAAAACTTCACACTGCTGGAGAAGCTTTCTGTGCTGCAACCACACCTTCCTTCGGCTTCTTTGAGTCTTCAAAGAGCCTGGACTAGCTCTGATACCACTGTTGGGTATTTTTCAATGGGGAAATACCAAAACCAAACATATAAACACAACAGAGGAATACTCTGTTTCCTTTGTTCCAGGATCTTTGCACAAGGAACCTCTTAAAAACAAAATGACTCAACAGTCTATTACACAGCCATAAAAATATTTCTATTGATTACAATATAAAGCCCGATACAAACTTCATCCTCTTTGCTGAGAGGGATTCACCACAAAAATTTCAACCAATAAAAAAAAATTACTCTGTCTCCTCAGAATTTACTGAGCTGGGTTTACTGCTGTAAAACCCATTTTTACATTACTGTTGTAAAACAAATTTTTACACAGACTTACAAAAAAACGCTCCACCATTTTCTTTATGCACTGTTGTGCAAAACCACACATGGTTTTTGCTACTCCTCTGTTTTACTATGTCTCACAAAAACAATACAACCTGTTCCATGTAATTTCTTCGCACTGCTGTGCATTTTTTATTTTTTTACAAAATCAACAGAGGTCTACGCATAAAAACATTCACATTCACTTATGCACGTTTGTGCATCACAATAGTTTTCTTGCAAGTCAACATAGTTTTTTTTCGCTGCAGCAAAAACTATTTTTACGCACTCTCATATGCGTTCTTCTTTTCACCATGCACGCTGTGCATTTTACAATTTACCATATATGTAACCTACGCTGCCCCCTCTATTCCTTTTACAATAGTCCACATATAACAACCCCAGAGCACACTTTATTTTTGCCTCGTTATATATGTATTTAACGCTAAAACATAATGCAAAAAAAAACTACGACTCCAAAGAACAAACATTTAAATTTACATGCCGTAAAAGAAACTTAAGAGTTCTATCCACCACTATGACAATTTATTAAATGCGTTAATAAAACCTGCGGTCAACCCAACTTGTTTTTACTCCATGCAAGCATTTAAATCGTTGCAGGCTCGTATGCAGGTAGGAGTGGCGGTCAACAGATTTGAGTTTTCACTCCACGCAAACATTGGTTTGATGCGGGCTGACTACATCTTCGGAGATCGACGGCGGAGAACGAAGAGCCCCATCGGATGGCTGACAACAATATCGGAAGACATCATGTGACTGAACAATACCTCCCGAGAAACTTACGTTGCATTACGTCAGTGGTAAACCACGTGTCAGCTCCATATTTTCTCGGAGCTCCTTGCCGGATTATTCCTTCATCGGAAAGCTGGTACGAGAAGTTCCAGGCGTGTATGCTGAATGGATTCTGGCGATGTTGCCGCTGCGTTGAAATTACGATTTCAACAGCATATCCAGTAGGTAAATTAGTAGCAGAGTAAGCATCCTAATCACCATATGCAGATCCTCCAGGTCGAGAATCAGTCCTAGGCATTGAAACACCATGAGGAATGACGAGCAGTAGTAGAATCATATGTTTATTTAGTAGATTAAGAAAATGAACGAGGACCAGCAACATATAATCTAGAAGCTAAGGTAACAACAGAAGCAAGGGAAGATCAAGACCTAGTAGCAACACTAACCAATAAAGTAGCACCCATAGTAGAAAGAGATGGAGATGCGTCGGGTGCAGTTTAAGTTGTTCAATTTCCAGATCAATGACTAGAAGCGGATAAAGAACCAAGCCCAGAGATAACACCTAGTTGACCAGTAACAATGTGTCGCCATGATCACCATTTTCTATCCCTTGTTACTCCTGTACTAGCATTCCCATTCCTATTCCTTGCTAAATCCTTGTCTGAGACGGTCCATCCAAAAGCTAACATAATAGGATAATAATTGTTCACAACTGCGAGAACATAAGTATAACTAGGTGGTAAGGCATAGGTTCAATAAGGTTATACACGGGAAGTATCCGAGCGGGTAGTTGCTTAAGAAATAGCATCAGCAAAGGGAGAAGCGTTATTAGTGAGTTTCTAATCCAATTGGAACCATTCCAGACCCAGATCATGAGGCAGCATTCTTGAACTCCCTTACAACCCCATATCTAGATCACGTAGTAAACTAGGGAGAAAGAGTATGCTTTAAAGACAGTTTACCCGTAATCTGTTCATATGGAAGCAGGAGTCATTTCCATTGAGCGAGATGCAAGGCGAATCTAGGGTGCACTTTCAACATGGGCACCTATAAGGTACAAAATTTGAGGGGAAAGACCAGATGTTATAGGTGTTAAGTCCATTAGGGCTAATGAACACTGCTAAACCTCACATGGCCAAAAATCAAGTTATATTAGATACAAGAAAGCTACAAGAACTACTTGACAAAGAGGGACTTAGGCCACACCCGTAATCGTCAATAAAAACACAATGGAGGAGAGGATGTGTAAGCGTGGCTCGACCACCGAGAGAGGTAATCTCATCAATGATAATAGTATACTGGTGGAGTATACAAATACTTAAGATCAAGACGCATAGCAAGAAGTGTAACTAGTAACAAAGCAAGCATAAACAGGGATGGAGGCGAGTGCATAGCTTCTGATTTGAGATAAATAACCGTAGGCAGTTTCGGATCTCGTCCTAGAAGATGCAGAAGCAATTTCACCACCAAGAAGATCAGTAGTTTTATCTAGTTGCTCGCTCAGATTCAATTCGAGTACAAGATCCCTTCCAGTCGTTATAGATCCAGAGCCTGCACAGAGAAAGCATTTGAATCGGTGGTTACCTCGTGGTTATTCCTATTCCCATTTAGAGAACAACCAGTAACAAGGGCAGTTGCATTATTATATTCAGTTGTGAAAGCACCAGAAATGAAACTATCTCTAGCTCGACGAGTTGCTTCACCAGCAAATGATCCAGTGTCTCTAGGTAATAATAAGTTTATGCATGGAGTGGCAACAAAGACAGAAGTAGGAGCATTGATTCCATTATATGAATGATAGGCCCGATCCCCCACACACATATGGGTAGCAGATATCACGTCGCTGTCCAATCCGCCAAGAGAGGCCCCCATAAACAACCGTTCGTCCACAAAAGTAACCCATGTGGGGTAGCAGCTGTGGTCCAACAAAGTAACTAGTTGCGCAACCGCCTTATAATAACTTTAAAAGTATGGGAGTATATAACAACAATAGACTAAAAATAAAGGCACGTGGGTGTGGCCTGGAAGCAGTTGAAATGGAATGGAGACAGAGACAACTCGCCGTGGGTTCAATATTTGTTTTGTCCTATATCATGAAATGGGCTCCATATGAAACATGGGGCTCACTGAACTGATATCATCATGAAATGGGCTGCATATGAAACATGGGGCTCACTGAACTGATAATTGGTGATGATCGTTCAACTTACCAAGCTTCACTTGTTCCTTTTACTAGTGAAATACTTACGTGTAGATTATTTATAGCTTTTTTCTCAATTGGTTCCATCAAGACATAGATTCTTTTATAGCTTGATAGGATATTGAGTAACAACTAAAAGACAAGATTATGAAATATCCAAGAAAACACTACGAGTAGATAAGTAAGTAATAACAAGATCAATAGAAATGTCTATAACTACTCTTTTTTATATGTAACTCGATTTAATCTCGAAGTGGAGGTCAAGTGAGATCTATTCTTTCTTCTCGATAGTTTCTTTGTATACGATGCCTTTTGTATACGATAGTTTAATGACTTGATGATTAGGAATAGATAACTCGATCTTCACGTCATTCAAAAGTGGTGGTAGTGCATGAAATAATAATAAGGAATGCATTTCTTTCTCATTTCGTGAGATTAGCTACCATTTGATTCATAACATCCCTACGCGGTTGGAAGACAATTACCTACCCTAGTCCTTATGAAACTACCTATCTCTTGGATATTCGCTCGGAGGTACCATAAAGGCTCATAAAACCCATTAGAAAAAGACGAGAAAAACCAAGGCCAGTATCTCTTATCAAGTGAAACTGCACTATTAGGTTTCTAATATCAATTACACCCCAAGTTCATGAGCAAGGTTTTCTCGTCTCCTCGAGTATGGTTTTTCATTAGCAGCACAAGTAGACTATGGTTGTTCATTAGTAGCACTAGGGTTTGTTCCTATAGTCGAGTAGCACCATGCAACCTATCTTTGTTCCGAAAACCAATAGGACCATCATCTTAGTCTTACCGTGACAAATGGGACCATGATCTCTAGCCTCATTATTACCCACGACCACTACCCAAAGTTAGCCCAATGATTACGAGCATGACATGAAGTTATCCAATAGACCATGATATGAAGTGGAGATTATTCGAGTGGAGTTATGATGAGAAGTCGGACTCGATAAGTTGGATTCTTGCTATGACTTACGTTACCTAGAACAAGACCACCATGATCTTTCACAAGTATGATCTCATGCAGGAGCATCTCGCTAACACGGCAAAGACAGAAGGAAGGTTGACATGGTTTCTGAAAAGGACAAAGAACACAACTCACTCGACGGACACTATATCTGTCTTTATTTTTATTTGTTGTTTTTATTTTACTTTCTTGTTTAAAATGCCTAAGAATAATGTAATGACTTATAATTAGGAACAATAGTAATTAGTTAGAATCTTTTGTTTACGAACCGTTATATTACTGTTGTAAATACATGTAAAGGAAAATGTGCTAGTTCTGAAGAAGTTTCATATATGCAATAACTACTATAACCGACAACACAAACTAACAGCACTTATCCAACCCTTTGAGAACAGTGTTACAAAAGGAGGAAAACAAGCCCAATACGGGTTGACTGTGAAAAAGAAATTAACAATAAAGAATATATTCATTATTCAGTGCACATACAATTCCTACAAGCATCCTCAAATACTATATAACTTAATGTTGTGTAATTCTTTTATGGTGTGAACGTCATTAAATTACCACTACAGATTCTGAACGAGAGTGAAAAGACAATTAAATTGAATGAAGAGCAACAATGACCAGTACAGGCCACACAACCATAACGTTCAGGCATATACAATTATAGCAGGTATGTAAACAAACTACGAGAGCGATTCAAAATTTATTTCTGCATAAATTCACAGGGTTATAATATAGTCATCCAAAGTCCATATATATACATTCACATTCTCTGTTCAAAACAATTACAAGACCAACCCAATTCGCAGACGTGGGAACTGACACAACTACAAATAGAAGCCAACCGCATAGAGTCTGAACTCATTTCTTGAAGCTACCACCAAGCCTAATAGCTAAGGAACCAAGAACAAACAGTGGTACAAGGCCAACGAAAAACAAATAGACCCTACAAGTTGGAAAATCCAGACAAGCAAAGCTACAACAATAGAACGATTCTACTTGTATATTGTTCGGGGCAGCCGAAAGTCCAAGCATCAAGACCAACGAACGACTCCACTTGCACAAAGGCAAACAGAACAAGGATTAGGTTCCAACCACACAAAAAAACGGAGAACTGGAACGAAGAGATTGAATAAAATGAACGAGTGTCGTTACCTGACACGCAAGCGATAGCCGTATTTCTCACCCGAACCCCTGCTCACAGAGGAGTGAGGCCATTAAACGGAGATAGAACAGCAAAGGAAAAACCTAGCATGGAACGGGAACTTACCAGGTTAAGCTGATGGAGGAACGAACAGAGCATACAACCATAACCTTTTGAATTTGGGAGCCAACGAACCAGAGCCGAAGTGAATGTCACCATGAACCTTACGGCTCTCGACTAGTTGTAAACCCTTGTGAGTTACACACAGAAATTGACCAAAACACACAGAGGCAGACATTAAGGCCGAATATATACCCACAGTGACAGAGAATATACAATGCAAACAAATTCTATAATGCAAACCTTACCAAGGTTTCGCTGAGCAAACAAAAGTATACAGGCTGAGACTTAGAACGACTGAGACCACGACCGCAACAAGGAGCACATCACTCCGTCAACCAGGCAGACAAAACTCATAAACTCACAACGTAAAATATAGAAGTCACAAGGAATCGCCAGGAGCTCGCAGAGCCAAAGACGGGAGGAACAATGAAAACCAAATGAGCGCGAACAGTGTAAAACCCCAAACCAAGGCGGGCTTTGCAAAATCCCGAGGAGGGACAGTTGTCCAATAGACAGACAATCAAGGTACACACACCGTAACCCAAGCAGATTAAAAATCAAACGACATTTATAACCAAAATCAATTGCATTGTTTTATATATTGTGAGTACATAAGACATCAACCTTTAGACGGCGGGACCACGTGGGCTGGTCCCATCAAGTGCTACCAGAGCAGCATTTTAGAGGAAGTAGAGGAATATGGAATTACAAAGATGAGGACATGGGAGAGGTGCACGCAGAGTAGCAGACGAGGGTTTGAGAGAACAGTTGAGAATCCTTACAACTCGCTTGGAGGCAGTAGAGGCAGGTAGGCAAAGAGACCCGGAACATGGGGATGATAGTGAAGATGAGGCAGCAACTGTTTCAGATGGGTCAGAGGAAGAAGCCCCAGAGTTAAGACTATTGCGATCAGTACTGTTAGTGAGCAACAAACCCAAACTTGAGATCCCTAACTATGATGGCATTGTGTCCGCAGATGTCTTGCTGGATTGGGTAAGTGAACTAGACAAGTATTTTGAAAATGAGGAAATCAATGAGGACAAAAGAGTTAGATTTGTTGCAACTAAATTAAAAGGGCACGCCGCCTTATGGTGGGATAGTGTCTAAGCGGACAGGAGACGAATGAACAAGTTCTCAATAAGAAAGTGGCCAAGGATGGTGGCAAAACTGAAGGGCAAATTTTTGCCTAAAGACTACCAGGTTGAGCTTTATTGACGAGTGAAAAATTTAAGGTAGAAAGGTATGACTTTAAAGGAGTACACAGAAGAGTTTTACCGTGTAAATTTACTTGCTGGTTATATGGATGATACTCCAGAAAAACAACGAGGTATGCAAATGGCTTGAGGTTGGAAATATTGGACGAGATCAGTATTCTCTCTCCCCAAAATATTGAAGAAGCCTTTCAGAGTGCTGTAAAGGATAAAGAGAAAATTAACGGGAAGCAGAACAATAGGAGAGGAAGAGGAAATGGCAGAGGATGAGGACAGTCCTACGACAGAGGGAGAACTGCCACAAACAACGAAGAAGGCAGCAGTTCCAGAGCTTCACGGACAGCAGAGAAGGAAGATAGCACTAGAGGAGGTTGGCCATATCAGCAGGGAAGAGGAAATGGTCGCGGAAGGGGGACTAATGTCCAGTGCTACAGGTGCCATAAGTGGGGGCACAGATCCTTCGAATGCCCGGAAGCTGAGCAAGCTGGCCAGAGGGGAGCATTTGTTGCGCAGCCTGAGGAAGCTGAAGCACAAATCTAGGAGATAGAGAACATGGCGGAAATGGGGGAAGCTCTAATTTTGAGCAAAGTCCTGTTGAAGCGAGCCAAAGAGATGGCTGAACAGACCCAGCGAAAGGCGTTGTTTCGAAGAGTTTGCAAATCACATGGGAAGTGTTGTAAATTGATTATAGACAGCGGGAGTATAGATAATTTGGTTGCCATCGATATGGTGGAAAAGCTGGGATTGAAGCGGGCTAAACACCCCACGCCTTACAAGGTGTCGTGGCTACAGAAAGGCCACCAGCTACTAGTTGATGAACAGTGCGAGGTAGAATCTCACATTGGCAAATGTCAAGACACGGTGGTCTGCGATATTATGCCAATGGATGTGTGCCATAAACTGCTAGGGAGACCGTGGCAGTATGATTGGAAGGTGACGCACGATGGGAAGACAAATTGTTATAAATTTGTGAAAGATGGGATCAAACATACGCTTGTACCCATCAAAGAGGAGGAAGCAGCAGAACCGAGTGGAACAAAAACATTGTTAATTGGAGGAAAACAGTTTGTGAAGTAGATTGAGGAAAATGAGGTCAATTATGCGATTGTAAGGAGGACAAACCGATGTTGCTAAACACAGAAAAATCAGAACTTCCTGTAGAAATTCAAGAGTTGTTGAAAGAATTCCAAGACATTGTAGTTGACGATCTGCCAGATAAGTTGCCTCCCAAGAGGAGTATTAGCCATCATATTGATTTTATACTTGGAGCAAGCTTGCCGAACAAGGCAGCGTATAGGATGAGTCGGAAAGACAATGAAGAAATTCGTAAACAAGTGCAGGAGTTGCTGGATAAGGGACTGATCAGAGAAAGTTTGAGCCCTTTTGCGGTACCAACAGTACTTGCACCTAAGAAGGGTGGAGAATGGCGAATGTGTGCAGATTCACGGGCTATTAATAAAATTACTATTCAATATAGATTTCCCTTACCCAGGATGGATGACATGATGGATTGTCTTAGCGGAGCAGTTTATTTTACAAATATTGATCTGAAGAGTGGTTATCATCACATCAGAATTAAGGAAGGAGATTAGTGGAAAACAACTTTCAAGGCTAATGAAGGGCTATACGAATGGTTGGTCATGCCATTTGGGTTAAGCAACGCTCCTAGTACCTTTATGAGATTGATGAATGAGATGTTAAACGAATTTATTGGCAAGTTCGTGATAGTTTATCTTGATGATATCCTAATTTTCAGCAGAATGAAAGGGGAACATCTTCAACATGTTCGAAGGGTGTTAGAGAAGTTACAATAGAACAAACTCCTGATAAACTTAAAGAAATGCACTTTCCTGCAGAAGGAGCTGGTCTATCTGGGGATTGTAGTTGCAGAAAATGAATTGAAAATGGATCCCGAGAAGATTGCAGCAATTATAAGTTGGCCGTCACCGAAGATCTTATTTGAGGTACGTAGTTTCCACAGATTGGCAAGTTTTTATCAAAAATTTATTAGAAATTTCAGTGAAATCTGCGCCACCAATGTTAGAGACCATCAAAAAGGCCAGTCAGCCTTTTTGTTGGACCAAGATGGGAGAAGACAATTTTCAGCTTTTGAAGCGGAAGATCACGGAGAGGCCAATCTTGAGGCTGCCCGATTTCAATAAACTTTTTCAAGTTCGGTGTGACGCAAGTGGAACACCTATTGGCACTGTGCTCAGTCAAGAAGAGAGACCCATGGGATTTTTTAGTGAAAAACTAAATGAGAGCCGACAGAAATATTCCTCGTATGAAAAGGAATTTTATGCAGTGGTCCAAGCTTTAAAACATTGGAGGCACTACCTGCTGGGCAATGAGTTCGTCTTGTTTTCTGACAATTCGGCATTACAATATGTAATGTAGCAGCACAAGTTAAACCATAAGCACGCCAAGTGGGTAGAATACTTGCAGAGTTTCACTTTCGCGTTAAAAAACATAAGTGGGCAAGCCAACAAAGTGGCAGATGCCTTGAGCAGAAGAGCCTTGCTCTTACAAGAGAGTAGCATAGAGGTACTAGGATTCGAACATTTGAAAGATTTGTACCAAACTGACATAGACTTCAAGGAAGCTTTTGAAGCCTGCCAAAATCCTGTATTGAGGAATGCAAACCCATGGTAGGACTATAATTTACAGGAGGGATTATTGTTCAGAGGTGGGCAGCTATGTATCCCGGACTATTCAATGAGGGAGAATATTGTACGCGAGAAGCATAGTGGTGGATTAGCGGGACATTTTTGCATCAAAAAAAATTTGGAGCAACTCGGACATTTTTATTATTGGCTTAAAATGAGCAGGGATGTACAGAGATATGTAAACAGGTGTAAAGTCTGCCAACTGTCAAACGGACACAGTCAGAATACTAGACTTTACACACCACTACCTGTTCCAAGCAGGGCATGGGACTCGGTGAGCATTGACTTTGTCCTCGGACTGTCTAGAACACAGCGGGGGTATGATTCAGTAATGGTGGTGGTAGATAGATTTTTTAAAATGGCTCATTTTATTCCTTTCCGGAAAACTAGTGACGCCACGTACGTGGCACACCTGTTTTTCACGGAGATTGTTAGATTACATGGCCCACCCAGAACTATCATTTCAGACAGGGATGTAAAATTCACAGGACACTTTTGGCACACCCTGTGGAAAAAGTTGGGCACGCAACTAAATTTCAGCTCTGTGTATCATTTGCAGACTGATGGACAAACGGAAGTGGTGAACATAAGCTTGGGGAATTTATTGCAAAGTTTAACTGGAGAAAATTCGCGGTTATGGGATTGAGCCCTCGCCCAGGTAGAATTCGCTTATAACGATTTGCCCAATCGTAGAAATGGACACAACCCATTTCAGATCTTGTATGGCATGCATCCTAGGGGAATACATGAACTACGAGATTTGGGAAAGTTGGAACGGAGAAGCGCGGATGGGGAAGACTTTGCAGAAGCAATGAGCGAAATTCATGAAAAAGTCAAAATAAGGTTGCAGGACAGCATGCAGAAATACAAGCAGCAAGCAGATTCAAAGCGGCGAGAGGTGCATTTTAATGTTGGGGATGAGGTCCTTGCACACCTGCACCGGGAACGGTTTCCTAAGGGCACATATAATAAACTAAAATATAAGAAAATTGGTCCATGCAAAATCCTATGTAAATTTTCAGCCAATGCTTACGAGATTCAGTTGCCACGTGACATAGGCATATCATCTATTTTCAATGTGGTGGATCTGTTCGCATATAATGCCCAAGTAGAGGATGATAGTTTGGTACAGCCATAATGGGACACCCAACTTGGAGACAGTTCTTGGAAGAAACAATTGCCTTCGACCCAGACCCATGAGATTGAAGGGATCCTTAGCACCCAGGTAGCCAAGAAGACACGTAGGAAAGAATATCTACGTTACCTCGTCAAGTGGAGAGACCGTCTAATGGAGGACAGCTCATGGCTCGACGCGGCGCAAATACAGAAGGTTGGTTATTCGGTGGAGGAACTCATGGAACGGAGCCATGAATTTCTTTTACCCCGGGAGCCTGATGTAGGAGCATCTGGCTAATAGGGCAAAGACGGAAGGAAGGTTGACATGGTTTCTGAAAAGGATAGAGAACACAGCTCACTGGATGGACAATATATCTGTCTTTATTTTTATTTGTTCTTTTTATTTTACTTTTCTGTTTAAAATGCCTAAGAATAATGTAATGACTTCTAATTAGGAATAGTAGTAATTAGTTAGAATCATTTGTTTCCGAACAATTATATTATTGTTGTAAATACATGTAAAGGAAAATGTGCTAGTTGTGAAGAAGTTTCATATATCAAATAACTACTATAACCGACAACAAAAACTAACAACAGTTGTCAAACTGTTTGAGAACGGTGTTACAAAAGGAGGATAACAAGGCCAATATAGGTCGACTGTGAAAAAGAAATTACCAATAAAAAATATATTCATTATTCAGTGCACATACAATTCCTACAAGCATCCTCAAATGCTATATAAGTTAATGTTGTGTAATTATTTTATGGTGGGAACATTGTTAAATTACCACTACAGATTCTGAACCAGAGCGAAAAGACAATTAAATCGAACGAAGAGCAACAACGACCAGTACAGGCCACACAACCATAACATTCAGGCATATATAATTATAGCAGGTATGTAAACAAACTACGAGAGCTATTCAAAATTTATTTCTGCATAAACTCACAAGGTTATAATATAGTCATCCAAAGTCCATATATATACCTTCGCATTCTCTGTTCAAAACAATTACAAGACCAACCCAGTTCGCAGACGTGGCAACTGACACAACTACAAACAGAAGCCAATCGCATAGAGTCCGAACTCATTTCTTGAAGCTACCACAAAGCCTAATAGCTAAGGAACCAAGAACAGACAGCGGCACAAGGCCAACGAAAAACAAACAGACCCTACAAGTCGAAAAACCTAGACAAGCAAAGCTACGACAACAGAATGATTCTACCAGTATATTGTTCGGGGTAGCCGAAAGTCCAAGCATCAAGACCAACGAACGACTCCACCTGCACAAAGGCAAACAGAACAAGGATTAGGTTCCAACCATAGAAAAAAAATGGAGAACTGGAACAAAGAGATTGAACAAAATGAACGAGTGTCGTTACCTGACAGGCAAGCCATAGCCGTATTTCTCACCCGGACGAACCTCCTGCTCACAGAGGAGTGAGGCCATTAGACTCAAGAAGAACAGCAAAGGAAAAGTCTAGCATGGAACGGGAACTTACTAGGTTAAGCTGACGGAGGAACGAACAGAGCATGCCACCATAACCTGTCGAATTTGGGAGCCAACAAACCAGAGCCAAAGCGAATGTCACCATGAACCTTACATCTCTCGACTAGCTATAAACCCTTGTGAGTTACAGGCAGAAATTGACCAAAACGCACAGAGGCAGAAATTAAGGCTGAATATATACTCACCGTGATAGAGAATATACAATGCAAAGAAATTTCATAACGCAAACCTTACCAGGGTTTCACTGAGCGAACAATAGCATATAGGCCGAGACTTAGAACGACTGAGACCATGGCCGCAACCAGGAGCACATCGCTCCATCGACCAGGCACACAAAACTCATAAACTCACAACGGAAAATACATAAGTCGCAAGGAATCGCT
This sequence comes from Pinus tabuliformis, assembly GCA_031772625.1. Taxonomy (NCBI): domain Eukaryota; kingdom Viridiplantae; phylum Streptophyta; class Pinopsida; order Pinales; family Pinaceae; genus Pinus; species Pinus tabuliformis. Next base: position 1,019,601,963 of record CM062809.1, on the reverse strand, counting down.
AGGAGCTCGTAGAGCCAAAGACCGGAGCAACAATGAAAACCAAATGAGTTTGAACAGTATAAAACCCCAAACCAAGGCGGGTTTTGCAAAATCCCGAGGAGGGACAATTGTCCAATAGATAGACAATCAAGGTACACACACCGTAACCCAAGTAGATTAAAAATCAAAAGACATTTATAACCAAAATCAATTGCATTGTTATATATATTGTGAGTACATAACACATCAGCGTTTAGACGGTAGGACCACATGGGCTGGCCCCATCATGATCACTCTTATTCGCTATGATGAGTTAGTATGATTATATAACCCAATATGACTCTTCGCTAATATCAATATGATTATTTGATATGACATTCACTATGAAACTAGCAAGACATTCCCTATTCAAATTAGATATGAAAGAACCGAAGCGAGTTAGCTCAAGGAGGTTCTATCTAGTGGAGTCAAAGAGGATTAGTTAGTTATAAATAGTATTGCAAGGAGGAGCTATCTATAGTATTTTTAAGATGACTACAAAAGTTTAGGCCTTCCCCTTTCTTCTATTAGTATAGCTTGGTATTAGGAGAGATTAAACTACCAGATGAAGGAGGTAGCTTTATTCCTTGCTCGCGTCCCACGGGTGGATAAGATGCATTTACAGGTTCTTCCACTAGATATCTTTCTTCAACCCAATTAATAGGCATTGGTTAAACTAAGTAAATTTATCTACGTATCATAGCTACATTTCTTATGTATCACTCACTTAACATAATCTCAAAAGGGAACTCCTGAAATAACAACAACCACCTACAAATTCTTCCTTCTAAGATACACTTCTTCACCAAGTACTTTAGAGCTAAATGGTCTCCATAGAACTGAAAATGGCCTTCCAACAGAATAGATAACGGTGGAACTTCTGTAAATCATACACCATAGCTGTCCCTTACCTCTCTTTGGTGGTATAGTTGTGCTCGGCTTGAGACAATTTCCTAATTGAAAAAAAAAAGGGTGATTGAGATTCCCCCCCATCGTTATGCAAGCAATGCTCCTAGGGAAATTCTAGATGCATCTACATGGACATGAAATTCCACATTCCAATTAGGAAACATTTGGAGCACTTACCCACTTTTCTTTCAGCCTTCGTGTTATGATTCATATATTTATCTATCTCCCTAATGCATGTAGGTACCTTTGCCCCGATGATGGAGTATACTTTTTCCCCAATGGTCGGATGGGGTTACCCACCCCAATATGAGACATGAAGAGTTGATCTGAAGTGTACTATATCTATTATGATATGCTTGAAAGGTAGTCCACACTGTGCATAGATATATATTTTTTTCCACCCATGCTTTGGATGGTATGTCCGCTCGCTTCATTCTTCTCACTCATTCCTTTGATCTTTGCTTGAAACGTATCAATTAAATATGTAGATAGTAGACTCGACATGGTAGTTCTGATAAGTTGTTAAGTGGTTTTTAGGTATATGATGAATAGACGTATTGTTACATACGTAGTAATGCAGGTGATAATGGAGGGATTGCTACAAGTTTCAAAGTCCCTTGACCCGACATTCATAGTGCATGCATAAATGTACTTCAGTTTCATCATGAATCTCATTTATGCGCTCTTAAGATAGGGATATAGATAGGAGATTGACTTAAAAATAGGTTACTAGTTTACACGCTTGCTAAAGTAAATAAATAAAGATTGGATTATTTATATAAGGTTATGCGAGCATTCATTCCCATATCTCCTTCTCTTTCGTCACATGTATGGATCCCATTTTCAAATAAACGAACAAAAAATTATAAGGTTTATCCATAAGCTTATATAAAGACCCATTACAACAAAGTTTTTTTTTATATAAAATACACAATCTCCAATGCTTTTATGCATCAGATTCAATAGAATCAAACTGCTTGCCCCAACCTACTAGGTTTCCAAGTCTGGAAGAAGGCAGGAGAGTGAAGTCGATCGGGCTTTATAGAATAGACCTTTGACAAGATTTTTGAATCACTATTATTACATGTATAATAGAAACCTTTGACCCTTTCAACCTAGTATCAATCAGCAGAACAATACCTCTTAGTCTTGGTTCCATAGTACATTCAACCAATATCATAGGGAAGTTTAATTTGAGCTTAGATCGTTTCTTTGCTAGCTGAATGGTTTGTGGATTATTTTGCTCCATCAAAATAGAGAGGAGAGGAGAGGTTGAATGAACCGGCGTGAGATTGATAAGAGATGAAACTTAGTTCTTCCAACCTACCCCGACCGGGTGGACGGATGGAATTATTTGATGGGAAATCACCTCATAGACTCTCAATAATCCACTTACCTATTGAGAATTGACTTTAAGATCACCGAATAGATGATTCTTGACCTACGCTAACCACTTTGTTTAGAGCTCTACACTCGCTTTTCAAAGGCTTTGAGTCATTCCATTATGAAGTCAACATGGCTAGTCTTGATTACTTTATCATATGACAGGTGGAATGGAGGTTTTATTTAATAGTAGCCAAACACTTTTAGTCACATGCATGCTCCTATGGTATTGTGCCCGTAGGGAGTTTACCTTTACTTGCTTATATCTTTAACTCGTGTTTCACTATGCTAGATTACTTTGGATTATGGAACATCTTAAAGCCCCGTTGGGAAGGCTTTATTTGATGGGTGGAAGAGTGGATCAATGGCCATAGTTTAGTAGCTAACGTATGATAGCGTGGGTGGATCTTGACATTTCAGAGATCTTTTACTCCTAGATGGATATGTATTGGTAGATCTAATTATCAAAATGATATTATGGGACAGGACATGGTTCATACTATAGGAGGGATATTATTTGGTGGATTCTTGTTCGTACATCTTTGGGGAGCCTAATTTTGATAAATGGGACAACTTTTTCATTCCTAGGACAGATATTGTTGATGGCCAGACCCACATAGATTATCTTTTCACACTCGTTTTACTTTAGAGGGACTGTTATTAGACCCTTCAAGTACTATCGAAAACCTACGATGATGGGATGGAGTACCAATCCTTCAGTATAACAAAAATAACACTCGGGGGAGAGTCTTTACAAAACATACCTTGGATGGACACGCTCCATTTGGTGAGGTATTCCAAGTAGGCCCTATATAATTAGATCTTTGGAGGCGCTGCTAGAATATAATAGAAAAGGAGGAAAACCTTGAATTGTTTAATCGTCTGATTGTTTAATAGCCATGGGAATTTGAATCGCTCCATTATACCTTACCTTGGAAAGACTATAAACTTGCGTGAAAGGAAAGGAATGAATTTCTATGGATTGGACTAGCTACATGCCTTACAACAGAATGAAAGGACCAAGTAAGATCAGTACAAGATCTTATTGGACTTTATGCCATCGGGGAGGAGAGGATATAGCTTATCGAGGATGGATTGGATCATGGGAATTGGCAATCATGATACCTTACCATCTTATACCACCTTTGAGACACACTTTCTATTTACAACCACGCCTAGTCACATGCTAATAAGGGAGGGAATCTTGAAGACCAGGAGAAGTGCGAGATCAGATCGGATGATGCAGGAATTGAAAGAAATGCTCTTAGTCATACACTTGTGCTAATAGAATTTCCTTTTTGAACAACCAATATGGGCACCTAGACCCATGATAACCACATGTTTTAGTATAAGAAACACACCCTATCAGATTCTTTTTCGAATTCACTAGAATCAAACTTGTTTCCCGTGGTGCTTGAGGAGCACAAAATCAATCATTGAACAAGCAAGTTGATCTCGCTTCAAGACATATAAATTATATGATTTTTTTCATTTATGTTATTATGTATATAATATGAGAGAGATATTTTTACTTTTACATGACTTACTGTACAATGCAACCAAGCGAGGAAGGATACCTTCTTCTTTCACCAAACTTGAACTTCACGACATGAAGTGCTGCCTCACAACCATTAAGTCATGAACATGAATCAGGATCGAATTTGGATGTAACTTTATTTTATTACTCTTATTCTTACTTCTACCCCTACCCTACCCCTACTCACATTCTATGGAAGGAAGGGAAGAAGAGTTTCATCACTACTGCACCAGATATTTCATTTTTCACGTCGGGTGGGATTAGACACCTTACCTTCCTATTAATACAGCCTCAGACTGAAACTTTAACACTACATCACCCAAGAATACCCCACATAGGGAGGGAGGGGCTGATCTTTCTATTTTACCTACACAAACTTCTTAGACCTCGAGGAAGCCTAGGAACTGGAATCACAAAGTGTTCAGGACGGGTTGAGCCTTCTTTATAAGCAGAAGCCATGGATGGAATTGGTTCATCACTGGATTGTTGGATTGGAATGTGGAATAAACATGGGATTTATAATCGCTTCATGAGAAGACCTTTGAAGTACTCGATTGATGGCATGGAGAAAATTACCCCAGGAAAGAATGAGACCCATAAGATCAGGACCTATAGGAGACAGGATTACAATACATTCTCTTGTTTAGACCATATACTTGCCTGAATCATATTCTCTCTACAATCCTACATTATGTAACACAAGCTTTAGGAGGAACACCCAGAATAGAATAGAAGGATTTTCTTTAATCATTGCATCGAAATTAGAATGAAGAGAAGAAAGAGCCCTTACCACCTTGGAGGGACAACCCTTATATGTCCCTGCCATAGCTCTTAAAAGCCAACCCTTCTAGTGGTAGTAAAACCTAAGTAGTGTAGAAATCCAACCTTATCCATGCATGATTAGCCATCTGTTTAAGCCCCTCTACCTACAACTTCCACCCATGGGCTCGAGCAAGAGACTCTCGGCTCTCCAATGAATGTGTTTAAGGCATAAAGTCTAATCCTCGGTGAGTGATCTTCCTTCTTGATAGTTGGGGGGCTTTCTCGTAACCCTCATCTCACTACCCTTTTACTTGGAAATAACCTTTGAACCTATGCATCAGACCTACTACCTTTTCTGAGTGGAAATATAGCCTTGGAAACAACCTCTCACTGAACACCCTCCTACCCACTTCCCACCCTCTCCATCTGAAAGAGTAAGTTCAACATAGTAGAATCAGTTCACCATCTGCATTCAGTTAGCTCATTTCCCCTAGAACATGACCTCAATGAGCTTTCAGTGGTTAGCTTCGAGTCAGTATGATTTATGTCCATACGATGTTCGCACGATGTCTGTACTATGTGCACTTTTAGGTTTCCATATTCAGTTCACATTACCCATTATCCTTTCACTTTACAATACACACACACAGTGCCTATAGGTAAACAGACCAATATGAATAACACTTCGACTTACCACGTTGATAATAGCCATTGTTTTTGGTGAGGCCCGAAAAAGAAAGTATTAACTTATGATATTTTGGGATAACTTTGGTTTAGGTGAGAACCACGTAAAAACAACCCACGCGTTGGGAAAAGGCGGTCACCAAACAACGTGCAATAGATAGATTGATTTCCAATATGGAGGGCCGTGGGTAGATAAAAATAAAAGAAAAGAAAATAGATAAGCTTATATATAATTCATGATGTTAAGGCACCTAAAGAGAGACTATAATTCAAGTGGGCTTATGGCATCTTAAACAACACCATTTGGACAAGGAACAAAGTAGTCTGCTTGGAACAGATTCTCAAAATTAATGTCTACCCCCAAAAAATGAAAATAACCATATAGATAGAAGAAACTACAATCCAATTCAATACAAAGAATCACAAACCCTACTCCAAAATATTTTAATATTTATTTAAATTAAAGTCTTGTAAATTAAATCTTTAAAAGAAAAAGCATATCTTATGAGTATATTAAAATCTTTAAAGCCATAAATATTTCCATGTAAAAGTTGCAATATTCGAAAATATTAATTTGATATAGTTTTATTATAAATTTTGTTATCATGTCGGGTAAAAAACATCATTAAATTTAATATTAATGTTTTATTAAATATTAACATCATCATCCTCGTCATGATGATCAACTTAGATCTAGCTTCAAAAGCCATCGGCTCATGATAGAGCCAGAGTTATATGGATCTCGGTTGGTATAATTTGGTCAACTATGTTCTGTTAAGGTATTCTGTGGTCGGAGGTCACGAGTTCATAACTCCACTAGCGAAAACCCAACAATACTAAGGGCTAGTATGAGTAAGATGATGCTATCACACAACTTAAATTCCCTTGAGGCTCACCTACTAACAACAAAAAACTATTATATAATTTCAAATTAATTTCACATATTCAAAACAATATTTTTCATAAGGTGTAGGCTAAATAATAGAAGAAATGACTCTTTGACCTGAGTGTGACAAGATTGTAATTTCTTGTTCTTTCAAATATATTTTTTAATGCATAATTGGCTTCAACACCTTGAAAAACACATGTAACACTCGATCTTAGCAAATTAAATAACTAAAACTTATAATTTTAAAAAATCTATATTAGATTTTGAACAAAATTAAAAAGAAAAAATGTTTAGAAAATGTCCATTTCATTTATGGAGTTGTCTTTAGTGCGACTTTTTGGACTTTCGGGTGTTGGAATCTTGGTGAAATCTTGTTTTGTGTTATTTAAATTGGATTTTTAACTGCATATTTGGATTCAACACCCTCAAAAACCCCTAGGACACTTTGACTGCGAAGGGATTACCCATCAAGCTTGTGATTTCAATAAATTGCTGCCGGATTTTAGAGAAATTTTACCGGAAAATCCCACTGAAAAAGCTTCCAACAGTTGCACTAAAGACAACTCCTTCATATATTAGCTAGACAAAGTATTTTCCATAATTTCAAAATTCCTAAAAATACTATAAAAAAACCATTTAATCTATTTCATAATTTCAAAAATGACCATTTCACCTATTAGTTAACCAAAGTTGTTTCCACGATCTGAAAATTGAGAAAAACAAATCCATTCCACCATCTCAAAATTCCAAAAAAAAAGAGGACAAAGTAACGGTTGGTTAACCTTGACTTATGACTTCTGTAAGGGACGACATAAATATTGACTAGTTATAAGTAGTCCAAAGCCTATATGGTGGTGTCCGATAATTAGAAGAGACGATGTTCTTCTCTCCTGCTATTGGGAAAATTTGTAAAGAGTTCAAGTTATTAACCATTGACTGAAAGTTAGAACCGTTGGCTTGCAACTCTCTGGCCTTCAATCTATTGTGCTTTCGTGCTTGTTTTCCTCAAAATTTTGTACACTTCTTGCATTAATTCAAATTTCTAAGAGGCTCCCTAATTCTGCAGTATGCGTAAAATCCCAATATGGAACGAATTATAAGTGATTTATGGTTTTTCCTTTTCTTTTTCAAAGTTTCCTTTCGATCAAGTTATTGAAAGTATAACATTATTAACTATTTTGGAATATTAAGAGAGGATGGGAGGAGCAGTTTATAGCGTCTCTAGGAAAAATGTGAGTTATTTTATCTCCCCCACTGCATTTGTTTTGGAATGCCTTTGTTAATCTAAACAAAAACTGATGTGAACGGACGATTTTGGGTTTTCTTTACCCTGAATTAATTTTAATGACTATAACATTTGAGTTGGAATTTTGAACTTGAGTTGTGGCATGATGTTAAAACCATGTATTTCTTGTTATACACTATTGAGGTTTAAGAATTTGTTTTGCATATCTATTACATATTTTTCAAATTGTCTAGAAATTTAGAACAAGTTAATGTGATTTACTTTTATGCAATTAGATGAACCATATTAGCTAGTTCCAAAATGTTTCAATAATTTAAAAATTTATGTGATGGCAAATCTCTGAATAACTCTACTACAAAAGCCTCCATTCAAGTAGATCTGTAAATAACTTTACTCACAAAAACATTCATTCATGTTGGTTACCCATCAAACTTGTGATTTGAATGAATTCATGCCGAATTTTAGAGAAATTAACTGAAAAAGCTTCCAAAAATTCACACTAAAGACAACTCGAAACTAAAAGAGTTGTCTTTAGTGCGAATTTTTGGAGTTTTAGGTCAAAAAAATTCTGGTGAAATCTTGATTTGTGTTATTTAAACTAGTTTTCTTACTGTATATATGGATTTAGCTCACTGAAAAACCCCTAGGGCACTTCTATTTTATGGGGTTCCGTGTCAAACTTGTGATTTCAATGAATTTGCGCCAGATTTAAGAGAAATTAGTCGAAAATCTGGTGGAAAAAATTGTTGTGAAATCTTCATTTATGTTATTTAAACTACTTTTTTTACTGTATATATGGATCAACACCCTGGAAAACCCCTAGGGCACATCTATTGTGTAGGGGTTAACCATCAAACTTGTGGTTTCATTGAATTCATGCTAGATTTTAGAGAAATTAAACGAGAATAATCCACCAAAAAAACTTCCAAAAAGTCACACTAAAGACAACTAGAAACCAAAGGAGTTGTCTTTAGTGTGACTTTTTGGAGTTTCTGGTGCGAGAATCCAGTGGTAAAATATGCGGTGAAATCTTGATTTGCTTTATTTAAACTAGTTTTTTTACAGTATATATGGATTCAGCAGTGTGAAAAACACCAAGGGAACTTTTATTGTCAAGGGGTTATGCTTCAAACTTGTGAATTAAATGAATTCATGCCAGATTTTGGAGAAGTTAGAGAGGAATAATCCACGAGAAAAGCTTCCAAAAAGTCGCACTAAAGACAACTTGAAACTAAAGGAGTTTTCTTTAGTGCGACTTTTTAGAGTTTCTGGTGCCAAAATCCGATGGTAAAATTTGTGGTGAAACCTTAATTTGTATTATCTAAACTAATTTTTTTTACATTATATATGGATTCAACACTTTGACAAAACCCCTATGGCGCTTCTATTGTTGAGGGGTTACCCATAAAACTTGCAATTTCAATGAATTCATGTCAAATTTTTGAGAAATTAGAGTGGAATAATCCACGAGAAAAGATTCGAAAAAGTCGCATTAAAGATAACTTGTAACTAAAGGAGTTGTCTTTAGTGCGACTTTTTGGAGTTTTCGGTGTCGAAATCTGGTGGAAACGTTTGTGGTGAAATCTTGATTTGTGTAATTTAAACTAGTTTTTTAACTTTATATATGGATTCAATGCCCTGAAAAACCCTTAGGGCACTTCTATTATGCAGGGGTTACCCATCAAACTTGTGATTTCAATGAATTCCTCCCTGATTTTAGAGAAATTAGACGAGAATAATCCACTAGAAAAGCTTCCAAGAAGTCACACTAAAAACAACTCGAAACTAAAGGAGTTTTCTTTAGTGCGACTTTTTTGGATTTTCTCGTGCTAGAATCTTGTGGATACCGTTGTGATGAAATCTTGATTTGTGTTATTTAAAATAGCTTTTTTACTATATATGTGGATTTGGCACCCTGAAAAACCCCTAGGGAACTTTTATTATGCAGGGGTTACCCATAAAACTTGTGATGTCACTGAATTCTTTCCGAATTTCAGAGAAATTATATTGTAATAATCCAGCGGAAAAGCCTCCAAAAAGCCGCACTAAAGAAAACTTGAAACTAAAGGAGTTTCCTTTAGTGCAACTTTTTGGAGTTTTTGGTGCTGAAATCCGGTGGAATTTTTTTTGGTGAAATCTTGATTTGTGTTATTTAAACTAGCTTTTTGATAGTATATATGGATTCATTACCTTGAAAGTCCACTAGGCACTTCTATTGTGCAAGGGTTACCCATCAAACTTGTGATTTCTATTGGGAATTTTCTGTTTAATTCCAAAACAAAATAACTTGAACAGAGAATAATACTATGTTTTATTAGAGGATCTTAACATAGGGAAGCTTAAAATTGTTTGTTGAAGAAGAACAGATTTTTTCAACAGACATAAAAACATTTTGTATTCATTAATAAAAGACTGTGTGTTACAGAGTTCTTCCTCTCACAGAGGGATCTACACAAAAACACTTTGCTTCCTCACAAAAAAATTACTCTGTCTCCTTGCAAACTTTACTCTCTCTCAGCTGAAAATTTTTACACTACTCTGTGTAAAAATAAAACTTACATTTACTGATGTAAAAATCTCTTACATTCGCTTAGTGATTCTATTGCATTTAATATGCAACTACAAGAAAAATAATTACCTTACAATTGCGCTACTCTGCATTTTCTTTTGTTTCAACGAACAACACAAAAATTCCATTTACGCTACTCCATCTATTTTTCATTATATTGCATATATGTTCTCTCAAAAAAAACATTTCCCTTACCTTCACACTGTTGTGTGCATTACATCCAGCCTGCTGGAAAAATTATCATTTCACCATCGCTGCTGCGAGTTTCATGTTTCATTTCATAGAAAATGAACAACCAAAACTAAAACATAACAATACATTTTTTGTGCCATACTGCTGTGAGTAATAAAAAAAAACTTAAAAAAAAACTTTAGCAAATTTTACGTATCACATTAAATTTACATTAATTACTTTTACGGAGAAACAGGCGGTCAATACAAAACATTCACTTCACGCAAGTTAATTCTTGCAGGCTTGTACCTGCAAGTGATGGAGTTTACATCGGTCCACATAAAGCGGAGTGGACAATTACTAAGGGTGCTTTTTCCCTTATGCTTTTCCCTGATGGAAAACTTTCTCTGTGTTGTTTCCCCAAGATGCAACCTTCACAAAATCTGTATGGTTTCTCTATCAATGGTAATCCTCTTGTCATTCCTTTTCTACTCAACAAATTAAGACCTCCAAATTTGAGATGTCCAATCCTCAAGTGCCACAACCAATTTTGATTTTTCGGTTCGCTTTGGAAAGCCTCTTATGCCATTGCTGTTATTACTTTTTTATTTTTCAAATCTGCCTTAATGCTGACAGGGAACATCTTGTTCCTCGTCATCTTCACTTCAGCAATACATTGTTTGTTGGGTGCTCTATCCATGATGGTGCATACATCATTCAGAAAGAAACCATTGTAACCCTTTTGAACAAGCTGTCCAATACTTAAGAGGTTACATTTCACTCTAGGAACATAATAAACATCTCATATGGTTATCTTTTCACCTTTCTTTGTTAAAACTTTTACTCCTCCTTTTCCCATAACAGAAACTTTATTATCAGTCCCTAGTGTGACTTGTGACTTCACGTTTTGATCTAACATAGAAAAGAGGGCTATGTTTCCTGTCATATGGTTGCTGCAACCGCAGTCTAGAAACAATACATCTTCACTCTTTTCTTCAGCAATATTACAGGCTAAAAACAAATTGTTTTGGCTGATATTTCCTCTAGTGAAATTTGCACTAGTTCTATTACTCATATCATACTGCTTCTTCCTACATTCATTTGCATAATGCCAATATCATTTACAATAATAACATTGGACATTGGATTTTTCATACCTTTTTCCTTGAGCATGATGTTGTCCACTTTGTTGGCTGATGCCTTGGCCTTGGTTATGATTTGGATTGCTGCCTCCTCCTTGAGCATTTGCTAGACTATTTCTTCCACCTCTGTTTTGGCTTTTGCCTCTTCCTCTCTTGTTTTCTATGCCTTGACCTCTTCCTCTTCTAAAGGACATCTGGGTCTTGAAGGCATGCTCTAGAGATGAGTTTTCATTTCTACTCAATCTCTACTCTTGTGTTATGAGTGATGCATGTAGTTCATCAATTGTGAAGTTTGTGAGATCCTTTGTCTCTTCTATGGTGGTGAAAATCACATCAAACTTTGAGGGTAGGACCCTCAACAGTTTCTCCACAATCCTCCTCCTTTTTGGCGGTCAAAAAAAAACTTTCACTTCACGCAAGTTCATTGTTGTAGGCTTGTATCAACCGTTGATTTAATCCGACGGTTGTCAACCATATCGCGCGGCCCATTTCTGCTGAAGTTTACACTCCGATGAAAAGCGATTTTGGAAAAGTTGTTGTGGACATGCGTTAGGCAGTGAATGTGATCAGAGCCATTTCAGAAAATACCACCATTGCGAGAAAGGAGGTGCGATGGAGAATAGTGGGGTTTTGGAAATAAATGTTGTTTGCAGTCACTGTTGCCATGGCGGATTCCGGACAGCGCTGCAGTTGAAATTATTATTTCAACAATTTCAATGAATTCGTGTCGGATTTTAGAAATGTTAGACTGGAATAATCCACTCGAAAAGCTTCCAAAAAGTCACACTAGAGACAACTACAAACTAAAGGAGTTGTCTTTAGAGCGATTTTTTGGAGTTTCGGTTAAGAGAATCCGGTGGAAAAATTTGTGGTGAAACCTTGATTTGTGTTATTTTAACTAGATTTTTTACTATATATATGGTTTTGAAGAAACCCCTAGGGCACTTCTACTATGCAAGGTTTACAAATAAAACTTGTGATTTCAATGAATTTGTGTTGGATTTTAAAGAAATTAGACTCGAATAATCCATCGGAAAAGTTTCCAAAAAGTTGCACTAAAGACAACTCGAAACTAAGGGAGTTGTCTTTAGGGCTAATTTTTGTAGTTTTTGTCTTTATTATCAAATGTAATATTAAATATATATTACATTAATATTTGAAGACAAATTATAATTTTCTAGAAAAGAAAAAATTTAAAAAGAAAAATGTATTGCAAAAATTATTGATTTTAAGATTATTAATAAATTTTTTTATTTGTTAAATTTAATTAATATAAAAAAACCAATATTTTTAAAAATAATAAAAAAGTTGGGTAAATATAATTTTTAAAATGTTTTTATAATAGTAAAACAAATAAAAAACCTATATTATATAACTTTACATTAAATTTTAAAATCCAAATATTTATTACAAAATTAGTATTCTCAATTTTTAAAATTTAAATTTAAAATATATATAAATATAAATATAGTTTTAATTATATTTTAAATAATTTAGCTTTATTTTATTTGAAAGATTAATAAATAGAAGATTGGTCAAACTAAATGACCATGACCACCATCAATATTATTCGGCAAAGAGTCACATTCTACAACTCTGCATAAGTATGTGACATCTCCAATAAAATATTAATAAAAAAAATTAATGTGTACCCAAAAAATGAAAATAATCATGGTGATAAAAATTAGGGATTTGATCTCTCTAGGCCCATGATAGATCCAGAGACTTAGATGGATCTAAGGTGGTATAATTTGGTCAACTATGTTCGTGTTCTGTTAAGGTACTCTATGGTCAAAGGTCACTAGTTAGTAACTCCAATAGCGAAAACCCAAAAATACTAAGGGCTAGTGTGAGCAAGATGATGCTATGAGTGGGTGATTTTGACTACTTAGGGCTAAGGACAACTCCTTCATATATTAGTTAGAAAAATTATTTTCCATAATTTAAAAATTCCTAAAAATACTAAAAAAAACCATTTAATCTATTTCATAATTTAGAATATGACTCAAAAAATTCATGTTGAAATCTTGATTTGTGTTATCTAAACTAGTTTTTTTACTATATATATGGATTCATCACTCTACTATGCACCTTTTAGAAATAAAGTTGTGATTTCAATGAATTTGTGCTAGATTTTAGAGAAATTAGAATGGAATAATCCACTGGAAAAGCTTCCAAAAATTTAAACTAAAGACAACTAGAAGCTAAAAGAGTTGTCTTTAGGGAGACATTTTGTAGTTTTTGTCTTTATTCTCAAATTTAATATTAAATATATATTACATTAATATTTGAAGAGAAATTATATTTTCTACACAAGGAAAAAATGTAAAAAGAAAAATGTATTGCAAAAATTATTGATTTTAATATTATAAATAAGTTTTTTTATTTCATAAATTTAATTAATATTAAAAAATCAATATTTTTAAAAATAATAATAAAGTTGGATAAATATAATTTTTTAAATGTTTTTATAACACTAAAACAAATAAAACCCCTATATTATATAACTTTACATTAAAATCTAAAATCAAAATATTTATTACAAAATTAGTATTCCTAATTTTTTAAATTAAAATCTAAAATATATATAAATATAGTTTTAATTATATTTCAAATAATTTAGCTTTATTTTCTTTTAAAATTTAATAGATAAAAAATTGGTCAAAGTAAATGGCAATGACCATCATCAATATTATTGGGTAGAGAGGCACATTCTACAAAACTATGAGGGGATGGTAAGTAGTCACAAGTATGTCACCTCTCCAATAAAATATTAATAAAAAAATTAATGTCTAGAGAAAAAAATGAAATTAATCATAGTGATAAAAACTACAATATAATTCAATTGAAAGAATCAACATTATTGGGTAGAGAGGCACATTCTACAACTCGGTGTGAGGGGATGGGTAAGTGTGTCAAGTCTCCAATAAAATATTAATAAAAAAAATTTAATGTCTAACCAAAAAAATGAAAATAACCATAGCCATAAAAACTACAATATAATTCAATAGAAAGAATCAAAAATCCTCCTCCAAAATCCTTTAATATTTATTTTAATTAAATATTTGTAAAATAAATCTTTAAAAGGAAAACCATATCTTGTGGATATACTAAAATCTTTAAAGGCATATGTATTTCCATATAAAAGTTGTAATATTTGAAAATATAAATTTGATATAGTTTTATTATAAATTTTGTTATGGTGCCGTGTAAAAACATCATTAAATTTAATATTACTATGATATTAATATTGTTAGATTTAGGGATTAGATCCTTTTGTGTTGAATAGGTCAAGAGTTAGTAACTCCACTATCAAAAAACCAATACTTTTAAAGGCTAGTGTGAACAAGCCCATGCAATCAACCGGTGATTTTGACTACTTAAATGCGGTTGGGTTTCACCTACCAAAAAAACAAAAAACTATCATATAATTTCCAATTAATTTCACATATTCAAAACAATATTTTTTATAAAGCAGAGTCTCACCATAGATGAAATGGCTCTTTGACCTAGAGATTGTAACTTCTTGTTCTCTAAAATATATTTTTGAATTCATAATTGAAGTAGAGTCTCACCATAGATGAAATGGCTTTTTGACCTAGAGATTGTAACTTCTTGTTATCTAAAATATATTTTTGAATCCATAATTGGTTTCATTACTTTTATTAGGTAAACAAAACCTTTTACATAATTTCAAATTCCTAAAAATACTATATAAAAAAGACCATTGATAATTCCCAAAATGAGCCCTTTTACATAATTTCAAATTCCTAAAAATACTATATATAAAAAAAGACCATTTAACCTATTTGATAATTCCGAAAATGAGCATGTCACCTATTGGTTAAACAAAAAGGTTTCCACTATCTGGAAATTCCAAAAACTAGATATAAAACAAGGGTTGGTTAACCCTAGTTACAACGAGTAGTAAAAAGTCTATATGGTGGAGTCACATAATAAGAAGTGGTGGTGTTCTTCTCTCCTTCTCTTTGAGAAAATTTGTAATGAGTAGTGGTTATTGACTACTGATCGCATCGCAGGCTCGCGACTCTGTTTACTTCCATCTGCTGAGCTCCGCGCTTGGTTTTCTCAAAATTCTGTAAGGTTCTTGAATTAATTCAAATTTCTAAGAATTTTTCTAGTTCTTCAGTATGCATAGATAGGACTTTACGCCATTATATCGTGCATAAAATCCCGGAGAAATCATAAGTGATTTGTGGTTTTTTCTTTTGGCCTTCAGAGCCGCTTTCCATCCAGCTTTTTGAAGGTATAGCAGTAATAACTATATTGGAATATGAAGCCGCCAAGACAAGCGTGAGTTATTTTATCTCCCGTATTATGTTAGTCTCCTGTGAAGGACCGATTTTGTGTTTTCTTTACCCTGAATTGATTTTAATGACTTTTCATTTGGAATTTTGAATTTGAGCTATGGCATGATGTTAAAATCATGTGATTTATTTTATAGAATATTGAGGTTTAGAAATCTGTTTTGTAAATATGTGATAGATCTTTGAATAATTTAGATCTATTCAGTTAGATCTTTGAATAATTTAGATCTATTCAGTTAGATCTTTGAATAATTTTACTTACCAAACTTTTTATTCGTTTCAAAACGCTTTAGAAATTTAAAATATTTTGTGATAAAAAATCTCTAGGTAACTGTAGACACAAAAGCCTCTTTATTTAGTTGGTCTCTGAATAACCTTATTCACAAAACCCTTCATGAAAGTTATTCAATTGGTTAAGTGAATGTGATGTTGCGCAACCTTTAATGTAAACGAATAAAGGGCATGCAACAGTATCTTAATTAAGGGCATGCAACAGTAAGATGGCGAAAGATTCCCTCTTTTTTCCTTACCAGCGGCGGATTGCTCCAGTAACAACAATGTAACTGGGAATATTGCGGATGCGCAGTTAAATCAGATTGAAGCATATTTTATCAGCCTTGCGGATGCGAAGTTAAATCGGATGTTGGATTTTGCATCCCTTTTATCAACCTTTTTAATGTAATGTCCAGGGAAAGAAGCGGGTTTTCTGTGCCAATGAGCAAGAAGTGGGATTTCTGTGCTTATGAGGCCATGCATTTCTTAACCATCCATTGCATTTTTTTTTAATGTTCGTTAATTTACCTTAAATAATTTTATGTAGTTCTGCATGTTGTTTTTTAATATTGAATTTTTGTCATTCATATTTTCTGACATTTTTGTTGCTACTGGAACTTCAGAATCACTGTGATGTCGTGATGGTCTTTTTTTTTAGTTTACATAGATCATTTATTGTTATATTTGCTGACATTTTTGTTGCTACTGGAACTTCAGAATCACTCAGGTGAAGTGAGGGTTTTTTTTGGCTCTCATAAATAATTTATTGTTATATTTGCTGACATTTTTGTTGCTACAGGAACTTCAGAATCACTGAGATGGCGGGATGGTTTTTTTTAATAGTTTTCATAGATTATTTATTGTTATTTTTTGATCTATTATTTTTATAATCTTTTTCTTTCTTAAACTTTTTTAAAGATATCCTGGAATAACCATTCCATAGGGTATACTCTTGTTCATATGGACATCTTAATAAATAACTATTCCATATGGTATACTCTTGTTCCCAGCAGTATGTCTATCTGTCTGATGAAATATCTTATGTATTTTTCTAGCTAGTTATGTTCCTTCACATACTGTTTCTTAATATTGAATTTTATAGTTTTATAGATCATTTATTGTTATTTAGAGATCTATTTTTTTATAACTTTTTCTTTCTTTCCTACTAACCATTCCATATGATATATTATTGTTCAAAAAAAGTATTTTTCTTTAACAACTATTCCATATGGTATATTCTTGTTCATATGGACTTCTTAGAAGTATTTTTCTTTAACAACTATTCCATATGGTATATTCTTGTTCATATGGACTTCTTAGAGCTTTTGGAGTTCATGGTTTCAAAGAGACAGATTTCCTGTATTTTGTCAATATAGGTGATGAGGCAGTTTGTCTTTCTAGCCACTTAAGTTCATTTTTAATTAGTCGTTCGTTTAGATATTTATACAAAAGGGATGATGGGTAACCCGCTTATGTTCTGATCTAATACAGCTCAGGAGTGAGATATCTCAAGGAAGTAAAAGAGATTTTCAAGGATAATAAAGAGAAATATGATGACTTCATTGAGGTCATGAAAGCTTTCAAAGATGGAAGGTAAGTACTTCTTTTTTATAAAGATGGGCATTATCAATCAATACCTGTTATTTTCTTTGGTCTCCATTAACTACAAATCTTAATATTGATGACAATTCTTCTGGCAATTCTGCAGACTTGATACCATTAATGTTATAGCTCGAGTAAAAAAATTATTTAAAGGCCATAATTCCCTTATTTTGGGTTTTAATGTATTTTTGCCTAAAGGTTATGAAATTACATTTCCTTCGTGGCAAAAACAGGTTGACTTTCACCAAGCAATCAATTATGTTAATAAGATCAAGGTAATGCAGATGAACAATTATGTTAATAAAATCAAGATAATGCAGATGATGATGTATTAGTTCTATGATATTTGAAAGCTATTTTATATTTACAACCCAATTTATTGTAACTAGATGTGTTTTTGAAATGTTGAACTGGTATACGTGTCTTTGTTATAACATTCTTGTTTTGACATCTTGTTTTGGTTTATTGTTTTCAGACAAGGTTTCAAAGTGATGAACAAGTATACCCAAACTTTTTGGATATATTAAACATGTATAAATCTGGGAACAAATCAAAAGATGAAGTATACAAAGAGGTACTTTCCAGTGTTTTGCAAATATGAGAACATAAATGTTAATTTATTCTAATTCTTTTAAGCTATGCTATTCTATAAGGAATTTAATTCTATTTGTCTCTATGCAGTGGAAATACTATTTTATGATCATGAAGATTTATTAGAAGAATTTAAGCTTTTTCTACCAAACCAGATAGGTGGAAACACTATTTATACTTTTTCTACTAGATGAGAGATTTATTAGAAGAATTTGCACTTTTACTACCAAATGAGATAGGTGGAAATACTATTTTATGATCACCAAGATTTACTAGAAGAATTTATACCTTTTCTGCTACATGAGACACCTCGAACTCCCATTTCCAATGTGCATTTCTAGTAATTCCTATTGGGTATTTACACAAAGAAATTGTGGTGAAGGCCTGTTATCTAATCACTATGTTATATGTTAAAAGAATCATTGACTATGCTTTATCAATGTAGTTGTAAAAAGTACAAACTTAGACAACCCATTGAAAGTTTCTTCCATTTTATATTAACATATAGTTATGAATGATGTCAAAGTGGGTCAATATCTTACACTCAACTCTATTCCATGTGAAAAGATTAGTAATCTTTTTGGTGCTTTTAAAAATAACCATGGTCAAGTTCACAATTAGAGTTATGTTTGAGAAGGCAAAAATAGATAATAATTTGTAGCAAAAGTTGAATTCAACAAAATAAGGCAGTGAAACTAAAATTGTTTGCCCTTACTTATATTGCTGCTTCCAATATAGCATATTAGTTAGTTAGTTTTGTTATTTCTTTGAAGCATATCCATGTTGAAATCTCTACAATGAATATTGTTAAATAGAAGGGTATATTACATAATGTTAGCATTTTAGTTTGTTTGTTTTGTTATTTCTTTGAAGAGTATCCATGTTGAAATCTCTACAAGGAATATTGTTAAATTTGAGGGTATATTACATAATTTTTTTGTAACAGTATGCAATGTTTTGGTCAGTGTTGCAGAAGGTGCAACATAGAAGTTAAGAACTGCAATATGCATGTCATGAAGAAACATCTTTTCTATTGTAGCTTCTACATTTTTCTCTTAAAACTGCAAATGTTCCAAAATCTATATATCTTCAAGTTTTTGTAATAAGATGGGTTTTTTCAAATATATTTCTTGTAAACATAGGATGTGAGATTGCATTAAATCATTGTTCATTAGTAGATCATTTATATGTATTTGCAAGTTGTGGGTTTTTAGAGAGTGTTGAGGTATATGCATTTGTTTCAATGGTTGGGTAATTATAGTGGAGTTCCCACTCTGTATCTTTTTTTAGACTTTCTATTTCAAGAGAAATTTTGGACTCTTGTCTAGAATTGGTATTGGATAAACAATAGAAAGTAACTTGTTATTATTATGGGTAGTTAAATGTTACAATTTCAAGGTGTTTTTACCCTACATGTTCTATTTAAGAGTTCCACCTTTCTCTCTGTTGAAAGACATATTGTTCTTATTTATCAGTCCTATGTTACTCTTTTGAAACTACAGTGGCAATTTATAGTTTTTGTATTATAATGTTGTCAATTGATTAAGTTCTTCTAAAGATTTCTTATTACAAACTGGAAAGAATTCCTTTATTCTGTGTTTTCTATCAAGAATTAACTCCCATTATAGTTTCAATTCCAAATAGTTTCTTTTCACAGTGCTAGTTTTATTTGGCTTACAACCTTTACTTTTAAAAATAAAATGGATTATTTAACATACTCTTTGTTAGAATGCATAGTTATGCTTCAATTTGTGTTATAATGTTTTTGTTGAGTATTTTTGTCCAATATTTGAAGTTAGTTATTAAATTCTAATCCTATTAATTTATGTGATTTCTTATTTCATCTAGTGCAGATAATCTAGTAGGTAAGTTGGATCTGATTTTCTATGGAACCTTCTTCCCACCTTTCTAGAGCACCTAGAGAACGCTATTCACCACTAGTGTAACCATTGGTTATCAAGATGGGTTTGACTAGTTCTAGTTAAAACAGTGTTAGAAGCACAACATGTCTTCTGGTAAATACTATCTTTGATCCCTCGGGGAATTCTTTACAAGATTCAATGGCTTTTTTTCTAATTGATATGGTATGATTGTAGGGAGAAACAGGGATTGCCTTTGGTTAAGTGGAATAAATTTGCTCTCCCAAAATCCCAAAGGGGCTAGGTTTTCAAAAAATATTATTATTTATGCCTTGGTAGCCAAGAGTGTATGGAGGATAATAAATTCCAATGGATTATGGAAAGAGATAATTTGATCAAAATCTATAGAGCCAGACTCTAATGTATTGGTTGAGGTGTCCAAATCCCACAAAAAGGCTCCATGTTTTAGAAAGCTCTTATTGATGCCCTTCCATCAATTCATTAACTAGTTTGTTGGAAAGTTGGTAAAAGTGTCCAAGTGAAAATGGGATTTGACCCATGGGTGCTGTGCACTGAGGTATACAATTTGCCTAATCATAATGGATATTACACCTTATCTCAAATTGCAAATCCTCTAGCTTCAACAACATATCTATATGATGATAAATATACATACCCATATCCTCCTAATTTCTAAGACATTACCTTGTCCAATTTCATATCCATTAGATGTTGAGAATATAAGGATGATCTAGTGATTCAATTCTGACCTGATCCATACCTTCATTTAGAGCTCAAGAAAATGATGTTATAGGGATCTTTTCTAACTAATCGTTATCCACATGTTCATGAAAACTGGTTCCAGGTGACCCACTCTCTTTTCACTTGGCCTCAAGATTCAGATTCTTCTCCACTGAAAATGAATCTCTTCATCTGTTTCAAAATAATAGTGAGATCGGGATGATGACCAGCCCCTCAACTATCGTACAGAGGTTTCGGCCCAGTGATTATACCTTCACACCTTTCTTGGACAGATGAGGATTACTCCTTTAGGGAACATTATATTATCTAAGCGAGCATGGATGTTTCGGAGCTCAAGGTTTAGGTGATACTAAATATAGTATAATAGGATGTGATGAGCCGCCAACTAATACTGTTGCATCTATGATGAGCCAGCACCAAATAAAGGAAAGGGGAGCTATTATCCGCGTCAGGAACTAATGGTACACAGAGCTATTTCTCAACCAGCAACTCTGGTCGTATGAGTCGATCTAAGGTTAGTGATGGAGACGCAGTTTCTTATCCATCACTAGTAGGATAGTAGGATAGGTAGAGATAGAGGTACAGGTAGAAACAGCTGACAGAGCAGTAGACCCAACACCCGCTTACCCAATGGCTAAGGTAAAGGCAGTTGGACACCCAACAATAGAAGTTATAATTAATCAGTCAATGGAGATTACAGAATATCCACTTATACCTGATCGAGAACCAGAAGCATATCAACTCGAAGAACCCTACGCAGCGTCTGTCTATCCAATACCATCATCTAACCCAACAACACCAGCAACAGATCCTGTTCTGGGCCCATCATCCATCTCTTGACCAGCATCGTTGTAGATAAAATATCCACTTATACCTCGGTGGAAGAACTCCATTCTCGTCGTTGGATCATCCTAGAACGCTCATACACCTAACTTGTTATTAGTACCTATTCAGTGGTGGCTGCTAGTACCTATTAATCTAGGCGTAGGCAAGGGAAGGAACAAAGCTATAAGCGAAGAGATTGTAAACAGGTGACTCATTTAATCAAGTAGTTGATTCTGCAACCATTGAAGCAGTTGAAGATACATACCCATGCCCAGAAAGCTAATCCAACTATATAGGACCAATAGTTTATCCGCCACCACCTCTAGTACCAGCAGCAAGACCATTCACAAGAAAAGTAGATGTTTTTTCAGTTGAATATGTAGTTGACTGTACAGCAACAGGTTCAACATAAGTAGATCTTGTCGATTAAGCAAATGAACTAGTACCTTGTGATCGAGATGATGACCTTCGTGATCGAGTTCTGGATGATCCATACACATAGGGAACTAACCACTACAGATGGGGAACCGGAACTAACCACCACATTAGATAAAACCACCAGTAGCCATGGTAGTAGATATAGCACCAAAAAAATAGATCATGTCTGTTCAACACCTCTAATAGTAATAGAGCTCAGAACATAGGTCTTTTTACCAAGAGAAAACACAAAGCCTACAGAAGCAGTGACAGTACCTCGATCCTTTCCATTTGGAGATAGAGAGCCAGAGTCCAACTTTCATGTTAGAGAGCGAGATCCAGTTACTTCCACATCCGAACCATATCTAGTCGCACCATTAGAGTAAGAAACAACAGTTCTACCAAGATTCAATCCACCAGTACCGCTAGCAGCATATCAAGTAGGTAAATTAGTAGCAGAGTAAGCATCCTAATCACCATATGCAGATCCTCCAGGTCGAAAATCAGTCCGAGGCATTGAAACACCATGAGGAACGACAAGAGCAGTAGTAGAATCCTATGTTTATTGAATAGATTAAGAAAATGAACTAGGACCAGCAACATATAATCTAGAAGGTAAGGTAACACCAGAAGCAAGGGAAGATCAAGACCTAGTAGCAACACTAACCAATAAAGTAGTATCCATAGTAGAAAGAGATGGAGATGCGTCGGGTGCAGTTTAAGTTGTTCAATTTCCAGATCAATGACTAGAAGCGGATAAAGAACCAAGCCCAGAGATAACCCCTAGTTGACCAGTAACAATGTATCGCCATGATCACCATTTTCTATCCCTTGTTACTCCTGTACTAGCATCCCCATTCCTATTCCTAGCATCCCCATTCCTATTCCTTGCTAAATCCTTGTCTGAGACGGTCCATCCAAAAGCTAACATAATAGGATAATAATCGTTCACAACTGCGAGAACATAAGTATAACTAGGTGATAGGGCATAGGTTCAATAAGGTAATACACGGGAAGTATCGGAGCAGGTAGTTGCTTAAGAAATAGCATCAGCAAAGGGAGAAGCGTTATTAGTGAGTTTCTAATCCAATTGGAACCATTCCAGACACAGATAAGGAGTGAGCATTCCTGAACTCCGTAACAACCCCATATCTAGATGGCGTAGTAAACTCAGGAGACAGAGTACACTTTTAAGACAGTTTACCCGTAATCTGTTCATATGGAAGCAATAGTCATTTGCATTGAGCCAGATGCAAGGCGAATCTAGGGTGCACTTTCAACATGGGCACCTATAAGGTACAGAATTTGAGGGGAAAGACCAGATGTTATAGGTGTCAAGTCCATTAGGGCTAATGAACACTGCTAAACTGTTGGAATTTTCTGATAAATTCCATAACAGACAGACAATAAACGCACTCTGTTTTTACACAGAAAAACATAAAATCGCTTGCTGGAAACGGTGTTTCAGCAACACAGTTTTTTTTTTCAGTTGCTGAAACAGTTGTTTCAGCAACGCTGATCGTCGTGTTTCAGCAACGTAAATTTTTGACGTCAAGTAATTTTTGAGTTACGGTGTAATAGCAACGGTGACGGTGTAACAGCAACAGGAAGAAATTAACTTGTATTTATCAAAATAAACTAACTGTTACAGATTTGTCTTCCTCATAATGAGGGAATTTCAAAACTTCTATTGCTGAACATCTACTTCAGAAATTCACTAAGGAACGATTCTGTTCCACACAGATGAACATAAAAAACAAATTACATTCAAATTTCTGCACTGCTGTGCATTTCACTATTCTGAAATTATTCTTCTTCCTCTTCACGCTGCTGCGTGCTTTCCTCTGCTCTGTGTGGTTCTTCAGCTGCTGCTACTGCTTCTAACATTAAAACAGAACTGCTGTGCGGTATTTATATGCTGAAAGATATTTGATTAAAACAATAAAATATTACAAAATATCTTCTAATGTTTATCTCAGAATTTATTGCAGCAAGGCGGTGATGCCTTTATCAAAAACAAGTCGGCTGTCTGCAGGGGAAATCAACTCAAACTTTAATGCATATTAATGTCCAGAAATATCAAAGGCGACTTTGCTGCACCAAACACCTTTAACATTTACTGCAAATCAGATTCCTGTGCAGTTGTTCATTGTTGCAGTTGGAATTAAATTCCAACACTCCCCCTTAATTTCAACTGCTGCATGCCGAGACATTTTCTGAAATGATCAAAACCTTTCTTTGCTAATGGTTTTGTCAAGATGTCTGCAAGCTGATCCTCTGTTCTGCAGTGCTGTAAAACAATCTCACCATTGTTAAGTGATATTTGGTGTCTATGTGCTTTGTTCTTTTATGAAAAACAGAGTTTTTAGACAATGCTATTGCTGAGCTATTGTCACAATAAATGGTTGTGCCATTTTCTTGTTCATGACACAAATCTTTGAGAACTCTTCTCAGCCATACTGCTTGGCACGCTGCTGCTGTTGCTGCCACATAATCTGCCTCTGTTGTTGACAAAGCCACAACTGGTTGCTTCTTGGAAGCCCATGAGATGGCTACTGATCCCATATGAAACACATATCCCGATGTGCTTTTCCTATCATCAACACTTCCAGCCCAATCACTGTCAGTGTAACCTGTCAACATGAAACTTTCAGAAGAGGAGTATAAAATACCAAACCCCTTTGTTCCATTCACATACCTTAGAATTCTCTTGGCTGCCTGCCAATGAGCCTCTTTCGGTCTTTCCATAAATCTAGAAATTAAACTCACAGCGTGCATAATATCCGGCCTAGTTGCAGTCAAGTACATAAGGCTGCCAACTATGCTCTTGTACAATTTTGGATCAAAATATTTGCTGCTGTCTTCTTTAGTTAATTTCAGCCCCACTACTGTTGGAGTTACAGCAGCCTTGTTGTTCTGCATGTTAAATCTCTTCAAAACAGCTTCTACATATTTATCTTGAGAAATGAAAACACCATTTTCACTTTGGTCTACTTCAATTCCAAGAAAATATCTTAAGAAGCCCAAGTGAGTCATTTCAAATTCACCTTTCATGACTGCTTTAAAATCAGCAATGAGAGAAGCATCATTTCTAGTAAAAATCAGATCATCTACATATAAAACAACAATAATAATCTTACCATCATTCTACTTTATGTAGAGTGTGGGTTCACCATCACACTTAGCAAACCCATTCTCAATCAAATAAGAATCAATTCTGTTGTACCACGCTCTTGGAGCTTGCTTCAGCCCATAAAGAGCCTTCTTCAGTTTACAAACTTTATGCTCTTGTCCTTCAACTTCATAGCCCGGAGGTTGATCAACATAAACCTCTTCTTTTAACACTCCATTCAGGAATGCAGATTTAACATCCATCTGATAAATCTTCCATTTGTGTTGTGCTGCAATAGACAACACTGTTCTGACTGTTTCCATCCTTGCTACTGGTGCAAAGGTTTCATCATAGTCTCTGCCTTGTTGCTGCTTGTAGCCTTTCACAACAAGCCTTGCTTTGTGCCTATCAATCTTACCTTCAGAATTAATTTTGGTCTTATAGGCCCACTTAACTCCAATGGCATCCTTGCCTTCACGGAGGTCCACTAACTCCCATGTTTTACTCTTCTCAATTGCACCAATTTCTTCATTCATTGCTTCAATCCATTTATCTTCATTTACAGCATCTTCAAAATGGATTGGGTCATCAATATGACAATACAAAGAAAATAATGAATTCAGACAGATATTGTTACTTACCTCTCCTTGTTCATAAATCTCATTCAGATTTCTGAATCTTGGTCTTCTTGGTGTGCTTGGAGTTCCATCCGAACTTGAGGGTGTATTTGATCCCTGTGGTGTTTCAGCAGTAGCTGTTTGTGGTGTAACAGCAACTGTTCTTCCTTGACTTCTCAAGGCTGTTCGGATTCCAGCTTATGGTGTGGTTTGTTGTACTTGCTGTGGTGTAGGAGGAGCCACCAAGGAAGGATTATTTGCTACTGTCCCTTCCTGTTCTTCTTCATGAGACACTATTGTCTTCACATTCACTGTTTTTTCCAAGCTTCCATCCCAAGCTTCATCTTCAATGAACTGCACATCTCTGCTTACAATTAACTTCTTGGTGGATGGATTATAGAGTTTGTATGCTTTTGACTCATCACAATAGCCAATAAAGACACACTTCTCCCCCTTACTATCAAGCTTTTTTCTTAGCTGATCTCGTACATGTGCATATGCCACACAACCGAATACTCTCATGTGAGTGACAGTTTGCTTTTGACCACTCCATGCCTCTTCTGGTATTCTGTTCATGACAGCTTTAGTTGGGCATCTATTCAAGATGTAAACTGCGCAAGTAACAGCTTCTACCCAATACTCATACGGAAAGTGTTTTGCCTTCAGCATACTTCTGACCATGTCAAGAATGGTCCTATTCTTTCTTTCAGCAACACCGTTTTGCTGAGGTGTATACCTTGCTGTGAACTGCTTTTGTATGCCATTCTCTCTGCAAAAACGCAGAAATTCTTGGGAGATGTACTCTCCTCCTCTATCTGTTTTGAGCACTTTGATATAATGCCCACTGTGCTTTTCAACAAGAGTTTTGAAGTGGCAGAATTTCTCAAACACTTCACTCTTCTGTTTCAGCATATACACCCATGTCTTTCTGGTGTAATCATCAATAAAAGTTAAAACATATCTATTTCCAGCAAATGATGGTATTTGCATCGGTCCACACACATCAGAGTGAACAATTTCCAAGGGTGCTTTTGCCCTTATACACTTTCCTGCTGGAAAGATTTCTTTATGTTGCTTTCCCAAGATGCAACCTTCACAAAGGGTGTCCGGTTTCTCAATCAACGGCAATCCCTTTACCATGCCCTTTCTCTACAACAGATTCAGGCCTCCGAAATTGAGATGTCCAAATCTCAAATGCCACAACCAATTCACATCTTTCACCTATTCTTGAAAGACTTCTTGTGTTACAGCCGCAATAGTTCTGCCTTCCTTCAAATCTGCCCTGAGTTTGAGAGGAAACATTCTATTGCTGGTCATCTGCACCTGTGCAATGATCTTCTTACTTGGAGGTATGTCTCTGATAGTACACAAATCATCTTTGAAGAACACGTTGTAACCTTTTTTCATGAGTTGTCCAATGCTCAAAAGATTACATTTCAGACCAGGTACATAGTATACAGCTTGCACAGTCATCTGTTCTCCATTTTTTGCTCGGATATTGACACTGCCCTTACCCTTGACAGTTATCTTATCATCAGTCCCTGTTGTTACCTCAGATTTCACATTTTCATCCAGATTGGCAAACATTGCAATATTTCCAGTCATGTGATTACTACAACATGAGTCTAAGAACCAAAAATCATCTTGTTTGTCTTGTGCTATGTTACATGTTAACAGCACATTCTTTGGGTTCTTATCTTCTTCATTTGCAAAATTAACATTCTGCCTATTGTTCATGTCATTTTGTTTTTTCTTGCATTCATTGGCATAGTGCCCAAATTTTTTACAATAATGACATTGGACTTGGGATTTGTCATACCTTTGTCCATGAGCTTGTTGTTTGCTTGAACCTTCAGCTTGGTTCTGATTGCAGCTCCTTCCGCTTGTGCTAGCTGGATAATTTATGCCTCTGTTTTGGCTTCTTCCACGACCTCTGTAATTTTTTCTGCTTCCACCTCTTCTTTGGCCAAAAGACATCTGAGTCTTGAATGCTTGCTCAAAAGAGGAATCTGTTCCTCTACTCAGTCTGTGTTCATGAGACAACAGAGAAGCACTCAGCTCATATACCGTGAACTGTGAAAGATCTTTTGTTTCTTCTATTGCTACCACAATAGATTCAAACCTTGAGGGTAAACATCTCAAGATTTTCTCTACAATCCTTCTATCTTCAAGAATCTCACCATGAGATCTTATCTGGGTTATCAAGCCAATAACCTGGGTGAAGAATGAATCTATTGTATCAGATTCCTTCATGCTGAGATTTTCAAAGTCTCTCCTCAACATCTGCAACTTTGTAGTCTTCACCTTCTCCATGCCTTGGTAGGCAGTTTGGAGAATATCCCATGCCTCCTTAGATTTTGTTGCTGCTGCAATCCGCGGAAAAACACTTTCATGTACTGATTAGAAGAGGAAAAAGAGGGCTTTGGCATCCTTCTTCTTGTCACTCTTCAACTGGTCTCTTTCTGCTGTTGTCAAAGCAGCCAACGCTGTTGCATCTGCAGGTTCAGCATACCCTGTTTCAACCAGCTCCCATATTCCTTGAGAAGCAAACAATGCTTTCATTGTTATGGACCAATAACTGTGATTTTTCCCATTAAACTGAGGCAGTTGGGGATTTGTCAAACCTGTTCCAGCATCTGCCATCTTAACCTGTACTGGTAAAGAAAAGATACTGACTGCATTTTGAAAAACAAGCAAAAACTTTCTCTGCTAGAAAAATCCTGCTCAACAAACTTCTTACAGCTCCTACAGTGAAAAACAATCTCTGTTTTTGACTCACTGATTGCCTAGACTAGCTCTGATACCATGTTGGAATTTTCTGATAAATTCCATAACAGACAGACAAAAAACGCACTCTGTTTTTACACAGAAAAACAAAAAATCGCTTGCTGGAAACGGTGTTTCAGCAACATAGTTTTTTTTTTCAGTTGTTGAAACAGGTGTTTCAGCAACGCTTATCGTCGTGTTTCAGCAACGTAAATTTTTGACGTCAAGTAATTTTTGAGTTACGGTGTAACAGCAACGGTGACGGTGTAACAGCAACAGGAAGAAATCAACTTGTATTTATCAAAATAAACTAACTGTTACAGATTTGTCTTCCTCATAATGAGGGAATTTCAAAACTTCTATTGCTGAACATCTACTTCAGAAATTCACTAAGGAACGATTCTGTTCCACACAGATGAACATAAAAAACAAATTACATTCAAATTTCTGCACTGCTGTTCATTTCACTGTTATGAAATTATTCTTCTTCCTCTTCACGCTGCTGCGTGCTTTCCTCTGCTCTGTGTGGTTCTTCAGCTGCTGCTGCTGCTTCTAACATTAAAACAGAAATGCTGTGCGGTATTTATATGCTGAAAGATATTTGATTAAAACAATAAAATATTACAAAATATCTTCTAATGTTTATCTCAGAATTTATTGCAGCAAGGCGGTGATGCCTTTATCAAAAACAAGTCGGTTGTCTGCAGGGGAAATCAACTCAAACTCTAATGCATATTAATGTCCAGAAATATCAAAGGCAACTTTGCTGCACCGAACACCTTTAACATTTACTGCAAATCAGATTCCTGTGCAGCTCTTCATTGTTGTAGTTGGAATTAAATTCCAACATAAACCTCAGATGGCCAAAAATTAAGTTATATTAGATACCAGAAAGCTACAGGAACTACTTGACAAAAAGGGACTTAGGCCACACCCGTAATCGTCAATAAAAACACAATGGATGAGAGGATGTGTAAGCGTGGCTCGACCACCGAGAGAGGTAATCTCATCAATCATAATAGTATACTGGTAATAAAGCAAGAAGTGTAACTAGTAACAAAGCAAGCATAAACAGAGACGGAGGCCAGTGCATAGCTTCTGATTTGAGATTGATAACCGTAGGTAGTTTCGGATCTGGTCCTAGAAGATGCAGAAGCAATTTCACCACCAAGAAGATCAGTAGTTTTATCTAGTTGCTCGCTCAGATTCAATTCGAGTACAAGATCCCTTCCAGTCGTTATAGATCCAGAGCCTGCACAGAGAAAGCATTTAAATCAGTGGTTACCTCGTGGTTATGCCTATTCCCATTTAGAGAACAACCAGTAACAGGGGCAGTTGCATTATTATATTCAGTTGTGAAAGCACCAGAACTGAAACTATCTATAGCTTGAGGAGTTGCTTCACCAGCAAATGATCCAGTGTCTCTAGGTAATAATAAGTTTATGCATGGAGTGGCAACAAAGACAGAAGTAGGAGCATTGATTCCATCATATGAATGATAGGCGCGATCCCCCACACACATATGGGTAGCACATATCACGTCGCTATTCAATCCGCCAAGAGAGGCCCCCATAAACAACGGTTCGTCCACAAAAGTAACCCATGTGGGGTAGCAGCTGTGGTCCAACAAAGTAACTAGTTGGGCAACCGCCTTATAATAACTTTAAAAGTATGGGAGTATATAACAACAATAGACTAAAAATAAAGGGACGTGGGTGTGGCCTAGAAGCAGTTGAAATCGAATGGAGACAGAGACAACTCGTCGTGGGTTCAATATTTATTTTGTCCTATCATCATGAAATGGGCTCCATATGAAACATGGGGCTCACTCAACTGATAATTGGTGATGATCGTTCAACTTACGAAGCTTCACTTGTTCCTTTTTCCAGTGGAATACTTACGTGTAGATTATTTATAGCTTTTTCTTCAATTGGTTCGATCAAGACATAGATTCTTTTATAACTTGATAGGATATTGAGTAACAACTAGGAAGACAAGATTATGAAATATCTAAGAAAACACTACGAGTAGATAAGTAAGTAATAACAAGATCAATGGAAATGTCTATAAGTATAACTACTCTTTTTTATATTTAACTTGATTTAATTTTGAAGTGGAGGTGAGGTGAGATCTATTCTTTCTTCTCGATAGTTTCTTTGTATACTATGCCCCTTTTATATACGATGATTTAATGACTTGATGATTAGGAATAGATAACTCGATCTTGACGTCATTCAAAAGTGGTGGTAGTGCATCAAATAATAATAAGGAATGTATTTCTTTCTCATTTCGCGAAATTAGTTACCATTTGATTCATAACATCCCTATCTCTTGGATATTAGCTCGGAGGTACCATAAAGGCTCATAAAACCCATTAGAAAAAGATGAGAAAAACCAAGGCTAGTATCTCTTATCAAGTGAAATTGCACTATTAGGCTTCTAATATCAATTACACCCCAAGTTCATCATCAAGGTTTTCTCATCTCCTAGAGTATGGTTTTTCATTAGGGGCACAAGTAGACAATGGTTGTTCATCAGTACCAGTAGGGTTTGTTCCTATAGTCGAGTAGCACCATGCAACCTATCTTTGTTCCCAAAACCAATGGGACCATCATCTTAGTCTTACCATGACAAATGGAACCATGATCTCTAGCCTCATTATTACCCATGACCACTACCCAAAGTTAGCCCAATGATTACGAGCATGACATGAAGTTATCCAATAGACCATGATATGAAGTGGAGATTATTCGAGTGGAGTTATGATGAGAAGTCAGATTCGATAAGTTGGATTCTTGCTATGACTTACGTTACCTAGAATAGGACCACCATGATCTTTCACAAGTATGATCACTCTTATTCGCTATGATGAGTTAGTATGATTATATAACCGAGTATGACTCTTCGCTAATATCAATATGATTATTCGATATGACATTCACTATGAAACTAGCAAGACATTCCCTATTGAAATTAGATATGAAAGAACCGAAGAGAGTTAGCTGGTGGAGGTTCTATCTAGTGGAATCAAAGAGGATTAGTTGGTTATAAATAGTATTGCAAAGAGGAGCTATCTATAGTATTTTTAAGATGACTACAAAACTTTAGGCCTTCCCCTTTCTTCTATTAGTATAGCTTGGTATTAGGAGAGCTTAAACTACCGGATGAAGGAGGTATCTTTATTCCTTGCTCGCGTCCCACGGGTGGATAAGATGCATTTACAAGTTCTTCCACTAGATATCTTGCTTCAACCCAATTAATAGGAATTGGTAAAACTAAGTAAATATATCCACGTATCATAGCTACTTTTCTTATGTATCCCTCACTTAACATAATCTCAAAAGGGAACTCCTGAAATAACAACAACCACCTACAAATTCTTCCTTCTAAGATACACTTGTTCACCAAGTACTTTAGAGCTGAATGGTCTCCATAGAACTGAAAATGGCCTTCCAACATAATAGATAACAGTGGAACTTCTGTAAATCATACACCATAGTTGTCCCTTCCCTCTCCCTTTGGTGGTATAGTTGTGCTGAGCTTGAGACAATTTCCTAATTGCAAAAAAAACAGGGTGGTTGAGATTCCCCCCCCATCGTTATGCAAGCACTGCTCCTAGGGAAATGCTAGATGCATCTACATGGACATGAAATTCTACATTCCAATTAGGAAACATTTGAAGCACTTACCCACTTTTCTTTCAGCCTTCCTGTTACGATTCATATATTTATCTATCTCCCTAATGCATGTAGGTACCTTTGCCCCGATGATGGAGTATACTTTTTCCCCAATGGTCGGATGGGGTTACCCACCCCAATATGAGCCATGAAGAGTTGATCTGAAGTGTACTATATCTATTATTATATGCTTGAAAGGTAGTCCACACTGTGCATAGATATATATTTTTTTCCACCCATGCTTTGGAGGGTATGTCCGCTCGCTTCGTTCTTCTCACTCATTCCTTTGATCTTGCTTGAAACGTATCAATTAAATATGTAGATAGTAGACTCGACATGGTAGTTCTGATAAGTTGTTAAGTGGTTTTCACGTATATGATGAATAGACGTATTATTATGTACGTAGTAATGTCGGTGATAATGGAGGGATTGCTGCAAGTTTCAAAGTCCCTCGACCCGACATTCATAGTGCATGCATAAATGTACTTCAGTTTCATTATGAATCTCATTTATGCGCTCTTAAGATAGGGATATAGATAGGAGATTGACTTAAAAATAGGTTATTAATGTACACGCTTGCTAAAGTAAATAAATTAAGGTTGGATTATTTATATAAGGTTATGCGGGAATTCATTCCCATATCTCCTTCTCTTTCGTCGCATGTATGGATCCCATTTTCAAATAAATGAACAAAACATTAAAAGGTTTATCCATAACCTTATATAAAGACCCATTACAACAAAGTTTTTTTCAATATAAAATACACAATCTCCAATGCTTTTCTGCATCAGATTCAATAGAATCGAACTTCTTGCCCCAACCTACTAGGTTTTGGAGTCTGGAAGAAGGCACAAGAGTGAAGTCGATCAGGCTTTATAGAATAGACCTTTGACAAGATTTTTGAATCACTATTATTACATGTATAATAGAAACCTTTGACCCTTTCAACCTAGTATCAAGCAGCAGAACAATACCTCTTAGTCTTGGTTCCACAGTACATTCAACCAATAGAATAGGGAAGTTTAATTTGAGCTTAGATCGTTTCTTTGCTAGCTGAATGGTTTGTGGATTATTTTGCTCCATCAAAATAGAGAGGAGAGGACAGGTTGAATGGACCGGCATGAGATTGATAAGAGATGAAACTTAGTTCTTCCAACCTACCCTCACCGGGTGGATAGATGGAATTCTTTGATGGCAAATCACCTCATAGGCTCTCAATAATCCACTTACCTAGAGAAAATTGACTTTAAGATCACCGGATAGATGATTCTTGACCTACGCTAACCACTTGGTTTAGAGCTCTACACTCGCTTTTCAAAGGCTTTGAGTCATTCCATTATGAAATCAACATGGCTAGTCTTGATTACTTTATCATATGACAGGTGGGCAATGGAGGTTTTATTTAATAGTAGCCAAACACTTTTAGTCACATGCATGCTCGTGTGGTATTGTGCCCGTAGGGAGTTTACCTTTACGTGCTCATATCTTTAACTGGTGTTTCACTATGCTAGATTACTTTGGATTATGGAACATCTTAAAGCCCCGTTGGGAAGGCTTTATTTGATGGGTGGAAGAGTGGATCGATGGCCATGGTTTAGTAGCTGACGTATGATAGCGTGGGTGGATCTTTACATTTCAGAGATATTTTACTCCTAGATGAATATGTATTGGTAGATCTAATTATCAAAAGCATATTATGGTCCCATTTACAGAGATAGAGACAACTCGGCGTGGGTTCAATATTTGTTTTTCTTATCATCATGAAATGGGCTCCATATGAAACATGGGGCTCGCTGAACTGATAATTGGTGATGATCGTTCAACTTACCAAGCTTCACTTGTTCCTTTTTTGAGTGGAATACTCACGTGTAGATTATTTATAGCGTTTTCATCAATTGGTTCAACCAAGACATAGATTCTTTTATAGCTTGATAGGATATTCAGTAACAACTAAGATGACAAGATTATGAAATATCCAAGAAAACACTACGAGTAGATAAGTAAGTAATAACAAGATCAATGGAAATGTCTATAAGCATAACTACTCTTTTTTATATGTAACTCGATCTAATCTGGAAGTGGAGGTCAAGTCGGATCTATTCTTTCTTCCTGATAGTTTCTTTCTATACGATGATTTAACGACTTGATGATTAGCAATAGATAACTCGAACTTAATGTCATTCAACAGTGGTGGTAGTGCATCAGATAATAACTAGGAATGCATTTATTTCTCATTTCGCGGGATTAGTTACCATTTGAATCATAACATCCCTACCTGATTAGAAGACAATTACCTACCCCAGTCCTTATTAAAGTACCTATCTGTTGGAGATTAGCTAGGAGGTACCATAAAGGCTCATAAACACCATTAGAAAAAGAGGAG
This sequence comes from Pinus tabuliformis, assembly GCA_031772625.1. NCBI lineage: Eukaryota > Viridiplantae > Streptophyta > Pinopsida > Pinales > Pinaceae > Pinus > Pinus tabuliformis. The sequence continues at coordinate 1,019,567,441 of CM062809.1, read as the reverse complement.
AGAAACCAAGCTAGGTATCTCTTATCAAGTGGCACTGTGCTATTAGGATTCTAGTGTCAACTACACCGCAAGTTCATGAGCAGGTTTTTCTCATCTGCTAGAGTATTGTTTTTCATTAGCAGCACAGGTAGACTATGGTTGTTCATCAGTAGTAACAGGGTTTGTTCCTATAGTGGAGGAGCACCATGCAACCTATCTTTGTTCCCAAAACCAATGGGACCATCATCTTAGTCTTACCCCGACAAAATGGGACCATAATCTCTCGTGTGATTATTACCCATGAGGTTATAATGAAGTGGAGATTATGCAAGTGGAGTTATGATGAGAAGTCGGATTCGATAAGTGGGATTCTTGCTATGACTTATGTTACCTAGAACAGGACCACCATGATCTTTCACTAGTATGATCACTCTTATTCGCTATGATCAGTTAGTATGATGACATAACTCAGTACGACTCTTCACTAAGATCAGTATGATTATGAGATATGACATTCACTATGAAACTAGCAAGATATTTCCTATTCAATTTAAACATGAAAGAACTTAAGTGAGTTAGCTCGAGGAGGTTCTATCTAGTGGAGTCAAAGAAGATTAGTTGGTTATAAATAGTACTACAAGGAGGAGCTATCTATAGTCTTGTTAAAATGACTACAAAATCTTAGGCCTTCTCATTTCTTTTATTAGTATAGCTTGGTATTAAGAGAGCTTAAACTATTGGATGAAGGAGGTAGCTTTACTCGCTCGTGTCCAAGGGGTGGATAAGATGCATTTACAGGTTCTTCCACTCGATATCTTGCTTCAACCCAATTAAGAGTCATTGGTTAAACTAAGTAAATCTCTCTAGTTATCTCAGCTACTTTTCTTATGTATCCCTAGCTTAACAATAACCTCAAAAGAGACCTCTTGAAGTAACAACAACGGCCTACACATTCGTCCTTCTAAGATACGCTTATTCAGTATGTACTTTAGAGCTAAATGGTCTGTGCAGAACTGAAAATGGACTTCCAATAGAATAGATAATGGTGGAACTTCTGTAAATCATACACCATAGCTATCCCTTCCCCCTCTTTGGTGGTATAGTTGTGCTCGGCTTGAGACAAATTCCTAATAGCAAAAAAACCAAGGTGATTGAGATTCCCTTCCCTTGGCTACACAAGCATTTCTCCTAGGGAAATGTTGGATGCATGTACGTGGACATGAGATTCCAAATTCCAATCAGGAAATGTTAGGATCACTTACCCACTTTTCTTTCAACCTTCCTCTTACGATTCATATATTTATCTAACTCCCTAGTGCATGTAGGTACCTTTGCCCTGATGATGGAGTATACTTCTGCCCCAATGCTTGGATGGGGTTACCCACCACGATATAAGTCATGAAAAGCTGATCCAAAGTACTATATCTATTCTTATATGCTTGAAACATAGTCCCCACCCTCCATTGATATAGATTTTTTCCCACCCATTCTTTGAAGGGTATGTCCGCTTGCTTGGTTCTTCTCACTCATTCCTCTGATCTTGCTTGAAACGTCTCAATCTAATATGTAGATAATAGACTCAACATGGTAGTTCGGATAAGTTTTTAAGTGGTTTTCACGTATATGATGAATAGACGTATTATTACGTACGTAATAATGCAGGTCCTAAGGGAGGGATTGCTGCAAGTTTCAAAGTCCCTTGACCTGACATTCATAGTGCATACATAAATGTACTTTGGTTTCATTATGAATCTCATTTATGCACTCTTAAGATAGAGAGATAGATAGGAGATTGACTTAGAAATAGGTTATTAATTTACACGCTTGCTGAAGTAAATAAATTAAGGTTCGATTATTTATATAAGGTTATGCGAGCATTCATTCCCATATCTCCTTCTCTTTCCTCGCAAGTATGGATCCCACTTTCAAATGAACGAACAAAAAATTATAATGTTTATCCATAACAATCTATTTTATGAGAGAATAACAACAATTTTTCCCATTCACTCACATAACTTGGTGGGCATAGATGTAGCTTCATCCAGGAAAAATTTGTATATTGGACCTAACAAGTGGCATCATACCTTTCTCATTAGGGAGTTTCTGATCAAGTTATCCAATTATGAGAAGCAAGAAATCAACACAATAGGTGGAAAGAAAGAAATTCTAGTAATGGTTAGGAGTTGGAGAACCATACGTAGCAGAAGTTCGAGCAGTGGGAAACAAATCTAGCTTAGTGTCTATGGAAATTTCAGAAGTGCTACTAGATAATATTTCACATATGATAATAGTGCGATAGCTCGTCCAACCATACCTTAGGTCCGTGATTAATATTTTGAATCTTATGGTTTTGTCGTTAAGAGTCTAGTATAACCAATCCTGTTCCATCTTATCCTCCTAGTGATAAATTCAATCATTTATATGCTCCCAAGCCCTTCTATAAGCCATATTTTTCTAGTCGTATTTGCTCTAGCCAAACCAACCCTCCTCTAAGCGTATTCCTCAAATCACAATGGTTAATATTTATATCTCTCCATGGTCAACAATGACAACTGAGATGCAGGAAAAGGATTACAACTCCGAGGTTCTTAGTAGCGGTATGCGAGAACATATTTCTTCATTGTCATGGGGACGACTCCACTTGGAATTAGTGGAAAAACAATACGGGGATGATTGCAATGGTAGGTTGGCAGGGATATGGAAAAATAAATATGCGTACGTAGAAGGAAGTACAGGGTGAAGTATCAGAACTCTAATCCTTCTACCACTTATTAAATGGTCTTTATTGAAGTGTTCCACATCGCATCTCTGGTTGTTCCAAAGATTCTTGTTCCAGTAGGTGCAACCTTTAACTTTCTGCCTTCGAGAGAGAATTCTTTTGAACCACTATTGAGGAGCTCAGAAGCATAAAAGAAAGCGATAGATAGAAATAAATGGTAGATTTAGACGCTGATCCTAGGTTCCGTAAGGGCTAAAAACCAAAAGGGAGAGGAATAGACCTAATTGTTCATGCTTGAACCCACCTCATAGTTACTTGTTCTACCATAATTTACTTACTACCTTCACCATAGGGGAGAGACAAAGTGTTTCCTACCCCAACTCATTTATTCTATCAGGAATATGAGGGAGGGTAGAGAGTAGCTGCTATGAAGAAGAAAAATCCCCTGTTTCCCACAAACTATTTCACTACCGTACTACCTAGACCTGTTATACCTGTACCACCGGAATGAATCACTTAGAGGCCACTACTATAAACCTTTTAGAAGTACCAGATGGATAGATGGATGGTGGTAAATTAGTTGGGAAACACTTTTAGTTGCATGGCATGATGGTTTATTAGGCCAAGAGGGTTTCACTTTAGCTAAGATTGTTTCGCTACGACAGATTGGTTCTCAACAAGCAAGAGAAGCATCTTTGAATGGATGGGATTGTGGTTCAATGGCATTGAGCTTGTTTTATTGTTGGTTTGTTGCAGGCTCCCCTATTGGCATTGACACAAGCCAATAGGATGCCAATAGAAGAAAACACCCCATCTGAGATGCTTTTCTAAAATGTCACCATAAAATAAGATGATCAGGAGAGAAATAGACCTTTTTATAGTCTTTTTTCATTGCCATTATTACATATATAATATGACAACACTTCTCGTTAGCAGGACTAACTCACGAACCAACCAACCAAGTGATGAGCCCCAATTTTTGGTACAATTTGGGCTCATTTGGCCTACTTGCTCTGCTCAAACCATTCATTTTTTATTGCTTATGCATTCATTTCTTGGTTTATTCGTGTTGTTATTAGGAAGAAGGGTAGACATTCTATCTACGTGACTAATGCATGATGCTTTCAGGTTTTTGGCATTAAAAGGGAGAAAAGACAACGAGAAAGGAGACAAGGAGACAATGAGGTGGCACTGCTGGTTTTTAAGAGAGGATGTCCACGGTCTTGGGGACCTTCCTCGTGATTCCCACCATAGCTCCGAGCTCCAATCCATCTCCCCACTGAGCTTAGAAGCAGCCAGCTATTCTACAGGAACAACAGTTATAGTTGTTCTACAGGAACAACAATTATGACTCTCCTACAGGATCAGCAGTTTAAACTTCAGTTAGACAGCCGAGCTCCTAAAATCAAGGACACCTATTGGTTGAACATTTTGCATAAATACTAAGGCCGTAGCCTTGGATAGAAGCTTTTTGAACCTTGGCATTACTTTTGTAATTGGGAAATAAGAGCTACAACTCGGTTTTTGTTCCTTTTGTAAGCCATTTTGGCATGTCATCAGACTTTCGTTTATGAATAAAGGCAGTCAGATTTTGGTCTCATTCTGAGTTTCTAAAGGAGCTATAGCTCTCAGGTTAGGGCCCAACCTGAGAGCAATAGATCTCCTCGGTGTTGTAATGTGTTTGCATTTCGTTCCAGCACTTTGAGTTTGTTTACTTTCACATGCAATTCGAATTTACAGTCTGTTAATTTAGTCTTTTTCATGAGCTTAGATAGGATTAGTTTATGGTGATTTGCTTTCAGTTGCTTAAGTTCGATAGGAGGATAGATATAATCTCTTGGAGCTCCAACAAAAGGTTGTAAAGGCTCACTGCCATCTCTGTTAGGGATTGGGGTGCAGTCCATAACCAACCACCAAAAAGAAAAGCAGTTCTTCTCATTTCCATTCAAGCTGCAACATAAACATTTTCATTGAAGATCCATCCATGCATTTTTGACATTGAACCATAATTCTACATTCCATTTCCACGCATAAGTTTCATTTCTTGGTTTTCCATTGCTTCTCATAGGTTTCATGGCACGGTTATCATAGTTTAATGAATTTCTCGTTTTGATGCATAAGTCATTTGTTTCATTTACGCTGCTCCTTATCAATCCACTTTCTTCTTCTTCATCTTGATCTCTTCTCAAGCCCCACTCAGCCTCTGACCAACGCATTTACCTCCCAACTCATCCATTATTCACTTAGCTCCATTTACTTACACTTTCGTTGATCCCATCCTTCCAATCATCAAACCTCTGCATGCACTCTTCGTCCATCTGATTTCTCTGCTCCTGAGCCATCACCAGCTCCATCTCCATCTCACCTATCCTTCCACACCACTCCAACACTTCACCATATTCCAAAACCTCCACGGCCAAACATCCTGTAGAATTGCACAGACTTCCTGCAGAAACCCCTGAGTTTCCTGTAGGATCCCCTGCAGACTTCCTGTAGAAACCTGCAAACTCGGTTGTTGAGCATCCGAACGTGGTAGGCTTCTGTGGACTGATGCTGGAGACCCTCTCGGACCTCCCTTAGCCATACTGACCTTGCCCATGCTTTCCTTCCATTCCAATCGCTCATTCACAACCAAACCCTAATCAAAAGCATCATCACAATAACTCCAACCACTTAATGAAAAAATACAAAAACATGTCTTTTCAGATGCAAGTAGCTTAGATGCATGTATATCAGTTCACTGCAAGTAATGGCATTATTGGTAGTTGTTTCATTCACAGTTTTGCATAGTTAGGGTCCAGCTAGTCAAATTAGGGTTTCCTAGGGTTTCCATGCTTTTGTGGTTTTCAGTTTCCTTCCGTAATTAGACTAGTCTCCTTTGGGTTAGCTTTCATCCATCATTGATAAAGCTTCTTCTGTGAGCCTATAGAAGTTGGCTTGAGCCCTAGCGGACTTGTGCCAGCTGACCAAGTGACAGCTGCGACAAGAGCTAGTACTTGTGCATACAACACGGTCGCTTCCAAGTTTGTACGAACTATCGGGTTGATAAAATTAAGAGACAGGAAGCTCCAGGAGTTGTAGCATTATTGCTACAATACTAGAGCCCACCACCAAGAAAGGACAAGTGAGTGCCTCATTTATGAAGTGAAACTTCAGGACATTTAGTGACAACAAACACTTACTGAAGTTAGGAATTGAGAGGTACCACAATAAGATATAGTTAGCCTTACCCCGAAGAACATTCTCTGGAAGAGCTTCATGGTTACCGCGAGATTAGGATTAGATTAGCCAACCTCAATTTAGCTTTATACCATAACAAAACCCTAGGACGATAGAGTGAGAGAGGATCGATCCTAACCCACAACTTTGAAGCAACACCATATTACAATTTGAATTGATTCAATCACCCAACACACTCTGAGGAATCTACTTGCGTAATGACAAATGCATGAAAGATATCGCTTCCCTAGTTCCAGTCTACTAAGTTTCACCGGCTTACCCAATGGCTAAGGTAAAGGTAGTTGGTCACACAACAACGGAAGTTCTAATTAATTAGTCAGTGGAGATTACATAATATCCACTTATATTTGATCGACATCTAAAACCATAAGCATATCAACTCGAAGCACCCTACACAGTGTATGTTTATCCAATACCATCATCTAACCCAACAACACCAACAACGTATCATGTTCTAGGCCCATCATCCATCTCTTGACCAACATCGGTGTAGATAAAATATCCACTTATACCTCGGTGGAAGAACACCATTCTCATCATTGGATCTTCCTAGAATCCTCATACACCTAACTTGTTATTAGTACCTATTAATGGTGGCTGCTAGTACCTATTAATCTAGGCATCGGCAAGGGAAGGAACAAATCTATAGGTGATGAGATTGTACAACAAGTGATTTAGTTAATCCATTAGTTGATTCAGCAACCATTGAAGCAGTTGCAGATACATACCCATACCCATAAAGCTAATCCAACTATATAGGACCAATAATTTATCTGCCACCACCTCCAATACCACCAGTAGTATGAGCAAAAAACCATCCACAAGAAAAGTAGATGATCTTTCGGTTGAATATGTAATTGACTCTACAGCAACACGTTCAACATAAGTACATCTTATTGATTATGCAAATGAACTAGTGCCTTGTGATCGAGATGATGACCTTAGTGATCGAGTTGTGGATGATCCATATAGTGACTCATATAGGGAACTAACCACTACGCATGGAGAATGGGAACTAACCACAACATTAGATAGAACCACCTAATGTAGTGATAGAGATGGTGATCAAGATGAATATGATGATTTTAGGTCTAGAGGTGAACAAGCTGAAGGAGCTTTTCGTGATCGATATAGAGTAAAAGGACCACCAGTAGTGATAGTAGTAGATATAGCACCAAAAAAAATAGATCATGTTGGTCGAGCACCAATAATACTAATAGAGCTAAGGACCTAGGTCTCTTTATCAAGAGAAAACACAAAGGCTACAAACATAGTGATAGTACCTCGATCCTTTCCATTTCGAGATAGAGAGCCAGAGTCCTACTTTCATGTTAGAGAGCGAGATCGAGTTAGTTCCACCTCTGAACCATATCCAGTCGCACCAATAGGGTAAGAAACAACAATTGTAACAAGATTAGATCCACTAGTACCACTCGCAGCATATCCAGTAGGTAGATTAGTAGCAAAGTAAGCATCCTAATCACCATTTGCAGATCATCTAGGTCGAGAACCAATCCCAGGCATTGAAACACCAAGAGAATTGACAAGAGCAGTAGTAGACTCCTATGTTTATCCAGTAGATTAAGAAAATGAGCCAGGACCAGCAACATATAATCCAGAAACTAAGTTAACACCAAAAGCAAGGGAAGATCAAGACATAGGAGTAACACTAACCAATAAAGTAGCACCCATAGTAGAAAGAGATGGAGATGCATTGGGTGTAGTTTAAGTAGTTCCATATCTAGATCAATAACTAGAAGTGGATAAACAACCAAACCCAGAGATAACCCCTAGTTGACTAGTAATAATGTATCGCCATGGTCACCATTTTATATCCCTTGCTACTCTAGTGCTATCATCCCCATTCCTATTCCTTGCTAAATCATTGTATGAGATGGTCCATCCAAAAGCTAACATAATAGGATGATAAATGTTCACAACTGCAAGAACATAAGTATAACTAGGTGGTAAGGCATAAGTTTAATAAGGTAATGCATGGGAAGTATCCAAGTGAGTAGTTGCTTAAGAAATAGCATCAGCAAAGGAAGAAGAGTTATTAGTGAGAGTTTTAAGTCCAATTAGAACCATTATAGACCCAGATGAGGAGGCAGCATTTCTGAACTCCGTAACAACCCCATATCTAGATCACATAGCAAAATGGGGAGAAAGAGTACGCTTTAAAGATAGTTGACCCAGAATCTGTTCATATGGAAGCAGTAGTAATTTCCACTGAGCGACATGGAAAGTGAATCTCGGGTGCACTTTAAACATGGGTACCTATAGGGTACAAAATGGGAGGGGAAAGACCAGGTGTTGTAGGTGTCAATTCCATTAGGGATAATGAACACTCCTAAACCATAGATAGCCAAAAAAGAAGTTATATTAGATATATGAAAGCTACAGGAACTACTCGACAAAAACAAACTTAGGCCACACCCTTAATTGTCAATAAAAACACAATGGAGGAGAGGATGCGTAAGCATAGCTCGACCACCGAGAGAGGTAATCTCATCAATGATAATAATATACTGGTGGAGGACATGAATACTTAAGATCGAGATGCAAAGTAAGAAGTATAACTAGTAACAAAGCAAGCATAAATAGAGCTGGAGGCTAGTCCATAGCTTCTCATTTGAGATTGATAACCATAGGCAGTTTAGGATCCGTTCCTAAAAGATATAGAAGCAATTTCAACACCAAGAAGTGTTGTTCAGATCGGGGAAATTAGGAAAGAAAATAAACATTCAGTTATACATTAACCAAGTAAAGAACATAACTAACTGTTAAACTAAAACCAAACACACGAATAGAAACATAGGATTTACATGGCAAAACCTTGACAGGGTGTCAAGGAAACATCCATATAACTACTATTTCAGTATAAAAGTAACTAGTTACATTTTTACACAAATTTACTTAATTTGTTGTCAAACTTCCAACAAGAATATCGGTGTCTTTATCAAGTTTCTCGAGCAAATTCAATTTGAGTGCAAGATCCCTTCCAGTTGTTATAGAGCCAGATCCTATGCAAAGAGACCATCTCAATCAGTAGTTACCTCATGGTTATGCCTATCCCCATTTAGAGAACAACCAGTAACAAGGGTAGTTGCATTATTATATTCAGTTGTGAAAGGACCAGAACTGAAAGTATCTATACATCGAGGAGTTGATTCACCAGCAAATGATCCAGCATCTTTAGGTAATAATATGTCTATGCATGCAGTGGCAACAAAGACAAAAGTAGGAGCATTGATTCCATTATATGAATGATGGATCCGATCCTCCACACACTTATCGGTAGCAGATATCACATCCCTATCCAATCTTCCAACAGAGGGCCCCATAAACAATTGTTCGTCCACAAAAGTAACCCATGTGGCGTAGCAGGTGTGGTCCAAAAACGTAACTGGTTGTGCAACCCCTTATAATAAGTCTAAAAGGACGCGAGTATATAACAACAATAGACTAAAAACAAAGGTCGTGTGAAGGAAGTACCACTGGCTAGCCTGTCTCACTGGTCACCAAGAGTTTGGGTGGGGATTAATGAGGAATACATATGATGCTGGATATATGGTGGGGCATGTGGGTGTGTCCTAGAAGTAGTTGAAATCGAATGGAGACAGAGACAATTGGCCATGGGTTCAATATTTGTTTTGTCCTATCATCATGAAATGGGCTCCACATGAAACATGGGTCTCATTGAACTGACAAGTGGTGATGATTGTTCAACTTACCGAGCTTCACTTGTTCCTTTTTCAAGTGGAATACTTACCTTTAGATTATTTATAGCTTACCTTTAGATTATTTATAGCTTTTTCCTCAATTGGTTCAACCAAGACATAGATTCTTTTATAGCTTGATAGGATATTTAGTAGCAACTCAGAAGACAAGATTATGAAATATCTAAGAAATTAATACTAGTAGATAAGTAAGTAATAACAAGATCAATGGCAATGTCTATAAGCATAACTACTCTTTTTATCTATAAATAAATCTGATCTCGAAGTGGAGGTCAAGTCAGATCTATTCTTTCCTCCTAATAGTTTCTTTGTATATGATGCCTTTTGTATCTGATGCTTTAATGACTTGATGATTAGGAATAGATTACTCAATCTTGACGTCATTCAAAAGTGGTGGTAGTGCATCAAATAATAATAAGGAATGCATTTCTTTCTCATTTCGCTGGGATTAGTTACCATTTGATTCATAACATCCCTACCCGGTTGGAAGACAATTACCTACCCTATTACTTATGAAACTACCTATTTGTTGGATATTAGCTGGGAGGTACCATAAAGGCCCATAAAACCCATTAGAAAAAGACCAGAAAAACCAAGCCAGGTATCTCTTATCGAGTGAAACTGCACTATTAGGCTTCTAATATCAATTACGCCCCAAGTTCATCAGCAAGGTTTTCTCATCTACTAGAGTATGGTTTTTCATTAGCAGCACAAGTAGACTATTGTTGTTCATGAGTAGCAGTAGGGTTTGTTCCTATAGTGGAGCAGCACCATACAACCTATCTTTGTTCCCAGAACCAGAGGGGCCGTCATCTTAGTCTTACCCTAACAAATGGGAACATGATCTCTAGACTGATTATTACCCATGACCACTACCCAAAGTTAGCCCAATGATTACGAGCATGACATGAAGTTATCCAATAGAACATGATATGAAGTGGAGATTATTCAAGTGGAGTTATGATGAGAAGTCAGATTCGATAAGTTGGATTGTTGCTATGACTTACGTTACCTAGAATAGGACCACCATGATCTTTCACAAGTATGATCACTCTTATTCTCTATGATTAGTTAGTATGACTATATAACCTAGTATGACTCTTTGCTAATATCAATATGATTATTCGATATGACATTCACTATGAAACTAGCAAGTTATTCCCTATTCAAAGTAGATATGAGAGAACTGAAGCGAGTTAGCTAGAGGAGGTTCTATCTAGTGGAGTCAAAGAGGATTATTTGGTTATAAATAGTATTGCAATGAGGAGCTATCTATAGTATTTTTAAGATGACTACAAAAGATTAGGCCTTCCCCTTTCTTTTATTAGTATAGCTTGGTATTAGGAGAGCTTAAACTACCGGATGAACGAGGTAGATTTATTGCTTGCTCGCATCCCACAGGTGGATAAGATGCATTTACAGGTTCTTCCACTTGATATCTTGCTTCAACCCAATTAATAAGCATTGGTTAAACTAAGTAAATTTATCTACATAACTCAACTACTTTTCTTATGTATATCTGACTTAACATAACCTCAAAAAGGAACTCCTAAAATAAAAACAACCACCTACAAATTCATCCTTCTAAAATACACTTATTCACCAAGTACTTTAGAGCTGAATGGTCTACATAGAATTGAAAATGGCCTTCAAATAGAATAGATAACGGTGGAACCTCTGTAAATCATACACCATAGTTGTCCCTTCCCTCTCTTCGGTGGTATAGTTGTGCTCGGCATGAGACAACTTCCTAATTGCAAAAAAAATAGGGTGATTGAGATTCCCTCCCCCTCGTTATGCAAGCAATGTTCCTAGGGAAATGTTGGATGAATCTACATGGAAATGAAATTCCACATTCCAATTAGGAAACATTAGGAGCACTTACCCACTTTTCTCTCGGCCTTCCTGTTATGATTTATATATTTATCTAACTCCCTAATGCATGTAGGTACCTTTTTCCCGATGATGGAGTATACTTTTGCCCCAATGGTCGAATGGGTTTACCCACCCCAATATGAGTCATGAAGAGTTGATCCGAAGTGTACTATATCTATTATTTTATGCTTGAAAGGTAGTCCACACTGTGCATAAATATATATTTTTTTCCACCCATGCTTTGAAGGGTATGTCCGCTCGCTTGGTTCTTCTCACTCAATCCTCTGATCTTGCTTGAAATATATCAATTAAATATGTAGATAGTAGACTTGACATGGTAGTTCTCATAAGTTGTTAAGTGGTTTTCACGTATACGATGAATATATGTATTATTACATACATAGTAATCCGGGTGATAATGGGGGGATTGCTGCAAGTTTCAATGTCCCTTGACCCGACATTCATAGTGCATGCATAAATGTACTTCTGTTTCATTATGAATCTCATTTATGCACTCTTAAGATAGGGATATATATAGGAGATTGACTTGAAAATAGGTTATTAATTTACATGCTTGCTAAAAGTAAATAAATTAAGGTTTGATTATTTATATAAGGTTATGCGAGCATTCATTCCCACATCTCCTTCTCTTTCCTCACAAGTATGGATCCCACTTTCAAATAAATGAACAAAAAATTATAAGGTTTATCCATAACCTTATATAAATACCCATTACAACAAAGTGTTTTTTTATATAGAATACCCCATCTCCAATGCTTTTCTACATCAGATTCAATAGAATCAAACTTCTTGCCCCAACATACTAGGTTTCGGAGTCTGGAAGAAGGCACGAGAGTGAAGTAAATCGGGCTTTACAGAATAGACCTTTGACAAGATTTTTGAATAACTGTTATTACATGTATAACAGAAACCTTTGACCCTTTCAACCTAGTATCAATCAGCAGAACAATACCTCTTAGTCTTGGTTCCACACTAGATTCAACCAATACCATAGGGAAGTTTAATTTGAGCTTAGATAATTTCTTTGCTATCTGAATGGTTTTGGATTATTTTTCTCCATCAAAATAGAGAGGAGAGAAGAGGTTGAATGGAACGGCGTCAGATTGATAGTAGATGAGACTTAGTTCTTCCAACCTACCCCGACCGGGTGGATGGATGGAATTCTTTAATGAGAAATCACATCATAGGCTCTCAATAATCCACTTACCTAGGGAGAATTGACTTTAAGATCATCGAATAGATGATTCTTGACCTACGCTAACTACTTGGTTTAGATCTCTACACTCGCTTTTATAAGGCTTTGAGTCATTCCATTATGAAATCAACATTTCTAGTATTGATTACTTTATCGTATGAAAGGTGGGAAATGGAGGTTTTATCTAATAGTAGCCAAACACTTTTAGTCACATGCATGCTCCTGTTGTATTGTACCCATAGGGGGTTTACCTTTAACTGCTTATATCTTTAACTCGTGTTTCACTATGCTAGATTACTTTGGATTATGGATCATCTAAAAGCCCCGTTGGGAAGGCTTTATTTGATGGGTGGAAGAGTGGATCGATGGCCATGGTTTAGTAGCTCACGTATGATAGTGTGGGTGGATCTTGACATTTCAGAGATCTTTTACTCCTAGATGGATATGTATTGTTAGATCTAATTATCAAAATAATATTATGGGACACGACATGCTTCATACTATAGGAGGGATATTATGTGGTGGATTCTTGTTCATACATCTTTGGGGAGCCTAATTTTGATAAATGGGACAACTTTGTGATTGCTAGGACAGATATTGTTGATGCCCAGACCAACATAGATTATCTTTTCACACTCGTTTGGAGGGACTGTTATTAGACCCTTCAAGTACTATCGAAAACCTACAATGATGGGATGGAGTACCAATCCTTCAGTATAAAAAAAATAACAATGGGGGGAGAGTCTTTACAAAACTTAATTTGGATGGACATGATCCATTTGGTGAGGTATTCCAAGTAGGCCCTATAGAATTAGATCTTTGGAGGCGCTGCTAGAATATAATAGAAAAGGAGGAAAACCTTGAATTGTTTAATCATTTGATTATTTAATAGCCATGGGAATTTGAATCACTACATTATACCTTACCTTGGAAAGACTATAAACTTGCCTGAAAGGAAAGGAATGACTTTCTATGGACAAAACTAGCTACATGCCTTACAGCAGAATGAAAAGACAAAGTAAGATCAATACAAAATCTTATTGGACTTTATGCCAATGGGGAGGAGAGGAGAGAGCTTATCGAGGATGGCTTGGATCATGGGAATTGGCAATCATGATACCTTACCACCTTATACCACCTTCGAGACGCACTTTCTATTTACATCTACCCTAGTTACATGCTAATAAGGGAGGGAACCTTGAAGACCAAGAGAAGTGCTCGATCAGATCAGATGATGTGGGAATTGAAAGAAATGCTCTTAGTCGTACACTTGTGCTAATAGAATTTCATTCTGGAAAAACCAATATGGGCACCTAGACCCATGATAACCACATGTTCTAGTATAAGAAACACCACCTATCAAATTCTTTTTCGAATTCACTAGAATCAAACTTGTTTCCCCTAGTGCTTGAGGAACACGGAATCAATCATTGAACATGCAAGTTGATCTGGCTTCAGAACATATAACTTATATGATTTTTTTCATTTTTGTTATTATGTATCTAATATGAGAGAGATATTTTTACTCTTACATGACTTACTGTACAATGCAACCAAGCCAGGAAGGATACCTTCTTCTTTCACCAACCTTGAACTTCACAACATGGAGTGCTGCCCGACAACCATTAAGTCATGAATATGAATCTGGATCAAAATTGGATGTTCCTTTATTTTATTACTCTTACTCTTACTTGTACCCCTACCCTACCCTTACTCACATTCTATGCAAGGAAGGGAAGAAGAGTTTCATCACTATTGCAGCAGATATTTCATTTTTCAGGTTGGGTGGGATTAGACACCTTACATTTCTATTAATATAGCCTCAGACTAAAAATTTAACACTACATCAGCCAAGAATACCCCACATAGGGAGGCAGGGGCTCATCTTTCAATTTTACCTACACAAACTTCTTAGACCTCAAGGGAGCCCACGAACTGGAATCACAAAGTGTTCATGACAAGTTGAGCCTTCCTTATAAGTAGAAGCCATGGATGGAATTAGTTCATCACTGGATCGTTGGATTGAAATGTGGAATAAACATGGGATTTATAATCGCTTCATGAGAAGACCTTTTAAGTACTAGATTGATGGCATGGAGAAACTTAGCCGAGGAAAGAATGAGACCCATAAGATCAGGACCTATAGGAGACATGATTACATTACATTCTCTTGTTTAGACCATATACTTGCTTGAATTATAGTCTCTCTACCATCCTACATTAGGTCATACAAGCTTTAGGAGGAACTCCTAGAATATAATAGAAAGATTTTCTTTAATCATTGGATCGAAATCAGAATGAAGAGAAGAAAGAGCCCTTACCACCTTGGAGGGAGAACACTTATATATCTCTGCCATAGCTCTTAAAAGCCAACCCTTCTAGTGGGAGTAAAACCTAAGTAGTCTAGAAAGCCAACCCTTTTATGCATTATTAGCCATGTGTTTAAGCCCCACTACCTACAACTTCCACCCATGGGCTTTAGCGAGAGACTCTCGGCTCTCCAATGAATGTTTTTAAGGCATAAATTCTAATCCTCGGTGAGTGGTCTTCCTTCTTGGTAGTTGGGGGGCTTTCTCGTAACCCTCATCTCGCTACCCTTTGCCTTGGAAAAAACCTTTGAACCTATGCATCAGACCTACTACCATTTCTAAGTGGAAATATAGCCTTGGAAACAACCTTTGACTGAGCACCCTCCTACCCGCTTCCTACCCTCTCCATCTGAAAGAAGTAAGTTCAACATAGTAGAATGAGTTCACCATCCACATTTAGTTAGCTCATTTCCCATAGAACATGACCTCAATGAGCTCTCAGTGGTTAGCTTCCAGACAGTATGATTTATGTCCATATGATGTCCGCATGATGTCCATATTATGTGCACTTTCAGGTTTCCATATTCAGTTCACATTACCCATTATCCTTTCACTTTACAATACACATACAGAGTGCCTATAGATAAACAGCCCAATATGAATAACACTTTCACTTACCGAGTGGATAATAGCCATTGTTTTTGGTGAGGCCAGCAAAAGAAACGATTAATTTATGATATTTTGGAATAAATTTGGTCTAGGTGAGAACCACGTAAAAACAACCCACGTGTTGGGAAAAGGTGGTCACCAAACGACGTGAAACAGATAGATTGATTTCCAATTTGGAGGGACGTGGGTGGATAAAAATAAAAGAAAATAAAATAGATAAGCTTATATATAATTCATGATGTTAAGGCACCTAAAGAATGCCTATTTCACATGGGCTTATGGTATCTTAAACAAAACCGTAGAAATTCTTTGGAGATATACTCACCTCCTCTATCACTTCTTAGAACTTTGATATGCAGCCCGCTTTGGTTTTCAACAAGTGCCTCGAAATTGCAATGTCTTTCAAACACTTCACTTTTGTTCTTTAGGAAATAAACCCAAGTTTTTCTAGTAAAATCATCAATGAATGTTAATATGTAGTGGCTACCTGCAAGTGATGGAGTTTACATCGGTCCACATAAAGCGGAGTGGACAATTACTAAGGGTGCTTTTGCCCTTCTGCTTTTCCCTGATGGAAAACTTTCTCTGCGTTGTTTCCCCAAGATGCAACCTTCACAAAATCTGTGTGGTTTCTCTATCAATGGTAATCCTCTTACCATTCCTTTTCTACTCAACAAATTAAGACCTCCAAAGTTGAGATGTCCAAGCCTCAAGTGCCACAACCAATTTTCATCTTTCGGTTCGCTTTGGAAAGCCTCTTATGCCATCGATGCTATTACTTTTTTATTTTTCAAATCTGCCTTAATGCTGAGAGGGAACATCTTGTTCCTCGTCATCTTCACTTCATCAATACATTGTTTGCTGGATTCTCTATCCATGATGGTGCATACATCATTCAGAAAGAAACCATCGTAACCCTTTTGAACAAGTTGTCCAATACTTAAGAGGTTACATTTCATTCTAGGAATATAATAAGCATCTCATATGGTTATCTTTTCACCTTTCTTTGTTAAAACTTTTACTCCTCCTTTTCCCATAACAGAAACTTTATTATCAGTCCTTAGTGTGACTTGTGACTTCACGTTTTGATCTAACATAGAAAACAAGGCTATGTTTCTTGTCATATTGTTGCTGCAACCGGAGTCTAGAAACCATACATCTTCACTCTTTTCTTCAGCAATATTATAGGCTAAAAACAAATTGTTTTGGCTGATATTTCCTCTAGTGAAATTTGCACTAGTTCTATTACTCATATCATGCTGCTTCTTCCTACATTCGTTTGCATAATGCCAATATCATTTACAATAATAACATTGGACATTGGATTTTTCATACCTTTGTCCTTGAGCATGATGTTGTCCACTTTGTTGGCTGATGCCTTGGCCTTGGTTCTGATTTGGATTGTTGCCTCCTCCTTGAGCATTTGCTAGACTATTTCTTCCACCTCTGTTTTGGCTTTTGCCTCTTCCTCTCTTGTTTTTTGTGCCTTGACCTCTTCCTCTTCTAAAGGACATATGGGTCTTGAAGGCATGCTCTAGAGATGAGTTTTCATTTCTACTCAATCTCTGCTCTTGTGTTATGAGTGATGCATGTAGTTCATCAACTGTGAGGTTTGTGAGATCTTTGTCTCTTCTATGGTGGTGAAAATCACATCAAACTTTGAGGGTAGGACCCTCAATAAATTCTCCACAATCCTCCTCCTTTTTGGCGGTCAAAACAAAACTTTCACTTCACACAAGTTCATTGTTGTAGGCTTGTATCAACCGTTGATTTAATCCGACGGTTGTCAACCATATCGCGCGGCCCATTTCTGCTGAATTTTACACTCCGATGAAAAGCGATTTTGGAAAAGTTGTTGTGGACATGCGTTAGGTAGTGAATGTGATCAGAGCCATTTGAGAAAATACCACCATTGCGAGAAAGGCGGTGCGATGGAGAATAGGGGGCTTTTGGAAATAAATGTTGTTTGCAGTCACTGTTGCCATGGCGGATTCCGGACACCGCTCGAGTTGAAATTATTATTTCAACAATTTCAATGAATTCGTGTCGGATTTTAAAAATGTTAGACTCGAATAATCCACTCGAAAAGCTTCGAAAAAGTCACACTAGAGACAACTACAAACTAAAGGAGTTGTCTTTAGAGCGATTTTTTGGAGTTTCGGGTAAGAGAATCTAGTGGAAAAAGTTGTGGTGAAACCTTGATTTGTGTTATTTTAACTAGATTTTTTACTATATATATGGTTTTGAAGAAACCCCTAGGACACTTCTACTATGCAAGGTTTACAAACAAAACTTGTGATTTCAATGAATTTGTGTTGGATTTTAAAGAAATTAGACTCAAATAATCCATCGGAAAAGCTTCCAAAAAGTTGCACTAAAGACAACTCGAAACTAAAGGAGTTGTCTTTAGGGCTAATTTCTGTAGTTTTTGTCTTTATTATCAAATGTAATATTAAATATATATTACATTAATATTTGAACACAAATTATAATTTTCTAGAAAAGAAAAAATTAAAAAAGAAAAATGTATTCCAAAAATTATTGATTTTAATATTATAAATAATTTTTTTTATTTGTTAAATTTAATTAATATAAAAAAACCAATATTTTTAAAAATAATAAAAAAGTTGGGTAAATATAATTTTTAAAATGTTTTTATAATAGTAAAACAAATAAAAAACCTATATTATATAACTTTACATTAAATTTTATAATCAAAATATTTATTACAAAATTAGTATTCTCAATTTTTAAAATTTAAATTTAAAATATATATAAATATAAATATAGTTTTAATTATATTTTAAATAATTTAGCTTTATTTTCTTTTAAAGATTAATTAATAGAAGATTGGTCAAACTAAATGACTATTACCGCCATCAATATTACTGAGCAAAGAGGCACATTCTACAACTGTGGATAAGTATGTGACATCTCCAATAAAATATTAATAAAAAAATTAATGTGTACCCAAAAAATGAAAATAATCATGGTGATAAAAACTAGGGATTTGATCTCTCTCGGCCCATGATAGATCGAGAGAGTTAGATGGATCTACGCTGGTATAATTTGGTCAACTATGTTCTGTTATGTGTTCTGTTATGTGTTCTGTTAAGGTATTCTATGGTCAAATGTCACTAGTTAGTAACTCCAATAATGAAAACCCAAAAATACTAAGGGCTAGTGTGAGCAAGATGATGCTATGAGTCAGTGATTTTGACTACTTAGGGCTAAGGACAACTCCTTCATATATTAGTTAGAAAAATGATTTTCCATAATTTAAAAATTCATAAAAATACTAAAAAAAACCATTTAATCTATTTCATAATTTAGAATATGACTCAAAAAATTCATGTTGAAATCTTGATTTGTGTTATCTAAACTAGTTTTTTTACTATATATATGGATTCATTACTCTACTATGCAACTTTTACAAATAAAGTTGTGATTTCAATGAATTTGTGCTAGATTTTAGAGAAATTAGAATGGAATAATCCACGAGAAAAGCTTCCAAAAATTTAAACTAAAGACAACTAGAAGCCAAAGGAGTTGTCTTTAGGGAGACATTTTGTAGTTTTTGTCTTTATTCTCAAATTTAATATTAAATATATATTACATTAATATTTGAACAGAAATTATATTTTCTCGAAAAGGAAAAAATTGTAAAAAGAAAAATATATTGCAAAAATTATTGATTTTAATATTATAAATAAGTTTTTTTATTTGATAAATTTAATTAATATTAAAAAAACAATATTTTTAAAAATAATAATAAAGTTGGGTAAATATAATTTTTTAAATGTTTTTATAACACTAAAACAAATAAAAACCCTATATTATATAACTTTACATTAAAATCTAAAATCAAAATATTTATTACAAAATTAGTATTCCTAATTTTTTAAATTAAAATCTAAAATATATATAAATATAGTTTTAATTATATTTCAAATAATTTAGCTTTATTTTCTTTTAAAATTTAATAGATAAAAAATGGGTCAAAGTAGATGACAATGACCACCATCAATATTATTGGGTAGAGAGGCACATTCTACAACAGTATGAGGGGATGGTAAGTATGTCACAAGTATGTCACGTCTCCAATAAAATATTAATAAAAAAAATGAATGTCTACAGAAAAAAATGAAATTAATCATAGTGATAAAAACTACAATATAATTCAATTGAAATAATCAACATTATTGGGTAGAGAGGCACATCCTACAACTGAGTGTGAGGGGATGGGTAAGTATGTCAACTCTCCAATAAAATATTAATAACAAATATTTAATGTCTAACCAAAAAAATGAAAATAACCATAGTGATAAAAACTACAATATAATTCAATAGAAAGAATCAAAAATCCTCTTCCAAAATCTTTTAATATTTATTTTAATTAAATATTTGTAAAATAAATCTTTAAAAGGAAAACCATATCTTATGGATATACTAAAATCTTTAAAGGCATATGTATTTCCATATAAAAGTTGTAATATTTGAAAATATAAATTTGATATAGTTTTATTATAAATTTTGTTATGGTTCCGTGTAAAAACATCATTAAATTTAATATTACTATTATATTAATATTGTTAGATTTAGGGATTAGATCCTTTTGTGTTGAACAGGTCAAGAGTTAGTAACTCCACTATCAAAAAACCAATAATGTTAAAGGCTAGTGTGAACAAGCCCATGCAATGAATGGGTGATTTTGACTACTTAAATGCCCTTGGGTTTCACCTACCAAAAAAATAAAAAACTATCATATAATTTCCAATTAATTTCACATATTCAAAACAATATTTTTTATAAAGCAGAGTCTCACCATAGATGAAATGGCTCTTTGACCTAGAGATTGTAACTTCTTGTTCTCTAAAATATATTTTTGAATTCATAATTGATGGAGAGTCTCACCATAGATAAAATGGCTTTTTGATCTAGAGTTTGTAACTTCTTGTTCTCTAAAATATATTTTTGAATTCATAATTGGTTTCATTACTTTTATTAGGTAAACAAAACCTTTTACATAATTTCAAATTCCTAAAAATACTATAAAAAAAAGACCATTTAACCTATTTGATAATTCAAAAAAGGAGGGCTTTTACATAATTTCAAATTCCTAAAAATACTATATAAAAAAAGACCATTTAACCTATTTGATAATTCTGAAAATGAGCATGTCACTTATTGGTTAAACAAAAAGGTTTCCACTATCTCGAAATTCCAAAAACTAGATATAAAACAAGGGTTGGTTAACCCTAGTTACAACGAGTAGTAAAAAGTCTATATGGTGGAGTCAGATAATAAGAAGTGGTGGTGTTCTTCTCTCCTCCTGTTTGAGAAAATTTGTAATGATTAGTGGTTATTGACTACTGATCGCATTGCAGGCTCGCGACTCTGTTTACTTCCATCTGCTGAGCTTCCGCGCTTGGTTTTCTCAAAATTCTGTAAGCTTCTTGCATTAATTCAAATTTCTAAGAGTTTTTCTAGTTCTTCAGTATGCATAGATAGGACTTTACGCCATTATATCGTGCATAAAATCGCCATTCTATAGTGCTTAAAATCCCGATATGGAGAAATCATAAGTGATTTGTGGTTTTTTCTTTTGGCGTTCAGAGCCGCCTTTCCATCCAGCTTTTTGAAGGTACAGCAGTAATAACTATATCTGAATATGAAGTCGCCAAGACAAGCGTGAGTTATTTTATCTCCCGCATTATGTTAGTCTGCTGTGAAGGACCGATTTTGTGTTTTCTTTACCCTGAATTTTAGTTGGAATTTTGAATTTGAGCTATGGCATGATGTTAAAATCATGTGATTTATTTTATAGAATATTGAGGTTTAGAAATCTGTTTTGTAAATATGTGATAGATCTTTGAATAATTTAGATCTATTCAGTTAGATCTTTGAATAATTTAGATCTATTCAGTTAGATCTTTGAATAATTTTACTTACCAAACTTTTTATTCGTTTTAAAACGCTTTAGAAATTTAAATTATTTTGTGATAAAAAATCTCTAGGTAACTTTAGACACAAAAGCCTCTTTATTTAGTTGGTCTCTGAATAACCTTATTCACAAAACCCTTAGTTGGGCATGCAACAGTATCTTAATTAAGGGCATGCAACAGTAAGATGGCGAAAGATTCCCTCTTTTTTTCTTACCAGCGGCGGATTGCTCCAGTAACAACAATGTAACGGGGAATATTGCGGATGCGCAGTTAAATCAGATTGAAGCATATTTTATCAGCCTTGCTGATGCGAAGTTAAATCGGATGTTGGATTTTGCATCCCTTTTATCATCCTTGTTAATCCAGTGTCTAGGGAAAGAAGCTGGTTTTCTGTGCCAATGAGCAAGAAGTGGGATTTCTGTGCTTATGAGGCCATGCATTTCTTAACCATCCATTGCATTTTTTTTTAATGTTCGGTAATTTACCTTAAATAATTTTATGTAGTTCTGCATGTTGTTTCTTAATATTGAGTTTTTGCCATTCATATTTTCTGACATTTTTGTTGCTACTGGAACTTCAGAATCACTGTGATGCCATGTTGGTCTTTTTTTTTAGTTTTCATAGATCATTTATTGTTATATTTGCTGAAATTTTAGTTGCTACTGGAACCTCAGAATCACTCAGATAAAGTGATGGTTTTTTTTTGGCTCTCATAAATCGCTCTCATAAATCATTTATTGTTATATTTGCTGACATTTTTGTTGCTACTGGAACTTCAGAATCACTGAGATGGCGGGATGGTTTTCTTTTAATAGTTTTCATAGATTATTTATTGTTATTTTTTGATCTATTATTTTTATAAACTTTTTCTTTCTTAAACTTTTTTAAAGATCTCCTGGAATAACCATTCCATAGGGTATACTCTTATTCATAAGGAAATCTTAATAAATAACCATTCCATATGGTATACTCTTGTTCCCAGTAGTGTATGTCTATCTGTCTCATGAAATATCTTATGTATTTTTCTAGCCAGTTATGTTCCTTAGCATACTGTTTCTTAATATTGATTTTTATAGTTTTATAAATCATTTATTGTTATTTAGAGATCTATTTTTTTTTATAACTTTTTCTTTCTTTCCTATTAACCATTCCATATGATATATTATTGTTCAAAAAAAATATTTTTCTTTAACAACTATTCCATATGGTATATTCTTGTTCCTATGGACTTCTTAGAGCTTTTGGAGTTCATGGTTTCAAAGAGACAGATTTCCAGTATTTTGTCAATATAGGTGATGAGCCAGTTTGTCTTTCTAGCCAGTTAAGTTCATTCTTAATTAGTCCTTGGTTTAGATCTTTATACAAAAGGGATGATGGGTAACCTGCTTATGTTCTGACATTTTTGTTGCTTGTGAATAATCTAATACAGCTCCGAAGTGCGTTATCTCAAGGAAGTAAAAGAGATTTTCAAGGATAATAAAGAGAAATATGATGACTTCATTGAGGTCATGAAAGCTTTCAAAGCTCGAAGGTAAGTACTTCTTTTTTATAAAGATGGGCATTATTATTTTCTTTGGTCTCCATTAACTACAAATCTTAATATTGATGACAATTCTTCTCGCAATTCTGCAGACTTGATAAGATTGCTGTTATAGCTGGAGTAAAAAAATTATTTAAAGGCCATAATTCCCTTATTTTGGGTTTTAATGTCTTTTTGCCTAAAGGTTATGAAATTACATTTCCTTCCTCCCAAAAACAGGTTGACTTTCACCAAGCAATCAATTATGTTAATAAGATCAAGGTAATGCAGATGACCAATTATGTTAATAAAATCAAGATAAAGCTATTTTATATTTACAACCCAATTTATTGTAACTAGATGTGTTTTTGAAATGTTGAACTGGTATAGGTGTCTTTGTTATAACATTCTTGTTTTGACATGTTGTTTTGGTTTATTGTTTTCAGACAAGGTTTCAAAGTGATGAACAAGTATACCCAAACTTTTTGGACATATTAAACATGTATAAATCTGGGAAGAAATCAACACATGAAGTATACAAAGAGGTACTTTCTAGTGTTTTGCAAATATGAGAACGTAAATGTTAATTTATTCTAATTCTTTTAATCTATGCTATTGTATAAGGAATTTAATTCTATTTGCAGGTGGAAATACTATTTTATGATCATGAAGATTTATTAGAAGAATTTAAGCTTTTTCTACCAAACCAGATAGGTGGAAACACTATTTATACTTTTTCTACTAGATGAGAGATTTATTAGAAGAATTTGCACTTTTACTACCAAATGAGATAGGTGGAAATACTATTTTATGATCACCAAGATTTACTAGAAGAATTTATACCTTTTCTGCTACATGAGATAGCTCCAACTCCCATTTCCAATGTGCATTTCTAGTAATTTCTATTGGGTATTTACACAAAAAAATTGTGGTGAAGGCCTGTTATCTAATCACTATGTTATATGTTAAAAGAATATGCTTTATCAATGTACTTGTAAAAAGTACAAACTTAGACAATGCATTGAAAGTTTCTTCCATTTTATATTAACATATAGTTATGAATGATGTGATAATATTGATTGCAAATTCCTAAAGCTATGCACATTTTGCCAATTACCATTTTTTTATTTAGTCAAAGTGGGTCAATATCTTAAAGTCAACTCTATTCCATGTGAAAAGATTAGTAATCTTTTTGGTGCTTTTAAAAATAACCATGGTCAAGTTCACAATTAGAGTTATGTTTGAGAAGGCAAAAATAGATAATAATTTGTAGCAAAAGTTGAATTCAACAAAATAAGGCAGTGAAACTAAAATTGTTTGCCCTTACTTATATTGCTACTTCCAATATAGCATTTTAGTTAGTTAGTTTTGTTATTGCTTTAAAGCATATCCATGTTGAAATCTCTACAATGAATATTGTTAAATACAAGGGTATATTACATAATGTTACCATTTTAGTTTGTTTGTTTTGTTATTGCTTTGAAGAATATCCATGTTGAAATCTCTACAATGAATATTGTTAAATTTGAGGGTATATTACATAATTTTTTTGTAATAGTATGCAATGTGTTGGTCAATGTTGCAGAAGGTGCAACATAGAAGTTAAGAACTGCAATATGCATGTCATGAAGAAACATCTTTTCTATTGTAGCTTCTACATTTTTCTCTTAAAACTGCAAATGTTCCAAAATCTATATATCTTCAAGTTTTTGTAATAAGATGGGTTTTTTCAAATATATTTCTTGTAAACATAGAATGTGAGATTGCATTAAATCATTGTTCCTTAGTAGATCATTTATATGTATTTGCAAGTTGTGGGTTTTTAGAGAGTGTTGAGGTATATGCATTTGTTTCAATTGTTGGGTAATTATAGTGGAGTTCCCACTTTGTATCTTTTTTTAGAGTTTGTATTTCAAGAGAAATTTTGGACCCTTGTCTAGAATTGGTATTGGATAAACAATAGAAAGTAACTTGTTATTATTATGGGTAGTTAAATGTTACAATTTCAAGGTGTTTTTACCCTACATGTTCTATTTAACAGTTCCACCTTTCTCTTGGTTGAAAGACATATGGGTTATAATTTTTATATATCAATTTGACACATTTTCCTCTGGCCCATCCACCCTTAAATTTGTTCTTATTTATCAGTCCCATGTTACTCTTTTGAAACTACAGTGACAATTTATAGTTTGTGTATTATAATGTTGTCAATTGATTAAGTTCTTCTGAAGATTTCTTATTACAAACTGGAAACAATTCCTTTATTCTGTGTTTTCTATCAAGAATTAACTCCCATTATAGTTGCAATTCCAAATGGTTTCTTTTCACACTTCTAGTTTTATTTGGCTTACAACCTTTACTTTTAAAAATACAATGGATTATTTAACATACTCATTGTTAGAATGCATAGTTATGCTTCAATTTGTGTTATAATGTTTTTGTTGAGTATTTTTGTCCAATATTTGGAGTTAGTTATTAAATTCTAATCCTATTATTTTATGTGATTTCTTATTTCATCTAGTGCAAATAATCTAGTAGGTAAGCTGGATCTGATTTTATATGGAACCTTCTTCCCACCTTTCTAGAACACCTATATATATATATTGCAATTCTTATTAGATTATGGGTAAAGATCTTATTATCTAGCCAAAAAAGTTTTTCCTTAAAAGCAAATGATTATCCAAGGCTTGATTGGAATTGGATTATAAGGAAAACGGAGAACGGTATTCACCACTAGTGTAACCATTGGTTATCAAGATGGGTTTGACTAGTTCTAGTTAAAACAGTGTTAGAAGCACAACATGTCTTCTGGTAAATACTATCTTTGATCCCTCAGGGAATTCTTTACAAGATTCAATGGCTCTTTTTCTAATTGATATGGTATGATTGTAGGGAGAAACAGGGATTGCCTTTGGTTAAGTGGAATAAATTTGCTCTCCCAAAATCCCAAGGGGGCTAGGTTTTCAAAAAATATTATTATTTATGCCTTGGTAGCCAAGAGTGTATGGAGGATAATAAATTCCAATGGATTATGGACAGAGATAATTTGATCAAAATCTATAGAGCCAGACTCTAATGGATTGGTAGAGGTGTCCAAATCCCACAAAACGGCTCCATGTTTTAGAAAGCTCTTATTGATGCCCTTCCATCAATTCATTAACTAGTTTGTTGGAAAGTTGGTAAAGGTGTCCAAGTGAAAATCGGATTTGACCCATGGGTACTGTGCACTGAGGTATACAATTTGCCTGATCATAATGGATATTACACTTTATCTCAAATTGCAGATCCTCTAGCTTCAACAACATATCTATATGATGATAAATATACATACCCATATCCTCCTAATTTCTAAAACATTACCTTGTCCAATTTCATATCCATTAGATCTTGAGAATATAAGGATGATGTAGTGATTCAATTCTGACCTGATCCATACCTTCATTTAGAGCTCAAGAAAATGATGTTATAGGGATCTTTTCTAACTAATCGTTATCCACATTTTCATGAAAACTGGTTCTAGGTGACCCACTCTTTCCACTCTGCCTGAAGATTCAGATTCTTCTCCACTGAAAATGAATCTCTTCAGCTGTTTCAAAATAATAGTGAGATCGGGATGATGACCAGCCCCTCAACTATCGTACAGAGGTTTAGGCCCAGTGATTATACCTTCACACCTTTCTTGGACAGATGAGGATTACTCCTTTAGGGAACATTATATTATCTAAGCGAGCAGGGATGTTTCAGAGCTCAAGGTTTAGGTGATACTAAATATAGTATAATAGGCTGTGATGAGCCGACAACTAATACTGTTGCATCTATGATGAGCCAGCACCAAATAAAGGAAAGGGGAGCTATTATCCGGGTCAGGAACTAATGGTACACAGAGATATTTCTCAACCAGCAACTCTGGTCGTATGAGTCGACATTTAAGGTTAGTGATGGAGACACAGTTTCTTATCCATCAGAGGTAGAGGTAGAGGTAGAGGTAGAGGTAGAAACAGTTGACAAAGGTAGAAGTAGAGGTAGAGGTAGAGGTAGAGGTAAAAACAGCTGACAAAGGTAGAGGTAGAGGTAGAGGTAGAAACAGCTGACAAAGGTAGAAGTAGAGGTAGAGGTAAAGGTAGCTGACAAAGGTAGAAATAGAGGTAGAGGTAGAAACAGCTGACAAAGCAGTAGACCCAACACCGGTTTACCCAATGGCTAAGGTAAAGGCAGTTGGACACCCAACAATAGAAGTTCTAATTAATCAGTCAATGGAGATTACAGAATATCCACTTATACCTGATCGAGAACCAGAAGCATATCAACTCGAAGCACCCTACGCAGCGTCTGTCTATCCAATACCATCATCTAACCCAACAACACCAGCAAGAGATCCTATTCTGGGCCCATCATCCATCTCTTGACCAGCATCGTTGTAGATAAAATATCCACTTATACCTCGGTGGAAGAACTCCATTCTCGTCGTTGGATCATCCTAGAACGCTCATACACCTAACTTGTTATTAGTACCTATTCAGTGGTGGCTGCTAGTACCTATTAATCTACGCGTAGGCAAGGGAAGGAACAAAGCTATAAGCGAAGGGATTGTAAACAGGTGACTCATTTAATCAAGTAGTTGATTCTGCAACCATTGAAGCAGTTGAAGATACATACCCATGCCCAGAAAGCTAATCCAGCTATATAGGACCAATAGTTTATCCGCCACCACCTCTAGTACCAGCAGCAAGACCATTCACAAGAAAAGTAAATGTTTTTTCAGTTGAAAATGTAGTTGACTGTACAGCAACAGGTTCAACATAAGTAGATCTTGTCGATTAAACAAATAAAATAGTACCGTGTGATCGAGATGATGACCTTCGTGATCGAGTTCTGGATGATCCATACAGAGACACATATAGGGAACTAACCACTACAGATGGGGAACGGGAACTAACCACCACATTAGAAAAAACCACCAGTAGCCATGGTAGTAGATATAGCACCAAAAAAAATAGATCATATCGGTTCAGCACCTCTAATAGTAATAGAGCTAAGAACATAGGTCTCTTTACCAAGAGAAAACACAAAGCCTACAGAAGCAGTGACAGTACCTCGATCCTTTCCATTTGGAGATAGAGAGCCAGAGTCCACCTTTCATGTTAGAGAGCGAGATCCAGTTACTTCCAAATCCGAACCATATCTAGTCGCACCAGTAGAGTAAGAAACAACAGTTCTACCAAGATTCGATCCACCAGTACCGCTAGCAGCATATCCAGTAGGTAAATTAGTAGCATAGTAAGCATCCTAATTGTTGGGTATTTTTCAATGGGGAAATACCAAAACCAACACTAAATAAACAGCACAGAGCCAATGCTCTGTTTCCTTTGTCCAGGATCATTTGCAGTGAACCTCTTTAATAAAAAAAAATTAACTCAGAACACAGCATTACACAGTCACAACACATTTCTATTAATTTAAAACTGAAAGACTGATACAAATTCCATCCTCTGTGCAAAGAGGGATTCACCAAAAAAAACTCTGCTGCTCTCACAGATTTTCACTGCTGTGGATATTACATAAATTGTCCTCTGTTCTTCAATGGCTAAAAACAAAACATTACAGCCTTCAAACTCTATTCACACTGCTGTGCGTTCTATTCATTTCCATGAACTACTACACACACACATTACATTGTCAACTGCAGCACCATTCCAATGATATCTCGCACTGATGTGCGTTCATTACAATCCCATGAGCTCTCGCACTGCTGTGCGTTTAAAAACTAGCCCACACAACGCTACGCAGCCACCACTCTGTTACATAAAAAAAACTGCGGCACATATATACATTGTGCGAAGGCACAATACAAAAACTACCAAAAAAAAATTAACGCACAGACAGTCTAAAAATTACCACACGCAGGCTTACATAGCCATATATAAAAAACATATATATAAAAATAACGTGGCCCATAACCATATTAATTGTCCTCACCAAATTCTACGTATGCCCATTACCTTATTAAAGGCCTCCACCAAAAATATACGTAAATGCATTAAAGCCATGTCGTTTCCTCCACGGCGGTCAACCACAAAACTTTCAATCCACGCAATGCATTGAATTGACTTGACGCGGACGGGCTGCAACTTCGGAGATCGACGGTGGAGAACACACAACCGGATCGGACGATGGAGAGGATATCGGAAGGCACTTAACTGCTGAGCTTTACCTCCCGATGGGTCAAAGTTGCCTACGTCAGGCGAGAGCCACGTGCCTGCACCAAAACGCATCGGAGCTCAACAATACGGAAACCACTTTTCATGGATGGCGGTGCGATGAGCTCTGGGCGGTTTTGTGGTTTTCAGTCTGGCGGTTTTGGAGAGCGCAGTACGGCTGCGTTGAAATTATATTTTCAACACTCCCCTTTAATTTCAACTGCTGGGCATTCAATCTTACCCAAGCACTTCCTCACATGGAGGGATTCACTAACTGCTGTTACAAGAATATCTTCCTCACATAGAGGGGTTCACCAATCTTCCTCGCATAGAGGGATTCACCAACTGCTTCTGCTGCAGTTCATAAACAAACAAAGTTGTCTTCCTCTTAATAGAGGGATTCACCTGAAACTGTGCTTAAGAGCACCTTCCTCATGACAGAGGGATTCACCATTACAATGTGCTGAAGAGCACCTTCCTCATGACAGAGGGATTCACCATTACAATGTGCTGAAGAGCACCTTCCTCATGACAGAGGGATTTACCAAACTATGCTAAAGAGCATCTTCCTCTCACGGAGGGATTCACCAATGACTATGCTGAAAAGCATCATCCTCTTGATAGAGGGATTGACCAAATGACTGCTTCAAATGCAGTTCCAAAACAAACAATCATTGCACTGCTGTGTGTGCAAACTCATTACAATGTTCTCTTATGCTGATGCATATTCTCTGCTGCACTGTTGTGCCATCTTCTTTACTGTGTCTACTCCACACTGCTGTGTCTACACTTGCTGTTGTGTTGCTGCACTTCACTTACATTTCTTTGCAAACTCTGCATTGCTGTGCCTTCCCTTTCTCACATTCACACTGTTGTGTGAGAATTCTTTACTTGCGCACTTATGCGTGCTTCCCTTCTTCACAATGAGAAAACTTTTCTTCACGCTGCTGCGTGCTCCCCTTCACTCATTACAATCATACTTCTGTTGTGTCTCACTTGCATTTCAGATGCAACCAACACACTCACTACACTTACATTTACTGCTGTAAAGAAAAAAAATTCTTTTACATGTGCTGCTGTCCATTACCTTTCAATTCTTCAGCAAAACTTCATGCTGCTGCATTTTCTTATTTGCATTGCTGTGTGCTTCTCCTTCTTGCCATCATGCTGCTGTCCATAACCATAACCATAGACTGTCATCCCTGGGTTTTATTTGCTGCTGCGTTGCCTCTGCAATTTGCACTGTGGCTGCCTTTTGTTTCATCATACTGCTGTGCCCATACTCTTGGCACTTCATTCTCCATAAAAAAAATAACACAGGCTGCTGCCTTTTCTCATGCACCCTTGCTTCTCACAATATTCATCTTCATTTTTTTTATTTTCATAATGCACTGCTGTGCAATTCCTTTCATTTTTCTGCTGCCAACCACATTCTTATACATCCAGTGTGCATTAAAAATCTGCTGTCCTTGTTTTTCTTTATGCGTTTCTTTGCATGCTGCATTGCATATGAAGAAAAACATTACATTTTTCACTGCTGTGTATTATACTCACTCTGCTGTGAGTATGTTCTCTCATATTACATAGAAGGAAACTACCTTCCATTGCTATGCATTTCAATGCATGTGCTCTATAACAGAAATTTCCAAACTGCTGTTTTGTATTTTGTCTTCCCACTGCTGTGAGGGTTTCATTGCCTTGCATACTGCTGCTCTTTACATTTGAGCGCTGCCATCTTTTCTTCTTTATGCATTTCTGTGCATATTGCATAAACACAAAGCAAAAACATTGCTGATTTCATCACTGCTGCATATTTCCTTCTAGAGGGATTAACAAAGATTTCATTTGCAACTGTTGCGCTGCAATACATCCTCCATCAACAAATGACTGTTACTACAGTTCAGCAAACAAAAAAATTCAAGCTCCCCTTTAGTGTATGCTTTATCTTCTTTCAGCAAAGTTTTCTTAAAACAAACTTAGATCAGCTGCGCTGCTTAAGGGGCTTTCACACTGTATTTCTTTTCTCCTCCATACTTGTGTAACTTTCTTCTTTTGCATGGGTCTATCTTGTGTAAGAGCCCATGTCAAGTTACAGTCACGTGCCATATGCCCAATGTTATGACACTTGAAACATTCAACATTATTCATGAATGACATTTCATGATTTCTTCTAAAATTGTTTCTAGGAGATTGTCGGGGACCACAACATCTATCTTCATGAAATTCTCTACAGTCTTTTGCCATATGACCAAAGTTTGAACAAGCATAACAATAACCAAAAAATGAACTTTGGTACCTGTGAGATGGAGGTTTCCTTGATGCACTTCTGAATCCTTGCAGCCTTGAGATCCTTTGACGATCATCATTGCCTCTTGCCTCTTTGCCATCAGCTACATTTCTTCTTGGAGCTGATTTTCTACTTGGAGAAGGATCTCTTCTATTGCTGCCTTCATTTTTCTCCTTGCCTTTGCTGGAACTAAGAGCATCACCATCTCTTTCTGGCTTCTTCACATCTCCCTTGCTTAAAGCATCCTCATCCTTGTTTGAGGGTTCACCTACATACCCAAGTCCTGATTTATCAGATGGAGATCTGTGATAGCTGAGCATGTCATCCAAAGCTTGAGAGCTTTTCATGATCTTGTTCATCCCTTCAACCTTCTTCCTGAGGAGGACAATCTCTTCTTCTAACTTTTCATATTCATTACTTTTCTTTGCTAGTTGTCCCTCAGTTTCTTCCTTGCTACGAGTAGCTTCAGCTGCTACTATTTTGAAGGAGATAATATCTGTCTTCATTTTGGAGATTTCTTCATCTTTTGCTTGACTGCTCTTCATTTTCTTTTCAGCTCCTTGTGCCTGCTTCTTGGCTTCTTGTAGTTCAGACTTAAGGGAGGAGACCTCTACCTTGTACTGTCCAATCTCTTCCACAAGCTTATTCACTCTCTTGTGTCTTTCTTCAAGTTGACTTGTCAAGACATCTGCCTGCTTCTTTGCACTATTCAGCTGATTTGTCATAGACATGACTTCTTCATGATGTTTCTTCTTGCATTGATCAAGCTCCTTCTTGAGCTTGGCAAGCTCTTCATCCCTTTCTCTTACTTGAAGCTTGATGAGGTCAAGCTTTTCATTCTCAGCTTCTATGATGGGTTCTTCTTGACTCATTGTCATGGTCAGTGCTCCCTTTGCATGAAGGTCATGCAGTCTGTCCCATATATCCTTTGCTGATGTGTATTTCCCTAGATTCTTCTTCACTGAATCAGGGAGACCATCCAAGATAGTCTTTGCTGCTTGTGCATCATACTCCATGGATTCTTTATCCTTCTGGCTGTCATCAATCACTGACTCCCAGACTTCAATCCCCTCAGACATTAGGAAAGCCCTCATCATTATTTCCCATACATCAAAGTTTCCATCAAACTTTGGAACCTCAAATACAATGCTTTCAAATAGATTCCCTTCTAGTTTAGTAGAGGAGGGAGACACATTTTTAACAGCCCTGGAGGCTTTCTTCTTTGACCTTGCCATTCTTAACTATACTCCAAAATACTTGACTGTGTTTTTAAAACACTGACTGTTTCTTTCACAGTAACAGAAAGGAAAGCTTTGAAAAATACCTTCACTGTTTTGGCTGTGGCTTCACACTGCTGGAGAGGTTTGACTGCTGCAACGACACCTTCCTTCAGCTTCTTTGAGTCTTCAAAGAGCCTGGACTAGCTCTGTCACCATCAAAGAGCCTGGACCAGCTCTGATACCACTGTTGGGTATTTTTCAATGGGGAAATACCGAAACCAACACTAAATAAACAACACAGAGCCAATGCTCTGTTTCCTTTGTCCAGGATCATTTGCAGTGAACCTCTTTAATAAAAAAAAATTAACTCAGAACACAGCATTACACAGTCACAACACATTTCTATTAATTTAAAACTGAAAGAGTGATACAAATTGCATCCTCTGTGCAAAGAGGGATTCACAAAATAAAACTCTGCTGCTCTCACAGATTTTCACTGCTGTGGATATTACATAAATTGTCCTCTGTTCTTCAATGGCTAAAAACAAAACATTACAGCCTTCAAACTCTATTCACACTGCTGTGCGTTCTATTCATTTCCATGACCTACTACACACACACATTACATTGTCAACTGCAGCACCATTCCAATGATATCTCGCACTGCTGTGCGTTCATTACAATCCCATGAGCTCTCGCACTGCTGTGCGTTTAAAAACTAACCCACACAACGCTACGCAGCCACCACTCTATTACATAAAAAAAACTACGGCACATATATACATTGTGCGAAGGCACAATACAAAAACTACCAAAAAAAAATTAACGCGCAGACACTCTAAAAATTACCACACGCAGGCTTACATAGCCATATATAAAAAACATATATATAAAAATAACGTGGCCCATAACCATATTAATTGTCCTCACCAAATTCTACGTATGCCCATTACCTTATTAAAGGCCTCCACCAAAAATATACGTAAATGCATTAAAGCCATGTCGTTTCCTCCACGGCGGTCAACCACAAAACTTTCAATCCACGCAATGCATTGAATTGACTTGACGCGGACGGGCTGCAACTTCGGAGATCGACGGTGGAGAACACACAACCGGATCGGACGATGGAGAGGATATCGGAAGGCACTTAACTGCTGAGCTTTACCTCCCGATGGGTCAAAGTTGCCTACGTCAGGCGAGAGCCACGTGCCTGCACCAAAACGCATCGGAGCTCAACAATACGGAAACCACTTTTCATGGATGGCGGTGCGATGAGCTCTGGGCGGTTTTGTGGTTTTCAGTCTGGCGGTTTTGGAGAGCGCAGTACGGCTGCGTTGAAATTATATTTTCAACACTAATCACCATATGCAGATCCTCCAGGTCGAGAATCAGTCCCAGGCATTGAAACACCATGAGGAACGACAAGAGCAGTAGTAGAATCCTATGTTTGTCGAGTAGATTAAGAAAATGAACCAGGACCAGCAACATATAATCTAGAAGCTAAGGTAACACCAGAAGCAACGGAAGATCAAGACCTAGTAGCAACACTAACCAATAAAGTAGTACCCATAGTAGAGAGAGATGGAGATGCGTCGGGTGCAGTTTAAGTTGTTCAATTTCCAGATCAATGACTAGATGCGGATAAAGAACCAAGCCCCGAGATAACCCCTAGTTGACCAGTAACAATGTATCGCCATGATCACCATTTTCTATCCCTTGTTACTCCTGTACTAGCATCCCCATTCCTATTCCTTGCTAAATCCTTGTCTGAGACGGTCCATCCAAAAGCTAACATAATAGGATAATAATCGTTCACAACTACGAGAACATAAGTATAACTAGGTGATAAGGCATAGGGTCAATAAGGTAATACACGGGAAGTATCCGAGCGGGTAGTTGCTTAAGAAATAGCATCAGCAAAGGGAGAAGCCTTATTATTGAGTTTCTAATCCAATTGGAACCATTCCAGACCCAGATCAGGAGTCAGCATTCCTGAACTCCGTAACAACCCCATATCCTGAACTCCGTAACAACCCCATATCTAGATGACGTAGTAAACTGGGGAGAAAGAGTACACTTTAAAGACAGTTTACCCGTAATCTGTTCATATGGAAGCAGTAGTCATTTCCATTGAGCCAGATGCAAGGCGAATCTAGGGTGCACTTTCAACATGGGCACCTATAAGGTACAGAATTTGAGGGGAAAGACCAGATGTTATAGGTGTCAAGTCCATTAGGGCTAATGAACACTGCTAAACCTCAGATGGCCAAAAATCAAGTTATATTAGATACAAAAAAGCTACAGGAACTACTTGACAAAAAGGGACTTAGGCCACACCCGTAATCGTCAATAAAAACACAATGGAGGAGAGGATGTGTAATCGTGGCTCGACCACCGAGAGAGGTAATCTCATCAATGATAATAGTATACTGGTGGAGGATACAAATACTTAAGATCAAGACGCAGAGCAAGAAGTGTAACTAGTAACAAAGCAAGCATAAACAGAGACGGAGGCCAGTGCATAGCTTCTGATTTGAGATTGATACTGTAGGTAGTTTCGGATCTGGTCCTAGAAGATGCAGAAGCAATTTCACCACCAAGAAGGTCATTAGTTTTATCTAGTTGCTCGCTCAGATTCAATTCGTGTACAAGATCCCTTCCAGTTGTTATAGATCCAGAGCCTGCACAGAGAAAGCATCTGAATCAGTGGTTACCTCGTGGTTATGCCTATTCCCATTTAGATAACAACCAGTAACAGGGGCAGTTGCATTATTATATTCAGTTGTGAAAGCACCAGAACTGAAACTATCTATAGCTCGAGGAGTTGCTTCACCAGCAAATGATCCAGTGTCTCTAGGTAATAATAAGTTTAAGCAAATGATTCCATCATATGAATGATAGGCGCGATCCCCCACACACATATGGGTAGCAGATATCACGTCGCTGTTCAATCCGCCAAGAGAGGCCCCCATAAACAACGGTTCGTCCACAAAAGTAACCCATGTGGGGTAGCAGCTGTGTTCCAACAAAGTAACTAGTTGCGCAACCGCCTTATAATAACTTTAAAAGTATGGGAGTATATAACAACAATAGACTAAAAATAAAGGCACGTGGGTGTGGCCTGGAAGCAGTTGAAATTGAATGGAGACAGAGACAACTGGTCGTGGGTTCAATATTTGTTTTGTCCTATCATCATGAAATGGGCTCCATATGAAACATGGGGCTCACTCAACTGATGATTGGTGATGATCGGTCAACTTACGAAGCTTCACTTGTTCCTTTTTCCAGTGGAATACTTACGTGTAGATTATTTATACCTTTTTCTTCAATGGGTTCGATCAAGACATAGATTCTTTTATAGCTTGATAGGATATTGAGTAACAACTAGGAAGACAAGATTATGAAATATCCAATAAAACACTACTAGTAGATAAGTAAGTAATAACAAGATCAATGGAAATGTCTATAAGTATAACTACTCTTTTTTATATGTAACTAGATTTAATCTCGAAGTGGAGGTCAAGTGAGATCTATTCTTTCTTCTCGATAGTTTCTTTGTATACTATGCCCCTTTTGTATACCATGGTTTAATGACTTGATGATTAGGAATAGATAACTCGATCTTGACGTCATTCAAAAGTGGTGGTAGTGCATCAAATAATAATAAGGAATGCATTTCTTTCTCATTTCGCGAGATTAGTTACCATTTGATTCATAACATCCCTACGCGGTTGCAAGACAATTACCTACCCTAGTCATTATGAAACTACCTATCTCTTGGATATTAGCTCGGAGGTACCATAAAGGCTCATAAAACCCATTAGAAAAAGACGAGAAAAACCAAGGCTAGTATCTCTTATCAAGTGAAACTGCACTATTAGGCTTCTAATATCAATTACACCCCAAGATCATCATCAAGGTTTTCTCGTCTCCTAGAGTATGGTTTTTCATTAGGGGCACAAGTAGACAATGGTTGTTCATCAGTACTAGTAGGGTTTGTTCCTATAGTCGAGTAGCACCATGCAACCTATCTTTGTTCCCAAAACCAATGGGACCATCATCTTAGTCTTACCGTGACAAATGGGACCATGATCTCTAGCCTCATTATTACCCATGACCACTACCCAAAGTTAGCCCAATGATTACGAGCATGACATGAAGTTATCCAATAGACCATGATATGAAGCGGAGATTATTCGAGTGGAGTTATGATGAGAGGTCAGATTCGATAAGTTGGATTCTTGTTATGACTTACGTTACCTAGAATAGGACCACCATGATCTTTCACAAGTATGATCACTCTTATTCGCTATGATGAGTTAGTATGATTATATAACCCAGTATGACTCTTCAGTAATATCAATATGATTATTCGATATGACATTCACTATGAAACTAGCAAGACATTCCCTATTCAAATTAGATATGAAAGAACCGAAGCGAGTTAGCTCCAGGAGGTTCTATCTAGTGGAGTCAAAGAGGATTAGTTGGTTATAAATAGTATTGCAAGGAGGAGCTATCTATAGTATTTTTAAGATGACTACAAAAGTTTAGGCCTTCCCCTTTCTTCTATTAGTATAGCTTTGTATTAGGAGAGCTTAAACTACCGGATGAAGGAGGTATCTTTATTCCTTGCTCGGGTCCCACGGGTGGATAAGATGCATTTACAAGTTCTTCCACTAGATATCTTGCTTCAACCCAATTAATAGGCATTGGTTAAACTAAGTAAATTTATCTACGTATCATAGCTAATTTTCTTATGTATCCCTCACTTAACATAATCTCAAAAGGGAACTCCTGAAATAACAACAACCACC
Source organism: Pinus tabuliformis (assembly GCA_031772625.1). Classification (NCBI taxonomy): domain Eukaryota; kingdom Viridiplantae; phylum Streptophyta; class Pinopsida; order Pinales; family Pinaceae; genus Pinus; species Pinus tabuliformis. The sequence continues at coordinate 1,019,529,709 of CM062809.1, read as the reverse complement.
TACAAATTCTTCCTTCTAAGATACACTTGTTCACCAAGTACTTTAGAGCTGAATGGTCTGCATAGAACTGAAAATGGCCTTCCAACAGAATAGATAACGGTGGAACTTCTGTAAATCATACACCATAGCTGTCCCTTCCCTCTCCCTTTGGTGGTATAGTTGTGCTCAGCTTGAGACAATTTCCTAATTGCAAAAAAAACAGGGTGATTGAGATTCCCCCCCATCGTTATGCAAGCGTTGCTCCTAGGGAAATGCTAGATGCATCTACATGGACATGAAATTCCACATTCCAATTAGGAAACATTTGGAGCACTTACCCACTTGTCTTTCAGCCTTCCTGTCACGATTGATATATTTATCTGTCTCCCTAATGCATGTAGGTACCTTTGCCGAGATGATGGAGTGTACTTTTTGCCCAATGGTCGGATGGGGTTACCGACCCCAATATGAGTCATGAAGAGTTGATCTAAAGTGTACTATATCTATTATTATACGCTTGAAAGGTAGTCCACACTGTGCATAGATATATATTTTTTTCCACCCATGCTTTGGAGGGTGTGTCCACTCGCTTTGTTCTTCTCACTCATTCCTTTGATCTTGCTTGAAACGTATCAATTAAATATGTAGATAGTAGACTCGACATGGTAGTTCTGATAAGTTGTTAAGTGGTTTTCACGTATATGATCAATAGATGTATTATTACGTACGTAGTAATGCGGGTGATAATGGAGGGATTGCTGCAAGTTTCAAAGTCCCTTGACCCGACATTCATAGTGCATGCATAAATGTACTTCAGTTTCATTATGAATCTCTTTTATGCGCTCTTAAGATAGGGATATAGATAGGAGATTGACTTAAAAATAGATTATTAATGTACACACTTGCTAAAGTAAATAAATTAAGGTTGGATTATTTATATAAGGTTATGCGAGCATTCATTCACATATCTCCTTCTCTTTCGTCGCATGTATGGATCCCATTTTCAAATAAATGACAAAAAAATTATAAGGTTTATCCATAACCTTATATAAAGACCCATTACAACAAAGTTTTTTTTAATATAAAATACACGATCTCCAATGCTTTTATGCATCAGATTCAATAGAATCAAACTTCTTGCCCCAACCTACTAGGTTTTGGAGTCTGGAAGAAGGCACAAGAGTGAAGTCGATCGGGCTTTATAGAATAGATCTTTGACAAGATTTTTGAATCACTATTATTACATGTGTAATAGAAACCTTTGACCCTTTCAACCTAGTATCAAGCAGCAGAACAATACCTCTTAGTCTTGGTTCCACAGTACATTCAACCAATAGCGTAGGGAAGTTTAATTTGAGATTAGATCGTTTCTTTGCTAGCTGAATGGTTTGTGGATTATTTTGCTCCATCAAAATAGAGAGGAGAGGAGAGGTTGAATGGACTCGCGTGAGATTGATAAGAGATGAAACTTAGTTCTTCCAACCTACCTTCACCGGGTGGATGGATGGAATTCTTTTATGGGAAATCACCTCATAGGCTCTCAATAATCCACTTACCTAGGGAGAATTGACTTTAAGATCACCGGATAGATGATTCTTGACCTACGCTAACCACTTGGTTTAGAGCTCTACACTCGCTTTTCAAAGGCTTTGAGTCATTCCATTATGAAATCAACATGGCTAGTCTTGATTACTTTATCATATGACAGGCGGGCAATGGAGGTTTTATTTAATAGTAGCCAAACACTTTTAGTCACATGCATGCTCGTGTGGTATTGTGCCCGTAGGGAGTTTACCTTTACGTGCTTATATCTTTTAACTCGTGTTTCACTATGCTAGATTACCTTGGATTATGGAACATCTTAAAGCCCCATTGGGAAGGCTTTATTTGATGGGTGGAAGAGTGGATCGATGGCCATGGTTTAGTAGCTGACGTATGATAGCGTGGGTGGATCTTGACATTTCAGAGATATTTTACTCCTAGATGGATATGTATTGGTAGATCTAATTATCAAAAGCATATTATGGTCCCATTGAGATAGAGACAACTCGGCGTGGGTTCAATATTTGTTTTTCTTATCATCATGAAATGGGCTCCATATGAAACATGGGGCTCGCTGAACCTATAGTTGGTGACGATCGTTCAACTTACCAAGCTTCACTTGTTCCTTTTTTGAGTGGAATACTCACGTGTAGATTATTTATAGCTTTTTCCTCAATTGGTTCAACCAAGACATAGATTCTTTTATAGCTTGATAGGATATTCAGCAACAACCAAGAAGACAAGATTATGAAATATCCAAGAAAACAATACGAGTAGATAAGTAAGTAATAACAAGATCAATGGAAATGTCTATAAGCATAACTACTCTTTTTTATATGTAACTCAATCTAATCTGGAAATGGAGGTCAAGTCGGATCTATTCTTTCTTCCTGATAGTTTCTTTGTATACGATGCTTTAATGACTTGATGATTAGCAATAGATAACTCGAACTTGACGTCATTCAAAAGTGGTAGTAGTGCATCAGATAATAACTAGGAATGCATTTATTTCTCATTTCGCGAGATTAGTTACCATTTGAATCATAACATCCCTACCTGATTGGAAGACAATTACCTACCCCAGTCCTTATGAAAGTACCTATCTGTTGGAGATTAGCTAGGAGGTACCATAAAGGCTCATAAACACCATTAGAAAAAGAGGAGAGAAACCAAGCTAGGTATCTCTTATCAAGTGGCACTCTGCTATTAGGATTCTAGTGTCAACTACACCGCAAGTTCATGAGCAGGTTTTTCTCATCTGCTAGAGCATTGTTTTTCATTAGCAGAACAGGTAGACTATGGTTGTTCATCAGTAGTAACAGGGTTTGTTCCTATAGTGGAGGAGCACCATGAAACCTATCTTTGTTCCCAAAACCAACGGAACCATCATCTTAGTCTTACCCCGACAAAATGGGACCATAATCTCTCGTGTGATTATTACCCATGAGGACAATGCAAAGCTAGCTATATGATTATGTGCTTGACATGAAGTTATCCAATAGAGTAGGATATGAAGTGGAGATTATGCAAGTGGAGTTATGATGAGAAGTCGGATTCGATAAGTTGGATTCTTGCTATGACTTATGTTACCTAGAATAGGACCACAATGATCTTTCACTAGTATGATCACTCTTATTCGCTATGATCAGTTAGTATGATGACATAACTCAGTATGACTCTTCGCTAAGATCAGTATGATTATTAGATATGACATTCACTATGAAACTAGCAAGATATTTCCTATTCAAATTAAACATGAAAGAACTTAAGCGAGTTAGCTTGAGGAGGTTCTATCTAGTGGAGTCAAAGAAGATTAGTTGGTTATAAATAGTACTGCAAGGAGGAGCTATCTATAGTCTTGTTAAGATGACTACAAAAGCTTAGGCCTTCTCATTTCTTCTATTAGTATAGCTTGGTATTAAGAGAGCTTAAACTATTGGATGAAGGTGGTAGCTTTACTCGCTCGTGTCCAAGGGGTGGATAAGATGCATTTACAGGTTCTTCCACTCAATATATTGCTTCAACCCAATTAATAGTCATTGGTTAAACTAAGTAAATCTCTCTAGTTACCTCAGCTACTTTTCTTATGTATCCCTAGCTTAACAATAACCTCAAAAGAGAACTCTTGAAGTAACAAAAACGGCCTACACATTCGTCCTTCTAAGATACGGTTATTCAGTATGTACTTTAGAGCTAAATGGTCTGTGCAGAACTGAAAATGGACTTCCAATAAAATAGATAACGGTGGAACTTCTGTAAATCATACACCATAGCTATCCCTTTCCCCTCTTTGGTGGTATAGTTGTGCTCGGCTTGAGACAAATTCCTAATTGCAAAAAAAACACGGTGATTGGGTTTTCTTTACCCTGAATTCATTTTAATGACTATAACATTCGAGTTGGAATTTTGAACTTGAGTTGTGGCATGATGTTAAAACCATGTATTTCATCTTATACACTATTGAGGTTTAAAAATCTGTTTTGTAGATCTATCACATATTTTTCAAATTGTCTAGTAATTTAGAACAAGTTAATGTGATTTACTTTTATGCAATTAGATGAACCATATTAGCTAGTTCCAAAATGTTTCAATAATTTAAAAACTTATGTGATGGCAAATCTCTGAATAACTCTACACACGAAAGCCTCCATTCAAGTAGATCTGTAAATAACTTTACTCACAAAAACATTCATTCATGTTGGTTACCCATCAAACTTGTGATTTGAATGAATTCGTGCAAAATTTTAGAGAAATTAACTGAAAAAGATTCCAAAAATTCACACTAAATACAACTCGAAACTAAAAGAGTTGTCTTTAGTGCGAATTTTTGGAGTTTTAGGTCAAAACAATTCTGGTGAAATATTGATTTGTGTTATTTAAACTAGTTTTCTTACTATATATATGGATTTAGCTCACTGAAAACCTCTAGGGCACTTCTATTGTTTAGGGGTTCCCTGTCAAACTTGTGATTTCAATGAATTTGTGTGAGATTTAAGAGAAATTAGTCCATAATAATCAACCGTAAAAGCTTCCAAAAAATCACACTAAAGACAACTCAAAACTAGATGAGTTGTCTTTAATTCAATTGTTTGGAGTTTTCGATGCTGGAATCTCGTGGAAAAAATTGTTGTGAAATCTTCATTTATGTTATTTAAACTACCTTTTTTTACTGTATATATGGATCAACACCCTGGAAAATCCCTAGGGCACATCTATTGTGTAGGGGTTAACCATGAAACTTGCGGTTTCATTGAATTCATGCCGGATTTTAGAGAAATTAGACCAAAATAATCCACGAGAAAAGCTTCCAAAAAGTCACACTAAAGACAACTAGAAACTAAAGGAGTTGTCTTTAGTGTGACTTTTTGGAGTTTCTGGTGCGAGAATCCGGTGGTAAAATATGTGGTGAAATCTTGATTTGCTTTATTTAAACTAGTTTTTTTTACAGTATATATGGAATCAGCACCGTGAAAAACACCAAGGGAACTTTTATTGTGAAGGGGTTATGCTTCAAACTTGTGATTTCAATGAATTCATGCCAGATTTTGGAGAAGTTAGACAGGAATAATCCACGAGAAAAGCTTCCAAAAATTCGCACTAAAGACAACTTGAAACTAAAGGAGTTTTCTTTAGTGCGACTTTTCGGAGTTTCTGGTGCCAAAATCCGAAGGTAAAATTTGTGGTGAAACCTTAATTTGTATTATTTAAACTATTTTTTTTTACTTTATATATGGATTCAACACTTTTACAAAACCCCTAGGGTTACCTATAAAACATGCGATTTCAATGAATTATTGTCAAATTTTTGAGAAATTAGAGTGGAATAATCCATGAGAAAAGCTTCGAAAAAGACGCATTAAAGATAACTTGTAACTAAAGGAGTTGTCTTTAGTGCGACTTTTTGGAGTTTTCGTGGGTCGGAATCTGGTGGAAAAGTTTGTGGTGAAATGTTGATTTGTGTAATTTAAACTAGTTTTTTAACTTTATATATGGATTCAATGCCCTCAAAAACCCTTAGGGCACTTCTATTATGCAGGGGTTACCCATCAAACTTGTGATTTCAATGAATTCCTCCCTGATTTTAGAGAAATTAGACGAGAATAATCCACTAGAAAAGCTTCCAAGAAGTCACACTAAAAACAACTCGAAACTACAGGAGTTTTCTTTAGTGCGACTTTTTTGGATTTTCTCGTGCTAGAATCCTGTGGATACCGTTGTGATGAAATCTTGATTTGTGTTATTTAAAGTAGTTTTTTTACTATATATATGGATTTGGCACCGTGAAAAACCCCTAGGAAACTTTTATTGTGTAGGGGTTACCCATCAAACTTATGATGTCAGTGAATTCTTTCCGAATTTCAGAGAAATTATATTGTAATAATCCAGCGGAAAAGCCCCCAAAAAGCCGCAGTAAAGACAACTTCAAACTAAAGGAGTTTCCTTTAGTGCAACTTTTTGGAGTTTTCGGTGCTGAAATCCGGTGGAATTGTTTTTGGTGAAATCTTGATTTGTGTTATTTAAACTAGATTTTTGATAGTATATATGGATTCAGTACCTTGAAAGACCACTATGCACTTCTATTGTGCAAGGGTTACCCGTCAAACTTGTGATTTCTGTTGGGAATTTTCTGTTTAATTCCAAAACAAAATAACTTGAACATAGAATAATACTCTGTTTTATCACACGATCTTAACACACGGAAGCTTAAAATTGTTTGCTGAAGAAGAACAGAGTTTTTCAACGCACATAATTTTTTTTTGTATTCATTAATAAAAGACTATGTGTTACAGAGTTCTTCCTCTCACAGAGGGATCTACAAAAAAACACTTTGCTTCCTCACAAAAAAATTACTCTGTCTCCTTGCAAACTTTACTCTGTCTCAGCTGAAAATTTTTACACTGCTGTGTGTAAAAATAAAACTTACATTTACTGCTGTAAAAATCTCTTACATTCGCTTGGTGATTCTATTGAATTTAATATGAAACTACAAGAAAAATAATTACCTTACAATTGCACTACTGCAAATTTTCTTTTGTTTCAACGAACAACACAAAAATTCCATTTACGCTACTTCATCTATTTTTCATTATATTGCATGTATGTTCTCTCAAAAAAAACATTTCCCTTACCTTCACACTGTTATGTGCATTACATCCAACCGGCTGGAAAAATTCTCATTTCACCTTCGTTGCTGCGAGTTTCATGTTTCATTTCATATAAAATGAACAACCAAAACTAAAACATAACAATACATTTTTTGTGCCATACTGCCGTGAGTAATAAAAGAAAAAAACTTAAAAAAAAAACTTTACCAACTTTTACCTATCACATTAAATTTATATTAATTACTTTTACGGAGAAACTCGGAGTCAATACAAAACTTTCACTTCACGCAAGTTCATTGTTGCAGGCTTGTACCAACTGTTGATTTAATCCGATGGTTGTCAACCATATCGCGCGGCCCATTTCTGCTGAAGTTTAAGCTCCGATGAAAAGCGGTTTTGGAAAAGTCGTTGTGGACACGCATCAGGCAGTGAATGTGATCAGAGCCGGTTGAGAAAATACCACCATTGCGAGAAAGGCGGTGCGATGGAGAATAGGTTGTTTTCGGAAATAAATGTTGTTTACAGTCATTGTTGCCATGGCAGATTCCGGACAACGCTGTAGCTGAAATTATTATTTCAACACTCCCCTTTATTTTCAACTACTGGGTTATGAGTCATACCCAAACACTTCCTCAAAAATTCAAAACTTTTCTGCCCCAAAGGCTTGGTCAGAATGTCAGCAACCTGCTCTTGAGTTATGCAATGTTTTAAGATAATTTCTCCATTGTTTACCAATTCCCTGATGTAATGAAACTTTGTGTCAATGTGTTTCGTTCTCTTATGAAACACCAAATTCTTGGATAAATAGCTGAGCTATTGTCACAAAAGATCACAGTTCCTTTTGTTTCCTCTTGTCATAAGCTCTTTAACATCCTTCTCATCCAAACTTCTTGACATGCTGCTATTGTAACTGCCACATATTCTGCTTCTTCTGTAGACAACGCTACAATAGGCTGTTTTTTAGAAGCCCATGAAATAGCTCCTGAACCCATGTGAAAAACATAACCAAATGTGTTTTACCGATCATCTACACTTCCAGCCCAATCACTATCAATGTATCCAACTAAATCTAAACTTTCTGAAGCAGTATATAAAATGACAAACTTTTAGTACCTTTAACATACCTCCGAATCCTTTTTGCTGTGTGCCAATGTGCTTCTTTTGGCCTCTCCATGAATCTGGAAATTAAACTAAGAGCAAACATTATATCCGGCCTAGTTGCAATCAAATACATGAGGATGCCAACTATGCTCTTGTACAAAATAGGATCAGAATCCTTGGTGTTGTCCTCTTTGCTGAGTTTTAATCCCATTACTGTGGGAGTGATTGCTGCCTTGCTCTCCTGCATATTGAGTCTTTCCAGTACTTCATTAACATATTTCGCCTGTGAGATAAAAATACCATTTTTATTTTGTTATAATTCTATTCCTAAGAAGTAGCTCAGCAAACCCATGTGAGTCATTTCAAATTCTTCTTTCATGACTGTTTTGAAATTTTCAATAAGGTAATCATCATTACGTGTGAAAATAACATCATCAACATATAATAACAACAATTAGTAATTTACCATCCTTTTATTTGTTGTATAGGGCGGGTTCTCCCTCACATTTTTCAAATCCATTTTCCAGTAGATAGGAATCCATCCTACTGTACCATGCTCATGGTGCTTGCTTCAGCCCACAAAGAGCTTTCTTCAATCTGCACACTTTGTGTTCTTGGCCTTTCTTTTCATAACCTAGAGGTTGTTCAATGTAAACCTCTTCCTTTAACACTCCATTTAGGAATGCTAAATTCACATCCATTTGGTAAACTTTCCACTTGTTTTGTGCTGCTATGGACAGTACTACTCTCACGGTTTCCATTCTAGCAACTAGTCCAAAAATTTCTTCATAGTATCTCCCATACTGCTGCTTATAATCCTTTGACAACTAGTCTTGCCTTGTGTCTTTCTCTTTTGCCTTCGGCATTACTCTTGCTCTTGTAGACCCATTTAACTCCAATGACTTCCTTTCCTTTTGGTAGTTCAACTAAATCCCATGTCTTGTTTCTTTCTATGGCATTAATCTCCTCATCCATAGCTTCAACCCATTTCCTATCCTTAATTGCTTCTTCGAAATGAAGAGGGTCATCAACATGACAATATAAAGCAAACAAAGAGTTCATACCTTCATCTGCCGCCTCTTGTTCATAAATGTCATTTAAATTTCTGAACTTCTTACCTCTTTCATTTGGTGTGCAAGTGCTTGAAGAAGCACTTGAATTTCCTCCTTGTGGTGTGCTTGTAGAAGCACTTTCATTTCTCCTCAAGGGTGTCCCGTGTTGTCGTTGTGTTGGTGCTGCTGTTTGGGCATGTATTTCAGCCATTTCCTCATCATGTTCATCATGCGACAAAGAGCTTTTAACATTCATTGTTTCCTCTATGATTCCATCCCCAACTTCCTCCTCAATGAACTGAACATCTCTACTCACAATAAGCTTCTTGGTGGATGGGTTATACAACCTATAAGATTTGGATTCCTCATTGTATCCAATTAAAATACATTTCTCCCCTTTGTTGTCCAACTTCTTCCTTAGCTGATCTGGAATGTGTGCATAAGCCATACCTCCAAAAACTTTCATGTGGGTGACTCCTTGCTTTCTTCCACTCCATGCTTCTTCTGGCACTCTCTTCATGATTGCTTTTGTAGGGCACCTATTCAAAATGTATGCTGCACAATGTAGAGCCTCAGCCAAATAATCATTTGGCAAATGCTTTGCCTTTAACATACTCCTCGCCATGTACATGATTGTCCTATTCTTCCTTTCGGCAACTCCATTTTGCTGCGGAGTGTACCTAGTGGTAAACTGCTTATGAATTCCATATTCTCTACAAAACCATAGAAATTCTTTGGAGATATACTCACCTCCTCTATCAGTTCTTAGAACTTTGATATGCAGCCCGATTTGGTTGTCAACAAGTGCCTTGAAATTGCAAAGTCTTTCAAACACTTCACTTTTGTTCTTTAGGAAATAAACACAAGTTTTTCTAGTAAAATCATCAATGAACTTTAATATGTAGTGGCTACCTTCATTTGATGGAGTTTACATCGGTCCACATAAAGCTGAGTGGACAATTTCTAAGGGTGCTTTTGCCCTTATGCATTTCCGTGATGGAAAACTTTCTCTGTGTTGTTTCCCCAAGATGCAACCTTCACAAAGGCTGTCTGGTTTCTCTATCAATGGTAATCCTCTTACCATTCCTTTTGTACTCAACAAATTAAGACCTCCAAAGTTGAAATGTCCAAACCTCAAGTGCCACAACCAATTTTCATCTTTCAGTTTGCTTTGGAAAGCCTCTTGTGCCACTGCTGCTATTACTTTTTTTTTTTACAAATCTGCCTTCATTGTGAGAGGGAACATCTTGTTCCTCGTCATGTTCACTTCAGCAATACATTGTTTGTTGGGTGCTCTATCCATGATGGTGCATACATCATTCAGAAAGAAACCATTGTAACGCTTTTGAACAAGTTGTCCAATACTTAAGAGGTTACATTTCATTCTAGGAACATAATAAACATCTCATATGGTTATCTTTTCACCTTTCTTTGTTAAAACTTTTACTTCTTCTTTTCCCATAACAGAAACTTTATTATCAGTCCCTAGTGTGACTTGTGACTTCACGTTCTGATCTAACATAGAAAACAGGGCTATGTTTCCTGTCATATGGTTGCTGCAACTCGAGTCTAGAAACCATACATCTTCACTCCTTTATTCAACAATATTATAGGCTAAAAACAAATTGTTTTGGCTGATATTTTCTCTAGTGAAATTTGCACTAGTTCTATTACTCATATCATGCTGCTTCTTCCTACATTCATTTGCATAATGCCCATATCTTTTACAATCATAACATTGGACATTGGATTTTTCATACCTTTGTCCTTGAGCATGATGTTGTCCACTTTGTTGGCTGCTGCCTTGGCCTTGGTTCTCATTTGGATTGCTGCCTCTTCCTTGAGCATTTGCTAGACTATTTCTTCCACCTCTGTTTTGGCTTTTTCCTCTTCCTCTTTTATTTCCTCTCCCTTGACCTCTTCCTCTTCTAAAGGACATCTAGGTTTTGAAGGCATGCTCTAGAGATGAGTTTACATTTCTACTCAATCTCTGCTCATGTGTTATGAGTGATGCATGTAGTTCATCAACTCTGAAGTTTGTGAGATCCTTTGTCTCTTCTATGGTGGTGCCAATCACATCAAACTTTGAGGGTAGGACCCTCAACAGTTTCTCCACAATCCTCCTCCTTTTTGGCGGTCAAAACAAAACTTTTACTTCACGCAAGTTCATTGTTGTAGGCTTGTATCAACTGTTGATTTAATCTTACAGTTGTCAACCATATCGCGCGGCCCATTTCTGCTGAAGTTTACGCTCTGATGAAAAATGTGGTGAGAGCCATTTGAGAAAATACCACCATTGCAAGAAAGGCGGTGCGATGGAGAACAAGCGGCTTTGGAAATAAATGTTGTTTGCACTCGTTGCTGCCATGGCGGATTCCGGACAGCAATGCAGTTGAAATTATTATTTCAACAATTCCAATGAATTCCTGTCGGATTTTAGAAATGTTAGACTCGAATAATCCACTCGAAAAGCTTCCAAAAAGTCACACTAGAGACAACTCCAAACTAAAGGAGTTGTCTTTAGAGCGATTTTTTGGAGTTTTGGGTAACAAAATCTGGTGGAAAATTTTGTGGTGAAACTTTGATTTGTGTTATTTAAACTAGATTTTTTACTATATATATGGTTTTGAAAAACCCCTAGGGCACTTCTACTATGCAAGGTTTACAAATAAAACTTGTGATTTCAATGAATTTGTGTTGGATTTTAAAGAAAAGCTTCCAAAAAGTTGCACTAAAGACAACTCAAAACTAAAGGAGTTGTCTTTAGGGCTAATTTTTGTAGGTTTTGTCTTTATTATCAAATTTAATATTAAATATATATTACATTAATATATGAACACAAATTATAATTTTCTAGAAAAAGAAAAAATTTAAAAAGAAAAATGTATTGCAAAGATTATTGATTTTAGTATTATAAATAATTTTTTTAATGTGATAAATTTAATCAATATAAAAAATCAATATTTTTAAAAATAATAAAAAAGTTGGGTAAATATAATTTTTAAAATATTTTTATAATAGTAAAACAAATAAAAAACCTATATTATATAACTTTACATTAAATTTTAAAATCAAAATATTTATTACAAAATTAGTATTCTCAATTTTTAAAATTTAAATTTAATATATATATAAATATAGTTTTAATTATATTTTAAATAATTTAGCTTTATTTTCTTTTAAAGATTTATAAATAGAAGATTGGTCAAAGTAAACTACCATGACCACCATCAATATTAATGGGCAGAGAGGCACATTCTACAACTCAATATGAGGGGATGGATAAGTATGAGAAGTCTCCAATCAAATATTAATAAAAAAATTAATGTTTACTGAAAAAATGAAAATAATAATGGTGATAAAAACTACGGATTTGATCTCTCTCCGCCCATCATAGATCTAGAGTTAGATGGATCTAAGCTGGTATAATTTGGTCAACTGTGTTTTGTTATGTGTTCTTTTAAGGTATTCAGTGGTCAAAGGTCACTAGTTAGTAACTGCAATAGCGAAAAACCAAAAATACTAAGGGCTAATGTGACCAAAATGATGCTATGACTCAGTGATTTTGACTACTTAGGGCTAAGGACAACTCCTTCATATATTAGTTAGAAAAATTATTTTCCATAATTTAAAAATTTCTAAAAATACTAAAAAAAACCATTTAATCTATTTCATAATTTAGAATATGACTCAAAAAATTCATGTTGAAATCTTGATTTGTGTTATCTAAACTAGTTTTTTTACTATATATATGGATTCATCACTCTACTATGCACTGTTTACAAATAAAGTTGTGATTTCAATGAATTTGTGCTCGATTTTAGAGAAATTAGACTACCTGAAAAGCTTCCAAAAATTTACACTAAAGACAACTCGAAGCTAAAGGAGTTGTCTTTAGGGAGACATTTTGTAATTTTTGTCTTTATTCTCAAATTTAATATTAAATATATATTACATTAATATTTGATTATAATTTTCTAGAAAAGGAAAAAATGTAAAAAGAAAAATGTATTGCAAAAATTATTGATTTTAAAATTATAAATAAAAAAATTTATTTGATAAATTTAATTAATATTAAAAAATCAATATTTTTAAAAATAATAATAAAATTGGGTAAATATAATTTTTTAAATGTTTTTATAACGTTAAAACAAATAAAAACCCTATATTATATAACTTTACATTAAAATCTAAAATCAAAATATTTATTACAAAATTAGTATTCCTATTTTTTTAAATTAAAATCTAAAATATATATAAATATAGTTTTAATTATATTTCAAATAATTTAGCTTTATTTTCTTTTAAAATTTAATAGATAAATGACAATGACCACCATCAATATTATTGGGTAGAGAGGCACATTCTACAACTCACCGTAAGTATGTCACAAGTATGTCACCTCTAGAATAAAATATTAATAAAAAAATTTAATGTCTACATAAAAAAATGAAAATAATCATAGTGATAAAAACTACAATACAATTCAATGGAAAGAATAAATATTATTGGGTAGAGAGGCACATTCTACAACTAAGTATGAGGGGATGGGTAAGTATGTCAAGTCTCCAATAAAATATTAATAAAAAATATTTAATGTCTAACTAAAAAAATGAAAATAACCATGGTGATAAAAACTACAATACAATTCAATAGAAAAAATAAAAAATCCTCCTCCAAAATCTTTTAATATTTATTTTAATTAAATATTTGTAAAATAAATCTTTAAAAGGAAAACCATATGTTATGGATATAGGAAAATCTCTCAAGGCATATGTATTTCCATATAAAAGTTGTAATATTTGAAAATATAAATTTGATATAGATTTATTATAAATTTTGTTATGGTGCCCTATAAAAACATGATTAAATTTAATATTAATATTATATTAATATTGTTAGACTTAGGGATTAGATCCTTTTGTGTTGAAACCAATAATGTTAAAGGCTACTGTGAACAAGCCCGTGCAATCAAGCAGTGATTTTGACTACTTAAATGCCCTTGGGTTTCACCTACCAGAAAAACAAAAAGCTATCATATAATTTCAAATTAATTTCACATATTCAAAACAATATTTTTTATAAAGCAGAGTCTCACCATAGATGAAATGGCTCTTTGACCTAGAGATTGTAACTTTTTGTTCTCTAAAATATATTTTTGAATTCATAATTGGTTTCACTATCTTTATTAGGTAAACAAAACCTTTTAGATAATTTCAAATTCCTAAAAATACTATATAAAAAAGACCATTTAAACTATTTGATAATTCCGAAAATGAACCTTTTTACATAATTTCAGATTCCTAAAAATACTATATAAAAAAGACCATTTAACCTATTTGATAATTCTGAAAATGAACATGTCACCTATTAAACAAAAAGGTTTCCACTATCTCGAAATTCCAAAAACTAGATATAAAACAAGGGTTGGTTAACCCTAGTTACAACGAGTAGTAAAAAGTCCATATGGTGGAGTCCCATAATGATAAGAAGTGGTGGTGTTCTTCTCTCCTTCTCTTTGAGAAAATTTGTAATGAGTAGTGCTCTGTTTCCTTCCATCCGCTGAGCTTCCACCCTTGGTTTTCTAAAAATTCTGTAACCTTCTTGCATTAATTCAAATTTCTAAAGAGTTTCTCTAGTTCTTCAGTATGCATAGATAGGACTTTACGCCATTATATCGTGCATAAAATCCCGATATGGAGAAACCATAAGTGATTTGTGGTTTTTTCTTTTGGCGTTCAGAGCCGCCTTTCCATCAAGCTTTTTGAAGGTACAACAGTAGTAACTATATTGGAATATTGAGGTTTAGAGATCTGTTTTCTAAATATGTGATAGATCTTTGAATAATTTAGATCTATTCAGTTAGATCTTTGAATAATTTTACTTACCAAACTTTTTATTCCGTTCAAAACGCTTTAGAAATTTAAAATATTTTGTGATAAAAAATCTCTAAGTAACTGTAGACACAAAAGCCTCGCTATTAAGTTGGTCTCTGAATAGCCTTATTCACAAAACCCTTCATGAAAGTTATTCAATTGGTTAAGTGAATGTGATGTTGCGCAACCTTTAATGTAAACGAATAAAGGGCATGCAACAGTAATATGGCGAAAGATTCCCTCTTTTTTTCTTAGCAGAGGCGGATTGCTCCAGTAACAACAATGTAGCATGCTGCATTTAACGGGGGATTGCTCCAGTAACAACAACGTAGCATGCTGCATTTAACGGGGAATATTGCGGATGCGCAGTTAAATCGGATTGAAGGATATTTTATCAGCCTTGCGGATGCGAAGTTAAATCGGATGTTGGATTTTGCATCCCTTTTATCATCCTGGTTAATGCAATGTCTAGGGAAAGAAGCGGGTTTTCTGTGCCAATGAGCAAGAAGTGGGATTTCTGTGCTTATGAGGCCATGCATTTCTTAACCATCCATTGCATTTTTTAATGTTCGGTAATTTAACCTAATGTTTCTTAATATTGAATTTTTGCCATTCATATTTTCTGAGATTTTTGTTGGTACTGGAACTTCAGAATCACTGTGATGGCGTGATGGTCCTTTTTTTTTTAGTTTTCATAGATCATTTATTGTTATATTTGCTGACATTTTTATTGCTATTCGAACTTCAGAATCACTTAGATGAAGTGATGGTTTTTTTTGGCTCTCATAAATCATTTATTGTTATATTTGCTGACATTTTTGGTGGTACTGGAACTTCAGAATCACTGAGATGGGAGATGGTTTTTTTTTAATAGTTTTCATAAATTATTTATTGTTATTTTTTGATCTATTATCTTTATAACCTTTTTCTCTCTTAAACTTTTTT
This sequence comes from Pinus tabuliformis, assembly GCA_031772625.1. NCBI lineage: Eukaryota > Viridiplantae > Streptophyta > Pinopsida > Pinales > Pinaceae > Pinus > Pinus tabuliformis. The sequence goes on along the minus strand of CM062809.1, from coordinate 1,019,514,109 downwards.
AAAGATATCCTGGAATAACCATTCCATAAGGTATATTCTTGTTCATATGGACATCTTAATGAATAACCATGTCATATGCTATACTCTTGTTCCAAGTAGTATGTGTATCTGCGTGATCAAATATCTTATGTATTTTTCTAGCCTGTTATGTTCCTTGGCATGCTGTTTCTTAATATTGAATTTTATAGTTTCATAGATCATTTATTGTTATTTAGAGATCTATTTTTTTTAGAACTTTTTCTTTCTTTCCTAATAACCATTCCATATGGTATATTATTGTTCATTAAAAAAAATATTTTTCTTTCTTTCCTAACAACCATTCCATATGGTATATTCTTGTTCATATGGACTTCTTAAAGTTTTTGGAGTTCAATGGTTTCAAAGAGACATATTTCCAGTATTTTGTCAATATAGGTGCAGTTTGTCTATTCTGGAATATGACGCAGTTTGTCTCTTTCTAGCCAGTTACTTTCATTCTTAATTAGTCCTTCTTTTAGATCTTTATACAAAAGGGATGATGGGTAACCTGACATTTTTGTTGCTTGTGAATAATCTATTACAGCTAGGGAGTGCGATATCTCAAGGAAGTAAAAGAGATTTTCAAGGATAATAAAGAGAAATATGATGAATTCATTGAGGTCATGAAAGCTTTCAAAGCCCGAAGGTATGTACTTCCTTTTTATAAAGATGGGCATTATCAATCAATACCTGTTATTTTCTTTGGTCTCCATTAACTACAAATCTTAATATTGATGACAATTCTTCTCTGCAGACTTGATACCATTGATGTTATAGCTCGAGTAAAAAAATTATTTAAAGGCCATAATTCGCTTATTTTGGGTTTTAATGTCTTTTTGCCTAAAGGTTATGAAATTACATTTCCTTCCTGGAAAAACAGGTTGACTTTCACCAAGAAATCAATTATGTTAATAAGATCAAGGTAATGCACATGATCAATTATGTTAATAAAATCAAGATAATGCAGATGATGATGTATTATTTCTATGATATTTGAAAGCTATTTTATATTTACAACCCAATTTATTGTAACTAGACGTGTTTTTGAAATGTTGAACTCCTATAGGTGTCTTGGTTATAACATTCTTGTTTTGACATTTTGTTTTGGTTTATTGTTTTTAGACAAGGTTTCAAAGTGATGAACAAGTATACCCAAACTTTTTGGATATATTAAACATGTATAAATCTGGGAACAAATCAAAAGATGAAGTATACAAAGAGGTACTTTCTAGTGTTTTGTAAATATGAGAACATAAATGTTAATTTATTCTAATTCTTTTAGGATATGGTATTCTATAAGGAATTTAATTCTATTTTTCTGTATGCAGGTGGAAATACTATTTTAAGATCATGAAGATTTATTAGAAGAATTTAAGCTTTTTCTACCAAACCATATAGGTGGAAAGAATTTGCACTTTTACTACCAAATGAGATAGGTGGAAATACTATTTTATGATCACCAAGATTTACTAGAAGAATTTATACCTTTTCTGCTACAATAGACAGCTCCAACTCCCATTTCCAATGTGCATTTCTAGTAATTTTTATTGGCTATTTACACAAAGAAATTGTGGTGAAGGCGTGTTATCTAATCACTATGTTATATGTTAAAAGAATCAGTGACTATGCTTTATCAATGTAGTTGTAAAAAGTACAAACTTAGACAACCCATTGAAAGTTTCTTCCATTTTATATTAACATATAGTTATGAATGATGTCATAATATTGATTGCAAATTCCTAAATCTATGCACATTTTGCCAATAAACATTTTATTATTTAGTCAAAGTGGGTCAATATATTACATTCAACTCTATTCCATGTGAAAAGATTAGTAATATTTTTCGTGCTTTTAAAAATAACCATGGTCAATTTCACAATTAGAGTTATGTTTGAGAAGGCAAAAATAGATAATAATTTGTAGCAAAAGTTGAATTCAAAAAAATAAGGCAAAGATTAGTAATATTTTTCGTGCTTTTAAAAATAACCATGGTCAATTTCACAATTAGAGTTATGTTTGAGAAGGCAAAAATAGATAATAATTTGTAGCAAAAGTTGAATTCAAAAAAATAAGGCAGTGAAACTAAAATTGTTTGCCCTTACTTATATTGCTGCTTCCAATATAGCATTTTAGTTAGTTAGTTTTGTTATTGCTTTGAAGCATATCCATGTTGAAATCTCTACAATGAATATTGTTAAATACAAGGGTATATTACAGAATGTTAGCATTTTAGTTTGTTTGTTTCTTTATTGCTTTGAAGAATATCCATGTTGAAATCTCTACAATGAATATTGTTAAATTTGAGGGTATATTACATAATTTTTTTGTAACAGTATGCAATGTGTTGGTCAAGTGTTGGTCAATGTTGCAGAAGGTGCAACATAGAAATTAAGAACTGCAATATGCATGTCATGAAGAATCATCTTTTCTATTGTAGCTTCTACATTTTTCTCTTAAAACTGCAAATGTTCCAAAATCTATATATCTTCAAGTTTTTGTAATAAGATGGGTTTTTTCAAATATATTTCCTGTAAACATAGGATGTGAGATTGCATTAAATCATTGTTCCTTAGTAGATCATTTATATGTATTTGCAAGTTTGGGTTTTTAGAGAGTGTTGAGGTATATGCATTTGTTTCAATGGATGTGTAATTATAGTGGAGTTCCCACTTTGTATCCTTTTTTAGACATTCTATTTCAAGAGAAATTTTGGACTCTTGTATAGAATTGGTATTGGATAAGCAATAAAAAATAACTTTTTATTATTATGGTTAGTTAAATGTTACAATTTCAAGGTGTTTTTACCCTACATGTTCTATTTAACAGTTCCACCTTTCTCTTGGTTGAAAGACATATGGGTTATAATTTTTATATATCAATTTGACACATTTTCCTCTGGCCCATCCACCCTTAAATTTGTTATTATTTATCAGTCCCATGTTACTCTTTTGAAACTAAAATGACAATTTATAGTTTGTGTATTATAATGTTGTCAATTCTTTTGAAACTACAATGACAATTTATAGTTTGTGTATTATAATGTTGTCAATTGATTAAGTTCTTCTGAAGATTTCTTATTACAAACTGGAAACAATTCCTTTATTCTTTGTTTTCTAAGGATTAACTCCCATTATAGTTGCAATTCCAAATAGTTTCTTTTCACACTTCTAGTTTTATTTGGCTTACAACCTTTACTTTTAAAAATAAAATGGATTATTTAACATACTCATTGTTAGAATGCATAGTTCATGCTTCAATTTGTGTTATAATCTTTTTGTTGAGTATTTTTGTCCAATATTTGGAGTTAGTTATTAAATTCTAATCCTATTATTTTATGTGATTTCTTATTTCATCTATTGCAGATAATATAGTAGGTAAGCTGGATCTGATTTTCTATGGAACCTTCTTCCCACCTTTCTAGAGCACCTATATATATATTGCAGTTCTTAATAGATTATGGGTAAAGATCTGATTATCTAGCCAAAAAAGCTTTTTCTTAAAAGCAAATGATTATCGTGATTGGAATTGGCTTATAAGGAAAATGGAGAAAGGTATTCACCACTAGTGTAACCATTGGTTATCAAGATGGGTTTGACTAGTTCTAGTTAAGAAGCACAAGTCTTCTGGTAAATACTATCTTTGATCCCTCAGGGAATCCTTAACAAGATTCAATGGCTCTTTTTCTAATTTATATGGTATGGTAGCAGGGAGAAACAGGGATTGCCTTTGGTTAAGTGGAATAAATTTTCTCTCCCAAAATCCCAAGGGGGCTAGGTTTTCAAAAAATATTATTATTTATGCCTTGGTAGCCAAGAGTGTATGGAGGATAATAAATTCCAGTGGATTATGGACAAAGGTTATTTGATCAAAATCTATAGAGCCAGACTCTAATGGATTGGTTGAGGTGTCCAAATCCCACAAAAAGGCTCCATGTTTTAGAAAGATCTTATTGATGCCCTTCAATCAATTCATTAACTAGTTTGTTGGAAAGTTGGTAAAGGTGTCCAAGTGAAAATCAGACTTGACCCATGGGTGCTGTGCACTGAGGTATATAATTTGCCTGATCATAATGGATATTACACCTTATCTCACATTGCAGATCCTCTAGCTTCAACAACATATCTATATGATGATAAATATACATACCCATATCCTCCCAATTTCTAAGACATTACCTTGTCCAATTTCATATCCATTAGATCTTGAGAATATAAGGATGATCTAGTGATTCAATTCTGACCTGATCCATACCTTCTTTTAGAGCTCAAGAAAATGATGTTATAGGGATCTTTTCTAACTAATCGTTATCCACATCTTCATTAAAACTGGTTCCACGTGACCCACTCTTTTCACTATGCCTGAAGGTTCAGATTCTTCTCCACTGAAAATGAATCTCTTCATCTGTTTCAAAATAATAGTGAGATCGGGATGATGACCAGCCCCTCAACTATCGTACAGAGGTTTAGGCCCAGTGATTATACCTTCACACCTTTCTTGGACAAATGAGGATTACTCCTTTAGGGAACATTATATTATCTAAGCGAGCATGGATGTGTCGGAGCTCAAGGTTTAGGTGATACTAAATATAGTATAACAGGCTGTGATGAGCCGACAACTAATACTGTTGCATCTATGATGAGCCAGCACGAAATAAAGGAAAGGGGAGCTATTATCCGGTTCAGGAACTAATGGTACACAGAGCTATTTCTCAACCAGCAACTCTGGTCGTATGAGTCGATCTAAGGTTAGTGAGGGAGACGCAGTTTCTTATCCATCACTAGTAGGATAGGTAGAGGTAGAAGCAGAAGCAGCTGACAAAGCAGTAGACCCAACACCCGTTTACCCAATGGCTAAGGTAAAGGCAGTTGGACACCCAACAATAGAAGTTTTAATTAATCAGTCAATGGAGATTACAGAATATCCACTTATACCTGATCGAGATCGAGAACCAGAAGCATATCAACTCGAAGCACCCTACGCAGCGTCTGTCTATCCAATACCATCATCTAACCCAACAACACCAGCAACAGATCCTGTTCTGGGCCCATCATCCATCTCTTGACCAGCATCGTTGTAGATAAAATATCCACTTATACCTCGGTGGAAGAACTCCATTCTCGTCGTTGGATCATCCTAGAACGCTCATACACCTAACTTGTTATTAGTACCTATTCAGTGGTGGCTGCTAGTACCTATTAATCTAGGCGTAGGCAAGGGAAGGAACAAAGCTATAAGCGAAGGGATTGTAAACAAGTGACTTATTTAATAAGTAGTTGATTCTGCAACCATTGAAGCAGTTGAAGATACATACCCATGCCCAGAAAGCTAATCCAGCTATATAGGACCAATAGTTTATCCGCCACCACCTCTAGTACCAGCAGCAAGACCATTCACAAGAAAAGTAGATGTTTTTTCAGTTGAATATGTAGTCGACTGTACAGCAACAGGTTCAACATAAGTAGATCTTGTCGATTAAGCAAATGAACTAGTACCTTGTGATCGAGATGATGACCTTCGTGATCGAGTTCTGGATGATCCATACAGAGACACATATAGGGAACTAACCACTACACATGGGGAACGGGAACTAACCACCACATTAGATAAAACCACCAGTAGCCATGGTAGTAGATATAGCACCAAAAAAATAGATCATGTCGGTTCAGCACCTCTAATAGTAATAGAGCTAAGAACATAGGTCTCTTTACCAAGAGAAAACACAAAGCCTACAGAAGCAGTGACAGTACCTCGATCCCTTCCATTTTGAGATAGAGAGCCAGTGTCCACCTTTCATGTTAGAGAGCGAGATCCAGCTAGTTCCACATTCGAACCATATCTAGTCGCACCAGTAGAGTAAGAAACAACAGTTCTACCAAGATTCATCCACCTGTACCGCTAGCAGCATATCCAGTAGGTAAATTAGTAGCAGAGTAAGCATCCTAATCACCATATGCAGATCCTCCAGGTCGAGAATCAGTCCCAGGCATTGAAACACCATGAGGAACGACGAGCAGTAGTAGAATCCTATGTTTATTTAGTAGATTAAGAAAATGAACCAGGACCAGCAACATATAATCTAGAAGCTAAGGTAAGAACAGAAGCCAGGGAAGATCAAGACCTAGTAGCAACACTAACCAATAAAGTAGCACCCATAGTAGAAAGAGATGGAGATGCGTCGGGTGCAGTTTAAGTTGTTCAATTTCCAGATCAATGACTAGAAGCGGATAAAAAACCAAGCCCAGAGATAACACCTAGTTTACCAGTAACAATGTATCGCCATGATCACCATTTTCTATCCCTTGTTACTCCTGTACTAGCATCCCCAATCCTATTCCTTGCTAAATCCTTGTCTGAGACGGTCCATCCAAAAGCTAACATAATAGGATAATAATTGTTCACAACTGCGAGAACATAAGTATAACTAGGTGGTAAGGCATAGGTTCAATAAGGTAATACACGGGAAGTATCCGAGCGGGTAGTTGCTTAAGAAATAGCATCAGCAAAGGGAGAAGCGTTATTAGTGAGTTTCTAATCCAATTGGAACCATTCCAGACCCAGATCAGGAGGCAGCATTCCTGAACTCCGTAACAACCCCATATCTAGATCACGTAGTAAACTGGGGAGAAAGAGTACGCTTTAAAGACAGTTTACCCGTAATCTGTTCATATGGAAGCAGGAGTCATTTCCATTGAGCCAGATGCAAGGCGAATCTAGGGTGCACTTTCAACATGGGCACCTATAAGGTACAGAATTTGAGGGGAAAGACCAGATGTTATAGGTGTCAAGTCCATTAGGGCTAATGAACACTGCTAAACCTCAGATGGCCAAAAATCAAGTTATATTAGATACAAGAAAGCTACAGGAACTACTTGACAAGAAGGGACTTAGGCCACACCCTTAATCGTCAATAAAAACACAATGGAGGAGAGGATGTGTAAGCGTGGCTCGACCACCGAGAGAGGTAATCTCATCAATGATAATAGTATACTGGTGGAGTATACAAATACTTAAGATCAAGACGCATAGCAAGAAGTGTAACTAGTAACAAAGCAAGCATAAACAGGGATGGAGGCCAGTGCATAGCTTCTGATTTGAGATTGATAACCGTAGGCAGTTTCGGATCTGGTCCTAGAAGATGCAGAAGCAATTTCACCACCAAGAAGATCAGTAGTTTTATCTAGTTGCTCTCTCAGATTCAATTCGAGTACAAGATCCCTTCCAGTCGTTATAGATCCAGAGCCTGCACAGAGAAAGCATTTGAATCAGTGGTTACCTCGTGGTTATTCCTATTCCCATTTAGAGAACAACCAGTAACAGGGGCAGTTGCATTATTATATTCAGTTGTGAAAGCACCAGAAATGAAACTATCTCTAGCTCGACGAGTTGCTTCACCAGCAAATGATCCAGTGTCTCTAGGTAATAATAAGTTTATGCATGGAGTGGCAACAAAGACAGAAGTAGGAGCATTGATTCCATTATATGAATGATAGGCCCGATCCCCCACACACATATGGGTAGCAGATCTCACGTCGCTGTCCAATCCGCCAAGAGAGGCCCCCATAAACAACCGTTCGTCCACAAAAGTAACCCATGTGGGGTAGCAGCTGTGGTCCAACAATGTAACTAGTTGCGCAACCGCCTTATAATAACTTTAAAAGTATGGTAGTATATAACAACAATAGACTAAAAATAAAGGCACGTGGGTGTGGCCTGGAAGCAGTTGAAATGGAATGGAGACAGAGACAACTCGCCGTGGGTTCAATATTTGTTTTGTCCTATATCATGAAATGGGCTCCATATGAAACATGGGGCTCACTGAACTGATATCATCATGAAATGGGCTGCATATGAAACATGGGGCTCACTCAACTGATAATTGGTGATGATCGTTCAACTTACCAAGCTTCACTTGTTCCTTTTTCCAGTGAAATACTTACGTGTAGATTATTTATAGCTTTTTTCTCAATTGGTTCCATCAAGACATAGATTCTTTTATAGCTTGATAGGATATTGAGTAACAACTAAGAAGACAAGATTATGAAATATCCAAGAAAACCCTACGAGTAGATAAGTAAGTAATAACAAGATCAATAGAAATGTCTATAACTACTCTTTTTTATGTGTAACTCGATTTGAAGTGGAAGTCAAGTGAGATCTATTCTTTCTTCTAGATAGTTTCTTTGTATACGATGCATGTTGTATACGATAGTTTAATGACTTGATGATTAGGAATAGATAACTCGATCTTCACGTCATTCAAAAGTAGTGGTAGTGCATGAAATAATAATAAGGAATGCATTTCTTTCTCATTTCGTGAGATTAGTTACCATTTGATTCATAACATCCCTACTCGGTTGGAAGACAATTACCTACCCTAGTCCTTATGAAACTACCTATCTCTTGGATATTCGCTCGGAGGTACCATAAAGGCTCATAAAACCCATTAGAAAAAGACGAGAAAAACCAAGGCTAGTATCTCTTATCAAGTGAAACTGCACTATTAGGCTTCTAATATCAATTACACCCCAAGTTCATGAGCAAGGTTTTGTCGTCTCCTAGAGTATGGTTTTTCATTAGCAGCACAAGTAGACTATGGTTGTTCATTAGTAGCACTAGGGTTTGTTCCTATAGTCGAGTAGCACCATGCAACCTATCTTTGTTCCGAAAACCAATGGGACCATCATCTTAGTCTTACCGTGACAAATGGGACCATGATCTCTAGCCTCATTATTACCCATGACCACTACCCAAAGTTAGCCCAATGATTACGAGCATGACATGAAGTTATCCAATAGACCATGATATGAAGTGGAGATTATTCGAGTGGAGTTATGATGAGAAGTCGGACTCGATAAGTTGGATTCTTGCTATGACTTACGTTACCTAGAACAAGACCACCATGATCTTTCACAAGTATGATCTGATGCAGGAGCATCTCGCTAACACGGCAAAGACGGAAGGAAGGTTGACATGGTTTCTGAAAAGGACAAAGAACACAGCTCACTCGACGGACACTATATCTGTCTTTATTTTTATTTGTTGTTTTTATTTTACTTTCTTGTTTAAAATGCCTAAGAATAATGTAATGACTTCTAATTAGGAACAATAGTAATTAGTTAGAATCATTTGTTTCCGAACAATTATATTACTGTTGTAAATACATGTAAAGGAAAATGTGTTAGTTCTGAAGAAGTTTCATATATGCAATAACTACTATAACCGACAACACAAACTAACAGCACTTATCCAACTCTTTGAGAAGAGTGTTACAAAAGGAGGAAAACAAGCCCAATACGGGTTGACTGTGAAAAAGAAATTAACAATAAAGAATATATTCATTATTCAGTGCACATACAATTCCTACAAGCATCCTCAAATGCTATATAACTTAATGCTGTGTAATTCTTTTATGGTGTGAACGTCGTTAAATTACCACTACAGATTCTGAACGAGAGTGAAAAGACAATTAAATCGAACGAAGAGCAACAACGACCAGTAGAGGCCACACAACCATAACGTTCAGGCATATACAATTATAGCAGGTATGTAAACAAACTACGAGAGCGATTCAAAATTTATTTCTGCATAAATTCACAGGGTTATAATATAGTCATCCAAAGTCCATATATATACATTCACATTCTCTGTTCAAAACAATTACAAGACCAACCCAATTCGCAGACGTGGGAACTGACACAACTACAAATAGAAGCCAACCACATAGAGTCTGAACTCATTTCTTGAAGCTACCACCAAGCCTAATAGCTAAGGAACCAAGAACAAACAGTGGTACAAGGCCAACGAAAAACAAATAGACCCTACAAGTCGGAAAATCCAAACAAGCAAAGCTACAACAATAGAACGATTCTACTCGTATATTGTTCGGGGCAGCCGAAAGTCCAAGCATCAAGACCAACGAATGGCTCCACTTGCACAAAGGCAAACAGAACAAGGATTAGGTTCCAACCACAAAAAAAAAACGGAGAACTGGAACGAAGAGATTGAATAAAATGAACGAGTGTCGTTACCTGATAGGCAAGCCATAGCCGTATTTCTCACTTGGACCCCTGCTCACAGAGGAGCGAGGCCATTAGACTCAGGAAGAACAGCAAAGGAAAAATCTAGCATGGAACGGGAACTTACCAGGTTAAGCTGATGCAGGAACAAACAGAGCATAGCACCATAACCTTTTGAATTTGGGAGCCAACGAACCAGAGCCGAAGTGAATGTCACCATGAACCTTACAACTCTCGACTAGGTGTAAACCCTTGTGAGTTACACATAGAAATTGACCAAAACGCACAGAGGCAGACATTAAGGACGAATATATACCCACAGTGACAGAGAATATACAATGCAAACAAATTCTATAATGCAAACCTTACCAAGGTTTCGCTGAGCAAACAATAGTATACAGGCTGAGACTTAGAACGACTGAGACCACGACCGCAACCAGGAGCACATCACTCCGTCGACTAGGCAGACAAAACTCATAAACTCACAACGTAAAATATAGAAGTCACAAGGAATCGCCAGGAGCTCGCAGAGCCAAAGACGGGAGGAACAATGAAAACCAAATGAGAGCGAACGGTGTAAAACCCCAAACCAAGGCGGGTTTTGCAAAATCCCGAGGAGGGACACTTGTCCAATAGACAAACAATCAAGGTACACACACCGTAACCCAAGCAGATTAAAAATCAAACGACATTTATAACCAAAATCAATTGCATTGTTATATATATTGTGAGTACATAAGACATCAACCTTTAGACGACGAGACCACGTGGGCTGGTCCCATCAAGTGCTATCAGAGCAGCATTTTAGAGGAAGTAGAGGAAGATGGAAGTACAAAGATGAGGACGTGGGAGAGGTGCACGCAGAGTAGCAGACGAGGGTTTGAGAGAACAGTTGAGAATCCTTACAACTCGCTTGGAGGCAGTAGAGGCAGGTAGGCAAAGAGACCCGGAACATGGGGATGATAGTGAAGATGAGGCAGCAACTGTTACAGATGGGTCAGAGGAAGAAGCCCCAGAGTTGAGACTGTTGCGATCGGTACTGTTAGCGAGCAGCAAACCCAAACCTGAGATCCCTAACTATGATGGCATTGTGTCCGCAGATGTCTTGCTGGATTGGGTAAGTGAACTAGACAAGTATTTTGAAAATGAGGAAATCAGTGAGGACAAAAGAGTTAGATTTGTTGCAACTAAATTAAAAGGGCACGCCGCCTTATGGTGGGATAGTGTCTAAGCGGACAGGAGACGAATGAACAAGTTTCCAATAAGAAAGTGGCCAAGGATGGTGGCAAAACTGAAGGGAAAATTTTTGCCTAAAGACTACCAGGTTGAGCTTTATCGACGAGTGAAAAATTTAAGGTAGAAAGGTATGACTTTAAAGGAGTACACAGAAGAGTTTTACCGTGTAAATTTACTTGCTGGTTATATGGATGATACTCCAGAAAAACAGCGAGGTATGCAAATGGCTTGAGGTTGGAAATATTGGACGAGATCAGTATTCTCTCTCCCCAAAATATTGAAGAAGCCTTTCAGAGTGCTGTAAAGGCTGAAGAGAAAATTAACGGGAAGCAGAACAACAGGAGAGGAAGAGGAAATGGCAGAGGATGAGGACAGTCCTACGACAGAGGGAGAACTGCCACAAACAACGAAGAAGGCAGCAGTTCCAGAGCTTCACGGATAGCAGAGAAGGGAGATAGCACTAGAGGAGGTTGGCCATATCAGCGGGGAAGAGCAAATGGTCGCGGAAGGGGGACTAATGTCCAGTGCTACAGGTGCCATAAGTGGGGGCACAGATCCTTCGAATGCCTGGAAGCTGAGCAAGCTGGCCAGAGGGGAGCATTTGTTGCGCAGCCTGAGGAAGCTGAAGCACAAATCTAGGAGATAGAAAACATGGCGGAAATGGGGGAAGCTCTAATTTTGAACAAAGTCCTGTTGAAGCTAGCCAAAGAGATGGCTGAACAGACCCAGCGAAAGGCGCTTTTCGAACAGTTTGCAAATCACATGGGAAGTGTTGTAAATTGATTATAGACAGCGGGAGTATAGATAATTTGGTTGCCATCGAAATGGTGGAAAAGCTGGGATTGAAGCGGGTTAAACACCCCACGCCTTACAAGGTGTCGTGGCTACAGAAAGGCCACCAGCTACTAGTTGATGAACAGTGCGAGGTAGAATCTCACATTGGCAAATATCAAGACACGGTGGTCTGCGATATTATGCCAATGGATGTGTGCCATATACTGTTAGGGAGATCGTGGCAGTATGATTGGAAGGTGACGCATGATGGGAAGACAAATTGTTATAAATTTGTGAAAGATGGGATCAAACATACGCTTGTACCCATCAAAGAGGAGGAAGCAGCAGAACCGAGTGGAACAAAAACATTGTTAATTGGAGGAAAACAGTTTGTGAAGTAGATTGAGGAAAATGAGGTCAATTATGCGATTGTAAGGAGGACAAACCGATGTTGCTAAACACAGAAAAATCAGAACTGCCTGTAGAAATTCAAGAGTTGTTGAAAGAATTCCAAGACATTGTAGTTGATGATCTGCCAGATAAGTTGCCTCCCGAGAGGAGTATTAGCCATCATATTGATTTTATACTTGGAGCAAGCTTGCCGAACAAGGCAGCGTATAGGATGAGTCGGAAAGACAATGAAGAAATTCCTAAACAAGTGCAGGAGTTGCTGGATAAGGGACTGATCAGAGAAAGTTTGAGCCCTTTTGCGGTACCAACAGTACTTGCACCTAAGAAGGGTGGAGAATGGCGAATGTGTACAGATTCACGGGCTATTAATAAAATTACTATTCAATATAGATTTCCCTTACCCAGGATGGATGACATGATGGATTGTCTTAGCAGAGCAGCTTATTTTACAAATATTGATCTGAAGAGTGGTTATCATCACATCAGAATTAGGGAAGGAGATGAGTGGAAAACAACTTTCAAGGCTAATGAAGGGCTATACGAATGGCTGGTCATGCCATTTGGGTTAAGCAACGCTCCTAGTACCTTTATGAGATTGATGAATGAGATGTTAAACGAATTTATTGGCAAGTTCGTGATAGTTTATCTTGATGATATCCTAATTTTCAGCAGAACGAAAGGGGAACATCTTCAACATGTTCGAAGGGTGTTAGAGAAGTTACAATAGAACAAATTCCTGATAAACTTAAAGAAATACACTTTCCTGCAGAAGGAGCTGGTCTATCTGGGGATTGTAGTTGCAGAAAATGAATTGAAAATGGATCCCGAGAAGATTGCAGCAATTATAAGTTGGCCGTCACCGAAGAGCTTATTTGAGGTACGTAGTTTCCACAGATTGGCAAGTTTTTATCGAAAATTTATTAGAAATTTCAGTGAAATCTGCGCACCAATGTTAGAGACCATCAAAAAGGCCAGTCATCCTTTTTGTTGGACCAAGATGGGAGAAGACAATTTTCAGCTTTTGAAGCGGAAGATCACGGAGAGGCCAATCTTGAGGCTGCCCGATTTCAATAAACTTTTTCAAGTTCGGTGTGACGCAAGTGGAACACCTATTGGCACTGTGCTCAGTCAAGAAGACAGACCAGTGGGATTTTTTAGTGAAAAACTAAATGAGAGCCGACAGAAATATTCCTCGTATGACAAGGAATTTTATGCAGTGGTCCAAGCTTTAAAACATTGGAGGCACTACCTGCTGGGCAATGAGTTCGTCTTGTTTTCTGATAATTCGGCATTACAATATGTAATGCAGCAGCACAAGTTAAACCATAAGCACGCCAAGTGGGTAGAATACTTGCAGAGTTTCACTTTCGCGTTAAAAAACATAAGTGGGCAAGCCAACAAAGTGGCGGATGCCTTGAGCAGAAGAGCCTTGCTCTTACAAGAGAGTAGCATAGAGGTACTGGGATTCGAACATTTGAAAGATTTGTACCAAACTGACACAGACTTCAAGGAAGCTTTTGAAGCCTGCCAAAATCCCGTATTGAGGAATGCAAACCCATGGTAGGACTATAATTTACAGGAGGGATTATTGTTCAGAGGTGGGCAGCTATGTATCCCGAACTATTCAATGAGGGAGAATATTGTACGCGAGAAGCATAGTGGTGGATTAGCGGGACATTTTTGCATCAACAAAACTTTGGAGCAACTCGGACATTTTTATTATTGGCTTAAAATGAGCAGGGATGTACAGAGATATGTAAACAGGTGTAAAGTCTGCCAACTGTCAAACGGACACATTCAGAATACTAGACTTTACACACCACTACCTGTTCCAAGCAGGGCATGGGACTCGGTGAGCATTGACTTTGTCCTCGGACTGCCTAGAACACAGCGGGGGTATGATTCAGTAATGGTGGTGGTAGATAGATTTTTGAAAATGGCTCATTTTATTCCTTGCCGGAAAACTAGTGACGCCATGTACGTGGCACACCTGTTTTTCACGGAGATTGTTAGATTACATGGCCCACCCAGAACTATCATTTCAGACAGGGATGTAAAATTCACAGGACACTTTTGGCACACCCTGTGGAAAAAGTTGGGCACGCAACTAAATTTCAGCTCTGTGTATCATTTGCAGACTGATGGACAAACGGAAGTGGTGAACATAAGCTTGGGGAATTTATTACAAAGTTTAACTGGAGAAAATTCGCGGTTATGGGATTGAGCCCTCGCCCAGGCAGAATTCGCTTATAACGATTTGCCCAATCGTAGAAATGGACACAACCCATTTCAGATCTTGTATGGCATGCATCCTCGGGGAATACATGAACTATGAGATTTGGGAAAGTTGGAACGGAGAAGCGCGGATGGGGAAGACTTTGCAGAAGCAATGAGCGAACTTCATGAAAAAGTCAAAATAAGGTTGCAGGACAGCATGCAGAAATACAAGCAGCAAGCAGATTCAAAGCGGCGAGAGGTGCATTTTAATGTTGGGGATGAGGTCCTTGCGCACCTGCGCCGGGAACGGTTTCCTAAGGGCACATATAATAAACTAAAATATAAGAAAATTGGTCCATGCAAAATCCTATGTAAATTTTCAGCCAATGCTTACGAGATTCAGCTGCCACCTGACATAGGCATATCACCTATTTTCAATGTGGCGGATCTGTTCGCATATAATGCCCAAGTAGAGGATGATAGTTTGGTACAGCCATAATGGGACACCCAACTTGGAGACAGTTCTTGGAAGAAACAATTGCCTTCGACCCAGACCCATGAGATTGAAGGGATCCTCAGCACCCAGGTAGCCAAGAAGACACGTAGGAAAGAATATCTACGTTACCTCGTCAAGTGGAGAGACCGTCTAATGGAGGAAAGCTCATGGCTCGACGCGGCGCAAATACAGAAGCCTGGTTATTCGGTGGAGGAACTCATGGAACG
The DNA here is from genome assembly GCA_031772625.1 of Pinus tabuliformis. Classification (NCBI taxonomy): domain Eukaryota; kingdom Viridiplantae; phylum Streptophyta; class Pinopsida; order Pinales; family Pinaceae; genus Pinus; species Pinus tabuliformis. The sequence continues at coordinate 1,019,498,714 of CM062809.1, read as the reverse complement.
GAGCCATGAATTTCTTTTACCCCGGGAGCCTGATGCAGGAGCATCTGGCTAACAGGGCAAAGACGGAAGGAAGGTTGACATGGTTTCTGAAAAGGATAGAGAACACAGCTCACTGGACGGACAATATATCTGTCTTTATTTTTAGTTGTTGTTTTTATTCTACTTTTCTGTTTAAAATGCCTAAGAATAATGTAATGACTTCTAATTAGGAATAATAGTAATTAGTTAGAATCATTTGTTTCCGAACAATTATATTATTGTTGTAAATACATGTAAAGGAAAATGTGCTAGTTGTGAAGAAGTTTCATATATCAAATAACTACTATAACCGACAACACAAACTAACAACAGTTATCAAACTGTTTGAGAACAGTGTTACAAAAGGAGGAAAACAAGGCCAATATAGGTCGACTGTGAAAAAGAAATTACCAATAAAGAATATATTCATTATTCAGTGCACATACAATTCCTACAAGCATCCTCAAATGCTATATAAGTTAATGTTGTGTAATTATTTTATGGTGGGAACCTTGTTAAATTACCACTACAGATTCTGAACCAGAGCGAAAAGACAATTAAATCGAACGAAGAGCAACAACGACCAGTACAGGCCACACAACCATAACGTTCAGGCATATACAATTATAGCAGGTATGTAAACAAACTACGAGAGCTATTAAAAATTTATTTCTGCATAAACTCACAAGGTTATAATATAGTCATCCAAAGTCCATATATATACCTTCACATTCTCTGTTCAAAACAATTACAAGACCAACCCAGTTCGCAGACGTGGGAACTGACACAACTACAAACAGAAGCCAATCGCATAGAGTCCGAACTCATTTCTTGAAGCTACCACAAAGCCTAATAGCTAAGGAACCAAGAACAGACAGCGGCACAAGGCCAACGAAAAACAAACAGACCCTACAAGTCGAAAAACCTAGACAAGCAAAGCTACGACAACAGAATGATTCTACCAGTATATTGTTCGGGGCAGCCGAAAGTCCAAGCATCAAGACCAACGAACGACTCCACCTGCACAAAGGCAAACAGAACAAGGATTAGGTTCCAACCATAGAAAAAAAACGGAGAACTGGAACAAAGAGATTGAACAAAATGAACGAGTGTCGTTACCTGACATGCAAGCCATAGCCGTATTTCTCACCCGGACGAACCTCCTGCTCACAGAGGAGTGAGGCCATTAGACTCAAGAAGAACAGCAAAGGAAAAGTCTAGCATGGAATGGGAACTTACTAGGTTAAGCTGACGGAGGAACGAACAGAGCATGCCACCATAACCTGTCGAATTTGGGAGCCAACAAACCAGAGCCAAAGCGAATGTCACCATGAACCTTACATCTCTCGACTAGCTATAAACCCTTGTGAGTTACAGGCAGAAATTGACCAAAACGCACAGAGGCAGACATTAAGGCTGAATATATACTCACAGTGACAGAGAATATACAATGCAAAGAAATTCCATAACGCAAACCTTACCAGGGTTTCACTGAGCAAACAATAGCATATAGGCCGAGACTTAGAACGACTGAGACCATGACGCAACCAGGAGCACATCGCTCCATCGACCAGGCACACAAAACTCATAAACTCACAACGGAAAATACAGAAGTCGCAAGGAATCGCCAGGAGCTCGCAGAGCCAAAGACCGGAGCAACAATGAAAACCAAATGAGTGTGAACAGTATAAAACCCCAAACCAAGGCGGGTTTTGCAAAATCCCGAGGAGGGACAATTGTCCAATAGATAGACAATCAAGGTACACACACCGTAACCCAAGTAGATTAAAAATCAAAAGACATTTATAACCAAAATCAATTGCATTGTTATATATATTGTGGGTACATAACACATCAGCGTTTAGACGGTAGGACCACATGGGCTGGCCCCATCATGATCACTCTTATTCGCTATGATGAGTTAGTATGATTATATAACCCAATATGACTCTTCGCTAATATCAATATGATTATTTGATATGACATTCACTATGAAACTAGCAATACATTCCCTATTCAAATTAGATATGAAAGAACCGAAGCGAGTTAGCTCAAGGAGGTTCTATCTAGTGGAGTCAAAGAGGATTAGTTGGTTATAAATAGTATTGCAAGGAGGAGCTATCTATAGTATTTTTAAGATGACTACAAAAGTTTAGGCCTTCCCCTTTCTTCTATTAGTATAGCTTGGTATTAGGAGAGATTAAACTACCAGATGAAGGAGGTAGCTTTATTCCTTGCTCGCGTCCCACGGGTGGATAAGATGCATTTACAGGTTCTTCCACTAGATATCTTGCTTCAACCCAATTAATAGGCATTGGTTAAACTAAGTAAATTTATCTACGTATCATAGCTACATTTCTTATGTATCCCTCACTTAACATAATCTCAAAAGGGAACTCCTGAAATAACAACAACCACCTACAAATTCTTCCTTCTAAGATACACTTCTTCACCAAGTACTTTAGAGCTAAATGGTCTGCATAGAACTGAAAATGGCCTTCCAACAGAATAGATAACGGTGGAACTTCTGTAAATCATACACCATAGCTGTCCCTTCCCTCTCTTTGGTGGTATAGTTGTGCTCGGCTTGAGACAATTTCCTAATTGCAAAAAAAAAGGGTGATTGAGATTCCCCCCCATCGTTATGCAAGCAGTGCTCCTAGGGAAATGCTAGATGCATCTACATGGACATGAAATTCCACATTCCAATTAGGAAACATTTGGAGCACTTACCCACTTTTCTTTCAGCCTTCGTGTTATGATTCATATATTTATCTATCTCCCTAATGCATGTAGGTACCTTTGCCCCGATGATGGAGTATACTTTTTCCCCAATGGTCGGATGGGGTTACCCACCCCAATATGAGTCATGAAGAGTTGATCTGAAGTGTACTATATCTATTATGATATGCTTGAAAGGTAGTCCACACTGTGCATAGATATATATTTTTTTCCACCCATGCTTTGGATGGTATGTCCGCTCGCTTCATTCTTCTCACTCATTCCTTTGATCTTTGCTTGAAACGTATCAATTAAATATGTAGATAGTAGACTCGACATGGTAGTTCTGATAAGTTGTTAAGTGGTTTTTAGGTATATGATGAATAGACGTATTATTACATACGTAGTAATGCGGGTGATAATGGAGGGATTGCTACAAGTTTCAAAGTCCCTTGACCCGACATTCATAGTGCATGCATAAATGTACTTCAGTTTCATTATGAATCTCATTTATGCGCTCTTAAGATAGGGATATAGATAGGAGATTGACTTAAAAATAGGTTACTAGTTTACACGCTTGCTAAAGTAAATAAATTAAGGTTGGATTATTTATATAAGGTTATGCGAGCATTCATTCCCATATCTCCTTCTCTTTCCTCGCATGTATGGATCCCATTTTCAAATAAACGAACAAAAAATTATAAGGTTTATCCATAAGCTTATATAAAGACCCATTACAACAAAGTTTTTTTTTTATATAAAATACACAATCTCCAATGCTTTTATGCATCAGATTCAATAGAATCGAACTGCTTGCCCCAACCTACTAGGTTTCCAAGTCTGGAAGAAGGCAGGAGAGTGAAGTCGATCGGGCTTTATAGAATAGACCTTTGACAAGATTTTTGAATCACTATTATTACATGTATAATAGAAACCTTTGACCCTTTCAACCTAGTATCAATCAGCAGAACAATACCTCTTAGTCTTGGTTCCATAGTACATTCAACCAATAGCATAGGGAAGTTTAATTTGAGCTTAGATCGTTTCTTTGCTAGCTGAATGGTTTGTGGATTATTTTGCTCCATCAAAATAGAGAGGAGAGGAGAGGTTGAATGAACCGGCGTGAGATTGATAAGAGATGAAACTTAGTTCTTCCAACCTACCCCGACCAGGTGGATGGATGGAATTATTTGATGGGAAATCACCTCATAGACTCTCAATAATCCACTTACCTATTGAGAATTGACTTTAAGATCACCGGATAGATGATTCTTGACCTACGCTAACCACTTTGTTTAGAGCTCTACACTCGCTTTTCAAAGGCTTTGAGTCATTCCATTATGAAATCAACATGGCTAGTCTTGATTACTTTATCATATGACAGGTGGAATGGAGGTTTTATTTAATAGTAGCCAAACACTTTTAGTCACATGCATGCTCCTCTGGTATTGTGCCCGTAGGGAGTTTACCTTTACTTGCTTATATCTTTAACTGGTGTTTCACTATGCTAGATTACTTTGGATTATGGAACATCTTAAAGCCCCGTTGGGAAGGCTTTATTTGATGGGTGGAAGAGTGGATCAATGGCCATGTTTTAGTAGCTAACGTATGGTAGCGTGGGTGGATCTTGACATTTCATAGATCTTTTACTCCTAGATGGATATGTTCATACTATAGGAGGGATATTATTTGGTGGATTCTTGTTCGTACATCTTTGGGGAGCCTAATTTTGATAAATGGGACAACTTTTTCATTGCTAGGACAGATATTGTTGATGGCCAGACCCACATAGATTATCTTTTCACACTCGTCTTACTTTGGAGGGACTGTTATTAGACCCTTCAAGTACTATCGAAAACCTACGATAATGGGATGGAGTACCAATCCTTCAGTATAACAAAAATAACACTCGGGGGAGAGTCTTTACAAAACTTACCTTGGATGGACACGCTCCATTTGGTGAGGTATTCCAAGTAGGCCCTATATAATTAGATCTTTGGAGGCGCTGCTAGAATATAATAGAAAAGGAGGAAAACCTTGAATTGTTTAATCGTCTGATTGTTTAATAGCCATGGGAATTTGAATCGCTCCATTATACCTTACCTTGGAAAGACTATAAACTTGCGTGAAAGGAAAGGAATGAATTTCTATGGATTGGACTAGCTACATGCCTTACAACAGAATGAAAGGACCAAGTAAGATCAGTACAAGATCTTATTGGACTTTATGCCACCGGGGAGGAGAGGACATAGCTTATCGAGGATGGATTGGATCATGGGAATTGGCAATCATGATACCTTACCATCTTATACCACCTTTGAGACACACTTTCTATTTACAGCCACCCCTAGTCACATGCTAATAAGGGAGGGAATCTTGAAGACAAGGAGAAGTGCGAGATCAGATCAGATGATGCAGGAATTGAAAGAAATGCTCTTAGTCATACACTTGTGCTAATAGAATTTCCTTTTTGAACAACCAATATGGGCACCTAGACCCATGATAACCACATGTTTTAGTATAAGAAACACCCCCTATCAGATTCTTTTTCGAATTCACTAGAATCAAACTTGTTTCCCCTGGTGCTTGAGGAGCACAAAATCAATCATTGAACAAGCAAGTTGATCTCGCTTCAAGACATATAAATTATATGATTTTTTTCATTTATGTTATTATGTATATAATATGAGAGAGATATTTTTACTTTTACATGACTTACTGTACAATGCAACCAAGCGAGGAAGGATACCTTCTTCTTTCACCAACCTTGAACTTCACGACATGAAGTGCTGCCTCACAACCATTAAGTCATGAACATGAATCAGGATCGAATTTGGATGTAACTTTATTTTATTACTCTTACTCTTACTTCTACCCCTACCCTACCCCTACTCACATTCTATGGAAGGAAGGGAAGAAGAGTTTCATCACTACTGCACCAGATATTTCATTTTTCACGTCGGGTGGGATTAGACACCTTACCTTCCTATTAATACAGCCTCAGACTGAAACTTTAACACTACATCACCCAAGAATACCCCACATAGGGAGGGAGGGGCTGATCTTTTTATTTTACCTACACGAACTTCTTAGACCTCGAGGAATCCCAGGAACTGGAATCACAAAGTGTTCAGGACGGGTTGAGCCTTCCTTATAAGCAGAAGCCATGGATGGAATTGGTTCATCACTGGATTGTTGGATTGGAATGTGGAATAAACATGGGATTTATAATCGCTTCATGAGAAGACCTTTGAAGTACTCGATTGATGGCATGGAGAAACTTACCCCAGGAAAGAATGAGACCCATAAGATCAGGACCTATAGGAGACAGGATTACAATACATTCTCTTGTTTAGACCATATACTTTCCTGAATCATATTCTCTCTACAATCCTACATTATGTAACACAAGCTTTAGGAGGAACACCCAGAATAGAATAGAAGGATTTTCTTTAATCATTGCATCGAAATCAGAATGAAGAGAAGAAAGAGCCCTTACCACCTTGGAGGGAGAACCCTTATATATCCCTGCCATAGCTCTTAAAAGCCAACCCTTCTAGTGGGAGTAAAACCTAAGTAGTCTAGAAAGCCAACCTTATCCATGCATGATTAGCCATCTGTTTAAGCCCCACTACCTACAACTTCCACCCATGGGCTCGAGCAAGAGACTCTCGGCTCTCCAATGAATGTGTTTAAGGCATAAAGTCTAATCCTCGGTGAGTGATCTTCCTTCTTGGTAGTTGGGGGGCTTTCTCGTAACCCTCATCTCACTACCCTTTTCCTTGGAAAGAACCTTTGAACCTATGCATCAGACCTACTGCCTTTTCTGAGTGGAAATATAGCCTTGGAAACAACCTCTCACTGAACACCCTCCTACCCGCTTCCCACCCTCTCCATCTGAAAGAGTAAGTTCAACATAGTAGAATCAGTTCACCATCTGCATTCAGTTAGCTCATTTCCCCTAGAACATGACCTCAATGAGCTTTCAGTGGTTAGCTTCGAGTCAGTATGATTTATGTCCATACGATGTTCGCACGATGTCTGTACTATGTGCACTTTTAGGTTTCCATATTCAGTTCACATTACCCATTATCCTTTCACTTTACAATACACATACACAGTGCCTATAGATAAACAGACCAATATGAATAACACTTTGACTTACCACGTTGATAATAGCCATTGTTTTTGGTGAGGCCCGAAAAAGAAAGTATTAACTTATGATATTTTGGGATAACTTTGGTTTAGGTGAGAACCACGTAAAAACAACCCACGCGTTGGGAAAAGGCGGTCACCAAACGACGTGCAATAGATAGATTGATTTCCAATATGGAGGGTCGTGGGTAGATAAAAATAAAAGAAAAGAAAATAGATAAGCTTATATATAATTCATGATGTTAAGGCACCTAAAGAGAGCCTATAATTCAAGTGGGCTTATGGCATCTTAAACAACACCATTTGGACAAGGAACAAAGTAGTCTGCTTGGAACAGATTCTCAAAATTAATGTCTACCCCCAAAAAATGAAAATAACCATATAGATAGAAAAAACTACAATCCAATTCAATACAAAGAATCACAAACCCTGCTCCAAAATATTTTAATATTTATTTAAATTAAAGTCTTGTAAATTAAATCTTTAAAAGAAAAAGCATATCTTATGAGTATATTAAAATCTTTAAAGCCATAAATATTTCCATGTAAAAGTTGCAATATTCGAAAATATTAATTTGATATAGTTTTATTATAAATTTTGTTATCATGTCGGGTAAAAAACATCATTAAATTTAATATTAATGTTTTATTAAATATTAACATCATCATCCTCGTCATGATGATCAACTTAGATCTAGCTTCAAAAGCCATCGGCTCATGATAGAGCCAGAGTTAGATGGATCTCGGTTGGTATAATTTGGTCAACTATGTTCTGTTAAGGTATTCTGTGGTCGGAGGTCACCAGTTCATAACTCCACTAGCGAAAACCCAACAATACTAAGGGCTAGTATGAGCAAGATGATGCTATCACACGACTTAAATTCCCTTGAGTCTCACCTACTAACAACAAAAAACTATTATATAATTTCAAATTAATTTCACATATTCAAAACAATATTTTTCATAAGGTGTAGGCTAAATAATAGAAGAAATGACTCTTTGACCTGAGTGTGACAAGATTGTAATTTCTTGTTCTTTCAAATATATTTTTTAATGCATAATTGGTTTCAACACCTTGAAAAACACATGTAACACTCGATCTTAGCAAATTAAATAACTAAAACTTATAATTTTTAAAAATCTATATTAGATTTTGAACAAAATTAAAAAGAAAAAATGTTTAGAAAAAGTCCATTTCATTTATGGAGTTGTCTTTAGTGCGACTTTTTGGACTTTCGGGTGTTGGAATCTTGGTGAAATCTTGTTTTGTGTTATTTAAATTGGATTTTTAACTGCATATTTGGATTCAGCACCCTCAAAAACCCCTAGGACACTTTGACTGCGAAGGGATTACCCATCAAGCTTGTGATTTCAATAAATTGCTGCCGGATTTTAGAGAAATTTTACCGGAAAATCCCACCGAAAAAGCTTCCAACAGTTGCACTAAAGACAACTCCTTCATATATTAGCTAGACAAAGTATTTTCCATAATTTCAAAATTCCTAAAAATACTATAAAAAAACCATTTAATCTATTTCATAATTTCAAAAATGACCATTTCACCTATTAGTTAACCAAAGTTGTTTCCACGATCTGAAAATTGAGAAAAACAAATCCATTCCACCATCTCAAAATTCCAAAAAAAAAAGGGACAAAGTAAGGGTTGGTTAACCTTGACTTATGACTTCTGTAAGGGACGACATAAATATTGACTAGTTATAAGTAGTCCAAAGCCTATATGGTGGTGTCCGATAATTAGAAGAGATGGTGTTCTTCTCTCCTGCTATTGGGAAAATTTGTAAAGAGTTCAGGTTATTAACCATTGACTGAAAGTTAGAACCGTTGGCTCGCAACTCTCTGGCCTTCAATCTATTGTGCTTTCGCGCTTGTTTTCCTCAAAATTTTGTACACTTCTTGCATTAATTCAAATTTCTAAGAGGCTCCCTAAGTGATTTATGGTTTTTCCTTTTCTTTTTCAAAGTTTCCTTTCGATCAAGTTATTGAAAGTATAACATTATTAACTATTTTGGAATATTAAGAGAGGATGGGAGGAGCAGTTTATAGCGTCTCTAGGAAAAATGTGAGTTATTTTATCTCCCCCACTGCATTTGTTTTGGAATGCCTTTGTTAATCTAAACAAAAACTGATGTGAACGGACGATTTTGGGTTTTCTTTACCCTGAATTGATTTTAATGACTATAACATTTGAGTTGGAATTTTGAACTTGAGTTGTGGCATGATGTTAAAACCATGTATTTCATCTTATACACTATTGAGGTTTAAAAATTTGTTTTGCATATCTATTACATATTTTTCAAATTGTCTAGAAATTTAGAACAAGTTAATGTGATTTACTTTTATGCAATTAGATGAACCATATTAGCTAGTTCCAAAATGTTTCAATAATTTAAAAATTTATGTGATGGCAAATCTCTGAATAACTCTACTACAAAAGCCTCCATTCAAGTAGATATGTAAATAACTTTACTCACAAAAACATTCATTCATGTTGGTTACCCATCAAACTTGTGATTTGAATGAATTCATGCCGAATTTTAGAGAAATTAACTGAAAAAGCTTCCAAAAATTCACACTAAAGACAACTCGAAACTAAAAGAGTTGTCTTTAGTGCGAATTTTTGGACTTTTAGGTCAAAAAAATTCTGGTGAAATCTTGATTTGTGTTATTTAAACTAGTTTTCTTACTGTATATATGGATTTAGCTCACTGAAAAACCCCTAGGGCACTTCTATTTTTTAGGGGTTCCGTGTCAAACTTGTGATTTCAATGAATTTGCGCCAGATTTAAGAGAAATTAGTCGAGAATAATCAACCGTAAAAGCTTCCAAAAATTCAAACTAAAGACAACTCTCTAGATGAGTTGTCTTTAATTCAATTGTTTGGAGTTTCCGATGCCAAAATCTGGTGGAAAAAATTGTTGTGAAATCTTCATTTATGTTATTTAAACTACTTTTTTTACTGTATATATGGATCAACACCCTGGAAAACCCCTAGGGCACATCTATTGTGTAGGGGTTAACCATCAAACTTGTGGTTTCATTGAATTCATGCCAGATTTTAGAGAAATTAAACGAGAATAATCCACCAAAAAAGCTTCCAAAAAGTCACACTAAAGACAACTAGAAACCAAAGGAGTTGTCTTTAGTGTGACTTTTTGGAGTTTCTGGTGCGAGAATCCAGTGGTAAAATATGCGGTGAAATCTTGATTTGCTTTATTTAAACTAGTTTTTTTACAGTATATATGGATTCAGCACTGTGAAAAACACCAAGGGAACTTTTATTGTCAAGGGGTTATGCTTCAAACTTGTGAATTCAATGAATTCATGCCAGATTTTGGAGAAGTTAGACAGGAATAATCCACGAGAAAAGCTTCCAAAAAGTCGCACTAAAGACAACTTGAAACTAAAGGAGTTTTCTTTAGTGCGACTTTTCAGAGTTTCTGGTGCCAAAATCCGATGGTAAAATTTGTGGTGAAACCTTAATTTGTATTATCTAAACTAATTTTTTTTACATTATATATGGATTCAACACTTTGACAAAACCCCTATGGCGCTTCTATTGTTGAGGGGTTACCCATAAAACTTGCAATTTCAATGAATTCATGTCAAATTTTTGAGAAATTAGAGTGGAATAATCCACGAGAAAAGATTCGAAAAAGTCGCATTAAAGATAACTTGTAACTAAAGGAGTTGTCTTTAGTGCGACTTTTTGGAGTTTTCGGTGTCGGAATCTGGTGGAAAAGTTTGTGGTGAAATCTTGATTTGTGTAATTTAAACTAGTTTTTTAACTTTATATATGGATTCAATGCCCTGAAAAACCCTTAGGGCACTTCTATTATGCAGGGGTTACCCATCAAACTTGTGATTTCAATGAATTCCTGCCTGATTTTAGAGAAATTAGACGAGAATAATCCACTAGAAAAGCTTCCAAGAAGTCACACTAAAAACAACTCGAAACTAAAGGAGTTTTCTTTAGTGCGACTTTTTTGGATTTTCTCGTGCTAGAATCTTGTGGATACCGTTGTGATGAAATCTTGATTTGTGTTATTTAAATTAGTTTTTTTACTATATATGTGGATTTGGCACCCTGAAAAACCCCTAGGGAACTTTTATTATGCAGGGGTTACCCATCAAACTTATGATGTCACTGAATTCTTTCCGAATTTCAGAGAAATTATATTGTAATAATCCAGCGGAAAAGCCTCCAAAAAGCCGCACTAAAGACAACTTGAAACTAAAGGAGTTTCCTTTAGTGCAACTTTTTGGAGTTTTTGGTGCTGAAATCCGGTGGAATTTTTTTTGGTGAAATCTTGATTTGTGTTATTTAAACTAGCTTTTTGATAGTATATATGGATTCAGTACCTTGAAAGTCCACTAGGCACTTCTATTGTGCAAGGGTTACCCATCAAACTTGTGATTTCTATTGGGAATTTTCTGTTTAATTCCAAAACAAAATAACTTGAACAGAGAATAATACTATGTTTTATCAGAGGATCTTAACATAGGGAAGCTTAAAATTGTTTGCTGAAGAAGAACAGATTTTTTCAACAGACATAAAAACTTTTTGTATTCATTAATAAAAGACTGTGTGTTACAGAGTTCTTCCTCTCACAGAGGGATCTACACAAAAACACTTTGCTTCCTCACAAAAAAATTACTCTGTCTCCTTGCAAACTTTACTCTGTCTCAGCTGAAAATTTTTACACTACTGTGTGTAAAAATAAAACTTACATTTACTGATGTAAAAATCTCTTACATTCGCTTAGTGATTCTATTGCATTTAATATGCAACTACAAGAAAAATAATTACCTTACAATTGCGCTACTGTGCATTTTCTTTTGTTTCAACGAACAACACAAAAATTCCATTTACGCTACTGCATCTATTTTTCATTATATTGCATATATGTTCTCTCAAAAAAAACATTTCCCTTACCTTCACACTGTTGTGTGCATTACATCCAGCCTGCTGGAAAAATTCTCATTTCACCTTCGCTGCTGCGAGTTTCATGTTTCATTTCATAGAAAATGAACAACCAAAACTAAAACATAACAATACATTTTTTGTGCCATACTGCTGTGAGTAATAAAAAAAAACTTAAAAAAAAACTTTAGCAACTTTTACCTATCACATTAAATTTACATTAATTACTTTTACGGAGAAACATGCGGTCAATACAAAACATTCACTTCACGCAAGTTCATTGTTGCAGGCTTGTACCTGCAAGTGATGGAGTTTACATCGGTCCACATAAAGCGGAGTGGACAATTACTAAGGGTGCTTTTGCCCTTATGCTTTTCCCTGATGGAAAAATTTCTCTGTGTTGTTTCCCCAAGATGCAACCTTCACAAAATCTGTCTGGTTTCTCTATCAATGGTAATCCTCTTGTCATTCCTTTTCTACTCAACAAATTAAGACCTCCAAATTTGAGATGTCCAATCCTCAAGTGCCACAACCAATTTTCATCTTTCGGTTCGCTTTGGAAAGCCTCTTGTGCCATTGCTGCTATTACTTTTTTATTTTTCAAATCTGCCTTAATGCTGAGAGGGAACATCTTGTTCCTCGTCATCTTCACTTCAGCAATACATTGTTTGTTGGGTGCTCTATCCATGATGGTGCATACATCATTCAGAAAGAAACCATTGTAACCCTTTTGAACAAGCTGTCCAATACTTAAGAGGTTACATTTCATTCTAGGAACATAATAAACATCTCATATGGTTATCTTTTCACCTTTCTTTGTTAAAACTTTTACTCCTCCTTTTCCCATAACAGAAACTTTATTATCAGTCCCTAGTGTGACTTGTGACTTCACGTTTTGATCTAACATAGAAAAGAGGGGTATGTTTCCTGTCATATGGTTGCTGCAACCGCAGTCTAGAAACCATACATCTTCACTCTTTTCTTCAGCAATATTACAGGCTAAAAACAAATTGTTTTGGCTGATATTTCCTCTAGTGAAATTTGCACTAGTTCTATTACTCATATCATACTGCTTCTTCCTACATTCATTTGCATAATGCCAATATCATTTACAATAATAACATTGGACATTGGATTTTTCATACCTTTTTCCTTGAGCATGATGTTGTCCACTTTGTTGGCTGATGCCTTGGCCTTGGTTATGATTTGGATTGCTGCCTCCTCCTTGAGCATTTGCTAGACTATTTCTTCCACCTCTGTTTTGGCTTTTGCCTCTTCCTCTCTTGTTTTCTGTGCCTTGACCTCTTCCTCTTCTAAAGGACATCTCGGTCTTGAAGGCATGCTCTAGAGATGAGTTTTCATTTCTACTCAATCTCTACTCTTGTGTTATGAGTGATGCATGTAGTTCATCAACTGTGAAGTTTGTGAGATCCTTTGTCTCTTCTATGGTGGTGAAAATCACATCAAACTTTGAGGGTAGGACCCTCAACAGTTTCTCCACAATCCTCCTCCTTTTTGGGAGTCAAAACAAAACTTTCACTTCACGCAAGTTCATTGTTGTAGGCTTGTATCAACCGTTGATTTAATCCGACGGTTGTCAACCATATCGCGCGGCCCATTTCTGCTGAAGTTTACACTCCGATGAAAAGCGATTTTGGAAAAGTTGTTGTGGACATGCGTTAGGCAGTGAATGTGATGAGAGCCATTTGAGAAAATACCACCATTGCGAGAAAGGAGGTGCGATGGAGAATAGGGGGTTTTTGGAAATAAATGTTGTTTGCAGTCACTGTTGCCATGGCGGATTCCGGACAGCGCTGCAGTTGAAATTATTATTTCAACAATTTCAATGAATTCGTGTCGGATTTTAGAAATGTTAGACTCGAATAATCCACTCGAAAAGCTTCCAAAAAGTCACACTAGAGACAACTACAAACTAAAGGATTTGTCTTTAGAGCGATTTTTTGGAGTTTCGGGTAAGAGAATCCGGTGGAAAAATTTGTGGTGAAACCTTGATTTGTGTTATTTTAACTAGATTTTTTACTATATATATGGTTTTGAAGAAACCCCTAGGGCACTTCTACTATGCAAAATTTACAAATAAAACTTGTGATTTCAATGAATTTGTGTTGGATTTTAAAGAAATTAGACTCGAATAATCCATCGGAAAAGCTTCCAAAAAGTTGCACTAAAGACAACTCGAAACTAAAGGAGTTGTCTTTAGGGCTAATTTTTGTAGTTTTTGTCTTTATTATCAAATGTAATATTAAATATATATTACATTAATATTTGAAGACAAATTATAATTTTCTAGAAAAGAAAAAATTTAAAAAGAAAAAAGTATTGCAAAAATTATTGATTTTAATATTATAAATAAATTTTTTTATTTGTTAAATTTAATTAATATAAAAAAACCAATATTTTTAAAAATAATAAAAAAGTTGGGTAAATATAATTTTTAAAATGTTTTTATAATAGTAAAACAAATAAAAAACCTATATTATATAACTTTACATTAAATTTTAAAATCGAAATATTTATTACAAAATTAGTATTCTCAATTTTTAAAATTTAAATTTAAAATATATATAAATATAAATATAGTTCTAATTATATTTTAAATAATTTAGCTTTATTTTATTTTAAAGATTAATAAATAGAAGATTGGTCAAACTAAATGACCATGACCACCATCAATATTATTCGGCAAAGAGGCACATTCTACAACTCTCGATAAGTATGTGACATCTCCAATAAAATATTAATAAAAAAAATTAATGTGTACCCGAAAAATGAAAATAATCATGGTGATAAAAACTAGGGATTTGATCTATGTGGGCCCATGATAGATCCATAGAGTTAGATGGATCTAAGGTGGTATAATTTGGTCAAGTTAAGGTACTCTATGGTCAAAGGTCACTAGTTAGTAACTCCAATAGCAAAAACCCAAAAATACTAAGGGCTAGTGTGAGCAAGATGATGCTATGAGTGGGTGATTTTGACTACTTAGGGCTAAGGACAACTCCTTCATATATTAGTTAGAAAAATTATTTTCCATAATTTAAAAATTCCTAAAAATACTAAAAAAAACCATTTAATCTATTTCATAATTTAGAATATGACTCAAAAAATTCATGTTGAAATCTTGATTTGTGTTATCTAAACTAGTTTTTTTACTATATATATGGATTCATCACTCTACTATGCACCTTTTAGAAATAAAGTTGTGATTTCAATGAATTTGTGCTAGATTTTAGAGAAATTAGAATGGAATAATCCACTGGAAAAGCTTCCAAAAATTTAAACTAAAGACAACTAGAAGCTAAAGGAGTTGTCTTTAGGGAGACATTTTGTAGTTTTTGTCTTTATTCTCAAATTTAATATTAAATATATATTACATTAATATTTGAAGAGAAATTATATTTTCTAGAAAAGGAAAAAATGTAAAAAGAAAAATGTATTGCAAAAATTATTGATTTTAATATTATAAATAAGTTTTTTTATTTGATAAATTTAATTAATATTAAAAAATCAATATTTTTAAAAATAATAATAAAGTTGGATAAATATAATTTTTTAAATGTTTTTATAACACTAAAACAAATAAAACCCCTATATTATATAACTTTACATTAAAATCTAAAATCAAAATATTTATTACAAAATTAGTATTCCTAATTTTTTAAATTAAAATCTAAAATATATATAAATATAGTTTTAATTATATTTCAAATAATTTAGCTTTATTTTCTTTTAAAATTTAATAGATAAAAAATTGGTCAAAGTAAATGACAATGACCACCATCAATATTATTGGGTAGAGAGGCACATTCTACAAAAGTATGAGGGGATGGTAAGTAGTCACAAGTATGTCACCTCTCCAATAAAATATTAATAAAAAAATTAATGTCTAGAGAAAAAAATGAAATTAATCATAGTGATAAAAACTACAATATAATTCAATTGAAAGAATCAACATTATTGGGTAGAGAGGCACATTCTACAACTCATTGTGAGGGGATGGGTAAGTGTGTCAAGTCTCGAATAAAATATTAATAAAAAATATTTAATGTCTAACCAAAAAAATGAAAATAACCATAGTGATAAAAACTACAATATAATTCAATAGAAAGAATAAAAAATCCTCCTCCAAAATCCTTTAATATTTATTTAATTAAATATTTGTAAAATAAATCTTTAAAAGGAAAACTATATCTTGTGGATATACTAAAATCTTTAAAGGCATATGTATTTCCATATAAAAGTTGTAATATTTGAAAATATAAATTTGATATAGTTTTATTATAAATTTTGTTATGGTGCCGTGTAAAAACATCATTAAATTTAATATTACTATTATATTAATATTGTTAGATTTAGGGATTAGATCCTTTTGTGTTGAACAGGTCAAGAGTTAGTAACTCCACTATCAAAAAACCAATAACTTTAAAGGCTAGTGTGAACAAGCCCATGCAATCAACCCGTGATTTTGACTACATTGGGTAAACAAAACCTTTTACATAATTTCAAATTCCTAAAAATACTATATAAAAAAGACCATTGATAATTCCCAAAATGAACCCTTTTACATAATTTCAAATTCCTAAAAATATTATATAAAAAAAGACCATTTAACCTATTTGATAATTCCGAAAAATGAGCATGTCACCTTTTGGTTAAACAAAAAGGTTTCCACTATCTCGAAATTCCAAAAACTAGATATAAAACAAGGGTTGGTTAACCCTAGTTACAACGAGTAGTAAAAAGTCTATATGGTGGAGTCAGATAATAAGAAGTGGTGGTGTTCTTCTCTCCTTCTCTTTGAGAAAATTTGTAATGAGTAGTGGTTATTGACTACTGATCGCATCGCAGGCTCGCGACTCTGTTTACTTCCATCTGCTGAGCTCCGCACTTGGTTTTCTCAAAATTCTGTAAGGTTCTTGAATTAATTCAAATTTCTAAGAATTTTTCTAGTTCTTCAGTATGCATAGATAGGACTTTACGCCATTATATCGTGCATAAAATCCGGGAGAAATCATAAGTGATTTGTGGTTTTTTCTTTTGGCGTTCAGAGCCGCTTTCCATCCAGCTTTTTGAAGGTATAGCAGTAATAACTATATTGGAATATGAAGCCGCCAAGACAAGCGTCTGTTAGTCTGCTGTGAAGGACCGATTTTGTGTTTTCTTTACCCTGAATTGATTTTAATGACTTTTCAGTTGGAATTTTGAATTTGAGCTATGGCATGATGTTAAAATCATGTGATTTATTTTATAGAATATTGAGGTTTAGAAATCTGTTTTGTAAATATGTGATAGATCTTTGAATAATCTAGATCTATTCAGTTAGATCTTTGAATAATTTAGATCTATTCAGTTAGATCTTTGAATAATTTTACTTACCAAACTTTTTATTCGTTTCAAAACGCTTTAGAAATCTAAAATATTTTGTGATAAAAAATCTATAGGTAACACAAATCTATAGGTAACTTTAGACACAAAAGCCTCTTTATTTAGTTGGTCTCTGAATAACCTTATTCACAAAAGCCTCTTTATTTAGTTAAATCAGATTGAAGCATATTTTATCAGCCTTGCGGATGCGAAGTTAAATCGGATGTTGGATTTTGCATCCCTTTTATCATCCTTGTTAATGTAATGTCTAGGGAAAGAAGCGGGTTTTCTGTGCCAATGAGCAAGAAGTGGGATTTCTGTGCTTATGAGGCCATGCATTTCTTAACCATCCATTGCATTTTTTTTTAATGTTTGGTAATTTACCTTAAATAATTTTATGTAGTTTTGCATGTTGTTTCTTAATATTGAATTTTTTTCATTCATATTTTCTGACATTTTTGTTGCTACTGGAACTTCAGAATCACTGTGATGCAGTGATGGTCTTTTTTTTTAGTTTTCATAGATCATTTATTGTTATATTTGCTGACATTTTTGTTGCTATTGGAACTTCAGAATCACTCAGATGAAGTGAGGGTTTTTTTTGGCTCTGATAAATCATTTATTGTTATATTTGCTGACATTTTTGTTGCTACAGGAACTTCAGAATCACTGAGATGGCTGGATGGTTTTTTTTTAATAGTTTTCATAGATTATTTATTGTTATTTTTTGATCTATTATTTTTATAATCTTTTTCTTTCTTAAACTTTTTTAAAGATATCCTGGAATAACCATTCCATAGGGTATACTCTTGTTCATATGGACATCTTAATAAATAACTATTCCATATGGTATACTCTTGTTCCCAGCAGTATGTCTATCTGTCTGATGAAATATCTTATGTATTTTTCTTAGCTAGTTATGTTCCTTAGCATACTGTTTCTTAATATTGAATTTTATAGTTTTATAGATCATTTATTGTTATTTAGAGATCTATTTTCTTATAACTTTTTCTTTCTTTCCTACTAACCATTCCATATGATATATTATTGTTCAAAAAAAGTATTTTTCTTTAACAACTATTCCATATGGTATATTCTTGTTCATATGGACTTCTTAGAAGTATTTTTCTTTAACAACTATTCCATATGGTATATTCTTGTTCATATGGACTTCTTAGAGCTTTTGGAGTTCATGGTTTCAAAGAGACAGATTTCCAGTATTTTGTCAATATAGGTGATGAGGCAGTTTGTCTTCTAAGTTCATTCTTAATTAGTAGTTCGTTTAGATATTTATACAAAAGGGATGATGGGTAACCTGCTTATGTTTTGATCTAATACAGCTCCGGAGTGCGATATCTCAAGGAAGTAAAAGAGATTTTCAAGGATAATAAAGAGAAATATGATGACTTCATTGAGGTCATGAAAGCTTTCAAAGCCGGAAGGTAAGTACTTCTTTTTTATAAAGATGGGCATTATCAATCAATACCTGTTATTTTCTTTGGTCTCCATTAACTACAAATCTTAATATTGATGACAATTCTTATGGCAATTCTGCAGACTTGATACCATTAATGTTATAGCTCGAGTAAAAAAATTATTTAAAGGCCATAATTCCCTTATTTTGGGTTTTAATGTATTTTTGCCTAAAGGTTATGAAATTACATTTCCTTGGTGGCAAAAACAGGTTGACTTTCACCAAGCAATCAATTATGTTAATAAGATCAAGGTAATGCAGATGAACAATTATGTTAATAAAATCAAGATAATGCAGATGATGATGTATTAGTTCTATGATATTTGAAAGCTATTTTATATTTACAACCCAATTTATTGTAACTAGATGTGTTTTTGAAATGTTGAACTGGAATAGGTGTCTTTGTTATAACATTCTTGTTTTGACATCTTGTTTTGGTTTATTGTTTTCAGACAAGGTTTCAAAGTGATGAACAAGTATACCCAAACTTTTTGGATATATTAAACATGTATAAATCTGGCGAACAAATCAACAGATGAAGTATACAAAGAGGTACTTTCTAGTGTTTTGCAAATATGAGAACATAAATGTTAATTTATTCTAATTCTTTTAAGCTATGCTATTCTATAAGGAATTTAATTCTATTTGTCTGTATGCAGGTGGAAATACTATTTTATGATCATGAAGATTTATTAGAAGAATTTAAGCTTTTTCTACCAAACGAGATAGGTGGAAACACTATTTATACTTTTTCTACTAGATGAGAGATTTATTAGAAGAATTTGCACTTTTACTACCAAATGAGATAGGTGGAAATACTATTTTATGATCACCAAGATTTACTAGAAGAATTTATACCTTTTCTGCTACATGAGACAGCTCCAACTCCCATTTCCAATGTGCATTTCTAGTAATTCCTATTGGGTATTTACACAAAGAAATTTTGGTGAAGGCCTGTTATCTAATCACTATGTTATATGTTAAAAGAATGAGTGACTATGCTTTATCAATGTAGTTGTAAAAAGTACAAACTTAGACAACCCATTGAAAGTTTCTTCCATTTTATATTAACATATAGTTATGAATGATGTCAAAGTGGGTCAATATCTTACAGTCAACTCTATTCCATGTGAAAAGATTAGTAATCTTTTTGGTGCTTTTAAAAATAACCATGGTCAAGTTCACAATTAGAGTTATGTTTGAGAAGGCAAAAATAGATAATAATTTGTAGCAAAAGTTGAATTCAACAAAATAAGGCATTGAAACTAAAATTGTTTGCCCTTACTTATATTGATGCTTCCAATATAGCATTTTAGTTAGTTAGTTTTGTTATTGCTTTGAAGCATATCCATGTTGAAATCTCTACAATGAATATTGTTAAATACAAGGGTATATTACATAATGTTAGCATTTTAGTTTGTTTGTTTTGTTATTTCTTTGAAGAATATCCATGTTGAAATCTCTACAAGGAATATTGTTAAATTTGAGGGTATATTACATAATTTTTTTGTAACAGTATGCAATGTTTTGGTCAATGTTGCAGAAGGTGCAACATAGAAGTTAAGAACTACAATATGCATGTCATGAAGAAACATCTTTTCTATTGTAGCTTCTACATTTTTCTCTTAAAACTGCAAATGTTCCAAAATCTATATATCTTCAAGTTTTTGTAATAAGATGGGTTTTTTCAAATATATTTATTGTAAACATAGGATGTGAGATTGCATTAAATCATTGTTCCTTAGTAGATCATTTATATGTATTTGCAAGTTGTGGGTTTTTAGAGAGTGTTGAGGTATATGCATTTGTTTCAATGGTTGGGTAATTATAGTGGAGTTCCCTCTCTGTATCTTTTTTTAGACTTTCTATTTCAAGAGAAATTTTGGAC
Source organism: Pinus tabuliformis (assembly GCA_031772625.1). Taxonomy (NCBI): domain Eukaryota; kingdom Viridiplantae; phylum Streptophyta; class Pinopsida; order Pinales; family Pinaceae; genus Pinus; species Pinus tabuliformis. The sequence goes on along the minus strand of CM062809.1, from coordinate 1,019,478,132 downwards.
TCTTGTCTAGAATTGGTATTGGATAAACAATAGAAAGTAACTTGTTATTATTATGGGTAGTTAAATGTTACAATTTCAAGGTGTTTTTACCCTACATGTTCTATTTAAGAGTTCCACCTTTCTCTCTGTTGAAAGACATATTGTTCTTATTTATCAGTCCTATGTTACACTTTTGAAACTACAGTGGCAATTTATAGTTTGTGTATTATAATGTTGTCAATTGATTAAGTTCTTCGAAGATTTCTTATTACAAACTGGAAACAATTCCTTTATTCTGTGTTTTCTATCAAGAATTAACTCCCATTATAGTTTGAATTCCAAATAGTTTCTTTTCACAGTTCTAGTTTTATTTGGCTTACAACCTTTACTTTTAAAAATAAAATGGATTATTTAACATACTCGTTGTTAGAATGCATAGTTATGCTTCAATTTGTGTTATAATGTTTTTGTTGAGTATTTTTGTCCAATATTTGGAGTTAGTTATTAAATTCTAATCCTATTATTTTATGTGATTTCTTATTTCATCTAGTGCAGATAATCTAGTAGGTAAGCTGGATCTGATTTTCTATGGAACCTTCTTCCCACCTTTCTAGAGCACCTATATATATATTGCAGTTCTTAATAGATTATGGGTAAAGATCTAAGTATCTAGCCAAAAAAGCTTTTTCTTAAAAGCAAATGATTATCCAAGGCTTGATTGGAATTGGCTTATAAGGAAAATGGGGAACAGTATTCACCACTAGTGTAACCATTGGTTATCAAGATGGGTTTGACTAGTTTTAGTGAAAACAGTGTTAGAAGCACAACATGTCTTGTGGTAAATACTATCTTTGATCCCTCACGGAATTCTTTAGAAGATTCAATGGCTTTTTTTCTAATTGATATGGTATGATTGTAGGGAGAAACAGGGATTGCCTTTGGTTAAGTGGAATAAATTTGCTCTCCCAAAATCCCAAGGGGGCTAGGTTTTCAAAAAATATTGTTAGGTTTTCAAAAAATATTGTTATTTATGCCTTGGTAGCCAAGAGTGTATGGAGGATAATAAATTCCAATGGATTATGGACAGAGATAATTTGATCAAAATCTATAGAGCCAGACTCTAATGTATTGGTTGAGGTGTCCAAATCCCACAAAAAGGCTCCATGTTTTAGAAAGCTCTTATTGATGCCCTTCCATTAATTCATTAACTAGTTTGTTGGAAAGTTGGTAAAAGTGTCCAAGTGAAAATCTGATTTGACCCATGGGTGCTGTGCACTGAGGTATACAATTTGCCTAATCATAATGGATATTACACCTTATCTCAAATTGCAGATCCTCTAGCTTCAACAACATATCTATATGATGATAAATATACATACCCATATCCTCCTAATTTCTAAGACATTACCTTGTCCAATTTCATATCCATTAGATGTTGAGAATATAAGGATGATCTAGTGATTCAATTCTGACCTGATCCATACCTTCATTTAGAGCTCAAGAAAATGATGTTATAGGGATGTTTTCTAACTAATCGTTATCCACATGTTCATGAAAACTGGTTCCAGGTGACCCACTCTCTTTTCACTCGGCCTCAAGATTCAGATTCTTCTCCAGTGAAAATGAATCTCTTCATCTGTTTCAAAATAATAGTGAGATCGGGATGATGACCAGCCCCTCAACTATCATACAGAGGTTTAGGCCCAGTGATTATACCTTCACACCTTTCTTGGACAGATGAGGATTACTCCTTTAGGGAACATTATATTATCTAAGCGAGCATGGATGTTTCGGAGCTCAAGGTTTAGGTGATACTAAATATAGTATAATAGGCTGTGATGAGCCGACAACTAATACTGTTGCATCTATGATGATCCATGACGGGAATTTCTGGTTATTCCAAACAGAATACAGTGGAAAAATCCTTTGTTTCCACTGTTCAGAATTTTCTGATAAATTCTGAAACAACAAAAATATGAACAGAGAGTAATACTCTGTTTTCTGATAATTCAAAAACACAAAACCGAGCATAAAATAATGCTCTACTTTGCCTCAGGATCACAAACTGATCAAAATAACATTCTAGTTTTGACACAGGAAAATACTCTGTTTTTAACTCAGAAAAACAGAAAAATTCGTTTGCTGGAAACGGTGTTTCAGCAACACAGTTTTTTTTCAGTTGCTGAAACAGGTGTTTCAGCAACGGTGTTTCAGCAACAGGAAATTTTGACGTTAAGTATTTTTTGAGTTACGAGCTGTTTCAGCAACTAAAAATTTTGACGAAATAACTTTTGGTGAAACAAAAACGCACAGAAAGGAATTTCTATTTATGAAAGTAAACCAACACATAAAACTAAGTCTTCCTCACGTAGAGGGATCTTCCTAACAGATTACAACAGGGACACTTAAGTTCCAGAAAACATTTATCTCAGAAAATTTCAGCACTGCTGTGCAATACAAAAAAAACTTACAAATCTGCACTTCTGTGCATTTCACTGTTCTGGAAATATTTTTCTTCACGCTGCTGCGTGCTCTCATCCGCTCTCTATCTTTCTCATATATATTTTAATTCTGTTTCTATTTCTATTTATAGTGCGGGAAAGGTTCTTCACCGCCTTAACTTGCTGATGAAATATCTGATGTTCATAATTAACAGATTTGATTTCTTGCTGTATTTCTTGAGTCGGTTGTGCTGAAACCCAAGACTGATAAATGCTGTTACGGCTCGAGGCTGGTTCTTATCTCTTTCAGCCGTCTGCTCATTAATACGCTTGCTGAAAAGTAACGGTGTGGCGCTGGATCTGATCTTCTTCATTCAGGCAACACAAAATTAATTAAAGAGTGAAAAGATGGTAATAGCGGTGATTTTAACAGATCGGGGAAAAAATGTGGGGCGCCGGATAAAGACAAATGAATAAAGTAAAATAGCTGCTGCTGCACAGCAGTTGGAATTAATATTCCAACACTCCCCTTTTAATTTCAACTGCTGGGTTATCAGTCATACCCAGAAGTTTCCTTAAAAACTCAAAACTTTTCTGATCCAATGGCTTTGTTAGAATATCTGCAACCTGTTCCTGAGTCCTGCAATGTTGTAAAATGATTTCTCCATTGTTCACCAATTCTCTGATGTAATGAAACTTTGTGTCTATGTGTTTTGTTCTCTTGTGGAATACAGAGTTCTTAGATAATGCAATAGCTGAGCTATTGTCACAAAAAATAACTGTTGCTGTTGCCTGCTCCTGGCATAGACTTCTCAACATTCTCCTCATCCAAACCGCTTGACATGCTGTTGCTGTAGGTGCCACATACTCTGCTTCTGCTGTAGATAATGCCACAATTGGTTGTTTCTTCGAAGCCCATGAAATGGCTCCTGAACCTATGTGAAAAATGTAACCAGATGTGCTTTTCCGGTCATCTACACTTACAGCCCAATCACTATCTGTATATCCAACTAAATCTGAACATTCTGAAACAGTATAAAATATGCCATACCTTTTTGTACCTTTAACATACCTCAGAATTCTCTTTGCTGCCTGCCAATGTGTTTCTTTTGGCTTCTCCATAAATCTGGAAATTAAACTAACAGCATACATTATGTCTGGCCTAGTTGCAGTCAAATACATGAGGCTGCCAACTATGCTCTTGTACACACTAGGGTCAAAATCTTTGCTGCTGTCCTCTTTGCTGAGTTTTAATCCCATCACTGTGGGAGTGATTGCTGCCTTGCTGTCCTGCATGTTAAATCTGCTCAAAACTTCATTTACATATTTTGCCTGTGAAATAAAAATTCCATTTTTATTTTGATCTACTTCTATTCCTAAGAAGTATCTCAGCAAACCCATGTCAGTCATCTCAAATTCTTCTTTCATAACTGATTTGAAATTTTCAATGAGGTAGTCATCATTTCCTGTAAAAATCACATCATCAACATATAACACAACAATTAAAATTTTACAGTCTTTTTCTTTGATGTAAACAGTGGGTTCTCCCTCACACTTCTCAAATCCGTTCTCCAGTAGATAGGAATCTATCCTACTGTACCATGCTCTTGGTGCTTGATTCAGCCCATAAAGAGCTTTCTTCAATCTGCAGACTTTGTGCTCTTGGCCTTTCTTCTCATAGCCTAAAGGTTGCTCAATGTAGACCTCTTCCTTTAATACTCCATTCAAGAATGCTGACTTCACGTCCATTTGGTAAACTTTCCATTTGTTTTGTGCTACTATGGACAGCACTGTTCTTACTGTTTCCATTCTTGCAACTGGTGCAAAAGTCTCCTCATAATCTCTCCCATATTGCTGCTTGTATCCCTTGACAACAAGTCTTGCCTTATGCCTTTCTATCTTGCCTTCAGCATTACTTTTGGTCTTGTAGACCCATTTAACTCCAATGACTTCTTTACCTTTTGGTAGTTCAACTAAATCCCATGTCTTATTTCTTTCTATGGCATTCATCTCCTCATTCATAGCTTCTATCCATTTCTTATCTTTAATTGCATCTTCGAAATGAACAGGGTCATCAATATGACAATACAAAGCAAACAAAGAATTCATTCCTTCTTCATAAATATCACTCAAACTTCTGAATTTCTTACCTCTTTCATTCGGTGTGCAAGTGCTTGTAGATGCACTTGAATTTCCTCCTTGTGGTGTGCTTGGAGAAGCACTCTCGTTTCTCCTCAAGGGTGTCTCTTGTTGTTCTGTTGTTGGCGCTACTGTTTGGGGATGTATTTCAGCCAATTCTTCATCATCATCATCATGAGACAAACAGTTTTTAACATTAACTGTTTTCTCTATGCTTCCATCCCAAGCTTCCTCTTCAATAAATTGAACATCTCTGCTCACAAAAAACTTCTTGGTGGATGGGATATACAACCTGTAAGCTTTGGATTCTTCACTGTATCCAATGAAAATACATTTCTCCCCTTTGCTGTCCAATTTCTTCCTTAGCTGATCTGGAATGTGTGCATAAGCCACACAACCAAAAACTTTCATGTGGGTGACCCCTTGCTTTCTCCCACTCCATGCTTCTTCTGGCACTTTGTTCATCACTGCTTTTGTAGGACATCTATTCAAAATATATATTGCACAGTGTACAACTTCAGCCCAATAATCATTTGGCAAATGCTTTGCCTTCAACATGCTCCTTGCCATATCCATGATTGTTCTGTTTTTCCTTTCAGCAACTCCATTTTGCTGCGGGGTGTACCTTGCTGTAAATTGCTTATGAATTCCATTTTCCCTGCAAAAACGTAAAAATTCTTTGGAGATATACTCACCTCCTCTGTCAGTTCTCAAAACCTTGATACGCAGCCCACTTTGATTTTCTACAAGTGCTTTGAAATTTTGAAATTTTTCAAACACTTCACTCTTATTCTTCAGAAAATAAACCCAAGTCTTTCTGGTAAAGTCATCAATAAATGTTAGAAAATATTGGCTGCCTGCAAGTGATGGAGCTTGCATCGGTCCACATAAATCTGAGTGGACAATTTCTAAGGGTGCTTTTGCCCTTATGCTTTTTCCTGTTGGAAAACTTTCTCTGTGTTGTTTCCCCAATATACAACCTTCACAAAGGCTGTCTGGCTTTTCTATCAGTGGTAATCCTCTTACCATTCCTTTTCTACTCAACAAATTAAGACCTCCAAAGTTGAGATGTCCAAATCTCAAATGCCACAACCAATTTTCATCCTTTGGTACGCTTTGGAGAGCCTCTTGTGTCACTGCTGCAACTACTTCTTTATTTTTCAGATCTGCCCTTATTCTGAGAGGGAACATCCTGTTCCTTGTCATCTTCACTTCAGCAATACAACGTTTGCTGGGTAATCTGTCCATGATGGTGCATACATCATTCTCAAAGAAAACATTGTAACCCTTCTGAATAAGCTGTCCAATACTCAAGAGATTACACTTCATTCCAGGAACATAATAAACATCTGCTATGGTTTTCTTTTCACCTTTCTTTGTAAATATCTTAACTTCCCCTTTTCCCATAACAGAAAATTTTACTATTAGTCCCAAGTGTGACTTGTGACTGCATACTCTCATCTAAAGCAGAAAACAGGGCTATGTTTCCTGTCATATGGTTGTTGCAACCAGAATCTAGAAACCATATATCTTCACTGTTTGTTTCAGCCATATTACAAACTAACAACACATTATCTTGACTGATATTTTCTCTAGTGATATTTGCACTAGATCTATTACTCATATCATGCTGCTTTTTCCTACATTCATTTGCATAGTGCCCATATTTTTTACAATAATAACATTGGACATTGGATTTTTCATACCTTTGTCCTTGAGCATGATGTTGTCCACTTTGCTGGCTGCTGCCATGGCCTTGGTTCTGATTTGGATTGCTGCCTCTTCCTTGAACATTTGCTGGACTGTTTCTTCCGCCTCTGTATTGGCTTCTGCCTCTTCCTCTCTTGTTTCCTCTGCCTTGACCTCTTCCTCTTCCAAATGACATCTGGGTTTTGAAGGCTTGCTCTAGAGATGAGTTTTCATTTCTACTCAACCTCTGCTCATGAGTTATCAGTGATGCATGAATTTCATCAACTGAAAATTTTGAGAGATCCTTTGTCTCTTCTATGGTGGTGACAATCACATCAAACTTTGAGGGTAGGCACCTCAATAGTTTCTCCACAATCCTCCTTTCTTCAAGAGTTTCTCCATGAGACCTTATCTGTGTGACCAAACAAATTGCTTGTGTGAAGAATGAGTCAATATTGTCTGACTCCTTCATACGCAGGTTCTCAAAATCTTTCCTCAGCAACTGTAGTTTTGCTGTCTTCACTTTCTCCATGCCTTGATAGGCTGTCTTGAGAGTTTGCCATGCTTCTCTGGATGTCTTGGCTGCTGCTATCCTCGGAAACACACTCTCATGCACTGCTTGATATAAGAATACAAGGGCTTTTGAGTCCTTCTTCTTATTGCTCTTCAACAACTCTTTCTCTGCCTGAGTTAATCCAATAAACTCTTCTTCATTTGCTGGTTCTTCAAATCCATATTCAACAAGTTCCCATAAATCATGTGAAACAAACACGACTTTCATGGTTATTGCCCAATAGTCATAATTTTTCCCATTGAACTGTGGGAGCTGGGTATTAAACATACCCACGCTGGTACTAGCCATTCTTGCAATACTTGACTGTAAAAAAAATCACTTAATTGTCTTCAGCAGCTACACAAAAAAAACTAATCTGAAAAATACCTTGACAGCGTTTTCACTCTGCTGGATAATTTGCTGCAGCAACAAATCTTCTTTCAGCTTCTTTGATGTTTTCAAAGAGCCTGAACAAGCTCTGATACCATGACGGGAATTTCTGGTTATTCCAAACAGAATACAGTGGAAAAATCCTCTGTTTCCACTGTTCAGAATTTTCTGATAAATTCCGAAACAACAAAAATATGAACAGAGAGTAATACTCTGTTTTCTGATAATTCAAAAACACAAAACCGAGCATAAAATAATGCTCTACTTTGCCTCAGGATCACAAACTGATCAAAATAACATTCTAGTTTTGACACAGGAAAATACTCTGTTTTTAACTCAGAAAAACAGAAAAATTCGTTTGCTGGAAACGGTGTTTCAGCAACACAGTTTTTTTTCAGTTGCTGAAACAGGTGTTTCAGCAACAGGAAATTTTGACGTCAAGTATTTTTTGAGTTACGAGCTGTTTCAGCAACTAAAAATTTTGACGAAATAACTTTTGGTGAAACAAAAAACGCACAGAAAGGAATTTCTATTTATGAAAGTAAACCAACACATAAAACTAAGTCTTCCTCACGTAGAGGGATCTTCCTAACAGATTACAACAGGAACACTTAAGTTCCAGAAAACATTTATCTCAGAAAATTTCAGCACTCCTGTGCAATACAAAAAAAACTTACAAATCTGCACTTCTGTGCATTTCACTGTTCTGGAAATATTTTTCTTCACGCTGCGGCGTGCTCTCATCCGCTCTCTATCTTTCTCATATATATTTTAATTCTGTTTCTGTTTCTATTTATAGTGCGGGAAAGGTTCTTCACCGCCTTAACTTGCTGATGAAATATCTGTTGTTCATAATTAACAGATTTGATTTCTTGCTGTATTTCTTGAGTCGGTTGTGCTGAAACCCAGGACTGATAAATGCTGTTACGGCTCGAGGCTGGTTCTTATCTCTTTCAGCCGTCTGCTCATTAATACGCTTGCTGAAAAGTAACGGTGTGGCGCTGGATCTGATCTTCTTCATTCAGGCAACACAAAATTAATTAAAGAGTGAAAAGATGGTAATAGCGGTGATTTTAACAGATCGGGAAAAAAATGTGGGGCGCCGGATAAAGACAAATGAATAAAGTAAAATAGCTGCTGCTGCACAGCAGTTGGAATTAATATTCCAACAATTCAGCACCAAATAAAGGAAAGGGGAGCTATTATCCAGGTCAGGAACTAATGGTACACAGAGCTATTTCTCAACCAGCAACTCTGGTCGTATGAGTCGATCTAAGGTTAGTGATGGAGACGCAGTTTCTTATCCATCACTAGTAGGATAGGTAGAGATAGAGGTACAGGTAGAAACAGCTGACAGAGCAATAGACCCAACACCCGTTTACCCAATGGCTAAGGTAAAGGCAGTTGGACACCCAACAATAGAAGTTCTAATTAATCAGTCAATGGAGATTACAGAATATCCACTTATACCTGATCGAGAACCAGAAGCATATCAACTCGAAGCACCCTACGAAGCGTCTGTCTATCCAATACCATCATCTAACCCAACAACACCAGCAACAGATCCTGTTCTGGGCCCATCATCCATCTCTTGACCAGCATCGTTGTAGATAAAATATCCACTTATACCTCGGTGGAAGAACTCCATTCTCGTCGTTGGATCATCCTAGAATGCTCATACACCTAACCTGTTATTAGTACCTATTCATTGGTGGCTGCTAGTACCTATTAATCTAGGCGTAGGCAAGGGAAGGAACAAACCTATAAGCGAAGGGATTGTAAACAGGTGACTCATTTAATCAAGTAGTTGATTCTGCAACCATTGAAGCAGTTGAAGATACATACCCATGCCCAGAAAGCTAATCCAACTATATAGGACCAATAGTTTATCCGCCACCACCTCTAGTACCAGCAGTAAGACCATTCACAAGAAAAGTAGATGTTTTTTCAGTTGAATATGTAGTTGACTGTACAGCAACAGGTTCAACATAAGTAGATCTTGTCGATTAAGAAAATGAACTAGTACCTTGTGATCGAGATGATGACCTTCGTGATCGAGTTCTGGATGATCCATACAGAGACACATAGGGAACTAACCACTACAGATGGGGAACGGGAACTAACCACCACATTAGATAAAACCACCAGTAGCCATGGTAGTAGATATAGCACCAAAAAAATAGATCATGTCGGTTCAGCACCTCTAATAGTAATAGAGCTAAGAACATAGGTCTTTTTACCAAGAGAAAACACAAAGCCTACAGAAGCAGTGACAATACCTCGATCCTTTCCATTTGGAGATAGAGAGCCAGAGTCCACCTTTCATGTTAGAGAGCGAGATCCAGTTACTTCCACATCCGAACCATATCTAGTCGCACCAGTAGAGTAAGAAACAACAGTTCTACCAAGATTCGATCCACCAGTACCGCTAGCAGCATATCAAGTAGGTAAATTAGTAGCAGAGTAAGCATCCTAATCACCATATGCAGATCCTCCAGGTCGAGAATCAGTCCCAGGCATTGAAACACCATGAGGAACGACAAGAGCAGTAGTAGAATCCTATGTTTATTGAATAGATTAAGAAAATGAACCAAGACCAGCAACATATAATCTAGAAGCTAAGGTAACACCAGAAGCAAGGGAAGATCAAGACCTAGTAGCAACACTAACCAATAAAGTAGTACCCATAGTAGAAAGAGATGCAGATGCGTCGGGTGCAGTTTAAGTTGTTCAATTTCCAGATCAATGACTAGAAGCGGATAAAGAACCAAGCCCAGAGATAACCCCTAGTTGACCAGTAACAATGTTTCGCCATGATCACCATTTTCTATCCCTTGTTACTCCTGTACTAGCATCCCCATTCCTATTCCTTGCTAAATCCTTGTCTGAGACGGTCCATCCAAAAACTAACATAATAGGATAATAATCGTTCACAACTGCGAGAACATAAGTATAACTAGGTGATAAGGCATAGGTTCAATAAGGTAATACACGGGAAGTATCGGAGCAGGTAGTTGCTTAAGAAATAGCATCAGCAAAGGGAGAAGCGTTATTAGTGAGTTTCTAATCCAATTGGAACCATTCCAGACCCAGATCAGGAGTCAGCATTCCTGAACTCCGTAACAACCCCATATCTAGATGGCGTAGTAAACTGGGGAGAAAGAGTACACTTTTAAGACAGTTTACCCGTAATCTGTTCATATGGAAGCAGTAGTCATTTCCATTGAGCCAGATGCAAGGCGAATCTAGGGTGCACTTTCAACATGGGCACCTATAAGGTACAGAATTTGAGGGGAAAGACCAGATGTTATAGGTGTCAAGTCCATTAGGGCTAATGAACACTGCTAAACCTCAGATGGCCAAAAATCAAGTTATATTAGATACAAGAAAGCTACATGAACTACTTGACAAAAAGGGACTTAGGCCACACCCGTAATGGTCAATAAAAACACAATGGAGGAGAGGATGTGTAAGCGTGGCTCGACCACCGAGAGAGGTAATCTCATCAATCATAATAGTATACTGGTAATAAAGCAAGAAGTGTAACTAGTAACAAAACAAGCATAAACAGAGACGGAGGCCAGTGCATAGCTTCTGATTTGAGATTGATAACCGTAGGTAGTTTCGGATCTGGTCCTAGAAGATGCAGAAGCAATTTCACCACCAAGAAGATCAGTAGTTTTATCTAGTTGCTCTCTCAGATTCAATTCGAGTACAAGATCCCTTCCAGTTGTTATAGATCCAGAGCCTGCACAGAGAAAGCATCTGAATCAGCGGTTACCTCGTGGTTATGCCTATTCCCATTTAGAGAACACCCAGTAATAGGGGCAGTTGCATTATTATATTCAGTTGTGAAAGCACCAGAACTGAAACTATCTATAGCGCGAGGAGTTGCTTCACCAGCAAATGATCCAGTGTCTCTAGGTAATAATAAGTTTATTCATGGAGTGGCAATAAAGACAGAAGTAGGAGCATTGATTCCATCATATGAATGATAGGCGCGATCCCCCACACACATATGGGTAGCACATATCACGTCGCTATTCAATCCGCCAAGAGATGCCCCCATAAACAACGGTTCGTCCACAAAAGTAACCCATGTGAGGTAGCAACTGTGGTCCAACAAAGTAACTAGTTGGGCAACCGCCTTATAATAACTTTAAAAGTATGGGAGTATATAACAACAATAGACTAAAAATAAAGGCACGTGGGTGTGGCCTGGAAGCAGTTGAAATCGAATGGAGACAGAGACAACTCGTCGTGGGTTCAATATTTATTTTGTCCTATCATCATGAAATGGGCTCCATATGAAACATGGGGCTCACTCAACTGATAATTGGTGATGATCGTTCAACTTACGAAGCTTCACTTGTTCCTTTTTCCAGTGGAATACTTACGTGTAGATTATTTATAGCTTTTTCTTCAATTGGTTCGATCAAGACATAGATTCTTTTATAGCTTGATAGGATATTGAGTAACAACTAGGAAGACAAGATTATGAAATATCTAAGAAAACACTACGAGTAGATAAGTAAGTAATAACAAGATCAATGGAAATGTCTATAAGTATAACTACTCTTTTTTATATTTAACTTGATTTAATCTTGAAGTGGAGGTGAGGTGAGATCTATTCTTTCTTCTCGATAGTTTCTTTGTATAGTATGCCCCTTTTATATACGATGATTTAATGACTTGATGATTAGGAATAGATAACTCGATCTTGACGTCATTCAAAAGTGGTGGTAGTGCATCAAATAATAATAAGGAATGCATTTCTTTCTCATTTCGCGAGATTAGTTACCATTTGATTCATAACATCCCTATCTCTTGGATATTAGGTGGGAGGTACCATAAAGGCTCATAAAACCCATTAGAAAAAGATGAGAACAACCAAGGCTAGTATCTCTTATCAAGTGAAATTGCACTATTAGGCTTCTAATATCAATTACACCCCAAGTTCATCATCAAGGTTTTCTCATCTCCTAGAGTATGGTTTTTCATTAGGGGCACAAGTAGACAATGGTTGTTCATCAGTACCAGTAGGGTTTCTTCCTATAGTTGAGTTGCCCCATGCAACCTATCTTTGTTCCCAAAACCAATGGGACCATCATCTTAGTCTTACCATGACAAATGGAACCATGATCTCTAGCCTCATTATTACCCATGACCACTACCCAAAGTTAGCCCAATGATTACAAGCATGACATGAAGTTATCCAATAGACCATGATATGAAGTGGAGATTATTCGAGTGGAGTTATGATGAGAAGTCGGATTCGATAAGTTGGATTCTTGCTATGACTTACGTTACCTAGAATAGGACCACCATGATCTTTCACAAGTATGATCACTCTTATTCGCTATGATGAGTTAGTATGATTATATAACCGAGTATGACTCTTCGCTAATATCAATATAATTATTCGATATGACATTCACTATGAAACTAGCAAGACATTCCCTATTCAAATTAGATATGAAAGAACCGAAGAGAGTTAGCTGGAGGAGGTTCTATCTAGTGGAGTCAAAGAGGATTAGTTGGTTATAAATAGTATTGCAAAGAGGAGCTATCTATAGTATTTTTAAGATGACTACAAAACTTTAGGCCTTCCCCTTTCTTCTATTAGTATAGCTTGGTATTAGGAGAGCTTAAACTACCGGATGAAGGAGGTATCTTTATTCCTTGCTCGCGTCCCACGGGTGGATAAGATGCATTTACAAGTTCTTCCACTAGATATCTTGCTTCAACCCAATTAATAGGCATTGGTTAAACTAAGTAATTTTATCTACGTATCGTAGCTACTTTTCTTATGTATCCCTCACTTAACATAATCTCAAAAGGGAACTCCTGAAATAACAACAACCACCTACAAATTTTTCCTTCTAAGATACACTTGTTCACCAAGTACTTTAGAGCTGAATGGTGTCCATAGAACTGAAAATGGCCTTCCAACATAATAGATAACAATGGAACTTTTGTAAATCATACACCATAGTTGTCCCTTCCCTCTCCCTTTGGTGGTATAGTTGTGCTCAGCTTGAGACAATTTGCTAATTGCAAAAAAAACAGGGTGGTTGAGATTACCCCCCATCGTTATGCAAGCACTGCTCCTAGGGAAATGCTAGATGCATCTACATGGACATGAAATTCCACATTCCAATTAGGAAACATTTGAAGCACTTACCCACTTGTGTTTCAGCCTTCCTGTTACGATTCATATATTTATCTATCTCCCTAATGCATGTAGGTACCTTTGCCCCGATGATGGAGTATACTTTTTCCCCAATGGTCGGATGGGGTTACCCACCCCAATATGAGTCATGAAGAGTTGATCTGAAGTGTACTATATCTATTATTATATGCTTGAAAGGTAGTCCACACTGTGCATAGATATATATTTTTTTCCACCCATGCTTTGGAGGGTATGTCCGCTCGCTTCGTTCTTCTCACTCATTCCTTTGATCTTGCTTGAAACGTATCAATTAGATATGTAGATAGTAGACTCGACATGGTAGTTCTGATAAATTGTTAAGTGGTTTTCACGTATATGATGAATAGACGTATTATTACGTACGTAGTAATGCCGGTGATAATGGAGGGATTGCTGCAAGTTTCAAAGTCCCTTGACCCGACATTCATAGTGCATGCATAAATGTACTTCAGTTTCATTATGAATCTCATTTATGCGCTCTTAAGATAGGGATATAGATAGGAGATTGACTTAAAAATAGGTTATTAATGTACACGCTTGCTAAAGTAAATAAATTAAGGTTGGATTATTTATATAAGGTTATGTGAGAATTCATTCCCATATCTCCTTCTCTTTCGTCGCATGTATGGATCCCATTTTCAAATAAATGAATAAAAAATTATAAGGTTTATCGATAACCTTATATAAAGACCCATTACAACAAAGTTTTTTTTAATATAAAATACACAATCTCCAATGCTTTTTTGCATCAGATTCAATAGAATCGAACTTCTTGCCCCAACCTACTAGGTTTTGGAGTCTGGAAGAAGGCACAAGAGTGAAGTTGATCAGGCTTTATAGAATAGACCTTTGACAAGATTTTTGAATCACTATTATTACATGTATAATAGAAACCTTTGACCCTTTCAACCTAGTATCAAGCAGCAGAACAATACCTCTTAGTCTTGGTTCCACAGTACATTCAACCAATAAAATAGGGAAGTTTAATTTGAGCTTAGATCGTTTCTTTGCTAGCTGAATGGTTTGTGGATTATTTTTCTCCATCAAAATAGAGAGGAGAGGAGAGGTTGAATGGACCGGCGTGAGATTGATAAGAGATGAAACTTAGTTCTTCCAACCTACCCTCACCGGGTGGATGGATGGAATTCTTTGATGGGAAATCACCTCATAGGCTCTCAATAATCCACTTACCTAGAGAAAATTGACTTTAAGATCACCGGATAGATGATTCTTGACCTACGCTAACCACTTGGTTTAGAGCTCTACACTCGCTTTCCAAAGGCTTTGAGTCATTCCATTATGAAATCAACATGGCTAGTCTTGATTACTTTATCATATGACAGGTGGGCAATGGAGGTTTTATTTAATAGTAGCCAAACACTTTTAGTCACATGCATGCTCCTGTGGTATTGTGCCCGTAGGGAGTTTACCTTTACGTGCTCATATCTTTAACTAGTGTTTCACTATGCTAGATTACTTTGGATTATGGAACATCTTAAAGCCCCGTTGGGAAGGCTTTATTTGATGGGTGGAAGAGTGGATCGATGGCCATGGTTTAGTAGCTGACGTATGATAGCGTGGGTGGATCTTGACATTTCAGAGATATTTTACTCCTAGATGGATATGTATTGGTAGATCTAATTATCAAAAGCATATTATGGTTCCATTTACAGAGATAGAGACAACTCGGCGTGGGTTCAATATTTGTTTTTCTTATCATCATGAAATGGGCTCGATATGAAACATGGGGCTCGCTGAACTGATAATTGGTGATGATCGTTCAACTTACCAAGCTTCACTTGTTCCTTTTTTGAGTGGAATACTCACGTGTAGATTATTTATAGCTTTTTCATCAATTGGTTCAACCAAGACATAGATTCTTTTATAGCTTGATAGGATATTCAGTAACAACTAAGATGACAAGATTATGAAATATCCAAGAAAACACTACGAGTAGATAAGTAAGTAATAACAAGATCAATGGAAATGTCTATAAGCATAACTACTCTTTTTTATATGTAACTCGATCTAATCTGGAAGTGGAGGTCAAGTCGGATCTATTCTTTCTTCCTGATAGTTTCTTTGTATACGATGATTTAACGACTTGATGATTAGCAATAGATAACTTGAACTTGACGTCATTCAAAAGTGGTGGTACTGCATCAGATAATAACTAGGAATGCATTTATTTCTCATTTGGCGGGATTAGTTACCATTTGAATCATAACATCCCTACCTGATTAGAAGACAATTACCTACCCCAGTCCTTATTAAAGTACCTATCTGTTGGAGATTAGCTAGGAGGTACCATAAAGGCTCATAAACACCATTATAAAAAGAGGAGAGAAACCAAGCTAGGTATCTCTTATCAAGTGGCACTGTGCTATTAGGATTCTAGTGTAAACTACACCGCAAGTTCATGAGCAGGTTTTTCTCATCTGCTAGAGTATTGTTTTTCATTAGGAGCACATGTAGACTATGGTTGTTCATCGGTAGTAACAGGGTTTGTTCCTATATTGGAGGAGCACCATGCAACCTATCTTTGTTCCCAAAACCAATGGGACCATCATCTTAGTCTTACCCCGACAAAATGGGACCATAATCTCTCGTGTGATTATTACCCATGAGGACAACGCAAAGCTAGATATATGATTATGTGCTTGACATGAAGTTATCCAATAGAGTAGGATATGAAGTGGAGATTATGCAAGTGGAGTTATGATGAGAAGTCGGATTCGATAAGTGTGATTCTTGTTATGACTTATGTTACCTAGAACAAGACCAATATGATCTTTCACTAGTATGATCACTCTTATTCGCTATGATCAGTTAGTATGATGACATAACTCAGTACAACTCTCCACTAAGATCAGTATGATTATGAGATATGACATTCACTATGAAACTAGCAAGATATTTCCTATTCAATTTAAACATGAAAGAACTTAAGCGAGTTAGCTCGAGGAGGTTCTATCTAGTGGAGTCAAAGAAGATTAGTTGGTTATAAATAGTACTACAAGGAGGAGCTATCTATAGTCTTGTTAAGATGACTACAAAATCTTAGTCCTTCTCATTTCTTTTATTAGTATAGCTTGGTATTAAGAGAGCTTAAACTATTGGATGAAGGTGGTAGATTTACTCGCTCATGTCCAAGGGGTGGATAAGATGCATTTACAGGTTCTTCCACTCGATATCTTGCTTCAACCCAATTAAGGTTCATTGGTTAAACTAAGTAAATCTCTCTAGTTATCTCAGCTACTTTTCTTATGTATCCCTAGCTTAACAATAACCTCAAAAGAGAACCCTTGAAGTAACAAAAACGGCCTACACATTCGTCCTTCTAAGATACGCTTATTCAGTATGTACTTTAGAGCTAAATGGTCTGTGCAGAACTGAAAATGGACTTCCAATAGAATAGATAATGGTGGAACTTCTGTAAATCATACACCATAGCTATCCCTTTCCCCTCTTTGGTGGTATAGTTGTGCTCGGCTTGAGACAAATTCCTAATAGCAAAAAAACCAAGGTGATTGAGATTCCCTTCCCTTGGCTACATAAGCATTGCTCCTAGGGAAATGTTGGATGCATGTACGTGGACATGAAATTCCGAATTCCAATCAGGAAATGTTAGGAGCACTTACCCACTTTTCTTTCAACCTTCCTCTTACGATTCATATATTTATCTAACTCCCTAGTGCATGTAGGTACCTTTGCCCTGATGATGGAGTATACTTCTGCCCCAATGCTTGGATGTGGTTACCCACCACGATATGAGTCATGAAAAGCTGATCCAAAGTACTATATCTATTCTTATATGCTTGAAACATAGTCCCCACCCTCCATTGATATAGATTTTTTTCCACCCATGCTTTGAAGGCTATATCCGCTTTCTTGGTTCTTCTCACTCATTCCTCTGATCTTGCTTGAAACGTCTCAATCTAATATGTAGATAATAGACTCGACATGGTAGTTCGGATAAGTTTTTAAGTGGTTTTCACGTATATGATGAATAGACGTATTATTACGTACGTAATAATGCAGGTCCTAAGGGTGGGATTGCTGCAAGTTTCAAAGTCCCTTGACCTGACATTCATAGTGCATACATAAATGTACTTTAGTTTCATTATGAATCTCATTTATGCACTCTTAAGATAGAGAGATAGATAGGAGATTAACTTAGAAATAGGTTATTAATTTACACGCTTGCTGAAGTAAATAAATTAAGGTTCGATTATTTATATAAGGTTATGCGAGCATTCATTCCCATATCTCCTTCTCTTTCCTCGCAAGTATGGATCCCACTTTCAAATAAACGAACAAAAAATTATAATGTTTATCCATAACAATCTATTTTATGAGAGAATAACAACAATTTTTCCCTTTCACTCAGATAACTTGGTGAGCATAGATGTAGCTTCATCCAGGAAAAATTTGTATATTGGACCTAACAAGTGGCATCATACCTTTCTCATTAGGGAGTTTCTGATCAAGTTATCCAATTATGAGAAGCAAGAAATCAGCACAATAGGTGGAAAGAAAGAAATTCTAGTAATGGTTAGGAGTTGCAGAACCATACGTAGCAGATTTCGAGCAGTGGGAAACAAATCTAGCTTAGTGTCTATGGAAATTTCAGAAGTGCTACTAGATAATATTTCACATATGATAATAGTGCGATAGCTGGTCCAACCACACCTTAGGTCCGTGATTAATATTTTGAATCTTCTTGTTTTGTCGTTAAGAGTCTATTATAACCAATCTCGTTCCATCTTATCCTCCTAGTGATAAATTCAATCATTTATATGCTCCCAAGCCCTTCTATAAGCCATATTTTTCTAGTCGTATTTTCTCTAGCCAAACCAACCCTCCTCTAAGCGTATTCCTCAAATCACAATGGTTAATATTTATATCTCTCCATGGTCAACAATGACAACTGAGATGCAGGAAAAGGATTACAACTCCGAGGTTCTTAGTAGCGGTATGCGAGAACATATTTCTTCGTTGTCATGGGGACGACTCCACTTGGAATTAGTGGAAAAACAATATGGGGATGATTGCAATGGTAGGTTGGCAGGGATATGGAAAAATAAATATGCGTACGTAGAAGGAAGTACAGGGTGAAGTATCAGAACTCTAATCCTTCTACCACTTATTAAATGGTCTTTATTGAAGTGTTCCACATCGCATCTCCGGTTGTTCCAAAGATTCTTGTTCCAGTAGGTGCAACCTTTAATTTTCCGCCTTCGAGAGAGAATCCTTCTGAAACACTATTGAGGAGCTCAGAAGCATAAAAGAAAGCGATAGATAGAAATAAACGGTAGATTTAGACGCTGATCCTAGGTTCCATAAGGGCTAAAAACCATAAGGGAGAGGAATAGACCTAATTGTTCATGCTTGAACCCACCTCATAGTTACTTGTTCTACCATAATTTACTTACTACCTTCACCATAGGGGAGAGACAAAGTGTTTCCTACCCCAACTCATTTATTCTATCAGGAATATGAGGGAGGGTAGAGAGTAGCTGCTATGAAGAAGAAAAATCCCCTATTTCCCACAAATTATTTCACTACCGTACTACCTAGACCTGTTATACCTGTACCACTGGAATGAATCACTTAGAGGCCACTACTATAAACCTTTTAGAAGTACCGGATGGATAGATGTATGGTGGTAAATTAGTTGGGAAACACTTTTAGTTGCATGGCATGATGGTTTATTAGGCCAAGAGGGTTTCACTTTACCTAAGATTGTTTCACTACCACAGATTGGTTCTCAACAAGCAAGAGAAGCATCTTTGAATGGATGGGATTGTGGTTCAATGGCATTGAGCTTGTTTTATGGTTGGTTTGTTGCAGGCTCCCCTATTGGCATTGACACAAGCCAATAGGAGGCCAATAGAAGAAAACACCCCATCTGAGATGCTTTTCTAAAATGTCACCATAAAATAAGATGATCAGGTGAGAAATAGACCTTTTTAGAGTCTTTTTTCATTGCCATTATTACATATATAATATGACAACACTTCCCGTTAGCAGGACTAACTCACGAACCAACCAACCAAGAAAGGACAAGTGAGTGCCTCATTTATGAAGTGAAACTTCAGGACATTTAGTGACAACAAACACTTACTGAAGTTAGGAATTAAGAGGTACCATAATAGGATATAGTTAGCCTTACCCCGACGAACATTCTCTAGAAGAGCTTCATGGCTACTGCGAGAATAGGATTAGACTAGCCAACCTCAATTTAGCTTTATACCATAACAAAACCCTAGGACGATAGAGTGAGAGAGGATTGATCCTAGCCCACAGCTTTGAAGAAACACCATATTACAATTTGAATTGATTCAATCACCCAACACACTCTGAGGAATCTACTTGCCTAATGACAAATGCATGAAAGATACCGCTTACCTAGTTCCAGTCTACTAAGTTTCACCCGTTTACCCAATGGCTAAGGTAAAGGTAGTTGGTCACCCAACAACGGAAGTTCTAATTAATTAGTCAGTGGAGATTACATAATATCCACTTATATTTGATCGACATCTAAAACCATAAGCATGTCAACTCGAAGCACCCTACACAGTGTATGTTTATCCAATACCATCATCTAACCCAACAACACCAGCAACGTATCATGTTCTAGGCCCATCATCCATCTCTTGACCAACATCAGTGTAGATAAAATATCCACTTATACCTCAGTGGAAGAACACCATTCTCATCATTGGATCTTCCTAGAATGCTCATACACCTAACTTGTTATTAGTACCTATTAATGGTGGCTGCTAGTACCTATTAATCTAGTTATAGGCAAGGGAAGGAACAAATCTATAGGTGATGAGATTGTACAACAAGTGATTTAGTTAATCCATTAGTTGATTCAGCAACCATTGAAGTAGTTGCAGATACATACCCATACCCATAAATCTAATCCAACTATATAGGACCAATAATTTATCTCCCACCACCTCCAATACCACCAGTAGTACGAGCAAAAAACCATCCACAAGAAAAGTAGATGATTTTTCGGTTGAATATGTAATTGACTCTACAGCAACAGGTTCCACATAAGTACATCTTATCGATTAAGCAAATGAACTAGTGCCTTGTGATCGAGATGATGACCTTAGTGATCGAGTTGTGGATGATCCATATAATGACACATATAGGGAACTAACCACTACGCATGGAGAATGGGAACTAACCACAACATTAGATAGAACCACCTAATGTAGTGATAAAGATAGTGATCAATATGAATATGATGATTTTAGGTCTAGAGGTGAACAAGCTGAAGGAGCTTTTCGTGATCGATATAGAGTTAAAGGACCACCACTAGTGATAGTAGTAGATATAGCACCAAAAAAAATAGATCATGTTGGTCCAGCACCAATAATACTAATAGAGCTAAGAATGTAGGTCTCTTTATCAAGAGAAAACACAAAGGCTACAGACATAGTGATAGTACCTCGATCCTTTCCATTTCGAGATAGAGAGCCAGAGTCCTACTTTCATGTTAGAGAGCGAGATCCAGTTAGTTCCACATCTGAACCATATCCAGTCGCACCAATAGAGTAAGAAATAACAATTGTAACAAGATTTGATCCACTAGTACCACTCGCAGCATATCCAGTAGGTAGATTAGTAGCAAAGTAACCGTCCTTATCACCATTTGCAGATCATGTAGGTTGAGAACCAATCCCAGTCATTGAAACACCAAGAGAATTGACAAGAGCAGTAGTAGACTCCTATGTTTATCCAGTAGATTAAGAAATGAGCTAGGACCAACAACATCTAATCCAGAAACTAAGTTAACACCAAAAGCAAGGGAAGATCAAGACATAGTAGTAACACTAACCAATAAAGTAGCACCCATAGTAGAAAGAGATGGAGATGCATTTGGTGTAGTTTAAGTAGTTCCATTTCTAGATCAATACCTAGAACTGGATAAAGAACCAAGCCCAGAGATAGCCCCTAGTTGACTAGTAATAATGTATCGCCATGGTCACCATTTTATATCCCTTGCTACTCCAGTGCTATCATCCCCATTTCTATTCCTTGCTAAATCATTGTATGAGATGGTCCATCCAAAAGCTAACATAATAGGATGATAAATGTTCACAACTGCAAGAACATAAGTATAACTAGGTGGTAAGGCATAGGTTTAATAAGGTAATGCATGGGAAGTATCCAAGTGAGTAGTTGCTTAAGAAATAGCATCAGCAAAGGAAGAAGAGCTATTAGTGAGAGTTTCTAGTCCAATTAGAACCATTATAGACCCAGATCAGGAGGCAACATTTCTGAACTCTGTAACAACCCCATATCTAGATCACATAGAAAAATGGGGAGAAAGAGTACGCTTTAAAGATAGTTGACCCAGAATCTGTTCATATGGAAGCAGTAGTAATTTCCACTGAGCGACATGCAATGTGAATCTCGGGTGCACTTTAAACATGGGTACCTATAGGGTACAAAATGGGAGGGGAATGACCAGATGTTGTAGGTGTCAAGTCCATTAGGGATAATGAACACTCCTAAACCCTAGATAGCCAAAAAAGAAGTTATATGAGATATAGGAAAGCTACAGGAACTACTGGACAAAAACAAACTTAGGCCACACCCTTAATTGTCAATAAAAACACAATGGAGGAGAGGATGCGTAATATCTCGACCACCGAGAGAGGTAATCTCATCAATGATAATAATATACTGGTGGAGGACATGAATACTTAAGATCAAGATGTAAAGTAAGAAGTATAACTAGTAACAAAGCAAGCATAAACAGAGCTGGAGGCTAGTCCATAGCTTCTCATCTGAGATTGATAACCATAGGCAGTTTCGGATCCGGTCCTAAAAGATATAGAAGCAATTTCAACACCAAGAAGTGTTGTTCAGATCGGGGAAATTAGGAAAGAAAATAAACATTCAGTTATACATTAACCAAGAAAAGAACATAACTAACTGTTAAAATAAAACCAAACACACGAATAGAAACACAGGATTTATGTGGCAAAACCTTGACAGGGTGTCAAGGAAACATCCATATAACTACTATTTCAGTATAAAAGTAACTAGTTACATTTTTACACAAATTTACTTAATTCGTTGTCAAACTTCCAACAAGAATATCAGTGTCTTTATCAAGTTTCTCGAGCAAATTCAATTTGAGTGCAAGATCCCTTCCAGTTGTTATAGAGCCATATACTATGCAAAGAGACCATCTCAATCAGTAGTTACCTCATGGTTATGCCTATCCCCATTTAGAGAACAAACAGTAACAGGGGCAGTTGCATTATTATATTTAGTTGTGAAAGGACCAGAACTGAAACTATATATACATCGAGGAGTTGATTCACCAGCAAATGATCTAGCATCTTTAGGTAATAATATATCTATGCATGCAGTGGCAACAATGACAAAAGTAGGAGCATTGATTCCATTATATGAATGATGGATCCGATCCTCCACACACTTATCGGTAGCAGATATCACGTCCCTATCCAATCTGCCAACAGAGGGCCCCATAAACAATCGTTCGTCCACAAAAGTAACCCATCTGGGGTAGCAGGTGTGGTCCAAAAACGTAACTGGTTGTGTAACCCCTTATAATAAGTCTAAAAGGACGCGAGTATATAACAACAATAGGCTAAAAACAGAGGTCGTGTGAAGGAAGTACCACTGGCTAGCCTGTCTCAGTGGTCACCAAGAGTTTGGGTGGGGATTAATGAGGAATACATATGATGGTGGATATATGGTGGGGCATGTGGGTGTGTCCTAGAAGTAGTTGAAATCGAATGGAGACAAACACAATTGGCCATGGGTTCAATATTTGTTTTGTCCTATCATCATGAAATGGGCTCCACATGAAACATGGGTCTCACTGAACTAACAAGTGGTGATGCTTGTTCAACTTACCAAGCTTCACTTGTTCCTTTTTCAAGTGGAATACTTACCTTTAGATTATTTATAGCTTTTTCCTCAATTGGTTCGACCAAGACATAGATTCTTTTATAGCTTGATAGGATATTTAGTAGCAACTCATAAGACAAGATTATGAAATATCTAAGAAAGTAATACTAGTAGATAAGTAAGTAATAACAAGATCAATGGCAATGTCTTTAAGCATAACTGCTCTTATTTATCTGTAAATAAATCTGATCTTGAAGTGGAGGTCAAGTCAGATCTATTCTTTCCTCCTAATAGTTTCTTTGTATATGATGCCTTTTGTATCTGATGCTTTAATGACTTGATGATTAGGGATAGATGACTCAATCTTGACGTCATTCAAAAGTGGTCGTAGTGCATCAAATAATAATAAGGAATGCATTTCTTTCTCATTTCTCTCAGATTAGTTACCATTTGACTCATAACATCCCTACCCGGCTGGAAGACAATTACCTACCCTATTCCTTATGAAACTACCTATCTGTTGGATATTAGCTGGGAGGTACAATAAAGGCCCATAAAACCCATTAGAAAAAGACCAGAAAAACCAAGCCAGGTATCTCTTATCGAGTGAAACTGCACTATTAGGCTTCTAATATCAATTACGCCCCAAGTTCACCAGCA
Source organism: Pinus tabuliformis (assembly GCA_031772625.1). Lineage (NCBI taxonomy): Eukaryota > Viridiplantae > Streptophyta > Pinopsida > Pinales > Pinaceae > Pinus > Pinus tabuliformis. Next base: position 1,019,454,161 of record CM062809.1, on the reverse strand, counting down.
AGGTTTTCTCATCTGCTAGAGTATGGTTTTTCATTAGCAGCACAAGTAGACTATTGTTGTTCATCAGTAGCAGTAGGGTTTGTTCCTATAGTGGAGCAGCACCATGCAACCTATCTTTGTTCCCAGAACCAGGGGGACCGTCATCTTAGTCTTACCCTAACAAATGGGAACATGATATCTAGCCTGATTATTACCCATGACCACTACCCAAAGTTAGCCCAATGATTAGGAGCATGACATGAAGTTATCCAATAGAACATGATATGAAGTGGAGATTATTCAAGTGGAATTATGATGAGAAGTCATATTCGATAAGTTGGATTGTTGCTATGACTTACATTACCTAGAATAGGACCACCATGATCTTTCACAAGTATGATCACTCTTATTCTCTATGATCAGTTAGTATGACTATATAACCTAGTATGACTCTTTGCTAATATCAATATGATTATTCGATATGACATTCACTATGAAACTAGCAAGTCATTCCCTATTCAAAGTAGATTTGAAAGAACTGAAGTGAGTTAGCTGGAGGAGGTTGTATCTAGTGGAGTCAAAGAGGATTATTTGGTTATAAATAGTATTGCAAGGAGGAGCTATCTATAGTATTTTTAAGATGACTACAAAAGATTAGGCCTTCCCCTTTATTCTATTAGTATAGCTTGGTATTAGGAGAGCTTAAACTACCGGATGAAGGAGGTAGATTTATTCCTTGCTCGCATCCCACGGGTGGATAAGATGAATTTACAGGTTCTTCCACTTGATATCTTGCTTCAACCCAATTAATAAGCATTGGTTAAACTAAGTAAATTTATCTACATATCTCAACTACTTTTATTATGTATCCCTCACTTAACATAACCTCAATAGGGAACTCCTAAAATAACAACAACCACCTACAAATTCATCCTTCTAAGATACACTTATTCACCAAGTACTTTAGAGCTGAATGGTCTACATAGAATTGAAAATGGCCTTCAAATATAATAGATAACGGTGGAACTTTTGTAAATCATACACCATCGCTGTCCCTTCCCTCTCTTTGGTGGTATAGTTGTGCTCGGCTTGAGACAACGTCCTAATTGCAAAAAAAATACGGTGATTGAGATTCCCTCACCCTCGTTATGCAAGCAATGCTCCTAGGGAAATGTTGGATGCATCTACATGGACATGAAATTCCACATTCCAATTAGGAAACATTAGGAGCACTTACCCACTTTTCTCTCGGCCTTCCTGTTATGATTTATATATTTATCTAACTCCCTAATGCATGTAGGTACCTTTTTCCCGATGATGGAGTATACTTTTGCCCCAATGGTCGAATGGGGTTACGCACCCCAACATGAGTCATGAAGAGTTGATCCGAAGTCTACTATATCTATTATTTTATGCTTGAAAGGTAGTCCACACTGTGCATAAATATATTTTTTTTTCCACCCATGCTTTGAAGGGTATGTCCGCTCGCTTGGTTCTTCTCACTCAATCCTCTGATCTTGCTTGAAACATATCAATTAAATATGTAGATAGTAGACTTGACATGGTAGTTCTCATAAGTTGTTAAGTGGTTTTCACGTATACGATGAATAGATGTATTATTACATACATAGTAATGTGGGTGATAATGGGGGGATTGCTGCAAGTTTCAAAGTCACTTGACCCGACATTCATAGTGCATGCATAAATGTACTTCAGTTTCATTATGAATCTCATTTATGCACTCTTAAGATAAGGATATAGATAGGAGATTGACTTGAAAATGGGTTATTAATTTACATGCTTGCTAAAAGTAAATAAATTAAGGTTTGATTATTTATATAAGGTTATGCGAGCATTCATTCCCACATCTCCTTCTCTTTCCTCACAAGTATGGATCCCACTTTCAAATCAACGAACAAAAAATTATAAGGTTTATCCATAACCTTATATAAATACCCATTACAACGAAGTGTTTTTTTATATAGAATACCCCATCTCCAATGCTTTTCTACATCAGATTCAATAGAATCAAACTTGTTGCCCCAACATACTGGGTTTCGGAGTCTGGAAGAAGGCATGAGAGTGAAGTCAATCGGGCTTTACAGAATAGACCTTTGACAAGATTTTTGAATCACTGTTATTACATGTATAACAGAAACCTTTGACCCTTTCAACCTAGTATCAATCAGCAAAACAATACCTCTTAGTCTTGGTTCCACACTACCTTCAACCAATAGCATAGGGAAGTTTAATTTGAGCTTAGATAATTTCTTTGCTAGCTGAATGGTTTTGGATTATTTTTCTCCATCAAAACAGAGAGGAGAGAAGAGGTTGAATGGACCGGCGTGAGATTGATAGGAGATGAGACTTAGTTCTTCCAACCTACCCCGACTAGGTGGATGGATGGAATTCTTTAATGGGAAATCACATCATAATCTCTCAATAATCCACTTACCTAGGGAGAATTGACTTTAATATCACCGAATAGATGATTCTTGACCTACGCTAACTACTTGGTTTAGAGCTCTACACTCGCTTTCCAAAGGCTTTGAGTCATTCCATTATGAAATCAACATTTCTAGTCTTGATTACTTTATCGTATGAAAGGTGGGCAATGGAGGTTTTATCTAATAGTAACCAAACACTTTTAGTCACATGCATGCTCCTGTTGTATTGTACCCATAGGGGGTTTACCTCTAACTGCTTATATCTTTAACTGGTGTTTCACTATGCTAGATTACTTTGGATTATGGATCATCTAAAAACCCCGTTGGGAAGGTTTTATTTGATGGGGGGAAGAGTGGATCGATGGCCATGGTTTAGTAGCTCATGTATGATAGTGTGGGTGGATCTTGACATTTCAAAGATCTTTTACTCCTAGATGGATATGTATTGTTAGATCTAATTATCAAAATCATATTATGGGACAAGACATGCTTCATACTATAGGAGGGATATTATCTGGTGGATTGTTGTTCATACATCTTTGGGGAGCCTAATTTTGATAAATGTGACAACTTTGTGATTGCTAGGACATGTATTGTTGATGCCCAGACCCACATAGATTATCTTTTCACACTCGTCTTACTTTGGAGGGACTGTTATTAGACCCTTCAAGTACGATCGAAAACCTACGATGATGGGATGGAGTACCAATCCTTCAGTATAACAAAATTAACACTCGGGGGAGAGTCTTTACAAAACTTAATTTGGATGGACAGGCTCCATTTGGTGAGGTATTCCAAGTAGGCCCTATAGAATTAGATCTTTGGAGGCGCTGCTAGAATATAATAGGAAAGGAGGAAAACCTTGAATTGTTTAATCATTTGATTGTTTATTAGCCATGGGAATTTGAATCACTACATTATACCTTACCTTGGAAAGACTATAAACTTGCCTGAAAGGAAAGGAATGGCTTTCTATGGACAGAACTAGCTACATGCCTTACAACAGAATGAAAAGACCAAGTAAGATCAATACAAAATCTTATTGGACTTTATGCCAGCGGGGAGGAGAGGAGAGAGCTTATCGAGGATGGCTTGGATCATGGGAATTGGCAATCATGATACCTTACCACCTTATACCACCTTCAAGACACACTTTCTATTTACATCCACCCTAGTTACATGCTAATAAGGGAGGGAACCATGAACACCAAGAGAAGTGCCCGATCAGATCAGATGATGTGGGAATTGAAAGAAATGCTCTTAGTCATACACTTGCACTAATAGAATTTCATTTTGGAAAAACCAATATGGGCACCTAGACCCATGATAACCACATGTTCTAGTATAAGAAACACCCCCTATCAGATTCCTTTTCGAATTCACTAGAATCAAACTTGTTTCCCCTAGTGCTTGAGGAGCACAGAATCAATCATTGAACATGCAAGTCGATCTGGCTTCAGAACATATAACTTATATGATTTTTTTCATTTTTTTTATTATGTATATAATATGAGAGAGATATTTTTACTCTTACATGACTTACTGTACAGTGCAACCAAGCCAGGAAGGATACCTTCTTCTTTCACCAACCTTGAACTTCACAACATGGAGTGTTGCCCGACAACCATTAAGTCATGAATATGAATCCGGATCAAAATTGGATGTTCCTTTATTTTATTACTCTTACTCTTACTTCAACCCCTACCCTACCCCTACTCACATTCTATGGAAGGAAGGGAAGAAGAGTTTCATCACTATTGCACTAGATATTTCTTTTTTCAGGTTGGGTGGGATTAGACACCTTACATTTCTGTTAATATAGCCTCAGACTAAAAATTTAACACTACATCAGCCAAGAATACCCCACGTAGGGAGGCAGGGGCTGATCTTTCTATTTTACCTACACGAACTTCTTAGACCTCAAGGGAGCCCACGAAGTGGAATCACAAAGTGTTCATGACAAGTTGAGCCTTCCTTATAAGCATAAGCCATGGATGGAATTAGTTCATCACTGGATCGTTGGATCGAAATGTGGAATAAACATAGGATTTATAATCGCTTCATGAGAAGACCTTTTAAGTACTAGATTGATGGCATGGAGAAACTTAGCCCAGGAAGGAATGAGACCCATAAGATCAGGACCTATAGGAGACAGGATTACATTACATTCTCTTGTTTAGACCATATACTTGCCTGAATTATATTCTCTCTACCATCCTACATTAGGTCACACAAGCTTTAGGAGGAACTCCTAGAATATAATAGAAAGATTTTCTTTAATCATTGGATCAAAATCAGAATGAAGAGAAGAAAGAGCCCTTACCACCTTGGAGGGAGAACACTTATATATCTATGCCATAGCTCTTAAAAGCCAACCCTTCTAGTGAGAGTAAACCCTAAGTAGTCTAGAAAGCCAACCCTATCCATGCATTATTAGCCATCTGTTTAAGCCCCACTACCTACAACTTCCACCCATGGGCTTCAGCGAGAGACTCTCGGCTCTCCAAAGAATGTGTTTAAGGCATAAATGCTAATCCTCGGTGAGTGGTCTTCCTTCTTGGTAGTTGGGGGGCTTTCTCGTAACCCTCATCTCGCTACCCTTTGCCTTGGAAAGAACCTTTAAACCTATGCATCAGACCTACTACCTTTTCTAAGTGGAAATATAGCCTTGGAAACAACCTTTGACTGAACACCCTCCTACCCGCTTTTTACCCTCTCCATCTGAAAGAAGTAAGTTCAACATAGTAGAATGAGTTCACCATCCACATTTAGTTAGCTCATTTCCCATAGAACATGACCTCAATGAGCTCTCAGTGGTTAGCTTCCAGTCAGTATGATTTATGTCCATATGATGTCCGCATGATGTCCATATTATGTGCACTTTTAGGTTTCCATATTCAGTTGACATTACCCATTATCCTTTCACTTTACAATACACATACACAGTGCCTACAGATAAACAACCCAATATGAATAACACTTTCACTTACTGAGTGGATAACAACCATTGTTTTTGGTGAGGCCAGAAAAAGAAAGGATTAACTTATGATATTTTGTAATAAATTTGATTTAGGTGAGAACCACGTAAAAACAACCCACGTGTTGGGAAAAGGCGGTCACCAAATGACGTGCAACAGATAGATTGATTTCCAATTTGGAGGGACGTGGGTGGAAAAAAATAAAAGAAAATAAAATAGATAAGCTTATATATAATTCATGATGTTAAGGCACCTAAAGAATGCCTATTTCAGGTGGGCTTATGGTATCTTAAACAACACCATTTGGAGAAGGAACAAAGTAGTCAGCTCGGAACAAATTCTCAAAACATTGGAAGTCACCATTTCTTTTACCAATAAACTCAGTTTGATTTTGTCCGAGGCACCCCTCTCATCAAGGATACTTAATTTCATTTCTTTATTACTCACATGGAATTTCATTAAACTTCTCTATGTTTGATTTGGTGGCATTGATTTGATTGCTTCTTTAGCCCCTCACCTCTAATATTTGCATTTTTCCTTTGACTTTATGACTTAAGCATCAAAAAGGCCATGGGGGTGATTCTTTTATGGCCCCCAATCCCATAGGTGTGCGAGTTTGCATCAGTTCACATTGGATAAGGATATTTTAGGAACGCGCACCCCTTATAGAAATAGATGAGGAGAAAATAACTACTGTTGTTAATCAATACAATGGGATGCCTTACTTATTTGTTGCGATTCAAAGAGACAATACACTTCAATTTGTTAGAAAATGATATATTATAGAGAAATGGAACACATAAAATATATTGCAAAAATATAAACAAAGAAAACACATTAAACAAGAGAGACACATAGATACATGGCTCACCAAGAAAAGTAAGCATCCTAATCACCATATGCAGATCATCCAGGTCGAGAACCAATCCCAGGCATTGAAACACCTAGAGAAATGACAAGAGCAGTAGTAGACTCCTATGTTTATTTAGTAGATTAAGAAAATGAGCCAGGACCAGCAACATATTATCCAGACCATAAGCAAGGGAAGATCAAGACCTAGTAGCAACACTAACCAATAAAGTAGCACCCATAGTAGAAAGAGGTGGAGATGCGTTAGGTGCAGTTTAAGTAGTTACATTTCTAGATCAATACCTAGAAGCGGATAAAGAACCAAGCCGAGAGATAACCCCTAGTTGACTAGTAATAATGTATCACCATGGTCACCATTTTCTATCCCTTGTTACTCCAATACCAACATCCCCATTCCTATTCCTTGCTAAATCGTTGTCTAAGATGGTCCATCCAAAAGCTAACATAATAGGATAATAAATATTCACAACTGCAAGAACATAAGTATAACTAGGTGGTAAGGCATAGGTTCAATAAGGTAATGCATGTTAGTTTGACAATGAATTAGTAACTTTAGGTAAAATGTAAATAGATAGTTTTATATTGAATAATTAGTTATGTAACGATAGTTGGTGATATAAAACTATCAAATTCCCATGAAATGTAGTGCGGAGATTGATTGTTAATTCCAATTCAGTTACTTATTCAGTTTCATGTCTTGGCTATTGAGTTTCTGGTTTTCTTCATTATTTCACTTATTCATCCTACAAGTGGTATCAGAGCTCCGAGGGCGGTGCCTAGGCGTGAAAGAAAGTGAAAGAAAGGCGGTTGTTTGAGGACCTGGAGCAAATCCAACCTGCATGAACCTGCCTGAGCGTGATCTGGAGCAAATCCAACCTGCGTGAACCTGCCTGAGCGTGATCAGAGCGTGTGCTTTGAAGAAAGGCGGTTGTGCGTTGGAAAAAAAAGAAAGCAACCTGCCCTATGTAAGAAAACAATAGACCTGATAATTTCAGTGATCAATGTTGGCTGAGTGTGTAGCTGAACGTGGCTGAATGTGTGGCTGAGCAAGTAGACCTCCATGCGTGAAGGAGCCGAAGTTGCCGCCTCCATGAGAAAGCCTATCCGTGCGTCCCTGCGTGAAGTGCCAGATTGTTGTCCAGAGTGAGACTGAGGCTTTTTTTTCTTTGCTACGTGAAGGAGCCGAAGTTGCTGTTAAAATCCGGGTATTTTTTAAATTTAAAGAATTTTTTGTTTAAAGGGGTGAATGTGAGAAAAATAGGAGAAAAGAAGACATTTTTTTTTGGGAAAGGAGAAAAGAAATTTTTCTTAAAAAAGGGTTTTCTTTGAATTTGAAAAAAAAATAGAGGTAGAGGTTTTTCCCTCGAAAAATTATTCAGCAATTGAACTAGGGAGAGTTAAAACTTGGAAATCCTTTGTTGGCATTGGATATTTTTTTTTGGAAGAAGAAAATTGAAATATTTTTTTTTAAAAACCCTAGACTGAAGATTGAAAGTTTTAGAAAATGGCCAAGATGTCGAATGCAAAATTCGAGGTGGAGAAATTCACCGGAAAGAGCAATTTTGCTCTTTGGAAATTGAAGGTTAAGGATCTACTTGTGCAACAAGGGTTGCACAAGGCATTGGATGGGGCAACTAAGAAACCTGCAACCATGACTACTTTAGACTAGTAGGACTTGGATGCCCGAGCTCTCAGTACCATCTGCTTATGCCTAGTGGATGTAGTTCTCTTCAACATTGTTGAAGAGACTATGGCGTCAGGATTGTGGGAAAAAATTGAAAACCTCTATATGATAAAATCATTAACCAACAGAATTTATCTGAAACGACAGTTATACAGTCTTCGAATGAAAGAAGGTTCAAGCGTTGCAGAACATTTGAATGTTTTTAATACTCTAATTTGTCAATTAACAGATATGGAAGTCAAAATACAGGAAAAAGGTAAAGCCATAACCTTGTTGTGTTCTCTGCCTGAATCATGGGATCACTTCGTAACTTCGATCAGCTTCAGCTCTGCTAATTCTTTGAAGTTTGAATCAGTCATGGGAGCTCTTCTGTCTGAAGAAGTTCGAAGGAAATCCAGCACTGAAATGGCTACATCAAAAGCCATGGTCGCTAATGGACGCTCAAAGGAAAGGGAGAAAAACCAAGGGGGTCTTCCAGGTCGAAATCGAAGGGCAAGAAGTGTAAGGCAAAATGTTGGAAATGCGGTAAAGTTGGAAACTTGAAGAAGGTCTGTTGGTAACAGAAGGAATCCGAGAACCCGATGAACGAAGCGAATCAGGTCGATTCAAGTATGATAGACGAAGTTTTATCTGCGGAAGAATTATGTATGGTAGATGAAACTTCACCTGAATGTAATGTCTCTCGGGATTTTGATAGCTGGCTATTGGACTCTAGTGCTTCGCATCACATGTGCCCACATAGAAATTGGTTTACTTCGTATAAAAATGTAAACGATAGTTCTGTGTTTATGGGTAACAATGTGTCATGTGAGACTATTGGGATGGGAGATATCAGGATTAAGATGTATGATAACACAGTTAGGAAACTAACTAGTGTTAAACATGTACCTAATTTGAAGAAAAATTTAATCTCTTTGGGAGTGTTGGATGCAGATGGTTATAAGTTTACAGGTCAGGATGGCGTCTTGAAAGTCTTTAAAGGAGACCTTGTGGTTATGAAGGCAGAAAAGGTCGGAAATCTTTACAGGTTAAGAGGAAGTACTCAGATCACTGAAGTAGCGGTTGCGTCAGAAAAAGAAGAAGCAGGTACTCGTTTATGGCATCGGCGTTTGGGTCATATGCGCAAGAAAGGTATTCAGATATTGATGAAACGTAAATCTCTTTCTGGTCTAAAATCCTTAAATTTAGATTTCTGTAAACATTTTGTGTATGGAAAACAGTGTAAACAGAGATTTAAAGTTGGAATTCATAATAGTAAAGATGTTTTAGACTACATTCATTCTGATCTGTGGGGCCCTTCCCCTGTTGTGTCATATGGAGGTGCATTGTATTTTTTAACGTTCATTGATGATTACTCCCGTAGAGTTTGGGTCTATATTCTAAAAAGGAAAGTCGATGTATTAAATTTCTTTAAACAATTTAAAGTAATGGTAGAGAAAAGAACAGGCAAATATATTAAATGTCTAAGAACTAACAATGGTGGTGAGTTCATTTCTATTGAATTTGAACAATACTGTAACGATGAGGGCATTGTTAGACACAAAACTATTGTTTATACTCCTCAGCAAAATGTTGTTGCTGAGCGTATGAATTAGACTCTTATGGAAAGAGCCAGAAGCATGATCAGCAATGCTAACTTGCAAAAGGAGTTGTGGGCAGAAGCAGTATCTAGTGCTTGTTATTTAGTTAACAGATCACCTTCAGTAGAAATTGATTGTAAAATTCCTGAAGAAGTTTGGATAGCTCAGTCTTGTGATTATTCTCATTTGAGGATATTTGGCTGTGATCCTTACTCTCTTATTCCAAAAAATCAACGTTCAAAATTAGATCCAAAGCCGTAATGTTATGTCTTTGTTGGGTATGACTATGCAGTGAAAGGATATGGGTTGTGGGATCCTACATTGGGAAAGATAGTCATTAGTAGAGATGTAACATTTGATGAATCCTCTTTGTTAAAATCAAATGTTGAAAGAATTGAACATGAATAGGTATCGCCGTGTCAACGAGTTCAGTTGGAGGCTAGACCTTTCGGTGACAGTCGAAAGGAAGGAGAGACTTCTGGAGAAAAAGGTGTTGAAGACATAAAGGAAGCCGTTGAAGCTTCTGAACCAGTGCAAGTTTCTGAACCAGTTCAGCAACCAGTTGCTCTGAGAAGGTCTACAAGGGAAATGAAAACTCCCAAAAGGTATGAAGATTCTACTTCATCTTGTGCTTTGATTACTGAAGATGGGGAACCTTCTTGTTATCAGGAAGCAATAGATGATACAGATAGTGAGAAATGGAAAATGGCTATGGAAGAAGAAATGGACTCCTTAGCCAAGAACAATACCTCGGATCTTGTAGAGCTTCCTGAAGAGAGAAGTGTTGTTGGATGTAAATTGGTCTTCAAGATGAAATGGAAAGTTGATGGTAGTATTGAAAGGTTTAAGGCACGACTGGTAGCAAAAGGGTATTCTCAGGTTGAAGGTATAGACATTCATGAGATTTTTTCTCCGTTTGTAAAACTTGTTTCTATACGTACTGTGTTGGCACTAACTGCGTTGCTTAATCTTGAGTTAGAACAGTTAGATGTTAAAATAACTTTTCTACATGGTGATTTGAACGAAGAGATATATATGGAACAACCAGAAGGTTTTGTATGAGGTTGCAGCAGAAGATTAGTTTGCAAGCTCAGGAAATCATTGTATGGTCTGAGGCAGTCTCCCAGACAATGGTACAAGAAGTTTGATTCCTTCATGGTGAGCCAGAACTTTATAAGAAGTGAGTATGATCATTGTGTGTACTTCAAAAGTGTCAATGGCATATTCATTATCTTAGCTTTGTATGTTGATGATATGCTTATTGCAAGCAAAAGCATGGAAGAGATCAACAGGTTAAAGGCTCAACTCTCTAGGACGTTTGATATGAAGGATCTTGGAGCAGCAAAACATATCTTGGGCATGGAGATACACAGAGACAGGAAAAATGGTAAGCTTTGGTTATCACAACAGAAGTATGTGGAGAAGGTACTTGAAAAGTTCTCTATGAATAATGTGAAACCTGTTAATGTTCCTTTAGCTTCCAATTTTAAGCTTTCTTCGGTTTTGAGTCCTAGAGCTGATGAAGAAAAGCAGTATATGTCTCATGTACCATATGCAAACGTTGTAGGCAACTTAATGTATGCGATGGTATCTACAAGACCTGACATTTCACATGCAGTTGGAGTTGTCAGTAGGTTCATGGCAAATCGAGGTAAAGAACATTTGCAAGCAGTGAAATGGGTGCTTCGATATCTAAGAGGCACAAGTGACCATTGCATCGTCTTTAATGGTAGTGAACGATCAGTCTGCAGATATGTAGATGATGACTATGCAGGTGATTTGGACAAAAGAAGATCTACTACAGGTTACGTCTTTACTCTTGCAGGTGGAGCAATTAGTTGGATGTCAAAGCTTCAAGACATGGGTGCATTGTCCACTACTGAAGCTGAATATATTGCTGCTTTAGACGCCAGTAAAGAAGCAATCTGGTTAAAGGGTCTGCTCAATGAAATTGGAAGAACGCAGGAGAAAGTGAATGTACTTTGTGACAGTCAAAGTGTTATTCACTTGGCTACAAACCCTGCCTATCATAGCAGAACCAAGCACATTGATGTAAGGTATCATTTTCTGAGACATGTGATCGATGGCGGAAAAGTAGCTCTTAAAAAGGTCCATACACGAGAAAATTGTGTAGACATATTCACAAAGCCATCTACAGTAGAGAAGTTGCGGTGGTGTTTAGCTTCTCTTGGCTTGCAGGAAAGATGATGAATGGGAAAATTGTTGTCAAGGTGGAGTTTGTTAGTTTGACAACGAATTAGTAACTTTAGGTAAAATGTAAATAGACAGTTGTATACCAAATAATTAGTTATGTAATGATAGTTGGTGATATAAAACTATCAAATGTCCACGAAATGTAGTGCAGAGATTCATTGTTAATTCCAATTCAGTTTCTTATTCAGTTTCGTGTCTTGGCTATTGAGTTTCTGGTTTTCTTCATTATTTCACTTATTCATCCTATAATGCATGGGAAGTATCCAAGCAAGTAGGTTCTTATGAAATAGTATCGGCGAAGGAAGAAGAGCTATTAGTGAGAGTTTCTAATCCCATTATAATAATTCTAGACCCAGATTAGGAGGCAACATTTCTGAACTCCGTAACAACCCCATATCTAGATCACATAGCAAACTGGGAGAAAGAGTACACTTTAAAGATAGTTGACCAAGAATCTGTTCATATGGAAGCAGTAGTAATTTCCACTGAGCAAGATGCAAAGTGAATCTCGGGTACACTTTAAACATGGGTACCTATAGGGTACAAAATGGGAGGGGAAAGACCAAATGTTGTAGGTGTCAAGTCCATTAGGGCTAATGAACACTCCTAAACCCTAGATGGCCAAAAAACAAGTTATATTAGATATAAGAAAGCTACAGGAACTACTTGAAAAAAATGCACTTAGACCACACCCTTCATCGTCAATAAAAACAAAATGGAGGAGAGGATGCGTAAGCATAGCTTGACCACCGAGAGAGGTAATCTCATCAATGATAACAGTATACTTGTGGAGGACATGAATACTTAAGATCGAGATGCAAAGTAAGAAGTCTAACTAGTAACAAAGCAAGCATAAACAGAGGTGGAGGCTAGTGCATAGCTTCTGATTTGAGATTGATAACCATAGGCAGTTTCGGATCTGGTCCTACAAGATACAGAAGCAATTTCAACACCAAGAAGTGTTGTTTGAATCGGGGAAATTAGGAAAGAAAATAAACATTCAGTTATACATTAACCATGAAAAGAACATAACTAACTGTTAAACTAAAACCAAACACACGAATAGACACATAGGATTTGCGTGGCAAAACCTTGACATGGTGTCAAGGAAACATCCATATAACTGCTATTTCTGTATAAAAATAACTAGCTACATTTTTACACAAATTTACTTAATTCGTTGTCAAACTTCCAACAAGAAGATCAGTATCTTTATCTAGTTGCTCGAGCAAACTCAATTTTAGTGCAAGATCCCTTCCAGTTATTATAAGCCAGATCCTGTGTAGAGAGAGCATCTGAATCAATAGTTACCTCATGGTTATGCCTATTCCCATTTAGAGAACAACCAGTAACAGGGGTAGTTGCATTATTATATTCAGTTGTGAAAGGACAAGAACCAAAATTATCTACACATCTAGGAGTTAATTTACGAGCAAATGATCCAGCATCTTTAGGTAATAATATGTCTATTCATGCAGTGGCAACAAAGACAGAAGTAGGAGCATTGATTCCATTATATGAATGATGGACCCGATCCTGCACACACCTATGGGTAGCAGATATCATGTCCCTATCCAATCTGCCAAGAGAGGTCCCCATAAACAATCGTTCGTCCACAAAAGTAACCCATGTGGGGTAGCAGGTGTGGTCCAAAAATGTAACTGGTTGTGCAACCCCTTATAATAAGTCTAAAAGTATGGGAGTATATAACAACAATACACTAAAAACAAAGGTTGTGTGAAGGAAGTATCGTTGGCTAGCCTGTCTCGATGTTCACTAAGAGTTTGGGTGGGGATTAATGAGGAATACATATGATGGTGGAAATAAGGTGGCGCACTTGGGTGTGTCCTAGAAGTAGTTGAAATCGAATGGAGACAGAGACAATTGGTCGTGGGTTCAATATTTATTTTTTCCTATCATCATGAAATGGGCTCCACATGAAACATGGGTCTCACTGAACTGACAAGTGGTGATGATCACTCAACTTACCAAGCTTCACTTGTTCCTTTTTCAAGTGGAATACTTACCTTTAGATTATTTATAGCTTTTTTCTCAATTGGTTCAACCAAGACATAGATTCTTTTATAGCTTGATAGGATATTTAGTAACAACTAAGAAGACAAGATTATGAAATATCCATGAAAGTAATACTAGTATATAAGTAAGTAATAACAAGATCAATTGAAATGTGTATAAGCATAACTACTCTCTCTTATCTATCACTAGATCTGATCTGGAAGTGGAGGTCAATTGAGATTTATTCTTTCTTCCTGATAGTTTCTTTGTATATGATGCCTTTTGTATATGATGCTTTAATGACTTGATGATTAGGAATAGATTACTCAATCTTGACGTCATTCAAATGTGATGGTAGTGCATCAAATAATAATAAGGAATGAATTTCTTTCTCATTTCGCGGGATTAGTTACCATTTGATTCATAACATCCCTACCCGGTTGGAAGACAATTACCTACCCTAGTACTTATGAAACTACCTATCTGTTGGAGATTAGCTGGGAGGTATTATAAAGGCTCATAAAACCCATTAGAAAAAGACCAGAAAAACCAAGCCAAGTATCGCTTATCATGTGAAACTGCACTATTAGGTTTCTAATATCAATTACACCCCAAGTTCATCAGCAAGGTTTTCTCATCTGCTAGAGTATGGTTTTTCATTAGCAGCACAGGTAGACTATGGTTGTTGATCAATAGTAGTAGGGTTTGTTCCTATAGTGGAGGAGCACCGTGCAACCTATATTTGTTCCCAAAACCAATGGGACCTTAGTCTTACCCTAACAAATGGGACCATGATCTCTAGCCTAATTATTACCCATGACCACTACCCAAAGTTAGCCCAATGATTGCAAGTGATGGGCCCCAAAAATCGATAATTATTTGGACTCATTCAACCTCCTAAATTGACTTAATCCACCATTCTCATTGGTTTATTGCATGTTTTTGATTATTTTTATGTTAATAGAATGAATTTGGTTAGTCATTATGCCAACAAGTCTAATGGGTGCTTTGTGTAGCCTTTTTGGTCAACTTGGAGACAAACTTGAAGGTCTTAATGAGCACTTCGCAGCCAAATTCGTGGGAGAATAAGCTAGAGGATTTGTAGGAAGGTGTCCCCTTCATTTATGGGCCCTTACCTTGAATTCTCCACCATCAGTTCGGAGTTCAAAGGCCACAAAATCAATGAGCACAAGGGCAACCAAGAAAGTCAAGTTGGATTGCTGTTAACTACAAGTCTTGGGCAGCCAAGTCCCTAAATTTTAGGAGGACTGTTGGGTCCTCAAATTGTATAAATAAGAGGGCTTAAGACCTCATTTCAGTTAGTCAATTTGGTTAGCTAGTGGTTAGTCATTTTGTAGCCAGTTAGTCATTTTGTTTTAGCCATTAGTTAGCTAGTTTGCAGTTCGATTTTTATGCAATAGATTAGCTTTGTTTTCAGCTCATGTTCAAGTTCTCCTTGTGAACAGTTTTGATGTAACTCTTCATTCTTGATTAATAAAGATGAATCCAGCTTTGCACCAGCTCTAAATCTTTCTTAGGAGGCTGTAGCTCTTGGGTTTGGGCCCATCTCAAGTGCCCAATACCTCCTTTGTTTATCTTTATGTGTCTTTGTTGCATTCTCATAATAAAATCTGCTATTTAGATTTAAATGTTGTGTTGTTGTTTAGGTTGCTTTTGATGATTAGAAAAGGTTTTTAATGTTCAGATTTGCTTGATAGGTTAACCACAGGGAAGATCTTCAGAAAAAGGCTGCCAAACACCTTGGATCTCACCTCCCCCTTTGTGGAATCATGAGCTGGGACCAATGTGACTTTGCTGCCAACAAAAACGCTGTTTTGCTTTGCCATGCAATTCTTAGTGTTGGAATCCTCATTTGTAAATGTTAATATTAGTAGTGTTAAATGCTTCAGTTGATGATTTCTTAGTGGCATAAGTTAGTTCATGCATTTCATTTTGAATAAGCTGCTCTCCATTCTTATTACTGTTCACTAGATCATATTAGGGTAGCATAACTAGATCTTTGTTTTTTTTTTGCATGTCTTTGTTTTTTCAGTTTGGAAAACCACTTGTAGAGTGCCTATTACCCTTCCTTACTTTCACATACTCCATCCAACCTACCTGCTCCATCCTCTACTTAGAACCCTTGCTTCACGTTTTCCATTCGCTCCCAAAACCCTAATTTTCGTGCAACATTGCTTCACTCTCCCTTGAACAAATCCAATCGCTCCTTAGCCTCATCCACCGAGCCTTAGACCTCTTCACATCCCCATTTCACCTCCATACTCATTCCTCCATCTTTTTCCCTCCATCCATGCTCCAAAATCCCATTTCGAAACATCCTGTAGAAGAATTACAGAACATCCTGTAGAAGACTTACAACACTTCCTGTAGAAACCCCTGCAGACTTCCTGTAGAAGTTCATAAACACGGTTGCATGGCCTCCAGAGTTTGTGAAACTCTCAGAAAGAATGCTAGGGATCCCTTAGACCCTCTCTGTACCATCCCAACCTTTCCCAAAGCATTTCATCCCTTGATCCATCCCTGCACAGTGGAAAACTAGTTAGAAGCACATGCATGCTAATTCCAACAACTTAATCAAAAATACAAAAAGATGTTTTCTTCAGATAGTGATAACTTAGACACATGAATTTTACCTTCCTAGAGGTAATGGCATCTCTTCTGATAGTTTGCATTCTCATTTTTGCATTAGTAGGACTAGTTGGTAGAATTAGGGTTTGCTAGGGTTTACTAGGGTTTCCATGCTTTGTTGGCTTTCAGTTTCCTTTTTGCAAAGTAGGTTAGCTTTCTTCGAGATAGCTTTCGTCCATCACTCATAAAGCTTCTTCTGAGAACATATAGAAGTTGGCTTGAGCCCTAGCAGACTTGTGCCAGCTGACCAAGTGACAGCTGCGACAAGAGCTAGTACTTGTGCATACAGCACCGTCTCTTCCAAGTTTGTACGAACTGTCGGGTTGATAAAATTAGAGATAGGAAGCTCCAGGAGTTGTAGCATTATTGCTACAATACTGGAGCCCACCATCTTTTTGGCGCCGTTGCCGGGGAAGCGTCAGAGTATTGGTGATTGTCGCTTTTCTTCTATTTTCCACTACAATCTTCTGCTAAGTAGTTTATTTCATTTCCATTATGCAATTTCGTTTTTGCAAAAGTAGATTAGCATTTCCCGCTTTCATAGATTAGCATTTCTCGCTTTCATTGATTATCATTTCAATTCCGCAATTTCATTTCTGCAAGCGTAGATTAGCATTTCAATTTCACAAGTGTAGCCTAGCATTTCATTCCTGCAATTTCATTTGAGCAAAATAGATTAGTCCTTTCCTGCTTTCATTTCAATTCCGCATTTTCATTTCAGCAAGATAGTTAGTTGCAGTTCAATCTATTTTAGTTTTGCAGGTAGAAGTAGAAAAAACAAAAAAATCAACCAAAAATATTTCATTTCATGCTTTGTAGGAGTAGAGATAAGTTAGAAAAATGATTGCACAACACCCCCACTGCTTCACACAGCCAACGTTCTTCTTCGATGGCTGTGATGAAAGAACCCTTGGGTGGACATCAAGACATATCTGAAGAAACTCTAGGGGAGAAGAAGAAGAAACATTCCTTTGAAGCAAATGGCTACAAGCAGAAATGTTGGGAGCAGTCCCTTGTCCAAAGATGAATTTGCAAATCAGATCGAAGATTTCAAGAGTGATATGAGGCAGTTTCTTGCCATTCAACTGGATACTTTGCGGATCCAAAAGAAGAAAGAAGAAGCCAAGAGGGCTTTGGCCATTTTTTGTCCTAGGTGCACTACAAAGCATCCTAGGAACGAATGTCCAGTGCACCCTCTAGAAGTGTGTTTCATCTGTGAAGAATACCATCCTACAGATCAGTGCCCTTCCTTGCCCAGAATCAAAGCCACATATCAAAGAGCCAAGGGAGCCACTGAATCACTCTGTTATATGAACCAAAGGAGGCCACATGGACCCGTACCCTACCAGCAGGAACTACAAGGGACACCCGAGACCTATTATGACCCCTATCAAGCCACTTTCATGCCTTCTTGGGGTCCCCCTGCTCATCCTTCCTGGTCTACACCTCCTCCTTGGTCATATCCTCCTTGTTCCTTCACAGATCCATATTATGCCCAACCAGTTGCTCATTCATTTCACTCTTATGCTCAGCCACAGCCTGAGTGGAATGCACCTTATCAAGAGTGGAGGCCCCAGTACAACTCTCATCCCGATCATTTTCCTCCACCACCTGCTCATCCACAACCATCGCCTCCTCCTCCACCAAGGCAACTCCAAATGCCTACCCAACCACAATGCCATCCACCTCCATCTCAATTACACCCCTCCACTCAGTTACCCGTAGCACCATTTCCAAAACCATGCAATGAAGCAGCTCAACCAAATTGCAAAGCTGAGGCACAACATGTGCAAATTACTCCTTTTGAGCTTAATGATGTTCACCAAAGCTCACGAAGAGCCTTGCAAAAAAGAGACTATATTACAAGCATTGAAGGACCACATCCAGCAGAAGAAGATTCAAAAGAAAAGATCAAAGAACCATGGGCTTCACTTGATGAGAAGAAGAGATCACAATCAGAGATCGAGAAAGCCTCCTCATGGTTACCATCAGATCTTCCATGTATTCAAGAGAAAGATCAGCAAAAAGAGGAAGATGAGAAAATCATGGTAGAAGGTGACATGAAGAATGATCCAGATCAGCAAGACGACCAAGGATATCAAAGCTATATTGAGATATGGTTTCAAAAGGTCACTAAGTTGCAGCAGTACTCTCTTCCTCAGCTATGTTTTGTACTTTCAAAGTCAGATCATTTTGTCTCTAAAATTTGGATAGTTGTCAAAGCATGCATTCCGAGCCTTCACATCATTTTTTCTCTAATCTCGATGTGCACATGGCTCCATTGGAAGTATTCTTATACTTGAAAATGATTTTGTTTTTCAAGTAGGGTAGGGTAGAAAAAAGAAGAAAAAGAAAAAAAAAAAGAAAAAAAGAAAAAGAAAAAAAAATTGAAAAAAGAGGAAAATAGAAATCTAAGGTGAAAACCTCCTCGGTGGCGCCTTAGATTGGCTCATTGATTGAAAACCTCCACGAGGCGGTCAATGGGTTGAAAAAAAAAAAAGAGAAAAGAGAATAATATCTTTGGGTGAAAACCTCCCTTGGAGGGGCCCAAGGCAGGCAATTAGGGTGAAAACCTGTATGAGGCGCCCTAGTTGTTTTTCAAAAAAAGAAAGAGAAAAAGAAAAAGAAAAATAAAGCTAATCTCCATTGAATAATTTCATGTTGCAGCAATGACATTGCAGGTTAAAGAAGGACGTTTCATGACAGGAGGAGCACTCAAATCAAGGTCAAAGGACTCTTTCTTGTGCCTTCTACAGGGTGCTCTGTATTTCTACAGGAAACATCCTATAGAACCTTTGGACGAGCCAAATCCAATTTCAAAAGTGAATCTGATGGTGGGAATCTGTTGATTAGGCCTACAAGCACTTGTGTGTCCATCCCTTGCCTTCATCCATCATTTTTTCCACCTCCTTGTGCTTCTCATTGTGCCTCTACAGGAACTTCCTGTAGAAATTGTGGGAAACTAGGCATGCATTTCAAAAAGTGGTTTGGAAAGCATGGTAGCTTCCTCAAGGGTTCAGAAGCCCTCATGCAATATTCCAACTCCTCCTCCATCATCTTCATACCTGCATCACAGCCAAAATTCATTTTGTCATACCATGCAACCAAAATGCAAAGTGCCTTGAAACAAAAACACATAGAGCAGAATTTGTTTTTGCCATAACTTGAAAACCATGCATCCATTTGACAAACCGTTTTATGGGGAATTGTAAAAGGTTGATGACAACATGCCTGAGCAGTTTCATGCAATTCCGGTGCACGGTTTCCAAGAAATCAGCCTCCATCACCATCAGCCATTTTTGTATTTTCTCCATAACCGTGCATCCGTTTCAAAACCTGTTTCATGGGGAGATGTACATGGGTGATAGTAACCTACCCAAGAAGTTTCAGCCGATTCCGATGCACGGTTTCCGAGAAATCGACCTCTGAAATCTTCAGCCATTTTCCATTTTTCTCAAAATCCATGCATCCATTGATCACGAATTTGCTATGGGAGATGCATAATGATGGTAGGAACATGGTCACCAAGTTTCAGATCAATCCGATCTCCCGTTTAGGAGAAATGGGAAAAAGAAGTTTTGGTTTTGTGACCATGCAGCAGCAGCAGCTTGAACGGGCAGAGTTGAACGTGGAAAGGATTGCATGCAACTCAGATCCAGCCAGAGGACACCTGCACAAGGAAAAGAAATCAAAAATCATTAGCCAAGCCTCATGCAATCAAAGGATCCAAGCATGCATCAGCAAGAAGCTTCACAAGCAGCCGTTTGATTTCAGGTACGTGACTAAACCTTGTTCATCTGTTTGCATAGATCTAATATAAAGCAATGCATGAATGAATAAGATGAGTGGATTCAGCCAAGAAGAGAGCCACGTTCAATTGCACTCATCAAGGCAAAAATCACGCAGCATGATCAGCCCTTCACGTGAAGTTCAAAAACAAAACACAGACAGTTGGGGATATTCTAAACTCTAGTGCAACTAATGGAATTGAATACAAGCAGAGAACAAATAGTTAACAACAGCAGTTCATGATAACACAACAGTTCATATGGGCCAGCACACGTCTTTTCCACCTCACTCCACCAACAATCACGCAGAAATTAATGAGCGCATGGAATTTCAAAAATGTCTGCCGCATTCAATTTAGGTTATTCAAAGAGACTAAAAATTCAAACAAAAAATTCTGATAGTTCATCAGAGGGTTTTATGAACCACGGATATGGCAGAAGCAGTGCCTCTAACGTAGAGGAAGGTCAAAAAAATGGAAGGAAAGGGCCTCGTTTCAAGCTGCTTGAGAAATGATCATCGTAAGTTATCAAGGACGACTTCCTTGAGTAGTGATTCATCGGAGTCAGATGATGCTATTCCTACTATTGAGCTACATAGTGATTTGAAACTTCTATTGCAATGCACGTTGCCTTTGTTATGGAGCCAAAATAGTGGGGTCGTTGTTGCTGCTGCTGGATTCCATTGGCTTATGGCTCCAGTTAAGGATGTGAGAAGAATTGTGAAGCTGCTTTTGTTCCTTCCCAGGTCCTCTTACGACTCTTAGTATGTGGTACTATCAAATCTGGCATTTGTTGCAGCAATGCCCTCCTTATTCGAGTCATTCTTTGAATATTTCTTCGTGCAATCTTTTGATACATGCCATATGCAAGAAATCAAGCTGGAGATCTTGTCTCTCATTGCAACAGAATCATCTATTCATAAAATATTGCTAGAGTTTCAGGACTATATTAGGAATCTAGATAGAAAGTTTGCCGCAGATGCAGTCTCTGCAATTGGACGATGTGCTAAAAGACTTCCATCTGTGGCTTTGACTTGTTTGAAAGGTCTCCTGGCGTTGGTTAGACAGAGCTCTATAGCATTGCGGGGAAGAAACTGTGCTGGTAATGAAGAAACTGACAATTCTGAAGGAACTGCTGACCCCAGAAAAAGGAATTTTCCTGGAATTAAGGCAGATTTGGTTTTCCGAGCTGACTGTATGATCACTGGGGATGAGAATTGAGCTCTGTACCTTGTCTATGGAAACCTAAGTCTTCCTTTTATACACGGACAACCAAGTATTTGGGCAGCAAAAGTCTTGAAGCCAAGGAATTCTTGTTCATTAATATCACACAGCCCAGGAATTCTTCCTTGAGTCCAAGGGGAAACCATCAACAACATTTCCTTTTCTAACCAAAGCATAAGGAAAGGAAGCACTCTCACCATGCCAAGGGAATTCATAATTCATCATTATCCATGGTTATCATTTTAGGTTGTTGTGTGCACGTAGACATGGAGTTGATTCACCTCCATAAAAGAAGTTAAGCATTTCCTATTTTCTTCTATAGTCATTAAGTGAATGACAAAAATAAATGAAGAATTTTGGCCAAAGATATCAGCCCTTCTAACAGTGAGGAAGAAGAGCAGGAAGGAGGAGAAGAGGAAGGCTGCCACAGCCTAGCTGAAAGGAGAATCGCCCACAACCAAGCAGGATACAGTGGTGCTGTCTGTTTCTACAGGAAGACAAAGACTGTTCTACAGGAAGACAGAGGACTGTTTCTACAGGAAGCCAGCGAACAGTTTCTACAGGAAGTTTGGAAAAAGGGCAGCAAAAGGAGAAATCGGCCGAGATTTTAGCTAAGGAGGTAGCACCTATGTTGGCCACCCTAAGCACATCCATCCCCTCCATAAACACTCATTTCTTTCAAGGTTCAGGCACAATTTAGTCAAGGTTCAACCTTCTACAGGAAGCTACAGGACTTTCTACAGGAAGTTCTGTGTTTTTACCAAAAACATCCTGTAGAAGCCTTTTGGCAGGCCGGAATCAATTATGGAGAAGGATTTGAAGCTTGAAGTCTATTGAGGAGGCATGCAACCACTCTTTTCTTCCATCCTCCACTGGTTTCATCTCATTTCACCATTGTTTCCGCCATCAGGTTGAATATACTTGCACAATCATACCCAAGCTGAGAATTCTTTAGGAAAAGGAGCAAGTAGTGGGAAGAAGCAAAGAAGCATGGTTTCATGACAGAAAAGAGGACATCACTTCAGAAGCTTGGAATGACAAGGAGGCCACCAGGGCCATCAAAGATGAGGAGAGAGATTGGTTGCTCAGAGGATGAGCAACACTTTCAGTAGGGGGGTGATGATGAGACCCAAAAATGGATAATTATTTGGGCTCATTCAACCTCCTAATTTGACTTAATCCACCATTCTCATTGGTTTATTGCATGTTTTTGATTATTTTTAAGTTAATAGAATGAATTTGGTTAGTCATTATGCCAACAAGTCTAATGGGTGCTTTGTGTAGCCTTTTTGGTCAACTTGGAGACAAAATTGAAGGTCTTAATGAGCACTTGGCAGCAAAATTCGTGGGAGAACAAGCTAGAGGATTTGTAGGAAGGTGTCCCCTTCATTTATGGGCCCTTACCTCGAATTCTCCACCATCAGCTCGGAGTTCAAAGGCCACCAAATCAATGAGCACAAGGGCAGCCAAGCAAGTCAAGTTCGATTGCTGTTAACTACAAGTGTTGGGCAGCCAAGTCCCTAAATTTTAGGAGGACTGTTGGGTCCTCAAATTGTATAAATAAGAGGGCTTAAGACCTCATTTCAGTTAGTCAATTTGGTTAGCTAGTGGTTAGTCATTTTGTAGCCAGTTATTCATTTTGTTTTAGCCATTAGTTAGCTAGTTTGCAGTTCGATTTTTATGCAATAGATTAGCTTTGCTTTCAGCTCATGTTCAAGTTCTCCTTGTGAACAGTTTTGATGTAACTCTTCATTCTTGATTAATAAAGATGAATCCAGTTTTGCACCAGCTCTAAATCTTTCTTAGGAGGCTGTAGCTCTTGGGTTTGGGCCCATCTCAAGCACCCAGTACCTCCTTTGTTTATCTTTATGTGTCTTTGTTGCATTCTCATAATAAAATATGCTATTTAGATTTAAATGTTGTGTTGTTGTTTAGGTTGCTTTTGATGATTAGAAAAGGTTTTTAATGTTCAGATTTGCTTGATAGGTTAATCACAGGGAAGATCTTCAGAAAAAGGTTGCCAAACACCTTGGATCTCACCTCCCCCTTTGTGGAATCATGAGCTGGGACCAATGTGACTTTGCTGCCAACAAAAACGCTGTTTTGCTTTGCCATGCAATTCTTAGTGTTAGAATCCTCGTTTGTAAATGTTAATATTAGTAGTGTTAAATGCTTCAGTTGATGATTTCTTAGTGGCATAAGTTAGTTCATGCATTTCATTTTGAATAAGCTGCTGTCCATTCTTATTATTGTTCACTAGATCATATTAGGGTAGCATAACTAGATCTTTGTTTTTTTTTGCATGTCTTTTTTTTTTCAGTTTGGAAAACCACTTGTAGAGTGCCTATTACCCTTCCTTACCTGCACATACTCCATCCAACCTACCTGCTCCATCCTTTACTTAGAACCCTTGCTTCACGTTTTCCATTCGCTCCCAAAACCATAATTTTCGTGCAACATTGCTTCACTCTCCCTTGAACAAATCCAATCGCTCCTTAGCCTCATCCACCGAGCCTTAGACCTCTACACATCCCCATTTCACCTCCATACTCATTCCTTCATCTTTTTCCCTCAATCCATGCTCCAAAATCCCATTTCGAAACATCCTGTAGAAGAATTACAGAACATCCTGTAGAAGACTTACAACACTTCCTGTAGAAACCCCTGCAGACTTCTTGTAGAACTTCATAAACACGGTTGCATGGCCTCCAGACTTTGTGAAACTCTCAGAGAGAATGCTAGGGATCCCTTAGACCCTCTTTGTACCATCCCAACCTTTCCCAAAGCATTTCATCCCTTGATCCATCCCTGCACAGTGGAAAACTAGTTAGAAGCACATGCATGATAATTCCAACAACTTAATCAAAAATACAAAAAGATGTTTTCTTCAGATAGTGATAACTTAGACACATGCATTTTACCTTCCTAGAAGTAATGGCATCTCTTCTCATAGTTTGCATTCTCATTTTTGCATTAGTAGGACTAGTTGGTAGAATTAGGGTTTGCTAGGGTTTATTAGGGTTTCCATGCTTTGTTGGCTTTCAGTTTCCTTTTTGCAAAGTAGGTTAGCTTTCTTCGAGATAGCTTTCGTCCATCACTCATAAAGCTTCTTCTGAGAACATATAGAAGTTGGCTTGAGCCCTAGCGGACTTGTGCTAGCTGACCAAGTGACAACTGCGACAAGAGCTAGTACTTGTGCATACAGCACCGTCGCTTCCAAGTTTGTACGAACTGCCGGGTTGATAAAATTAGAGATAGGAAGCTCCAGGAGTTGTAGCATTATTGCTACAATACTGGAGCCCACCAGCAAGCATGACATGAAGTTATCCAATAGAACATGATATGAAGTGGAGATTATTCAAGTGGAGTTATGATGAGAAGTTGGATTCGATAAGTTGGATACTTGCTATGACTTACGTTAACTACAACAGGACCACCATGATCTTTCACAAGTATGATCACTCTTCTTCGCTATCATCAGTTAGTATGATTATATAACTCGGTATGACTCTTCGCTAATATAAATATGATTATTCGATATCACATTCACTATGAAACTAGCAATATATTCCCTATTCAAATTAAATATGGAATAACCAAAGCGAGTTAGCTCAAGGAGGTTCTATCTAGTGGAGTCAAAGAGGATTAGTTGGTTATAAATAGTATTGCAAGGAGGAGCTATCTATAGTATTTTTAAGATGACTACAAAAGCTTAGGCCTTCCCCTTTCTTCTATTAGTGTAGCTTAGTATCACGAGAGCTTAAACTACTGGATGAAGGAGGTAGTTTTATTCCTTCCTCGCATCCCACGGGTGGATAAGATGCATTTACAGGCTCTTCCACTAGATATCTTGCTTCATCCCAATCAATAGGCATTGGTTAAGCTAAGTAAGTTTATCTATGTATCTCAACTACTTTTCTTATGTATCCATCACTTAACATAACCTCAAAAGAGAACTCCTGAAATAACAACAACCACCTACAAATTCGTCCTTCTAAGATATACTTATTCACCAAGTACTTTAGAGTTGAATTGTCTGCATAGAACTGAGAATGGCCTTCCAACAGAATAGATTACGGTGGAGCTTTTGTAAATCGTACACCATAGCTGTCCCTTCCCTCTCTTTGGTGGCATAGTTGCACTCGGCTTGAGACAACTTCCTAATTGCAAAAAAAACAGGGTGCTTGAGATTCCCTCCCCCTCATTATGCAAGCACTGCTCCTAGGGAAATGTTGGATGCATCCACATGGACATGAAATTCCACATTCCAATTAGCAAACATTAGGAGCACTTACCAACTTTTATTTTAGCCTTCCTGTTATGATTCATATATTTATCTAACTCCTTAATGCATGTAGGTACCTTTGCCCCAATAATGGAGTATACTTCTGCCCCAATGGTCGGATGGGGTTACCCACCCCAATATTAGTCATGAAGAGTTGATCCGAAGTGTACTATATCTATTATTATATGCTTGAAAGGTAGTCCACACTGTGCATAGATATATATTTTTTTCCACCCATGCTTTGAAGGGTAAGTCCACTCACTGGTTTTTCTCACTCATTCCTCTTATCTTGCTTGGAACGTATCAATTAAATATGTAGATAGTAGACTTGACATGGTAGTTCTGATAAGTTGTTAGGTGGTTTTCACGTATATGATGAATATACGTATTATTATGTATGTAGTAATGCGGGTGATAAGGGAGGGATTGCTGCAAGTTTCAAATTCCCTTGACCTGATATTCATAGTGCATACATAAATGTACCTCAGTTTCGTTATGAATCTCATTTATGCACTCTTAAGATAGGGATATAGATAGGAGTTTGACTTTAAAATAGGTTATTAATTTACATGATTTCTAAAGTAAATAAATTAAGGTTGGATTATTTATATAAGGTTATGCGAGCATTCATTCCCATATCTCCTTCTCTTTCCTTGCAAGTATGGATCCCACTTTCAAATAAACGAACAAAAAATTACAGGGTTTATCCATAACCTTATATAAAGACCCATTACAACCAAGTGTTTTTTTATATAAAACACCGCATCTCCAATTCTTTTCTGCATCAGATTCAATAGAATCGAACTTCTTGCCCCAACCTACTAGGTTTCGGAGTCTTGAAGAAGTCACGAGTGTGAAGTCGATCGGGATTTACATAATAGACCTTTGACAAGATTTTTGAATCACTGGTATTACATGTATAATAGAAACCTTTGACCCTTTCAACCTAGTATCAATCAGCAGAACAATACCTCTTAGTCTTGGTTCCACACTACCTTCAACGAATAGCATAGGGAAGTTTAATTTGAACTTAGATCGTTTATTTGCTAGCTGAATGGTTTGTGGATTATTTTGCTCCATCGAAATAGAGAGGAGAGTAGAGGTTGAATAAACCGGTGTTAGATTGATAGGAGATGAGACATAGTTCTTCAAACCTACCCCGACCGGGTGGATGGATGGAATTCTTTGACGGGAAATCACCTCATAGGCTCTCAATAATCAACTTACCTATCGAGAATTTACTTTAAGAGCACACGATAGATGATTCTTTACCTACGCTAACCACTTGGTTTAGAGATCTACACTCGCTTTTCAAAGGCTTTGAGTCATTCCATTATGAAATCAACATGGCTAGTCTTGATTACTTTATCATATGACAGGTGGGCAGTGGAGGTTTTATTTAATAGTGTCCATACACTTTTAGTCACATGCATGCTCCTGTGGTATTGTACCCATAGGGGGTTTACCTTTACCTGCTTATGTCTTTAACTGTTGTTTCACTATGCTAGATTACCTTGGATTATGGAAATCTTAAAGCCCCGTTGGGAAGGCTTTATTTGATGGGTGGAAGAGTGGATCGATGGCCATGGCTTAGTAGCTGACATATGATAGCGTGGGTGGATCTTGACATTTCAGATATCTTTTACTCCTAGATGGATATGTATTGGTATATCTAATTATCAAAATTATATTATGGGACACGACATGCTTCATACTATGGGAGGGATATTATTTGGTGGATTCTTGTTCGTACATCTTTGGGGAACCTAATTTTGATAAATGGGACAACTTTTCCATTTCTAGGATAGATATTATTGATGCCCAGACCCACATAGTTAACCCTTCCACACTCATCTTACTTTGGAGGGACTGTTATTAGACAGTTCTAGTACTATTGAAAACCTACGATGATGGGATGGAGTACCAATCCTTTATTATAACAAAAGTAAACTCGGGGAGAATCTTTACAAAAATTACCTTGGATGGACACGGTCCATTTGGTGAGGTATTCCAAGTAGGCCCTATAGAGTTAGATCTTTGGAGGTGCTGTTAGAATATAATAGAAAAGGAGGAAAACCTTGAATTGTTTAATCGTTTGATTGTTTAATAGCCACGGGAATTTGAATCACTCCATTATACCTTACCTTGGAAAGACTATAAACTTGCCTGAAAGGAAAGGAATGACTTTCTATGGACAAAACTAGCTACATGCCTTACAACAGAATGAGAAGACCAAGTAAGATTAGTACAAGATCTTATTGGAAATTTTGCCATCGGGAGGAGAGGAGAGAGCTTATTGAGGATGGATTGGATAATGGGAATTGGCAATCATGATACTTTACCACCTTATACCACCTTACAGACATACTTTCTATTTACAGCCGCCCCTAGTCACATACTAATAAGGGAGGGAATCTGGAAGACCAAGAGAAGTGCCACATCAGATCAAATGATGTGGGAATTGAAAGAAATGATCTTAGACACACACTTGCGCTAATAGAATTTCCTTTTGGAACAACTAATATGGGCACCTAGACCCATGATAACAACATTTTCTAGTATAAGAAACAACCCCTATCAGATTCTTTTTCGAATTCACTAGAATTAAACTTGTTTCCCCTAGTGCTTGAGGAGCACGGAATCAATCATTGAAAAAGCAAGTTGATCTGGCTTCAGAACATATAACTTATATTATTTTTTTCATTTTGTTATTATTTATATAATATGAGAGAGATATTTCTACTTTTACATGACTTACTGTACAATGCAAACAAGTGAGGAAGGATACCTTCTTCTTTCACCAACCTTGAACTTCACGACATGGAGTGCTGCCTGACAACCATGAAGTGATGAATATGAGTCAAGATTGAAATTGGATGTACCTTTATTTTATTACTCTTACTCTTACTTCTATCCCTGCCCTACCCCTACTCACATTCTATGGAAGGAAGGGAAGAAGAGTTTCATCACTACTGCACCAGATATTTCATTTTTCAGGTCAGGTGGGATTAGACGCCTTACATTTCTATTTATACAGCCTCAGACTAAAATTTAACACTACATCAGCCAAGAATACCTCACATAGGGATGGAAGGGCTAATATTTGTATTTTACCTGCATGAACTTCTTAGACCTCGAGGGAACCCAGGAACTGGAATCACAAAGTGTTCAGGACAAGTTGAACCTTCCTTATAAGCAGAAGTCGTTGATGGAATTGGTTCATCACTGGATCATTGCATAGGAATGTGGAATAAACATGGGATTTATAATCGCTTCATGAGAAGACCTTCGAAGTACTGGATTGATGGCATGGAGAAACTTACCCCATGAAAGAATGAGAACCATAAGATCAGGAGCTATAGGAGACAAGATTACAATACATTCTCTTGTTTAGACCATATAGTTCCATGAATTATATTCTTTCTACCATCCTACACTAGGTCGTAAGAACTTTAGGAGGAGCTCCTAGAATAGAATAGAAGGATTTTCTTTAATCATTGGATCGAAATCAGAATGAAGAGAAGAAAGAGCCCTTACCACCTTGGACGGAGAACCCTTATATATCCCTCCCATAGCTCTTAAAAGCCAACCCTTCTAGTGGGAGTAAAACCTAAGTAGTTTAGAAGGCCAACCCTATCCATGCGTCATTAGCCATCTGTTTAAGCCCCACTACCTACAACCTCCACCCAGGGGCGTGAACGAGAGACTCTCGGCTCTCTAATGAATGTGTTTAAGGCATAAAGTCTAATCCTCGGTGAGTGGTCTTCCTTCTTAGTAGTTGGGGGGCTTTCTCGTAACCCTCGTCTCGCTACCCTTTGCCTTGGAAAGAACCTTTGAACCTATGCATCAGACCTACTGCCTTTTCTGAGTGGAGATATAGCTTTGGAAACAATCTCTGACTGAACACCCTCCTACCCACTTCCAACCCTCTCCATATGAAAGAAGTAAGTTCAACATAGTAGAATCAGTTCACCATTCGCATTCAGTTAGCTCATTTCCCCTAGAACACGACCTTAATGAGCTTTCAGTGGTTAGCTTCCAGTGAGTATGATTTATGTCCATATGATGTCAGCATGATGTCCGTATTATGTGCACTTTTAGGTTTCCATATTCAGTTCACATTACCCATTCTCCTTTCACTTCACAGTACACATACACAATGCCTACAGATAAATAGCCCAATATGAATAACACTTTCACTTACCGAGTGGATAATAGCCATTGTTTTTGGTGAGTCCCGAAAAAGAAAGGATTAACTTATGATATTTTGGGATAACTTTGGTTTAGGTGAGAACCACGTAAAAACAACCCACGTGTTGGGAAAAGGCAGTCACCAAACGACGTGCAACAATTAGATTGATTTCCAATTTGGAGGGATGTGGGTTGATAAAAATAAAAGAAAAGAACAGCTTATATATAATTCATGATGTTAAGGCACCTAAAGAAAGCCTATTTCAAGTGGGCTTATGGCATCTTAAACAACACCATTTGAGGAAGGCAAAAAATAGTTGGGTTGGAACAGATTCTCAAAACATTCAAGGTCACCATGTTATGGTCCCACCCTAACCCCCTTATTTATGTAATGGGATCATGTCATAGTCAAGAGTCAATAAAGCCCATATTAATAATTGTAAGTGGTTAACCTGCAATTAATGACGGGACCACAGTTAGTCGCAAATGGGCCGTAGTATTAGATAGATGGTATTAATAAAACCCATGGTATTGATCCATGGTATTCCATGTATGAGTCATATATAAAGGATAGAGATTCCCTGCGAGGAGCATCGTGTTTTATTTTGTAATCGAGCTCTGCTCTATCGGAGGTTGCCCCCTAGAAGAGGAAAGTGAACATTACTCTCTGAATAATAAAATCATTGATGTTCTATTTTCTGGGTATCATCTCTTCACATATTTTGTATTTGGGTATCGTTTTGCAGGTTAAGATCATAACAAGTGGTATCAGAGAACTTTCCAGGGCCGGTGGGATCTCCATTTCTTAGCAATTTTTTTTGGCTAGAGATGTGTTCCGGCGTCTTTAAACCACGGGATCTGTCGTTGAGCACATAAACCTATGGATTTGGGGAGGCATGCATGGAGGAAATACAAGAGGTGGTCATGTCTGTTGGACTCCCTTGTAACCCTTGTGGGTAACCCTTCGAGTAGTAGCGCATTAGATAGAACCGCGCAGAGACTGTATTCCACCTATCCTCTGGGTATATCGGAATCCCTCTAGGCTCCCTTGAAACCTCGCCATAGATAAACTATCGGTCGTCTTGTGGCTACAGTACACTAAGAACAGCACTCGGAGAGATTACTTGCCCGTACTATAGGGTAGTTGGGTTGTACGGCTAAGGGTATAGTCGATCCTCCTTAGTTAGAGCCCTAAAACATTGGGCCGAGTACTACTGCCAGACCCTTATGTATATTGCGATCTGTAGCACCTGACACTCCTCAAGACCATAGTTCCCTTTTCTATCAGGGGATCACACATCATCTCTTCTAGATCTGCTTGTGCAAAGTGGTGCAACAACAACAGACATCAGTCTCGCAGTCTCGAGTTCACAGATCAGCCATTCCGATATATTAGATCCATCATATCAGTAGCAGCAGTTTGTTTCGCCGCCCAGAACTATCTGATCCGCCATTCAGATATCTTAGATCCACTAGATCAGAATCGTTGTGAAGGGTTCCTATACCAGGGTATAATTTTTGCAGGAATTTTGGCCGCATTAACATTTTGAGGAATTGGCAACTGCAGTATTGATAAGGAAGGAGAAAAAATCCGTTAGGAGTTTTCAAAAAAAAAAGTCTGAGATCTTCCGGGGCGCTTATTGGTGATCTATCCCATCAGAATCAGGACGATGAGCTGAGCACAGTGGTACCATTCAATTCTTAGTGAAAATTTTTTAGGCGGTCCCAACTTTCAAAAAAATCATGTTGGTGTATGGTAGAAACTAGAGCTCAAGCGATGGCCAATGAAAGGAGGGACAAACTTGAAGAATCCATGCAAACCGTCCAGGTTCAGCTTAACCAACTAAGTAGCCTGGTCGAGGGCATGATCGAGAAGGGCAAGGAGCAAGCCCACGAGGAGGTGTATAATGGCAATGGACACAATGAGGGTGAGTCTAGCCACTCTCCTCACGTCTGGCACACCCACCAACAACCCCGTCAGTGACCTCCTAAGTTGGATATGCATAAATTTGACGGTTCTCACCTGTCAGCATGGATAGCCCAAATGGAGCAGTATTTCAATCTGAATCACATCTTAGATGATGAGAGTCAGCTTATGGTGGGGAGCATGTACTTGGATAATGAAAGGTGGCAATGGTGCGAATGGCATCAACGTTGCAATGGACCTTTTAGGACTTGGACCAAATTCACAAAAGCTCTTCAAGACCAGTTTGACCAAGAATCTTCTTTTTTCGGTCGTCTTACTAAGCTCTGATAGATTGGTACAGTGGAATGAATATATTACAGCTTTTGAAGCCTTAGGCTTCCACACTTGGGGTCTCTCAGATGTGTTCTACACGGAATTTTTTATCAGCGGTCTTAAAGAAGCTATCAGAGCCCAAGTCCTACTGCACCACCCTCCCACATGGATGGAGGCTTGCAAGGTAGCTCATAATGTGGAACGTGCATTAGCAGCCAAATACAGTCGCCCAAATTTCTCTGCTAAAGGTCTCCCCCCACAAGCTCACAACACGACTCAAACACTTAAGGTCCAAAAGGTGTCACCTGCGTAAATGGCCGAAAGAAGAAAGCAAGGCCTATGTTACTACTGTGATGAAAAATACTCCCCAGGTCATAAATGCAAGGAGCCCAAATTTTTTCAAATTGATGCCACTGACTACAACTCAACAGAGGAAGATCCACCACTTGAGGAACATGAGCCGCTAGAAGAAGACAACCAAAAGGACAATGTCTCTCACGAACCAGTTATTTCGTTGCATTCTTTGGCAACGATTTCTTCCCCTCAAACTCTCAAAATCAGAGGTTTTATTAAACATCGCCTAGTAGTAGTCTTGATTGATAGTGGAAGTACACATAATTTCATCCATCAAAAAGTCGCAGAAGCGGGGCATTGTTTTGTATGAGCAGTTTCTAACTTCTAAGTCCAAATTGCAGATGGAGGCACATTGTAATTTGAAGGCCGCTGTGAAAATGTCAAACTTCAAATGGGGGATTATCAGTTGAAAACCCACATGTTTGCCATACACATGGGGGGTTGCGACATTGTCGTTGGCACTGAATGGCTCCGCACTCTTGGGCCAATCACAATGGATTTCCAGGAGTTATATATGAGTTTTAAGCAGAACAACTACACACATACCCTTCGTGGACTCTAGGCGGGAGCCCCCTCTATCATCAACTCGCATAGGATGGAAAAATTGTTGAAAAAGGGAAATCATGGAGTTGTACCTCAATTTAATGCCATCCAGGCAGTCAAAACCAAGCCTCTACCAATTCATCTTGAGATGCAACAGATTTTAAATAACCATCTGCCGGTCTTTGACAAGCCTCATGAGCTTCCACCCTCGCGGGGGGAACATGATCATAGCATCACCTTAGTTCCAGGGGCCAACCCCCAAATGTGCGCCCATAGAGATATCCGTTCACCCAAAAGAATGAAATAGAAAAAATAATCAAGGAACTTTTGGAAGCATGTGTCATTCGTCCCAACATTACTCCTTATTCATCCCCAGTGGTCATGGTGCTCAAGAAAGATGGGGAGTGGCAGATGTGTCGGGACTTCAGGGCCCTCAAGAAGTTGACAGTCAAAGACAAATTTCCCATCTCGGTGGTTGACGATTTGCTGGATGAACTCAATGGGGCTCAATTCTTCACTAAGCTGGATCTTCGCTCAGGCTACCACCAAATTCGCATGGAGGAAGTCGACATTCACAAGACTGCTTTCAGAACTCATGAAGGCCATTATGAGTTCTTGGTCATTCCATTTGGTCTTTGTAATGCCCCCTCTACTTTTTAGAGCCTTATGAACCACATTCTCAAACCATATCTCAGGAAATTTGTCCTTGTCTTCTTCGATGACATCCTCATCTATAGTTGCACTTGTGCCGCACATCTTCAGCATGTAGATCTACTCTTGCAACTGCTCCGCAAGCATAAATTATTTGTCAAGATGTCCAAGTGTTCATTTGGCATGGCAAAAGTTGAGTATTTGGACCACATTGTGGGGCGTGAAGGTGTCAAGGTGGACCCCAAAAAGATCCAGGCAATGCAGGAATGGCCTCAACCTAAGACCTTGAAAAGCTTGAGAGGATTTTTGGGTCTCACAGGCTATTATCATAAATTTGTCCGCAAATATGGTCGCATAGTGAAGCCCCTCACCCAACTCCTAAAGAAAAATTCATTCTTCTGGAATGAGGAAGCACAACAGGCCTTTACAGCTCTAAAAAATGCCATGTGTTCCACTCCAGTCTTAGCACTACCTGACTTCACCAAATCTTTTGTCATTGAATGTGATGCTTTAGGTACAGGTATTGGGGCGGTCTTAATGCAGGAAGGGCGACCTTTGGCCTTCACAAGCGAACAACTAAGTGGGAAGAATCTGGGCCAATCTACCTACGAGAAGGAAATGATGGCCATCTTACATGGAGCCGAGACCTAGCAACCTTACTTATTGGGGCAACGTTTCCAAATCCACACAGATCACCACAGTCTAAAATATTTTTTGGAGTAACGCCTATCCTCCCCACAATAAAATAAATGGCTCGCCAAAATGCTGGGATATTATTATGAGATCATTTACAAGAAAGGGAAAGACAATATTGTAGCAGATGCATTATCTCGCCAATTTGAGGAGGAAAGTACTCTGCTAGCAATTTCCCTCCCCATTCCAGAATGGATTGAAGAGGCTCATAGGGAATGGTTTTCACACCCTGGGCTCTCCCAACTCATTTCTCAATTGCAGGTAGATCCGAATTCCACCAAGGGCTACTCGTGGCAGAATGACATTCTTCGCTACAGGGACAGAGTCGTAATATCACCAACATCCACCCTCAAAAGTCGCATTTTGGTAGAATTGCACTCGTCTCCCATTGCAGGACATTCGGGCTTTCAGAAGACGTATGCTCGCACCAAAAGATCATTTTTTTGGACAGGCATGAAAAAGGACATCCTTACTTTCGTAGCAAAATGTGATGTCTGTCAATGCCACAAAGGGGAAACCGTCAACACACCAGGCACATTACAACCATTGCCCATTCTGGCATCAATTTGGACGGAGGTTTCTATGGATTTAATTACAGGTCTTCTAGAGTCAGGGAACAAGTGAGTCATCATGGTGGTTGTGGACCGACTGTCGAAGTATGCTCATTTCTGCGCCCTACCCCACCCGTTTGCACCAACTTTCATCGCTCAATCTTTCATGGATCAGATCTTCAAATTGCATGGCATGCCCACTTCTATTGTTTCCGACCGTGACTCGATCTTCACTAGTAATTTTTGGCAGGAACTCTTCAGGATACAAGGCACTCAACTAAAATTCAGTACTTCCTATCATCTACAAACCGATGGCCAAACTGAAGCCGTCAACAAATGTCTAGAAACCTACCTTAAGTGTTTCACTTCAGAAAGGCAACACCTTTGGGTACATTGGTTACCTCTGGCTGAATGGTGGTATAACACCAACTATCATGCCACCACCAAAATGACTCCCTATGAAGCAGTATATGGTCAACTCCCGCCTTCACCTACTTCGTATCTCAAGGGGTGCCCAAAAGTACAAGCAGTGGATCAACTCCTACAACACCGCATAACCATGCTCGCCCATCTTAGAGAGAATCTTCATCAAGCTCAGAACCACATGAATCAACAGGTAGACCAGCATCACTCAGAGCACCAATTTCAAGAAGGGGATCAGGTATTTTTATGGCTACAACCATATAAGCAAACATCACTCAAAGACAAGGGGTGGCAGAAACTATATCCCAAATTCTACGGACCATATCAAGTACTTCAGCGCATTGGAGAAGTGGCTTACAATTTGGCCTTGCCACCTACTGAAAAAATCCATCCAGTTTTCCATGTCTCATGCCTCAAGAAAGTGATTGGGAACAATTGCAGAATTCAGACTAGTCTACCCGAATTGGACGAAGAAGGGTCCATCTGGCTTCAACCCGAACAGGTCCTAGACACACGAGACAAGCAACTGCACGACCGCATGATTAAGGAAGTCCTTGTCAAATGGAAAGACACCTCTTCGGAAGATGCAACTTGGGAACCAGCCACTATTCTTCAGCAGTTTCCGCAGCTTCACCCTTGAGGACAAGGCTAGTCTTAAGGGGAAGGGCATGTTAGGGTCCCACCCTAACCCCCTTATTTATGTAATGGGATCACGTGATAGTCAAGAGTCAATAAAGCCCATATTAATAATTGTAAGTGGTTAAGCCGCAATTAATGACGGGACCACAGTTAGTTGCGAATGGGTCGTAGTATTAGGTAGATGGTATTAATAAAACCCACGGTATTGATCCATGGTATTGCATGTATGAGTCATATATAAAGGATAGAGATTCCTTGTGAGGAGCATCGTGTCTTATTTTGTAATCGATCTCTGCTTTCTCTATGTTTGATTTGGTGGCATTGATTCGATTGCTTCTTTAGCCCCTCATTGCTAATATTTTCATTTTTCCTTTGACTTTATGACTTAAGCATCAAAAAGTCCATGGGGGTGACTCTTTTATGGACTCCAATCCCATAGGTGTGGGAGTTTGCATCAGTTTACATTGGATAAGGATATTTTAGGAATGCCCACCCCTTATAGAAATGGATGAGGAGAAAATAACTATTGTTGTTAATCAATACAATGGGATGCCTTACTTATTTGTTGCCATTCCAAGAGACAATACACTTCAGTTTGTTAGAAAATTATATATTACAGAGCAATGGAACACATAAAATATATTGCAAAAATATAAACAAAGAAAATACATAAAACAAGAGACACAGATATACATGGCTCACCGAATTTCCACGAAGAAACAGTGAGTCCTTCCTTTTATATTATCCATCAAACTGAAGAGATACAACCTACAACAGATCCTTTGTAATTCCCTCTTTGCTCTCACTCAATCTCCTCTCTCTTTCTCACTCAGAATACACATATGCATAGACGCAATACAATTCCCTCACATATAGTGAGGGGTTGCCTTCTAGGGAAAAAAACCCTAAATTAAACATAACTTCTACCATTAGATCTCTTCCTAGTGAAGGACCGAGATTGACTATGACATTACAATAGTTTACAAGGAAATTTGACATCTATTTTTAGCTTTGGGGGCTGTCGTCCCCCCTGGACCCCCCTTGTAGTGAAAATATTACAGGAGGCGTTGCCTCCACATTACGAACTGGGGTCCAATGAGGTGATACCTTTGGATAAAGAGATATTCAAGCTCCACACCCAACACAATTTATCTCATTAGTTGATATAGATGGTTATGATACTCTATGAGGTAAGGGGGTGAAACTATGCTTCAACTAGGCTAGTATTCAATGTGAGCAATGGTCGGTACTCCAAGTTTTGATCCTAGTGTTGATCCCAGTACTACATCCAGTAGGTTACAAGTATCAATGACAACGTAGGTTCAATCGCAGGGGTTTTTGGCACTCGTTTCCTTTCGTTTTTTTATTTACACTTGAATCCTTTAATTTTTTGAGGGTACATTCTCATGTCACAAAAAATGCGAGCTGAAATCTAAGCTCCCCATCGAGTGAGGGATAATCTTGCATCGCCGTCAAGAGCTAATATAGAAGCCCCATCAACGACCATCTCTCACCTTATTGCAAGCAACATTTACGTGAGGGATTCTAGCAGTATGTTAAGGAAACATCCTCTCAGAAAGTTTAAACCTTCCCTCTTACATTCTAAACCATAGATGAAAAGACTTGGAATATGGCTGAGGTGACCATGGTTTTTCTCGAACCATAGCACCGAATACTTAGCCAAGAAATTCATCTATACGCTATGAAAATTAACAGAATCAAAGGATTTAACAATGACCATTGTTAACATACTTGAAAAAGAGTTTTTGATGCTTGAAACTCTCAGACCTAGCCTATAACATCAAAGGTTGTAGAGCCCGGCTCGTGAGGGATGCAATTTCAAATGAGTGATTGAGCAGCAGATGGGGTAAGGTTCAGTTACCCTAATCTTCCAAGGTTTAAAAACCACCATTATATAAAGAACCATATCATCCATGGTGGGAATGACTCCACTGTACTCACTCGATGACTCGCAACTGCGGGTGAAAATAATTCGAAAAGCTTCTATACGAATCCTAGCATATTGAATGATCTGGTTAAGGGTTAATGTTCATATGTACAAAGTATACCGCTTTTCCAAGATCTATGTATTATTATTATTATTATTATTATCCAATTTTAAGGTCACGACCAAGCTAGACACCAAATTTTTCTATGAGACCCCCTTGTTTATGGGATAATGGACCCACCTCTGCTTAGTGATTCGACTGTTAAGTCTACAAATGCATACATACTCTACCGCCCTCCAATTTTTATCATGTGTAAGTTCCACATTGAAAATTTGGTTAAATAATTCCATTAATGAAATTTTCTTCGAAATTATGGTAGTGAGGTGGGGCTACATATTTATGGTCAAGTAAATTTATTTTGTTTTGTTTTATTTGCATGGTGTAATTTCTTCTACTTTTGGTTTTAGTATGTTACATGTAGAAACACTTGTTTTGGAATAGATTTTATTGTACTAAAGAAATTAATTCATTTGTTATATATTTTTATAATTTAATAAATTAAAATAAATTAGATAAATCAAATAAATTATAATAATAATTAGTATTAAAATAATAAATAATCTGAAGGGTTGACTCAACTGGTAGAGTTTCCATTGCTCAGTACCTTGCTACTCGACACCCTTAAGGTTATGCCTTTATATTCATATTTATAAAAATAAATTTATAGTAATGAATATAGTCAAAATTATTTTGAGGTAAACCGAGAACTAACATAAAGATACCAAATCTTAACTAAATTATTAAAAAAATATTTTGATTAATATTGATATTGTTGAAATCATTAGGTAAAAATCACATAGAAAGCTTTTTCTCACGCATTTCAAACGATCTAGTGTGATTTATTTTCACGACAAGATGAAAAACAAATCATGACATAAGATTAAATATACGAAGATAGATGCTTTCTAGGCATTAGAATAAGACAACTAGTTTTGATTAAAAAATTATCAAAGTAAAAAATAGTAGTAGATAATGAATTAAATTAAAATTAAAATTATTAGTATTATTATTTTAATAAAATGAAAGATCAAATAAGGTTAAAAAATATTTATTTTAAACAATAAACAAAATAAATAATAAAAATTGAAATTAAATGAATGAATATATATATATATATATATATATATATATATATATATATATATATATATATATATATATATAGATATATATATAGATATATATATATATAGAAATAATGATGATGATGATGATGATGATTAACGCCTATATCATCTCAAGAAAAGAGAAGAAAACTAAGTGTGATTCTTCAAAATCTTGCTTTCATGATCAAAGAGAAGGGAAAGAAGTGCCCCAAGATCCCTCTAGTTGGATTGACTTAATAAGTCAAGAAGACTCAAAGTGTGGTAGATGTTAGGGAATTGAGAGTGGATGTGAGTAATAGGTGGGAAGTCTAAAAGGAAGTGCTTTTCATCTTCCACCTTCTTAGTATCACACATATGACATATTTTATCGTTTGATGGAGTCTTGGGTGGTAAGAGGTGGGTAGTCTAAAAGGAAGAGTTTTTTATCTTCCACCTTCTTAGTATCACATATCTCACACATTCTATCCTTCGAGAGAGTCTTGGGAGTAGACCACGAGTAGGTTTCACTTCAAATTAATCAAAAGAGAGGTGTTATACAAAAACGTAAAATGGGAACCTTGGGAGTAGACCACCACTAGGTTTCACTTTGAATTAATCAAAAGAGAGGTGTTATACAAAAAAGTAAAACTAAATAATATTGTCAAATTTAATACTAAATATTTTAAATATGTATTACATTAATATTTGAAAAGAAATTATATTCCTTTTTTAAATAAAAATGTAAAAATAAAAATATATTGGAAAAATGAGTGATTTTAGAGTCATAAATAAATTTTTTATCCGATAAATTTGATAAATTTAATAAATATAAAAAACGATTTTATTAAAAATATAAATAAAATTTGGTAAATATAATTTTCATTTTTTTTTAATAATATTAAAAAAATTAAAGAAACGTGTATTATATAACTTTACATTATATTTTAAAATAAAAATATGTATTACAAAATTAATATTCTTGATTTTTTAAATTAAAATTAAAGACATATATAAGTATAGTTTTAATTATACTTCAAATAATTTAGCTTCATTTTCTTTTCAAGTTTAATAAATGAAAAATTGTTCAAAGTAAATGACGATGATGACCATCACTATTATTGGAGGCCCATCCTACAACCAAGTATAAGGAGCTGGGTAAGTATGTCAAGTCTCCAATAAAATAATAATAATAATAATAATAATTAATGTCTACCCCAAAAAAATGAAAATAACCATATAGATAAAAAAAAACTACAATCCAATTCAATACAAAGAATCAAAAACCTGCTCCAAAATATTTTAATATTTATTTAAATTAAAGTCTTGTAAATTAAATCATTAAAAGAAAAATCATATCTTATGAGTATATTAAAATCTTTAAAGCCATAAATATTTCCATGTATAAGTTGTAATATTCGAAAATATTAATTTGATATAGTTTTATTATAAATTTTGTTATCATGTCGGGTAAAAAACATCATTAAATTTAATATTAATGTTTTATTAAATATTAACATCATCATCCTCATTGTGATGATGAACTTAGATCTAGTTTCAAAATCATCGACCCATGAGAGATCCAGAGTTAGATGGATCTCGGTTGGTACAATTTGGTCAACTGTGTTATGTTAAGGTATTCTGTGGTGAGAGGTCGTTAGTTCATAACTCCACTAGCGAAAACCCAACAATACTAAGGGCTAGTATGAGCAAGATGATGCTATCAGACGACTTAAATTCCCTTGAGGCTCACCTACCAACAACCAAAAACTATTATATAATTGAAAATTAATTCCACATATTCAAAACACTATTTTTCATAAGGTGTAGGCTAAATAATAGAATAAATGACTCTTTGACCCGAGTCTAACAAGATTGTAATTTCTTGT
Source organism: Pinus tabuliformis (assembly GCA_031772625.1). Classification (NCBI taxonomy): domain Eukaryota; kingdom Viridiplantae; phylum Streptophyta; class Pinopsida; order Pinales; family Pinaceae; genus Pinus; species Pinus tabuliformis. Next base: position 1,019,413,184 of record CM062809.1, on the reverse strand, counting down.
TCTTCTAAATATATTTTTTAATGCATAATTGGTTTCAACACCTTGAAAAACACATGTAACACTCGATCTTAGAAAATTAAATAACTAAAACTTATAATTTTTAAAAATCTATATTAGATTTTCAACAAAATTGAAAGAAAAAATGTTTAGAAAAAGTCCATTTCATTTATGGAGTTGTCTTTAGTGCGACATTTTGGACTTTCCGATGCTAGAATAAATCTTGTTTTGTGTTATTTAAACTGGACTTTTAACTGCATATTTGGATTCAGCACCCTCAAAAACCCCTAGGACACTTTGACTGTGAAGGGATTACCCATCAAGCTTGTGATTTCAATAAATTACTGCCAGATTTTAGAGAAATTTTACCGGAAAATCCCACTGAAAAAGCTTCCAAAAATTTGCACTAAAGACAACTCCTTCATATATTAGCTAGACAAAGTATTTTCCATAATTTCAAAATTCCTAAAAATACTATAAAAAAACCATTTAATCTATTTCATAACTTCAAAAATGACCATTTCACCTATTAGTTAACCAAATTTGTTTCCACGATCTCAAAATTGAGAAAACAAAATCCATTCCACCATCTCGAAATTCCAAAAAAAAGGGACAAAGAAAGGTTTGGTTAACCTCGACTTATGACTTTTGTAAGGGACGACATAAATATTGACTAGTTATAAGTAGTCAAAAGCCTATATGGTGGAGACCCATAATTAGAAGAGATGGTGTTTTTCTCTCCTGCTATTGGAAAAATTTGTAAAGAGTTCAGGTTATTAACCATTGACTAAAACTTAGAACCGTCAGCTCGCAACTCTGTGGCATTCAGTCTATTGTGCTTTCGCACTTGTTTTCCTCAAAATCCTGTACACTTCTTGCATTAATTCAAATTTCTAAGAGTCTCCCTAGTTCTACAATATGCGTAAAATCCTGATATGGAATGAATTATAAGTGATTTATGGTTTTTCCTTTTCTTTTTCAAAGTTGCCTTTCGATCAAGTTATTGAAATTATAACATTATTAACTATTTTGGAATATCAAGAGAGGATGGGAGGAGCAGTTTATAGCATCTCTAGGAAAAATGTGAGTTATTTTATCTCGCCCACTACATTTGTTTTGGAATGCCTTTGTTAATCTAAACAAAAAATGATGTGAACGAATGATTTTGTGTTTTCTTTACCCTGAATTGTTTTTAATGACTATAACATTTGAGTTGGAATTTTGAACTGGAGTTGTGGCATGATGTTAAAACCATGTATTTCATCTTATACAGTATTGAGGTTTAAAAATTTGTCTTGCAGATCTATCACATATTTTTCAAATTGTCTAGAAATTTAGAACAAGTTAATGTGATTTACTTTTACCACAATTAGATAAACCATATTAGCTAGTTCCAAAATGTTTCAATAATTTAAAAATTTATGTGATGGCGAATCTCTGAATAACTCTACACACAAAAGCCTCCATTCAAGTAGATCTCTAAATAACTTTACTCACAAAAACATTCATTCATGTTGGTTACCCATCAAATTTGTGATTTGAATGAATTCATGCCAAATTTTAGAGAAATTAACTGAAAAAGCTTCCAAAAAGTCACACTAAAGACAACTCAAAACTAATAGAGTTGTCTTTAGTGCAAACTTTTGGAGTTTTAGGTCAAAAAAATTCTGGTGAAATCTTGATTTGTGTTATTTAAACTAGTTTTCTTACTGTATATATGGATTTAGCTCACTGAAAAACCCTTAGGGCACTTATATTGTTTAGGGGTTCCCTGTCAAACTTGTGATTTCAATGAATTTGCACCAGATTTAAGAAAAATTAGTCCAGAATAATCAACCGTAAAAGCTTCCAAAAATTCACACTAAAGAAAACTCAAAACTAGATGAGTTGTCTTTAATTCAATATTTTGGAGTTTCCGATGGCGGAATCTGGTGGAAAAAATTATTGTGAAATCTTCATTTATGTTATTTAAACTACTTTTTTTACATTATATATGGATCAGCACCCTGGAAAACCCCTAGGGCACATATATTGTGTAGGGGTTAACCATCAAACTTGTGGTTTTGTTGAATTCATGCCTGATTTTAGAGAAATTAGACCAGAATAAAACACCAGAAAAGCTTCCAAAAAGTCGCACTAAAGACAAGTAGAAACTAAAGGAGTTGTCTTTAGTGTGACTTTTTGGAGTTTCTGGTGCGAGAATCCGGTGGCAAAATATGTGGTGAAATCTTGATTTGCTTTATTTAAACTAGTTTTTTTACAGAGTATATGGATTCAGCACCGTGAAAAACACCAAGGGAACTTCTATTGTGAAGGGGTTATGCTTCAAACTTGTGATTTGAATGAATTCATGCCGGATTTTGGAGAAGTTAGACAGGAATAATCAACGAGAAAAGCTTCCAAAAAGTCGCACTAAAGAAAACTTGAAACTAAAGGAGTTTTCTTTAGTGCAACTTTTTGGAGTTTCTGGTGCCAAAATCCGATGGTAAAATTTGTGGTGAAACCTTAATTTGTATTATTTAAACTATTTTTTTTTAATTTATATATGGATTCAACACTATGACAAAACCCCTAGGGCGCTTCTATTGTTGAGTGGTTACCCATCAAACTTGTGATTTCAATGAATTCCTGTCAAATTTTTTAGAAATTAGAGTGGAATAATCCACCAGAAAAGCTTCGAAAAAGTCGCATTAAAGATAAATTGTAACTAAAGGAGTTGTCTTTAGTGCGACCTTTTGGAGTTTCCGGTGTCGGAATCTCGTGGAAAAGTTTGTGGTGAAATCTTTATTTGTGTAATTTAAACTAGTTTTTTAACTTTATATATGGATTCAATGCCCTGAAAAACCCTTAGGGAACTTCTATTATACAGGGGTTACCCATCAAACTTGTGATTTCAATGAATTCCTGCATGATTTTAGAGAAATTAGATGAGAATAATCCACTGGAAAAGCTTCCAAGAAGTCACACTAAAAACAACTCGAAACTAAAGGAGTTTTCTTTAGTGCGACTTTTTTTGGATTTTCTCGTGCCAGAATCCTGTGGATACAATTGTGATGAAATCTTGATTTGTGTTATTCAAAGTAGTTTTTTTACTGTATATATGAATTTGGCACCCTGAAAAACCCCTAGGGAAGTTTTATTGTGCAGGGGTTACCCATCAAACTTGTGATGTCAGTGAATTCTTGCTAAGAGGTACCATAAAGGCTCATAAACACCATTAGAAAAAGAGGAGAGAAACCAAGCCAGGTATCTCTTATCAAGTGGCACTGCACTATTAGAATTCTAATGTCACTACACCGCAAGTTCATCAGCAGGGTTTTCTCATCTGCTAGAGTATGGTTTTTCATTAGCAGAACAGGTAGACTATGGTTGTTCATCAGTAGTAATAGGGTTTGTTCCTATAGTGGAGGAGCACCATGCAACCTATCTTTGTTCGAAAAACCAATGGGACCATCATCTTAGTCTTACCCTGACAAAATGGGACCATGATCTCTAGTGTGATTATTACCCATGAGGACTACACAAAGTTAGCTATATGATTATGTGCATGACATGAAGTTATCCAATAGAGTAGGATATGAAGTGAAGATTATGCAAGTGGAGTTATGATGAGAAGTATGATTCGATAAGTTGGATTCTTGCTATGACTTACGTTACCTAGAACAGGACCACCATGATCTTTCACTAGTATGATCACTCTTATTCGCTATGATCAGTTAGTATGATGATATAACTCAGTACGACTCTTCGCTAAGATCAGTATGATTATTAGATATGACATTCGCTATGAAACTAGCAAGATATTCCCTATTCAAATTAAACATGAAATAACTTAAGTGAGTTAACTTGAGGAGGTTCTATCTGGTGGAGTCAAGGAGGATTAGTTGGTTATAAATAGTACTACAAGGAGGAGCTATCTATATTCTTTTTAAGATGACTACAAACGCTTAGGCCTTCTCATTTCTTCTAGCTATATATGCTACTTATCTTATGTATCCCTAGCTTAACAATAACCTCAAAAGAGAACTCTTGAAGTAACAACAACCGCCTGCAGTTTCGTCGTTCTAAGATATGCTTATTCAATAAATACTTTAGAGCTAAATGGTCTGTGCAAAACTGAAAATGGCCTTCCAATATAATAGATAATGGTGGAACTTCTGTAAATCATACACCATAGCTATCCCTTCCCCCTCTTTTGTGGTATAGTTGTGCTCGGCTTGAAACAAATTCCTAATTGCAAAAAAAACAAGGTGATTGAGATTCCCTTCCCTTGGCTACACAAGCATTGCTCCTAGGGAAATGTTTGATGCATCTACATGGACATGAAATTCCACATTCCAATCAGGAAACATTAGGAGGACTTACCCACTTTTCTTTCAGCCCTCCTGTTACGATTCACATATTTATCTAACTCCCTAATGCATGTAGGTACCTTTGCCCGATGATGGAGTATGCTTCTACCCCAATGCTTGGATGGGGTTACCCACCACGATATGAGTCATGAAAAGCTGATCCAAAGTACTATATCTATTCTTATATGCTTGAAAGATAGCCCCCACCCTCCATAGATATAGATTTTTTTCCACCAATGCTTTGAAGTGTATGTCTGCTTGCCTGGTTCTTCTCACTCATTCCTCTGATCTTGCTTGAAACATCTCAATCTAATATGTAGATAATAGACTCGACATGGTAGTTCAGATAAGTTTTTAAGTAGTTTTCACATATATGATGAATAGACGTATTATTACGTACATAATAATGCAGTTCCTAAGGGAGGGATTGCTGCAAGTTTCAAAGTCCCTTGACCCGACATTCATAGTGCATAAATAAATGTACTTTAGTTTCATTATGAATCTCATTTATGCACTCTTAAGATAGGGAGATAGATAGGAGATTGACTTAGAAATAGGTTATTAATTTACACGCTTGCTGAAGTAAATAAATAAAGGTTGGATTATTTATATAAGGTTATGCGAGCATTCATTCCCATATCTCCTTATCTTTCCTCGCAAGTATGCATCCCGTAACAAAAAATTATAAGGTTTATCCATAAAAATCTATTTTATGAGAGAATAACAACAATTTCTCCCATTCACTCACATAACTTGGTGAGCATAGATGTAGCTTCATCCAGGAAGAATTTGTATATTGGACCTAACAAGTCGCATCATACCTTTCTCATTAGGGAATTTCTGATCAAGTTATCCAATTATGAGAAGCAAGAAATCAGCAGAGTAGGTGGAAAGAAAGAAATTCTAGTAATGGTTAGGAGTTGGAGAACCATACGTAGCAGAAGTTCCAGTAGTGGGAAACAAATCTAGCTTAGTGTCTATGGAAATTTTAGAACTGCTACTGGATAATATTTCACATATGATAATAGTGCAAGAGCTGGTCCCACCATACCTTAGGTCCGTGATTAATATTTTGAATCATCTGGTTTTGTCGTTAGGAGTCTAGTATAACCAATCCCGTCCCATCTTATCCGCCTAGTGAGAAATTCAATCATTTATATGCTCCCAAGCCCTTCTATAAGCCATATTTTTCTAGTCGTATTCACTCTAGCCAAACCAATCCTCCTCTAAGCGTATTCCTCAAATCACGATGGTTAATATTTATATCTCTCCATGGTAAGCAATGACAACTGAGATGCAAGAAAAGGATTACAACTCGGAGGTTCTTAGTAGCGGTATGCGAAAACATACTTCTTCGTTGTCACGGGGAGGACTCCACTTGGAATTAGTGGAAAAACAAAACGGGGATGATTGCAATGGTAGGTTGGCAGGGATATGCAAAAATCAATATGCGTACGTAGAAGGAAGTACAGGGCGAAGTATCAGAACTCTAATCCTTCTACCACTTATTAAATGCTCTTTATCAAAGTGTTCCACATCACATCTCCGGTTGTTCCAAAGATATTGTTCCAGTAGGTGCAACCTTTAATTTTCCGCCTTCGAGAGAGCCTTCTTCTGAACCACTATTGAGGAGCTCGTAAGCACAAAAGAATGTGATAGATAGAAATAAACCATAAGGGAGAGGAATCAACCTAATTTTTCATGCTTGAACCCACCTCATAGTTACTTGTTCTACCATAATTTACTTACTACCTTCACCATAGGGGAGAGACAAAGTGTTTCGTACCCCAACTCATTTATTCTATCAGGAATATGGGGGAGGGGGGAGAGTAGTTTCTATGAAGAAGAAAAATCCCCTTTTTCCCACAAACTATTTCACTACCGTACTACCTAGACCTGTTATACCTGTGCCACTGGAATGAATCACTTATAGGCCACTTCTATATACCTTTTAGAAGTACCAGATTGATAGATGGATGATGGTAAACTAGTTGAGAAACACTTTTAGTTGCATGGCATGATGGTTTATTAGGCTAAGAGGGTTTCACTTTAGCTAAGATTGTTTCCCTACCACAGATTGGTTCTCAACATGCAAAAGAAGCATCTTTGAATGGATGGGATTCTGGTTCAATGGCATTGAGCTTGTTCGATGGTTGGTTTGTTGTAGGCTCTCCTCTTGGCATTGACACAAGCCAATAGGATGCCAATAGAAAAAAACACCCCATGTGAGATGCTTTTCTATAATGTCACCATAAAATAAGCTGATCACGCAAGAAATAGACATTTTTATAGTCTTTTTTCATTAGCATTATTACATATATAATATGACAACACTTCTCGTTAGCAGCACTAACTTACTGAAGTTAGGAATTGAGAGGTACCACAATAGGATATAGTTACCCTTATCCGAATGAACATTCTCTAGAAGAGCTTCATGGTTACTATGAGATCAGGATTAGACTAGCCAACCTCAATTTAGCTTTAGACCATAACAAAACCCTAGGACGATAGAGTGAGAGAGGATCGATCCTAACCCACAGCTTTGAAGCAACACCATATTACAATTTGAATTGATTCAATCACCCAACACACTCTCAGGAATCTACTTGCCTAATGAAAAATGCATGAAAGATATCGCTTACCTAGTTCCAGTCTACTAAGTTTCACCCGTTTACCCAACGGTAAAGGTAGTTGGTCACCCAACAATAGAAGTTCTAATTAATTAGTCACTGGAGATTACATAATATCCACTTATATTTGATTGACATCTAAAACCATAAGCATATCAACTCGAAGCCCCCTACATAGTGTTTGTTTATCCAATACCATCATCTAACCCAACAACACCAACAACGTATCATGTTGTAGGCCCATCATCCATCTCTTGACCAGCATCAGTGTAGATAAAATATCCACTTATACCTCGGTGGAAGAGCACCATTCTCATCATTGGATCTTCCTAGAATACTCATACACCTAACTTGTTATTAGTACCTATTAATGGTGGCTGCTAGTACCTATTAATCTAGGCATAGGCAAGGGAAGGAACAAATCTATAAGCGAAGGGATTGTAAACAAGTGATTTAGTTAATCCACTAGTTGATTCAGCAACCATTGAAGTAGTTGAAGATACATACACATATCCATAAAGCTAATCCAACTATATAGGACCAATAGTTTATCTGCCACCACCTCCAGTACCTCCATTAGGACTAGCAACAAACCATTCACAAGAAAAGTAGATGCTTTTTCGGTTGAATATGTAGTTGACTCTACAGCAACAGGTTCAACATAAGTACATCTTCTCGATTAAGAAAATGAACTAGTACCTTGTGATCGAGATGATGACCTTAGTGATCGAGTTGTGGATGATCCATATAGAGACACATATAGGGAACTAACCACTACGCATGGGGAATGGGAACTAACCACAACATTAGGTAGAACCACCTAATGTAGAGACAGAGATAGTGATCAAGATGAATATGATGATTTTAGGTCTAGAGGTGAACGAGCTGAAGGAGATTTTGATGATCGATATATAGTAAAAGGACCACCAATAGTCATAGTAGTAGATATAGCACCAAAAAAATAGATCATGTTGGTCCAGCACCAATAATAGTAATAGAGCTAAGAACGTAGGTCTCTTTACCAAGAGAAAACACAAAGGCTACAGACATAGTGATAGTACCTCGATCCTTTCCATTCAGAGATAGAGAGCCAAAGTCTTACTTTCATGTTAGAGAGCGAGATCCAGTTAGTTCCACATCTGAACCATATCTAGTCGCACCAATAGAGTAAGAAACAACAGTTGTAACAAGATTTGATCCACTAGTATCGCTCGCAACATATCCAGTAGGTAGATTAGTAGCAAAGTAAGCATTCTAATCACCATATGCAGATCATCTAGGTCGAGAACCAATCCCAGGCATTCAAACACTAAAAGAAACGACAAGAGTAGTAGTAGACTCCTATGTTTATCCAGTAGATTAAGAAAATGAGCCAGGACCAGCAACATATAATCCAGAAACTATGTTAACACCAGAAGCAACGGAAGATCAAGACATAGTAGTACCACCCATAGTAGAAAGAGATGGAGATGCATTGGGTGCAATTTAAGTAGTTCCATTTCCAGATCAATACCTAGAAGCAGATAAAGAACCAAGCCCAGAGATAACCCCTAGTTGACTAGTAATAATGTATCGCCATGGTCACCATTTTCTATCCCTTGCTACTCCAGTCCTATCATCCCCATTCCTATTCCTTGCTAAATCGTTTTCTAAGATGGTCCATCCAAAAGCTAACATAATAGGATGATAAATGTTCACAACTCCAAGAACATATGTATAACTAGGTGGTAAGGCATAGGTTCAATAAGGTAATGCATGGGAAGTATCCAAGCGAGTAGTTTCTTAAGAAATGGCATCAGCAAAGGAAGAAGAGCTATTAGTGAGAGTTTCTAATCCAATTAGAACCATTCTAGACCCAGATCAGGAGGTAACATTTCTGAACTCCGTAACAACCCCATATCTAGATCACATAGCAAAATGGGGAGAAAGAGTACGCTTTAAAGATAGTTGACCCAGACTCTTTTCATATGGAAGCAGTAGTAATTTCCACTGAGCGACATGCAGAGTGAATCTCGAGTGCACTTTAAACATGGGTACCTATAGGGTACAAAATGGGAGGGGAAAGACCAGATGTTTTAGGTGTCAAGTCCATTAGGGATAATGAACACTCCTAAACCCTAGATAGCCAAAAAACAAGTTATATTAGATATAAGAAAGCTACAGGAACTACTTGAAAAAAACACACTTAGGCCACACCCTTAATTGTCAATAAAAACACAATGGAGGAGAGGATGCGTAAGCATAGCTCCCCCACCGAGAGAGGTAATCTCATCAATGATAATAGTATACTGGTGGAGGACATGAATACTTAAGATCGAGATGCAAAGTAAGAAGTCTAGCTAGTAACAAAGCAAGCATAAATAGAGGTGGAGGCTAGTGCATAGCTTCTAATTTGAGATTGATAACCGTAGGCAGTTTTAGATCCAGTCCTAGAACATACAGAAGCAATTTCAACACCAAGAAGTGTTGTTCAGATTGGGGAAATTAGGAAAGAAAATAAACATTCAGTTATACATTAACCAAGAAAAGAACATAACTAACTGTTAAACTAAAACCAAACACATGAATAGACACACAGGATTTACGTGGTAAAACCTTGACACGGTGTCAAGGAAACATCCATATAACTACTATTTCGGTATAAAACTAACTAGTTACATTTTTACACAAATTTACTTAATTCGTTGTCAAACTTCCAATAAGAATATTATTATCTTTATCTAGTTGCTCGACCAAATTCAATTTGAGTGCAAGATCCCTTCCAGTTGTTATAGAGCCAGATCCTATGCAAAGAGAGCATCTCAATCAATAGTTACCTCATGGTTATGCCTATCCCCATTTAGAGAACAACCAGTAAGAGGGGCAGTTGCATTATTATATTCAGTTGTGAAAGGAACACAACTGAAACTATCTATACATCGAGGAGTTGATTCACCAGCAAATGATACAACATCTTTAGGTAATAATATGTCTATGCATGCAGTGGCAACAAAAACAGAAGTAGGAGCATTGATTCCATTATATGAATGATGTACCCGATCCTGCACACACTTATGTGTAGCAGATATCACGTCCCTGTCCAATCTTCCAAGAGAGGGCCCCATAAACAATCGTTCTTCAAAAAAAGTAACCCATGTGGGGTAGCATCTGTGGTCCAAAAAAGTAATTGGTTGTGCAACCCCTTATAATAAGTCTAAAAGGACGGGAGTATATAACAAGGATAGACTAAAAACAAAGGTCGTGTGAAGGAAGTACCACTGGCTAGCCTGTCTCGGTGGTCACCAAGAGTTTGGGTGGGGATTAATGAGGAATACATATGATGGTGGATATATGGTGGGACATGTGGGTGTGTACTAGAAGTAGTTGAAATCGAATGGAGATAGATACAATTATCCTTGGGTTCAATTTTTGTTTTGTCCTATCATCATGAAACATGGGTCTCACTAAACTGACAAGTGGTGATGATTGTTCAACTTACTGAGCTTCACCTGTTCCTTTTTCAAGTGGAATACTTACCTTTAGATTATTTATAGCTTTTTCCTCAATTGGTTCGACCAAGACATAGATTATTTTATAGATTGATAGGATATTTAGTAACAACTAAGAAGACAAGAGTATGAAATATCTAATAAAGTAATACTTGTAGATAAGTAAGTAATAACAAGATCAATGGAAATGTCTATAAGTATAACTACTCTTTTTTATCTGTAAATAGATCTGATCTAGAAGTGGAGGTCAAGTCAGATCTATTCTTTCTTCCTGATAGTTTCTTTGTATATGATGCCTTTTGTATTTGATGCATTAATGACTTGATGATTAGGAATAGATTACTCAATCTTGACGTCATTCAAAAGTTGTGGTAGTGCATCAAATAATAATAAGGAATGCATTTCTTTCTCATTTCGTGGGATTAGTTACCATTTCATTCATAACATCCCTACCCGGTTGGAAGACAATTACCTACCCTATTCCTTATGAAACTACCTATCTGTTGGATATTAGCTGGGAGGTACCATAAAGGCCCATAAAACCCATTAGAAAAAGACCAGAAAAGCCAAGCCAGGTATCTCTTATCATGTGAAACTGAACTATTAGGTTTCTAATATCAAGTACACCCCAAGTTCATCAGCAAGGTTTTCTCCTCTGCTAGAGTATGGTTTTTCATTAGCAGCACAGGTAGACTATGGTTTTTGATCAATAGCAGTAGGGTTTGTTCCTATAGTGGAGCAGCACCATGCAACCTATCTTTGTTCCCAAAACCAATGGGACCATCATCATAGTCTTACCCTCACAAATGGGACCATGATCTCTAGCCTGATTATTACCCATGAACACTACCCAAAGTTAGCCCAATGATTACGAGCATGACATGAAGTTATCCAATATACCATGATATGAAGTGGAGATTATTCAAGTGGAGTTATGATGAGAATTTAGATTCGATAAGTTGGATTGTTGCTATGACTTATGTTACCTAGAACAGGACCACCATGATCTTTCACAAGTATGATCACTCTTATTCGCTATGATCAATTAGTATTATTATATAACCCAGTATGAATCTTCACTAATATCAATATGATTATTCGATATCACATTCACTATTAGTTAGTTATAAATAGTATTGCAAGGAGTAGCTATCTATAGTATTTTTCAGATGACCACAAAAGCTTAGGCCTTCCCCTTTCTTCTATTAGTATAGCTTGGTATTAGGAGAGCTTAAACTACCGGATGAAGGAGGTAGCTTTATTCCTTGCCCGCATCCCATGGGTGGGTAAGATGCATTTACAGGTTCTTCCACTAGATATCTTGCTTAAACCCAATTAATAGTAATTGGTTATTCACCCTTCTAAGATACACTTATTCACCAAGTACTTTAGAGTTGAATGGTCTACATAGAATTGAAAATGGCCTTCCAACAGAATAGATAATGGTGGAACTTTTGTAAATCATACACCATAGCTGTCCCTTCCCTCTCTTTGGTGGTATAGTTGTGCTCGGCTTGAGAGAACTTCCTAATTGCAAAAAAAATAGGGTGATTGAGATTCCCTCCCCCTCGTTATGCAAGCACTACTCCTAGGGAAATTATGGATGGATCTACATGGACATGAAATTCCACATTCCAATTAGGAAACATTAGGAGCACTTACCCACTTTTCTCTCGACCTTCCTGTTATGATTTATATATTTATCTAACTCCCTAATGCATGTAGGTACCTTTTTTCCCGATGATGGAGTATAATTTTGCCCTAATGGTCGAATGGGGTTACCCACCCCAATACGAGTCATGAAGAGTTGATCCAAAGTGTACTATATCTATTATTATATTCTTGAAAGTTAGTCCACACTATGCATAAATATATATTTTTTCCACCCATGCTTTGAAGGGTATGTCCACCCGCTTAGTTCTTCTCACTCATTCCTCTGATCTTGCTTGAAACGTATCAATTAAATATGTTGATAGTAGACTCGACATGGTAGTTCTGATAAGTTGTTATGTGGTTTTCACGTATATGATGAATAGACGTATTATTACATACGTAGTAATGCGGGTGATAATGGAGAGATTGCTGCAAGTTTCAAAGTCCCTTGACTTGACATTCATAGTGCATGCATAAATGTACTTTAGTTTCATTATGAATCTCATTTATGCACTCTTAAGATAGGGATATAGATAGGAGATTGACTTAAGAAAAGGTTATTAATTTACACACTTGCTGAAGCAAATAAATTAAGGTTTGATTATTTATATAAGGTTATACGAGCATTCATTCCCATATCTCCTTCTATTTCCTCACAAGTATGGAACCCACTTTCAAATAAACGAACAAAAAATTATAAGGTTTATCCATAACCTTTTATAAATACCCATTACAACGAAGTTTTTTTGTATATAAAATACCCCATCTCCAATGCTTTTCTACATCAGATTCAATAGAATCAAACTTCTTGCCCCAACCTACTAGGTTTCGGAGTCTGGAAGAAGGCACGAGAGTGAAGTCGATCAGGCTTTACAGAATAGACCTTTGACAAGATTTTTGAATCACTGTTATTAAATGTATAACAGAAACCTTTGACCCTTTCAACCTAGTATCAATCAGCAGAACAATACCTCTTAGTCTTGGTTCCACACTACATTCAACCAATAGCATAAGGAAGTTTAATTTGAGCTTAGATCGTTTCTTTGCTAGTTGAATGGTTTGTCGATTATTTTGCTCCATCAAAATAGAGAGGAGAGGAGAGCTTGAATGGACTCGCGTGAGATTGATAGGAGATGAGACTTAGTTCTTCCAACCTACCTTGACTGGGTGGATGGATGGAATTCTTTGATGGGAAATCACGTCATAGGCTCTCAATAATCCACTTACCTAGGGAGAATTGACTTTAAGATCACCGAATAGATGATTGTTGACCTACGCTAACTACTTGGTTTAGAGCTCTACACTCGCTTTTCAAAGGCTTTGAGTCATTCCATTATGAAATCAACATGGCTAGTCTTGATTACTTTATCATATGACAGGTGGGCAATGGAGGTTTTATTTAATAGTATCCAAACACTTTTAGTCACATGCATGCTCCTGTGGTATTGTACCCATAGGGGGTTTACCTTTAACTATTTATATCTTTAACTGGTGTTTCACTATGCTAGAATACTTTGGATTATGGATCATCTTAAAGCCCCGTTGAGAACGCTTTATTTGATGGGTGGAAGAGTGGATCAATGGCCATGGTTTAGTAGCTGACGTATGATAGTGTGAGTGGATCTTGACATTTCAAAGATCTTTTACTCCTAAATGGATATGTATTGGTAGATCTAATTATCAAAATCATATTATGGGAGAGGACATGCTTCATACTATAGGAGGGATGTTATTTGGTGCATTCTTGTTCGTACATATTTGGGGAGCCTAATTTTGATAAATGAGACAACTTTGTGATTGCTAGGACAGATATTGTTGATGCCCAGACCTACATAGATTATCTTTTCACACTCGTCTTACTTTGGACGGACTGTTATTAGACACTTCAAATACTATCGAAAAACTACGATGATGGGATGGAGTACCAATCCTTTAGTATAACAAAAATAACACTGGGGGGAGAGTCTTTACAAACTTACCTTGGATGGACAGGCTCCATTTGGTGAGGTATTCCAAGTAGGCCCTATAGAATTAGATCTTTGGAGGTGCTGCTAGAATATAATAGAAAAGGAGGAAGACCTTGAATTGTTTAATCATTTGATTGTTTAATAGCCATGGGAATTTGAATCACTCCATTATAACTCACCTTGGAAAGAATATAAACTTTCTTGAAAGGAAAGGAATGACTTTCTATGGACAGAACTAGCTACATGCCTTACAACAGAATGAAAATACCAAGTAAGATCAATACAAGATCTTATTGGACTTTATGCCAGCAAGGAGGAGAGGAGAGAGCTTATCGAGGATGGATTGGATCATGGGAATTGGAAACCATGATACCTTACCACCTTATACCACCTTCGAGACACACTTTCTATTTACAGCTGCCCCTAGTCACATGCTAATAAGGGAGGGAATCTTGAAGACCAAGAGAATTACCCGATCAGATTAGATGATGTGGGGATTGAAAGAAATGCTCTTAGTCATACACTTGCACTAATAGAATTTCCTTTTGGAACAACCAATATGGGCACCTAGACCCATGATAACCACATGTTCTAGTATAAGAAACACCCCCTATCAGATTCTTTTTCGAATTCACTAGAATCAAACTTGTTTCCCCTAGTGCTTGAGGAGCACGGAATCAATCATTGAACAAGAAAGTTCATCTGGCTTCTGAACATATAACTTATATGATTTTTTTCATTTTTTTTATTATATATATATAATATGAGAGATATATTTTTACTTTTACATGACTTACTATACAATGCAACCAATCCAAGAAGGATACCTTCTTCATCCACCAACCTTGACCTTCACGACATGGAGTGGTGCCCGACCATTAAGTCATGAATATGAATCAGGATCGAAATTGGATGTACCTTTATTTTATTACTCTTACTCCTACTTCTACCCCTACCCTACCCCTACTCACATTCTATAGAAGGAAGGGAAGAACAGTTTCATCACTACTGCACCAGATATTTCATTTTTCAGGTCGGGTGGGATTAGACACCTTACCTTTCTATTAATACAGCCTTAGACTGAAAATTTAACACTACATGAGCCAAGAATACCCCACATAGGGAGGCAGGGTCTAATCTTTCTATTTTACCTACATGAACTTCTTAGATCTCAAGGGAGCCCAGGAACTGGAATCATAAATTGTTCATGACAAGTTGAGCCTTCCTTATAAGCAGAAGACATGGATGGAATTGGTTCATCACTGGATCGTTGGATCGGAATGTGGAATAAACATGGGATTTATAATCGCTTCATGAGAAGACCTTTGAAGTAATAGATTGATGGCATGGAGAAACTTACCCCAGGAAAGAATGAGACCCATAAGATCAGGACCTATAGGAGAATGGATTACAATACATACTCTTGTTTAGACCATATACTTGCCTGAATTATATTCTCTCTACCATCCTACATTAGGTCATACAAGCTTTAGGAGGAACTCCTAGAATAGAATATAAGGATTTTCTTTAATCATTGGATCGAAATCAGAGTGAAGAGAAGAAAGAGCCCTTACCACCTTGGAGGGAGAAATTTTTTATATCCCTACCATAGCTCCTAAAAGCCAACCCTTCTAGTGGGAGTAAAACCTAAGTAGTTTAGAAATCCAACCCTATCCATGCATGATTAACCATCTTTTTAAGCCCCACTACCTACAACTTGCACCCATGGGCTCGAGTGAGAGACTCTCGGCTCTCCAATGAATGTGTTTAAGGCATAAAGTCTAATCCTCGGTGAGTGGTCTTCCTTCTTGGTAGTTGGGGGGCTTTCTCATAACCCTCATCTCGCTGCCCTTTGCCTTGGAAAGAACCTTTGAACCTATGCATCAGACCTACTGCCATTTCTGAGTGGAAATATAGCCTTGGAAACAAACTCTTACTGAACGCCCTCCTACTCGCTTCCTACCATCTCCATCTAAAAGAAGTAAGTTCAACATAGTAGAATGAGTTCACCATCCACATCTAGTTCGCTCATTTCCCATAGAACATGACCTCAACGAGCTTTGAGTGGTTAGCTTCCAGTCAGTATGATTTATGTCCATATGATGTCTGCACGATGTCCGTATTATGTGTTTTTTTAGGTTTCCATATTCAGTTCACATTACCCATTATCCTTTCACTTTACAATAAACATACACAGTGCCTATAGATAAACAACCCAATATGAATAACACTTTCACTTACCGAGTGGATAATAGCCATTGTTTTTGGTGAGGCCCGAAAAAGAAAGTATTAACTTATGATATTTTGGAATAAATTTGGTTTTGGTGAGAACCATGTAAAAACAACCCACGTGTTGGGAAAATGCGGTCACCAAACAACGTGCAACAGATAGATTGATTTCCAATTTGGAGGGACGTGGGTAGATAGCAATAAAAGAAAAGAAAATAGATAAGATTATATACAATTCATGATGTTAAGGCACATAAAGAAATCCTATTTCAAGTGGGCTTATGGCATCTTAAACAACACCATTTGGAGAAGGAACAAAGTAGTCAGCTTGGAATAGATTCTCAAAGCATTGGTAGTCACCATTTCTTTTACCAATAAACTCAGTTTGATTTTGTCGGAGGCACCCCTCTCATCAAGGATACTCAAATTCATTTCTTTATTACTCACATGGAATTTCATTAAACTTCTCTATGTTTGATTTGGAGGCATTGATTAGATTGCTTCTTTAGCCCCTTACCTCTAATATTTTCATTTTTCCTTTGACTTTATGACCTAAGCATCAAAAAGGCCATGGGGGTGATTCTTTTATGGCCCCAAATCCCATAGGTGTGGGAGTTTGCATCAGTTCACATTGGATAAGGATATTTTAGGAACGCCCACCCCTTATAGAAATGGACGAGGAGAAAATAACTACTGTTGTTAATCAATACAATGGGATTCCTTACTTATTTATTGTGATTCAAAGAGACAATACACTTCAATTTGTTAGAAAATGATATATTATAGAGCAATGGAACACATAAAATATATTGCAAAAATATAAACAAAGAAAACACATAAAACAAGAGAGACACAGATATACATGGCTCAGCAAGCAATGTAAGCATGCTAATCACCATATGCAGATCATCCAGGTTGAGAACCAATCCCAGGCATTGAAACACCAAGAGAAATGGCAAGAGAAATAGTAGACTCCTATGTTTATTCAGTAGATTAGGAAAATGAGCCAAGACCAGCAACATATAATCCAGAAACTATGTTAACACCAGAAGCAAGGGAAGATCAAGACCTAGTAGCAACATTAACCAATAAAGTAGCACCCATAGTAGAAAGAGATGGAGATGTGTTGGGTGCAGTTTAAGTAGTTCCATTTCTTGATCAACACCTAGAATCGGATAAAGAACCAAGCCCAGAGATAACCCATAGTTGCCTAGTAATAATGTATCACCATGGTCACCATTTCCTATCCCTTGTTACTCCAGTACCAGCATCCCCATTCCTATTCCTTTCTAAATCATTGTCTAAGATGGTACATCCAAAAGCTAACATAATAGGATAATAAATATTCACAACTGCAAGAACATAAGTATAACTAGGTGGTAAGGCATAGGTTCAATAAGGTAATGCATGGGAAGTATCCAAGCGAGTAGGTTGTTAAGAAATCGCATTGGCAAAGGAAGAAGAGCTATTAGTGAGAGTTTCTAATCCAATTATAACCATTCTAGACCTAGATCGGGAGGCAACAATTCTGAACTTTGTAACAACCCCATATCTAGATCACATAGCAAACTGGGGAGAAAGAGTACGCTTTAAAGATAGTTGACCAAGAATCTGTTCATATGGAAGCGGTAGTAATTTCCACTGAGCAAGATGCAAAGTGAATCTCGAGTGCACTTTAAACATGGGTACCTATAGGGTACAATATGGGAGGGGAAAGAGCAGATGTTGTAGGTGTCAAGTCCATTAGGGCTAATGAACACTCCTAAACCCTATATAGGCAAAAAACAAGTTATATTAGATATAAGAAAGCTACAGGAACTACTTGAAAAAAATGCACTTACACCACACCCTTAATCGTCAATAAAAACACAACAGAGGAGAGGATGCGTAAGCATAGCTTGACCACCGAGAGAGGTAATGTCAACAATGATAATAGTATACTGGTGGAGGACATGAATACTTAAGATTGAGACACAAAGTAAGAAGTCTAACTAGTAACAAAGCAAGCATAAATAGAGGTGGAGGCTAGTGCATAGCTTCTGATTTGAGATTGATAACCATAGGTAGTTTTGGACCCGGTCCTAGGAGATACATAAGCAATTTCAACACCAAGAAGTGGTGTTCGAATCGGGGAAATTACGAAAGAAAATAAACATTCAGCTATACATTAACCAAGAAAAGAACATAACTAACTGTTAAACTAAAACCAAACACACGAATAGACACACAGGATTTACGTGGCAAAACCTTGACATGGTGTCAAGGAAACATCCATATAACTGCTATTTCAGTATAAAACTAACTAGTTACATTTTTACACAAATTTACTTAATTTATTGTCAAACTTCCAACAATAAGATCAGTATCTTTATCTAGTTGCTCAAGCAAATTCAATTTTAGTGCAATATCCCTTCCAGTTGTTATAGAGCCAGATCCTGTGCAGAGAGAGCATCTGAATCAATAGTTACCTCATGGTTATGCCTATTCCCATTTAGAGAACAACCAGTAACAGGGGCAGTTGCATTATTATATTTAGTTGTGAAAGGACCATAACTAAAACTATCTATACATCGAGGAGTTATTTCACCAGCAAATGATCCAACATCTTTAGGTAATAATATGTCTATGCATGCAGTGGCAACAAAGACAGAAGTAGGTGCACTGATTCGATTATATGAATGATGGACCCGATCCTGCACACACTTATGGGTAGCAGATATCACGTCCCTATCCAATCTGCCAAGGGAAGCCCCCATAAACAATCGTTCATCCACAAAAGAAACCCATGTGGGGTAGCAGGTGTAGTCCAAAGAAGTAACTCATTGTGCAACCCCTTATAATAAGTCTAAAAGGATTGGAGTATATAACAACACTAGACAAAAAACAAAGGTCGTGTGAAGGAAGTACCGCTGGCTAGCCTGTCTCGGTGGTCACCAAGAGTTTGGGTGGGGATTAATGAGGAATACATATGATGGTGGAAATATGGTGGGGCATGTGGGTGTGTCCTAGAAGTAGTTGAAATCGAATGGAGACAGAGACAATTGCTCGTGGGTTCAATATTTGTTTTGTCGTATCATCATGAAATGGGCTCCACATGAAACATGGGTCTCAGTGAACTGACAAGTGGTGATGATCATTCAACTTACTCAGCTTCACTTGTTCCTTTTTCAAGTGGAATACTTACCTCTAGATTATTTATAGCTTTTTCCTCAATTGCTTCAACCAAGACATAGATTGTTTTATAGCTTGATAGGATATTTAGTAACAACTAAGAAGACAAGATCAAATGCAATGTCTATAAGCATAACTACTCTCTTTTATATGTCACTAGATCTGATCTGAAAGTGGGGGTCAAGTGAGATCTATTCTTTCTTCCTGATAGTTTCTTTGTATATGATGCCTTTTGTATATGATGCTTTAATGACTTGATGATTAGGAATAGATTACTCAATCTTAACGTCATTCAAAAGTGGTGGTAGTGCATTGTGGAGCGATAAAAAGGTGTCTTGTGAACTCCTAATTACCTCACATTAATTATCAACCCAGGGACGACTTTTTATTTCAAGAGTGTACTCTGTCTGAGGCGGCTATTTTCTTAAGAGCAATGTTGTGCAATATAGTGCTTAAAACCCAAAAATAGATGAACGCTTGAAAAAGAAATCTAATTGGAACAACAAGAAACTAAAATGTTCTAAACTAAATCATTCATTCAAACAACCATCAATCGAGGATATGGTAGCAATAACTCAATCCTCCAGAAATTGATGAAGGAAAAGGAATTAGAGTATGGATCATGGATCTGGGAGCATAATAGCATCTGCTGTGTCTCACGCCAAAGCAATAAATGCAAGGAAATGGAATGGCAGCAAGTAGAAATGAAATAACAAAAGGAAATAGACAGCAGTAAATGAAACATCAATCAAAAGAACTAAATCTCGCGAGTTCGACACTCTCAATTCTTGACATCAACTTATATACAAAGAAAGAACAATTGTTTATACAAGTAGGCAACTTGATCAAATGAAACAGCAAATCATTATAAATAGGAAACGTCAATCATATATATATTATCTGAGATAATCACCAGTAGTCCATTACTCCAATCATCTGTAGCTGGAACATTCTACTTATGAATTCTGTAACTGAAGTAAACAGCTTAGAACAACACTATGCGATTAATCCTGAAAGTATGATGTAAACTTGTTACAGAGATTTACAACAGGAAAACTACGGATGAACAAGTATGGAACAACATGTAAATATATCAGATTATAAGAAACAAACCACACAAATCACCGTATGATACAACAGCGGCAAGTGTCCGTTGGAGCCGGGCCCGTAGCTTCCAATGGCACCGCCGTAACTTACTTCAGATGCAGCAACGAAGTGAACACCAATTCCTTTATATTGATTGCATTAACAAAAGTATACAAGAGCAGATCTCACCGAGACTCCATGGTCCCAGTTGTTCTGAAAACTTATAATTACAAAATACAATCGTTCTCCATCCCCGTCTCTGATCTTGGGTTTCATTTAAATAAAGAAGATCAGAGCATGGATAATTACAATCATGATTTCTCTTACAAATTTAGGTTGATTCTAATCCATTGATCAACAAGAACAAGGCGGATTTAGGTTTGCAGCTAAGATTTGGAGGGCGGCCGCAACAGCAAATCTCAGAAAATCGTGTTCAAAGAACCCTGCGTTTCTCCCTGTGCAAGCCAAATTTGGGCAATCGGTTCTTCTCGAAGATAATTGGGCCCGTTCTGGACAAAACCCATGTTCCGGATTTTCCAAATTCGTCTTCATTTTCTCAGAATCTTAACCGCAAAACTGTCACTCCTTAAACCAGCGAATTTCTGAGTTGGCTAATTTAAAAATCAAATCTTCAATCTGGAAGTTACTTTGGAGGCTAAAAATGGTAAATAAGGTTACAACCAACTTATTAGCACTATCATTGGTAAAATAATGCATAATAATCAATTTATTAGAACTAAAGGAGAATAAATAATATTTATTCATGAGAGCATAAATAATTAATAAAATGGATTTAAATGATAAATTATAATAAATGTCATGATGAAGAATGGTGGAAATGGGTGGGATAAACGTTCACAAGTGACAATAATCATGGCATATTAACGACCCCACACACCCCCACACTCAATATGTTGCATGTCCTCATGCAACGAAAACTGAATATATTGCATGTTCTCATGCAACCCAAAGACAAAAACCATGTGTTAACCAAGCAATAAAAATTTGAGAATAACTGAATGCTTCCTTAATTAATAAATATTCAATTTTAGAAATCTCGATGAAGGCATAACAATTTTTACATTGACATTCAACTATATGTATGAAGTTGCAGCAAAATATGCTATAGATAACAGCAAACTTCATTAAAACTACAAACCAAATTTTGTTGAAATGTTGCAAGTAAATTTACAATACATGAATGTCTCTATGATCCAAAAATCAGATCGTTTTGATGCATGGATCATGAGATATAAATAAAATGGCTGTAGGTGAGAGTACATGATTTCCGAAATTGTATGAACCAATTTAACTTGAAATGATCTAGGTTTGTATATTTTAATAGTATGTCTGTGTTTCCTAGAGATCACAAGAATTGAGTTCATAATTTTAAAAATATTATGGAAATCAATTTCTACACTGAAATTGTATGACTGAAATTGCATGCCTTAAATGAGAAAGAAAATAGGAAACATCCATCATGCGTAGCGATTCCTCCCCCTCTCTGAAAAATTAGCATGTCCTCATGTGATGCGAGAAAACAAATAGAGGTGGTTGCTACCAGCTGTTGAATTATATGCTTGGTGTAAAACAACATGAAATAAGGGAGGTGTTGAGAGTGAATAAGAATAGCAATGGATGATAAAGAATATGAATGACGTGGGTATAAGAAAGAAATGAATGAAAGGAACACTCCCCCACACTCGAAAATGACATGCTACTGAAAAAGGGGAAGTGGTAAAGATGTGGAATGAAGGATGACAAATAATGCTCAAAATGGATTTGCATTAGATTCTCCTAAATTTATAATAAATTAGAAAACTATGCAATTTTACCTCAAGTTTTACCTCCAAAAATGTGGAATGACATATAAATACTGGCAGTTGTTGAAGCTGATGTAGGCAGAGTTGGTGCTGAAAGCGATGCAAAAAGGTAGAATCCAGGGAAGCACATCATGTCTGAAGAATTGTTCACGTTCGCGAGCCTCTACTGTGAAGTGCAATAGTGTGGTCATGCTACGAATAGAATTATGCCCATACCTGTTGTTCTCCTGTAAACAAAGCACTATTTTGCATACAATGTTCTTGAATCCATAGTGTTAGCTTTGAATAGCAACAGAGAAAATGCATGCAAAATTGCAATTTAGAAAAACTTATGTATACATGCAATACTACTATGTTGTCAAATCAACAAGGTATGGCAAAGTGTAGTAATCATATCGCATGCAATCCCATAATGCATACATTCCCCCCTCCAATTGGAAAATGGGTTCCATAACCATAAAGCATATGAGAGGGGTGGTGCGGACGGCAAGGCAATGGAATGAACAATATATCAGTAAGGGAGGCAGAGTACACTTATGAAGGATAGGACGGTGAAAATTATGGTTATATTGAGAGCAAAGTGTGTAAAGATAGTTATGAATAAGAGATAGGACGCTGTGGATTGATGATAGTTTATACAAAACGAAAAAGGACAACAATATGCTAAAAAGATGCTTTGCTGACGATATTCTAGCTGAAAATGATGTGATTGATCATAAAACACTTTCTCATGCATAAAGGTTCAAAATAGGGAAAAACTTAAGGAAATAACTTCTCTGATAAAAAGAAAATAAGAAAAGGGTATTATAATAATAATTGACGAAAAGATATAACTTCAATACCATAAGTAGAGTCGCTGCTGCCAGCAGGCGTCCATAGCCTCGGCAGGGTTGCTTTTTAACCCATATGAGCCAGGATTTTCATTTTATAAATGGAGAGTTACAGTGCTGTTCTACAGAAGAGATCAGTGTGCTGGCGTGGTAACCAGACAACCACACTGCCATTCACTAGGAGGTAGCAAAAGTGGTCAGGCCGGCTCGTGATGAGACCTCCTGTTCCAAGGATAATTTGGCTATCCAATGGATCATAACTCTGGTGTGGTGGCCATAATGGGAATGTCACTTTGTTACAGCCTTATGAACATGGTAGGCTGGCTCGTAATGAGACCCCCTATCCTCCATCTGCGAACAAAATTTTGTTGTTATTACACATTGTTATGATAAAAAGAGGGAGGCTCAATACTCCTTAAGAGCAGGGATGGCGGAAGAAGTTGAAGATGTCAATATAAAAAAAATATACCCATAATCTCATTTATTACAGACAGAGAAGATTATAACCCGGAAGGGTGGAACCAGCATGGTATTAAGATGATCAACCAGTATCATGTACAACAGAGAACAATGCAGTAAAGGAATATATAAATAATTGTGTCCCTTTTAAAAAGAATCTATCATCAAGGAGCTGTCCTGTTAAAGATCATAACGTGAATAATATTAACTTTGCTTCAAAAGAATCTATAATTCATGTCCTCATAAAAGTAGTGTACTTCATGCCATGAAAGAGAATCAGGAGAATGTGGTTGAGCTGAACTATGAATAATCCCACAAGAGAAAGGAAAGGATTGCCCTCAAAAATATTCCCAAAGTGTTGCTCTTTTGAATGAACAGCAAAAAGACTCAAAAAGTGGTGTTCCGTGTAGGGAACATCAAAGAAAATGCACACCAAAAACAAAAATACACACAGAAAACGAGAAAATGCAAATGTCGTTCCTTTTGAAAGAGAAGAATCCATGCAAGCAAAAACTCGAATTGTTGTTCCTTTTGAAAAAGGAACAGCAAAAACTCAAACTGATGTTCCTTTTGAAAAAGGAACAGCAAAAACACGAACTACTATTCCTTTTGAAAAAGGAACAACAAAAACTCAAACTGTTGTTCCTTTTGAAAAAGGAACAGCAAAAACTCAAACTGCTGTTCCTTTTGAAAAAGGAACAGCAAAAACTCAAACTGCTGTTCCTTTTGAAAAAGGAACAGCAAAAACTCAAACTGCTGTTCCTTTTGAAAAAGGAACAGTAAAAAACTCAAACTGTTGTTCCTTTTGAAAAAGGAACAACAAAAAACTCAAACTGCTGTTCCTTTTGAAAAAGGAACAGCAAAAAAAACTCAAACTGCTGTTCCTTTTGAAAAAGGAACAGCAAAAACTCAAACTGCTGTTCCTTTTGAAAAAGGAACAGCAAAAACACACCAAATGTTGTTCATTTTGAAAAAGGAACAGCAAAAACACACCCAACGTGAAAGTGCAAAAAGGTGCTGTTCCATTTCGAAAAGGAACAGCAAAACGTGAAAGTGCAAAAAGGTGCTGTTCCACAGCAAAATGTAAAAGTGCAAAAAGTGCTGTTCCATTTCGAAAAGGAACAACAAAATGTAAAAGTGCAAAAAGTGTTGTTCCATTTCGAAAAGGAACAACAAAATGTAAAAGTGCAAAAAGTGTTGTTCCATTTCGAAAAGGAACAACAAAATGTGAAAGTGCAGAAAGGTGATGTTACATTTCGAAAAGGAACAACAAAACGTGAAAGTGCGAAAAGTGCTGTTCCATTTCGAAAAGGAACAACAAAACGTGAAAGTGCGAAAAGTGCTGTTCCATTTCGAAAAGGAACAACAAAACGTGAAAATGCAAAAGTGCTGTTCCATTTTGAAAAGGAACAGCAAAATGAATTGTGAAAAAAGAACAACAAAATGTATTGTGAAAAAGGAACAGCAAAATGAATGGCTGAACCAAAAAGTGCTATTCCTTTAGAAAATAAATAGCAACATGACAATGATGTCCTTTTGAAAAGGGAACAGCAGGAACGACAAAAAATGCACACAAATGCTGTTCCTTCAGAAAAGGAACAACAAAATATACAACCATAAAATACAAGCACGCAAAGAATGAATTAGCTATTCACTGTATTGAAGCTAAGGATGGGTCACAGTTTGAATGAAGCAACACCTGAAACACAAAATATAAGAGAAATTAGAAAAGAAACAACAAAAAGCAGTATGTAAATAAATAAATTGAGTTACAACAACTATGATGTTATGTCAAAAAAATGATCTATTTGAAAAATGTTTTGGCAGCAGTGACAATACATGAATCTTGAAATTGAAATCAATTCTTCATTTGTTCTATTATGAATCCGTTGGGTAATGATTTGGATAAAATTCATTTGTTTTATAAAAATTTCTTTGAAAAATCACTCGTCCATAAGTTGACCTTCTTTATTTTCCCAAGACCTGCAAAAAACGAGTATCTACCTGCAATAAAACATTAAATCATGAAGAAAGAGAGGTGTACGGGCTCTCTTAATCCAAGAATTATGTAAAAAACTAACAAGTAGTTACTCTATATAACAAATCCATAGAGAAAATAACAAAGTAAAGTTTATTTGTTACCTGCGGGAGAGCAGTGGCCAATCATACTAACCAGCAGTGTTTTAATCACAACTTCTTTGTTTTTCGTCCAAATTGAGTGATTCCAAAGCCAAATGAAAGATAATTCAATGGTGTATCTCCAATAGAAACAGGTTTTAAAAACTCAATGATATGATATGTCAAATTTGTTTAGAACAACCTGCATAATAGAGTCATCTTCGATTACCATGCTTAGACCAACAGTTGACATTTCAAGCGTAACTTTTTCGTTTGATGTCGGATTCAAATGATTCAAATTGGAAATGAAAGTAGATTCATTTATTTATCTCCAATAGAAACAGGTTTTGAAGACAAGAAGAATTGATAGGTCAAATATTGTAAGGAACAGCCGGAAAAACATAGTTTTAAGGGTGCTGATTTACGATAGACAGTCAGTATTTTGATCATAACTTCCCCATACGATATCGAAAATGAGTGATTCCAATTGCATTGTAAACTAGATTCATAGGGGAATCTACCATAGAAACAGGTTTTAAAAATTCATCCATTTAGGCCTCCAAAAAGTGACTGTCCCAACTCTGTTCCTGAGCTGCCCGCTAGACATCCGGTCAATGTTTTGGCTCTAACTTTTTCGTTTCAAATCCAAATTGAGTGATTCCAATTGGATTGGAAAGTAGACATCAATGGCTACTTAGGGTAGAAACAGGTTTTAAAAATATTCATTTTTGGTCCCTCAAAAAATGACTGTCCCGACTGTTTTTCCAGAAAGTTCATCAAGCCCGCAAGCCAAAAAAAATGAATTTCAAGCATTTTTTCAAATTGGTGATAAAAATGAAAATGAGTGTTTGTAGAACTTATTATTTAAATTATGATTCATCTACATACACAAATTATAAAAAAAAAATTATCACCGATGTTGATTTGCATAGCATGTTGCAAAAAAAAACCCTAGTTTTACATGGAAAAACAAAAATGCATTTATTTATTCCCTTATTTATTTTATTTTCTACCCTAACCTATTTTGATTTGAAAAATGAATATAACTACGTATATGAGTACTTCCAGTGAAGCCATTTTCGAAGTAAGGCTTCACGTATGCACATACCCAAATTTGAAAAATGCATGTTAATGGATATTAGGGTATGAGAAGGTGGCTTCCCTTGAAAAAATGATATCAAAAATTGTTGAAGCATGGAGTGATGTTGCAAATAAATGATGGAGTGAAACCAATCTTCAATGTATGAATTACTTTTTTGATCTTGCATAGCCATCATATCATGAAGTTCTTGAGCTTTTAAAATGGCTTGTTGATGCAACCTACAAGAAACCTCATTTTCTTCCATAGCTTCTACAATTTTTGAATTTGAAACATTCCGAATCTCATTGTAAGTTTTCTCAATTGGTGCATGTGAGATAGAATGGGTGGGAAGGGTGCGTAAATCTGCCAGTTCAACATTGTAAGCATGTTGTACTGGTTTATTATGGTGAGGGTGTGGAATTAGTTGAGCAGGAAAATGTGTAAAGAATGGAGCATTGTGATGATGTGGTTGGTTGGGTTGAGTGAATGAATTTGGTAGGCAAGCAAGGTGTTGTGAAAGAGCTGGTGGAGAATATGGAGAATGTGCTTGTGCTACAAGATGAGGGAGAGTAGTCATGCCATTATAAGATGAACCATGCCCAACTTGTAAACAAGATAGGTGGTTAAATTGAGATTGACATGGCTGCCCTAACACATTAGTATTCCATAATGGATTATGCAAGTAAGAAAGTGGAGAGGGAGTGTTTTGAACCATACCTGTGGGCCATGATTTCCGTGGTTTTGACCTTGTTGCAGCTTCCTTACCTCTTTGATATGCTACTTCCATCCTAGATAAGGAAGAGTGAGTATCTATGAGATGCTCCTTTCGGTCATGAGAACGAAACACTTCATCAAATTCTTCATTTTTATGAACCTGCACAACATCCAATTTTTCATTTAGAGAGCTAATAAAATCAACTTTAAGATTTTCAAATAACACATTGATTTCAGCTCTAATGTCTCCTGTTCTTGTAGCAGATTTGGAAAACAAAGAAAAAACATCTCTAGGATTCTTACCAGCCTTGGAGATTCCTCTTGAATACCTTATGCACAACTCACAAACATCATCATATGATAACTGAAAAACATCACCTTTTCCTATCAGATTTAAAAGTTCTAAAAATTTATCTTTAATTCCTCTAAGAATGAGTGTTTTTAAGATCTCTTTTTCCAAATGCTTATGCTTTGATTTTTGAAGGTTATAATTAAATCGATCTACATAATCCTCCAAAATTTCATCTTCCCCTTGTATCATATCGAAAATATCTTCATTGGCTTTGCAATAATCTTGGTACTTCTTCAAGAATATGTTCTTCATGTCCTCCCATGATTGGATGCAATTCCCACCTAGGCTCATGAACCATCGGAGAGCTGCTCCTTTTAGAGTAAGAGGAAACACTTTCAATCTTTGATCATTAGTACAATAATCATATCCTCTACAAAGTATTTCAAATTCAAACAAAAATGTATGTGGATCTTCATTTGCTAAACCATGAAAATTTGGTAAAGATAGGGGAATTATGTGCATTTGTGTCACTCCTCCTAGATCTTTGATAGGAAAATCAAAAGTAGAAACGTGAGCCATTTCTTACCATAGTTTAAGATGTTCTTCATGTGTTTCTTCGAGGCTCCTTCTTCAAATGTTCCTGTCAATCGGTTAGTGAAATGGGTGGTGCTTACATCACCACTTGCGTGAGATCATGTGATTCAAAAAATTTCTATCTTTTTCCTAATCATTCACACAAAAATTCAAACATCTATTTCTACCCTAGGTTCTTTTAAGAGTCCTGCTGGAAAGCGGACGGTGGAGCAGGGCTTTTACATGCTCCGTACGCAGGTTCTTACCTTCCGTTTTTAATATCCAACTCTTCAGTAGCAGGCACTCATCAGATTCACACTACCCTTTAGAAATGGCTACACTCTTCCCCGACAACGGCGCCAAAATGTGAAGCGATAAAAAGGTGTCTTGTGAACTCCTAATTACCTCACATTAATTATCAACCCAGGGACGACTTTTTATTTCAAGAGTGTACTCTGTCTGAGGCGACTATTTTCTTAAGAGCAATGTTGTGCAATATAGTGCTTAAAACCCAAAAATAGATGAACGCTTGAAAAAGAAATCTAATTGGAACAGCAAGAAACTAAAATGTTCTAAACTAAATCATTCATTCAAACAACCATCAATCGAGGATATGGTAGCAATAACTCAATCCTCCAGAAATTGATGAAGGAAAAGGAATTAGAGTATGGATCATGGATCTGGGAGCATAATAGCGTCTGCTGTGTCTCACGACAGCCTTGATCCTCCTCTCACACCAAAGCAATAAATGCAAGGAAATGGAATGGCAGCAAGTAGAAATGAAATAACAAAAGGAAATAGACAGCAGTAAATGAAACATCAATCAAAAGAACTAAATCTCGCGAGTTCGACACTCTCAATTCTTGACATCAACTTATATACAAAGAAAGAACAATTGTTTATACAAGTAGGCAACTTGATCAAATGAAACAGCAAATCATTATAAATAGGAAACGTCAATCATATATATATTATCTGAGATAATCACCAGTAGTCGATTACTCCAATCATCTGTAGCTGGAACATTCTACTTATGAATTCTGTAACTGAAGTAAACAGCTTAGAACAACACTATGCGATTAATCCTGAAAGTATGATGTAAACTTGTTACAGAGATTTACAACAAGAAAACTACGGATGAACAAGTATGGAACAACATGTAAATATATCAGATTATAAGAAACAAACCACACAAATCACCGTATGATACAACAGCGGCAAGTGTCCGTTGGAGCCGGGCCCGTAGCTTCCAATGGCACCGCCGTAACTTACTTCATGCAGCAACGAAGTGAACACCAATTCCTTTATATTGATTGCATTAACAAAAGTATACAAGAGCAGATCTCACCGAGACTCCATGGTCCCAGATGTTCTGAAAACTTATAATTACAAAATACAATCGTTCTCCATCCCCGTCTCTGATCTTGGGTTTCATTTAAATAAAGAAGATCAGAGCATGGATAATTACAATCATGATTTCTCTTACAAATTTAGGTTGATTCTAATCCATTGATCAACAAGAACAAGGCGGATTTAGGTTTGCAGCTAAGATTTGGAGGGCGGCCGCAACAGCAAATCTCAGAAAATCGTGTTCAAAGAACCCTGCGTTTCTCCCTGTACAAGCCGAATTTGGGCAATCTGTTCCCATTGGAGATAATTGGGCCCGTTCTGGACAAAACCCATGTTCCGGATTTTCCAAATTCGTCTTCATTTTCTCAGAATATTAACCGCAAAACTGTCACTCCTTAAACCAGCGAATTTCTGAGTTGGCTGATTTAAAAATCAAATCTTCAATCTGGAAGTTACTTTGGAGGCTAAAAATGGTAAATAAGGTTACAACCAACTTATTAGCACTATCATTGGTAAAATAATGCATAATAATCAATTTATTAGAACTAAAGGAGAATAAATAATATTTATTCATGAGAGCATAAATAATTAATAAAATGGATTTAAATGATAAATTATAATAAATGTCATGATGAAGAATGGTGGAAATGGGTGGGATAAACGTTCACAAGTGACAATAATCATGGCATATTAACGACCCCACATGCATCAAATAATAATAAGGAATGCATTTCTTTCTCATTTCGCAGGATTAGTTACCATTTGATTCATAACATCCCTACCCGGTTGGAAGACAATTACCTACCCTAGTCCATATGAAACTACCTATCTATTGGAGATTAGCTGGGAGGTACCATAAAGGCTCATAAAACCCATTAGAAAAAGACCAGAAAAACCAAGCGAGGTATCTCTTATCATGTGAAACTACACTATTAGGCTTCTAATATCAATTACACCCCAAGTTCATCAGCAAGGTTTTCTCGTCTTCTAGAGTATGGTTTTTCATCAGTAGCATAGCTAGACTATGGTTGTTCATCAGTAGCATTAGGGTTTGTTACTATAGTGGAGCAGCGCCATGCAACCTATCTTTGTTCCCAAAACCAATGGGACCTTAGTCTTACCATGACAAATGGGACCATGATCTCTAGCCTCATTATTACCCATGACCACTACCCAAAGTTAGCCCCATGATTACGAGCATGACATGAATCTATCCAATAACACATGATATGTAGTGGAGATTATTCAAGTGGACTTATGATGAGAAGTTGGATTCGATAAGTTGGATACTTGTTATGACTTACGTTACCTAGAACAGGACCACCATGATATTTCACAAGTATGATCATTGTTATTCGCTATGATCAGTTAGCATGATTATATAACCCAGTATGACTCTTCGCTAATATCAATATGATTATTCGATATCACATTCACTATGAAACTAGCAATATATTACCTATTCAAATTAGATATGAAAGAACCAAAGAGAGTTAGCTGGAGGAGGTTCTATCTAGTGGAGTCAAAGACGATTAGTTGGTTATAAATAGTATTGCAAGGAGGGGCTATCTATAGTATTTTTAAGATGACTACAAAATCTTAGGCCTTCCCCTTTCTTCTATTAGTATAGCTTGGTAATAGGAGAGCTTAAACTACTGGATGAAGGAGGTATCTTTATTCCTTGCTCACATCCCACGGGTGGATAGGAGGCATTTACAAGTTCTTCCACTAGATATTCTGCTTCAACCCAATTAATAGGCATTCGTTAAGCTAAGTAAGTTTATCTACGTATCTCAGCTACTTTTCTTATGTATCCCTGACTTTACATAACCTCAAAAGAGAACTCCTGAAATAAAAACAACCACCTACAAATTCGTCCTTCTGAGATACACTTATTCACCAAGTACTTTAGAGCTGAATTGTCTACATAGAACTGAAAATGGCCTTCCAAAAAAATAGATAACGGTGGAGCTTCTGTAAATCATACACCATAGTTGTCCCTTCCCTCTCTTTGGTGGTATAGTTTCACTCGTCTTGAGACAACTTCCTAATTGCAAAAAAAAGCAAGGTGCTTGAGATTCCCCCCCCCCTCGTTATGCAAGCACTGCTCCTAGGGAATGTTGGATGCATCTACATGGACATGAAATTCCACATTCCAATTAGGAAACATTAGGAGCACTTACCCACTTTTCTTTCAGCCATCCTGTTATGATTCATATATTTATCTAACTCCTTAATGAATGTAGGTACCTTTGCCCCGATGATGGAATATAATTCTGCCCCAATGGTCGGATGGGGTTACCCACCCCAATATGACTCATGAAGAGTTGATCTGAAGTGTACTATATCTTTTATTATATGCTTGAAAGGTAGTCCACACTGTGCATAGATATATATTTTTTTCCACCCATGCTTTGAAGGGTATGTCCGCTCGCTTGGTTCTTCTCACTCATTCCTCTGATCTTGCCTGAAACGCATCAATTAAATATATAGATAGAAGACTAGACATGGTAGTTCTGATAAGTTGCTAAGAGGTTTTCACGTATATGATGAATAGATGTATTATTATGTACGTAGTAATGCGGGTGATAAGGGAGGGATTGCTACAATTTTCAATGTCCCTTGACCCGACAGTCATAGTGCATACATAAATGTACTTCAGTTTCATTATGAATCTCATTTATGCACTCTTAAGATAGGGATATAGATAGGAGATTGACTTAAAACTAGTTTATTAATTTACACGCTTGCTAAAGTAAATAAATTAAGGTTGGATTATTTATATAAGGTTATGCAAGCATTCATTCCCATATCTCCTTCTCTTTCCTCACAAGTATCGATCCCACTTTCAAATAAACGAAAAAAAATTATAAGGTTTATCCATAACCTTATATAAAGACCCATTACAATGAAGTGTTTTTTTACATAAAATACCCCATCTCCAATGCTTTTCTGCATCAGATTCAATAGAATCGAAATTCTTGCCCCAACCTACTAGGTTTCGGAGTCTGGAAGAAGGCACGAGAGTGAAGTCGATTGGGCTTTACATAATAGGCCTTTGAAAAGATTTTTGAATCACTGTTATTACATGTATAATATAAACCTTTGACCCTTTCAACCTAGTATCAATCAGTAGAACAATACCTCTTAGTCTTGGTTCCACACTACCTTCAACCAATAGCATAGGGAAGTTTAATTTGAGTTTAGATCGTTTCTTTGCTAGCTGAATGGTTTGTGGATTATTTTTCTCCATCAAAATAGAGAGGAGAGGAGAGGTTGAATGGACCGGTGTCAGATTGATAGGAGATGAGACATAGTTCTTCCAACCTACCCCGACTGGGTGGATGGATGGAATTCTTTGATGGGCAATCACCTCATAGACTCTCAATAATCCACTTACCTAGGGAGCATTGACTTTAATATCACCCGATAGATGATTCTTTTCCTACGTTAACCACTTGGTTTAGAGATCTACACTCACTTTTCAGAGGCTTTGATTCATTCCATTATGAAATCAACATGGCAAGTCTTGATTACTTTATCATATGATAGGTGGGCAATGGAGGTTTTATTTAATAGCAGCCAAACACTTTTAGTCACATGCATGCTCCTATGGTATTGCACCCATAGGGGGTTTACCTTTACGTGCTTATATCTTTAACTGTTTTTTCACTATGCTAGATTACATTGGATTATGGAACATCTTAAAGCCCCATTGGGAAGGCTTTATTTGATAGGTGGAAAAGTGGATCGATGGCCATGGCTTAGTAGCTGACATATGATAGCATGGGTGGATCTTGACATTTCAGAGATCTTTTACTCCTAGATGGATATGTATTGGTAGATCTAATTATCAAAATTATATTATGGGATAGGACATGCTTCATAGGGATATTATTTGGTGGATTCTTGTTCGTACATCTTTGGGGAGCCTAATTTTGATAAATGGGACAACTTTTTTATTTCTAGGATAGATATTGTTGATGCCCAGACCCACATAGATTATCCTTTCACACTCGTCTTACTTTGGAGGTATTTTTATTAGACACTTCTAGTACTATCGAAAACCTACGATGATGGGATGGAGTACCAATCCTTCACTATAACAAAAATAACATTGGGGGGAGAATCTTTACAAAACTTACCTTGGATGGACATGCTCCATTTGGTGAGGTATTCCAAGTAGGCCCTATAGAATTAGATCTTTGGAGGAGCTGCTAGAATATAATAGAAAAGGAGGAAAACCTTGAATTGTTTAATCGTTTGATTGTTTAATAGCCACGGAAATTTGAATTACTCCATTATACCTTACCTTGGAAAGACTATAAACTTGTCTGAAAGGAAAGGAATGACTTTCTATGGACAGAACTAGCTACATGCCTTTCAACAAAATGAGAAGACCAAGTAATATTAGTACAAGATCTTATTAGACTTTATGCCATCGGGGAGGAGAGGAGAGAGCTTATCGAGGATGGATTGGATCATGGGAATTGGCAATCATGATACCTTACCACCTTATACCACCTTACAGACACACTTTCTATTTACAGCCGCCCCTAGTCACATGCTAATAAGGGAGGGAATCTGGAAGACCAAGAGAAGTGAAAGATCAGATTAGATGATGTGGGAATTGAAATAAATTCTTTTAGTCACACACTTGCGCTAATAGAATTTCCTTTTTGAACAACTAATATGGACACCTAGACCCATGATAACCACATATTCTAGTATAATAAACACCCCCTATCAGATTCTTTTTCAAATTCACTAGAATTAAACTTGCTTCCCCTGGTGCTTGAGGAGCACGGAATCAATCATTGAACAAGCAAGTTGATCTGGCGTCAGAACATATACCTTATATTATTTTTTTCATTTTTTTATTATGTATATAATATGAGAGAGATATTTTTACTCTTACATGACTTACTGTACAATGCAACCGAGCCAGGAAGGATACCTTCTTCTTTCACCAACCTTGAACTTTATGACATGGAGTGCTGCCCGACAACCATTAAGTCATGAATATGAGTTAGGATCGAAATTGGATGTACCTTTATTTTATTACTCTTACTCTTACTTCTATCCCTGCCCTACCCCTACTCAGATTCTATGGAAGGAAGGGAAGAAGAGTTTCATCACTACTGCACCAGATATTTCATCTTTCAAGTCGGGTGGGATTAAACACCTTACCTTTCTATTTATACAGCCTCAGACTGAAAATTTAAGACTACATCAGCCAAGAATACCGCACATAGGAAGGCAGGGCCTGATCTTTCTATTTTACCTGCACGAATTTCTTAGACCTCGAGGGAGCCCAAGAACTGGAATCACAAAGTGTTCAGGACAAGTTGAGCCTTCCTTATAGGCAGAAGCCATGAATGGAATTGGTTCATCACTAGATCATTGGATAGGAATGTGGAACAAACATGGGATTTATAATCGCTTCATGAGAATACCTTCGAAGTACTGGATTGATGGCATGGAGAAACTTACCCCAGGAAAGAATCAGACCCATAAGATCAGGACCTACAGGAGAAAGGATTACAATACATTCTCTTGTTTAGACCATATACTTGCCTGAATTGTAATCTTTCTACCATCCTACATTTGGTCGTACAAACTTTAGGAGGAAATCCTAGAATAGAATAGAAGGATTTTCTTTAATCATTGGATCAAAATCAGAATGAAGAGAAGAAAGAGCCCTTACCACCTTGGATGGAGAACCTTATATATCCCCGCCATAGCTCTTAAAAGCCAACCCTTCTAGTGGGAATAAAACATAAGTAGTCTCGAACGCCAACCCTATCCATGCATGACTAGCCATCTGTTTAAGCCCCACTACCTACAACCTCCACCCATGGGCTTGAGCGAGAGACTCTCGGCTCTCCAATGAATGTGTTTAAGGCATAAAGTCTAATCCTCGGTGAGTGGTCTTCCTTCTTGGTAGTTTGGGGGCTTTCTCCTAACCCTCATCTCGCTACCCTTTGCCTTGGAAAGAACCTTTGAACCTATGCATCAGACCTATTACCTTTTCTAAGTTGAAATATAGCCTTCGAAACAACCTCTGACTGAACACCCTCCTACCCGCTTCCTACCCTCTCCATCTGAAAGAAGTAAGTTCAACATAGTAGAAACAGTTCACCATCTGCATTGAGTTAGCTCATTTCCCATAGAACATGACCTCAATGAGCTTTCAATGGTTAGCTTCCAGTCAATATGATTTATGTCAATATGATGTCCGCACGATGTTCGTATTATGTGCACATTTAGGTTTCCATAGTCAGTTCACATTACCCATTATACTTTCACTTTACAATACACATACACAATGCCTACAGATAAATAGCCCAATATGAATAACACCTTCACTTACCGAGTGGATAATAGCCATTGTTTTTGGTGAGGCCCGAAAAAGAAAGGATTAACTTATGATATTTTGCGATAACTTTGGTTTAGGTGAGAACCACGTAAAAGCAACCCACGTGTTAGGAAAAGGCAGTCACCAAATGACATGTAACAAATAGATTTATTTCCAATTTGGAGGGACTTGAGTAGGTAAAAATAAAAGAAATGAAAATAGATAAGCTTATATATAATTCATGATGTTAAGGCACCTAAAGAAAACCTATTTCAAGTGGGCTTATGGCACCTTAAACAACACCATTTGGAGAAGGCACAAAGTAGTTTGCTTGGAACAGATTCTCAAAACATTCAAGGTCACCATTTCTTTTACCAAGAAACTCAGTTTGATTTCGTCGAAGGCACCCCTCAAATCAAGGATAATCAAATTCATTTCTTTATTACTCACATGGAATTTCATTAAGCTTTTCTATGTTTGATTTGGTGGCATTGATTTGATTGCTTCTTTAGCCCCTCACCGCTAATATTTTCATTTTTCCTTTGACTTTATGACTTAAGCATCAAAAAGGCCATGGGGGTGATTCTTTTATGGCCCCAAATCCCATAGGTGTCGGAGTTTGCATCAGTTCACATTGGATAAGGATATTTTAGGAATGCTTGCCCTTTATAGAAAAGGACGAGGAGAAGATAACTATTGTTGTTAATCAATACAATGGGATGCCTTACTTATTTGTTGCCATTCCAAGAGACAATACACTTTAGTTTGTTAGAAAATTATATATTACAGAGCAATGGAACACATAAAATATATTTCAAAAATATAAAAAAAGGAAAGACATAAAACAAGAGAGACACATATATACATGGCTCACCCAATTTGGGCTATGTCCACGAAGAAACAGTGAGTCCTTCCTTTTATATTATCCAGCGAATTGAAGAGATACAACCTACAACAGATCCTTTGTAATTCCCTCTTCTCTCTCACTCAATCTCCTCTCTCTTTCTCACTCAGAATAGAGATATGCATAAACACAATACAATTCCCTCACATATAGTGAGGGGTTTCCTTCTAGGGAAAAAAACCCTAAATTAAACATAACTTCTACCATTAGATCTCTCCCTAATGAACGACCGAGATTGACTATGAAATTACAATAGCTTACAAGGAAATTTGACATCTATTTTTAGCTTTGGGGGTTTCGTCCCCCTGGACCCCCCTTGCAGTGAAAATATTACAGGAGGCATTGCCTCCACGTTATGAACTGGGGTCCAATGAGGTTATACCTTTGGATAAAGAAGATACTCAAGCCCCACACCCAACACAATTTATTTCATTAGTTGATATAGATGGTTATGATAATCGATGAGGTAAGGGGGTGAAACTATGCTTCAATTAGGCTAGTTTTCAATGCAAGCAATGGTCAGTACTCCAAGTTTTGATCCCAGTGTTGATCCGAGTACTACATCCGGTAGGTTACAAGTATCAATCCCAAGGTAGGTTCAATCCCAGGGGTATTTTGGCATTCGTTTCCTTTTGTTTTTTTATTTACACTTGAATCCATTAATTTTTCTAGGGTACATTCTCATGTCACAACAAATGCGAGCTGAAATCTAAGCTCCCCATCGAGCAAGGGATAATCTTGCATCCCCATCAAGAGCTAATATAGAAGCCCCATCAACGAACTATCTCTCACCTTATTGCAAGCAACATTTACCTGAGGGATTCTAGCAGTAAATTAAGGAAACATCCTCTCAGAAAGTTTAAACCTTCCCTCTTACATTCTAAACCATAGATGAAAAGACTTGGAATATGGCTCAGGTGACCATGGTTTTGCTCGAACCGTAGAACCCAATACTTAGCCAAGAAATTCATCTATATGTTGTGAAAATTAACAAAATCAAAGGATTTAACAATGACCATTGTTAACATACTTGAAAAGGAGTTTCTGATGCTTGAAACTCTCAGACCTAGCCTATAACATCAAAGGTTGTAGAGCTTGGCTCGTGAGGGATGCAGTTTCAAATGAGCGATTGAGCAGCAGATGGGGTAGGGTTCAGTTACGCTAACCTACCAAGGTTTAAAAACCATTGTTAGATAAAGAACCATATCATCCATGGCGGGAATGACTCCACTGTACTCACCCGATGACTCGCAACTGCGGGTGGAAACAATTCGAAAAGCTGCTATACGAATCCTAGCATATTGAATGATCTCGTTAAGGGTTAATGTTCATATGTATAAAGTATACCGCTTTTCCAAGATCTATGTATTATTATTATTATTATTATTATTATTATTATTAGTATTATTATTATTATTAGCCAATTTTAAGGTCACGACCAAGCTAGACACTAAATTTTTGTATGAGACCCCCTTGTTTATGGGATAACGGACCCACCTCCGCTCAGTGATTCGACTCTTAAGTCTATGAATGCATACATACTCTACCGCCCTACAATTTTTATCATGTATAAGTTCCACATTGAAAATTTGGTAAAATAATTCCATTAATGAAATTTGCTTCGAAATTATGGTAGTGATGTGGGGCTACATATTTATGGTCCAGTAAATTTATTTTGTTTTGTTTTATTTGCATGGTGTAATTTCTTCTACTTTTGGTTTTAGTATGTTACATGTAGAAACACTTGTTTTGGAATAGATTTTATTGTACTAAATAAATTAATTCGTTTGTTATATATTTTTATAATTTAATAAATTAAAATAAATTAGATAAATCAAATAAATTATAATAATTATTATTATTAAAATAATAAATAATCCTAAGGGTTAACTCAATCGGTAGAGTTTCCATTGCTAAGTACCTTGCTACTCCACACCCTTAAGGTTACACCTTTATATTCATATTTATAAAAAAAAATTTATAGTAATGAATATAGTCAAAATTATTTTTAGGTAAAAGGAGAACTAACATAAACATACCAAATCTTAACTAAATTATTAAAAAAATATTTTGATTAATATTGATATTGTTGAAATCATTAGGTAAAAATCACACACAAAGCTTTTTCTCATGCATTTCAAACCATCTAATGTGATTCATTTTCACGACAAGATGAAAAATAGATCATGACATAAGATTAAATATACGAAGATAGATGCTTTCTAGGCATTAAAATAAAACAACTAGTTTTGATTAAAAAATTATCAAAGTAAAAAATAGTAGTAAATAATGAATTAAATTAAAATTAAAATTATTAGTATTATTATTTTAATAAAATGGAAGATCAAATAAGGTTAAAAAATATTTATTTTAAACAATAAACAAAATAAATAATAAAAATTGAAATTAAATGAATGAATATATATATATATATATATATATATATATATATATATATATGATGATGATGATGATGATGATGATGATTAATGCCTATATGATCTCAAGAAAAGAGAAGAAAATTAAGTGTGATTCTTCAAAATCTTGCTTTCATGATCAAAGAGAAGGGAAAGAAGTGCGCCAGGATCCCTCTAGTTGGATTGACTTAATAAGTCAAGAAGACTAGAAGTGTGGTAGATGTTAGGGAATTGAGAGTGGATGTGAGTAGTAGGTGGGAAGACTAAAAGGAAGTGCTTTTCATCTTCCACCTTCTTAGTATCACACATATGACAGTTTATTGTTTCATGGAGTCTTGGGTGGTAAGTGGTGGGTAGTCTAAAAGGAAGTGTTTTTCATCTTCCACCTTCTTAGTATCACAAATATCACACATCCTATCCTTCCAGAGAGACTTGGGAGTAGACCACGAGTAGGTTTCACCTCAAATTAATAAAAAGAGAGGTGTTATACAAAAAAGTAAAACGGGAGCCTTGGGAGTATACCACCACTATGTTTCACTTTGAATTAATCAAAAAGGAGGTGTTATACAAAATAGTAAAACTAAGTAATACTGTCAAATTTAATACTAAATATTTTAAATATGTATTACATTAATATTTGAAAAGAAATTATATTTCTTTTTTAAATAAAAATGAAAAAATAAAAATATCTTGGAAAATGAGTGATTTTAAAGTCATAAATAAATTTTTTATTTGATAAATTTAATAAATATAAAAAACGATTTTATTAAAAATAATAACAAAATTTGGTAAATATAATTTTCATTTTTTTTAATAATATTAAAAAATTAAAAAACCTGTATTATATAACTTTACATTTTATTTTAAAATAAAAATATGTATTACAAAATTAATATTCTTGATTTTTTAAATTAAAATTAAGGACATATATAAGTATAGTTTTAATTATACTTCAAATAATTTAGCTTCATTTTCTTTTCAAGTTTAATAAATGAAAAATTGTTCAAAGTAAATGACGATGATGACCATCACTATTATTGGAGGCCCATGCTACAACCAAGTATAAGGAGATGGGTAAGTATGTCAAGTCTCCAATAAAATAATAATAATAATAATAATAAATTAATGTCTACCCCAAAAAAATGAAAATAACCATATAAATAAAAAAACTACAATCCAATTCACTACAAAGAATCAAAAACCATGCTCCAAAATATTTTAATATTTATTTAAATTAAAGTTTTGTAAGTTAAATATTTAAAAGAAAAATCATATCTTATGAGTATACTAAAATATTTAAAGCGATAAATATTTCCATGTAAAAGTTGTAATATTCGAAAATATTAATTTGATATAGTTTTATTATAAATTTTGTTATCATGTTGGGTAAAAAACATCATTAAATTTAATATTAATGTTTTATTAAATATTACCATCATCATCCTCGTCATGATGATGAACTTAGATCTAGTTTCAAAACGAATCGACCCATGATAGAGCCAGAGTTAGATGGATCTCGGTTGGTATAATTTGGTCAAGTGTGTTTGTAAAGAGTTCGCGTTATTAACCATTGACTGAAACTTAGAACCGTCGGCTCGCAACTCTGTGGCCTTCAATCTATTGTGCTTTCGCGCTTGTTTTCCTGAAAATTCTGCTTCTTGCATTAACTCAAATTTCTAAGAGTCTCCATAGTTCTGCAGTATGCGTAAAATCCCGATATGGAACGAATTATAAGTGATTTATGGTTTTTCCTTTTCTTTTTCAAAGTTGCCTTTCGATCAAGTTATTGAAAGTATAACATTATTAACTAATTTGGAATATTAAGAGAGGATGGGAGGAGCAATTTATAGCGTCTCTAGGAAAGATGTGAGTTATTTTATCTCCCCCACTACATTTGTTCTGGAATGCCTTTGTTAATCTAAACAAAAACTGATGTGAACGAATGATTTTGTGTTTTCTTTACCCTGAATTGATTTTAATGACTATAACATTTGAGATGGAATTTTGAACTTGAGTTGTGGCATGATGTTAAAACCATGTGTTTCATCTTATACACTATTGAGGTTTAAAAATATGTTTTGTAGATCTATCACATATTTTTCAAATTGTCTAGAAATTTAGAACAAGTTAATGTAATTTACTTTTACCACAATTAGATGAACCATATTAGCTAGTTCCAAAATGTTTCAATAATTTAAAAATTTATGTGATGGAAAATCTCTGAATAACTCTACACACAAAAGCCTCCATTCAAGTAGATCTTTGAATAACTTTGCTCACAAAAACATTCATTCATGTTGGTTACCCATCAAACTTGTGATTTGAATGAATTCATGCCGAATTTTAGAGAAATTAACTGAAAAAGCTTCCAAAAAGTCACACTAAAGACAACTCTTAAACGAGTTGAATTTAGTGTGAATTTTTGGAGTTTTAGGTCAAAAAAATTCTAGTGAAGTCTTGAGTTGTGTTATTTAAACTAGTTTTCTTACTGTATATATGGATTTAGCTCACTGAAAAACCCCTAGGGCGCTTCTATTGTTTAGGGGTTCTCCATCAAACTTGCGATTTCAATGAATTTGCACCATATTTAAGAGAAATTAGTCGAGAATAATCAACTATAAAAGCTTCCAAAAATTCACACTAAAGACAACTCAAAACTAGATGAGTTGTCTTTAATTCAATTGTCCCGAGTTTCCGATGCGGGAATCTGGTGGAGAAAATTGTTGTGAACTCTTCATTTATGTTATTTAAACTACTTTTTTTACTGTATATATGGATTAGGACCCGGGAAAACCCGTAGGGCACATCTATTGTGTAGGGGTTAACCATCAAACTTGTGGTTTCATTGAATTCATGCTGGATTTTAGAGAAATTAGACCAGAATAATCCACGAGAAAAGCTTCCAAAAAGTCGCACTAAAGACAACTAGAAACTAAAGGAGTTTCCTTTAGTGTGACTTTTTGGAGTTTATGGTGCGAAAATCTGATGGTAAAGTATGTGGTGAAATCTTGATTTGCTTTATTTAAACTAGTTTTTTTATAGTATATATGGATTCAGCATCGTGAAAAACACCAAGGGAACTTTTATTGTGAAGGGGTTATGCTTCAAACTTGTGATTTCAATGAATTCATGCCGGATTTTGGAGAAGTTAGACAAGAATAATCCACGAGAAAAGCTTCCAAAAAGTCACACTAAAGACAACTTGAAACTAAAGGATTTTTCT
The DNA here is from genome assembly GCA_031772625.1 of Pinus tabuliformis. Lineage (NCBI taxonomy): Eukaryota > Viridiplantae > Streptophyta > Pinopsida > Pinales > Pinaceae > Pinus > Pinus tabuliformis. Next base: position 1,019,370,469 of record CM062809.1, on the reverse strand, counting down.
TTAGTGCGACTTTTCGAAGCTTCTGGTGCCAAAATCCGATGGTAAAATTTGTGGTGAAACCTTAATTGTATTATTTAAACTAATTTTTTTTACTTTATATATGTATTCAACACTCTGACAAAACCCCTGGGGCGCTTCTATTGTTGAGTGGTTACCCATCAAACCTGTGATTTCAATGAATTCCTGCCAAGTTTTTGAGAAATTAGAGTGGAATAATCCACCAGAAAAGCTTCAAAAAAGTCGCATTAAAGATAACTTGTAACTAAAGGAGTTGTCTTTAGTGCGACCTTTTAGAGTTTCCGGTGTCGGAATCTGGTGGAAAAGCTTGTGGTGAAATCTTGATTTGTGTAATTTAAACTAGTTTTTTAACTTTATATATGGATTCAATGCCCTGAAAAACCCTTAGGGCACTTCTATTATGCAGAGATTACCCATCAAACTTGGGATTTCATTGGATTTCTGTCTGATTTTAGAGAAATTTGAGAATAATCCACTAGAAAAGCTTCCAAGAAGTCACACTAAAAACAACTCAAAACTAAAGGAGTTTTCTTTAGTGTGACTTTTTTGGATATTCTCGTGCTAGAATCTTGTGGATACAGTTGTGATAAAATCTTGATTTGTGTTATTTAAACTAGTTTTTATACTGTATATATGGATTTTGCACCCTAAAAAACCCCTAGGGAACTTTCATTGTGCAGGGGTTACCCATCAAACTTGTGATGTCAGTGAATTCTTGTCTGATTTTAGACAAATTATATTGTAATAATCAAGTGGAAAAGCCTCCAAAAAGTCTCACTAAAGACAACTTGAAACTAAAGGAGTTTCCTTTAGTGAAACTTTTTGGAGTTTTCGGTGTTGAAATCCGGTGGAAAATTTTGTGGTGAAATCTTGATTTGTGTTATTTAAACTAGTTTTTTGATAGTATATATCGATTCAGTACCTTGAAAGACCACTAGGCACTTCTATTGTGCAAGGGTTACCCATCAAACTTGTGATTTATGTTGGGAATTTTCTGTTTAATTCCAAAACAAAATAACTTGAACAGAGAATAATACTCTGTTTTATCACAGGATCTTAACACAGGGAAGCTTAAAATTGTTTGCTGAAGAAGAACAGAGTTTTTCAACACACATAAAAACTTTTTGTATTCATTAATAAAAGACTGCCTCTTACAGACTTCTTCCTCTCACAGAGGGATCTACACAAAAACACTTTGGTTCCTCACAAAAAAAATTACTCTGTCTCCTTGCAAACTTTACTCTGTCTCAGCTGAAAATTTTTACACTACTGTGTGTAAAAATAAAACTTACATTTACTGCTGAAAAAATATTTTACATTCACTTGTTGATTCTATTGCATTTCATATGTAACTAGAAGAAAAATAATTACCTTACAATTGCACTACTACGCATTCTCTTTTGGTTGAAAGAACAACACAAAAATCCCATTTACGCTACTCCGTCTATTTTTCATTACATTGCATATATGTTCTCTCAAAAAAAACATTTCCCTTACCTTCACACTATTGTGTGCATTACATCCAACCTACTGGAAAAATTCTCCTTTCACCTTCGCTGCTGCGAGTTTCATGTTTCATTTCATATACAATGAAAAACCAAAACTAAAACATAACAATACATTTTTTTTTCCATACTGTCGTGAGTAATAAAAAAAAAAAACTTTACCAACTTTTACCTATCAGATTAAATTTACATTAATTACTTTTACGGAGAAACTGGCGGTCAAAACAAAACTTTCACTTCACGCAAGTTCATTGTTGCAGGCTTGTATCAACCATTGATTTAATCCGATGGTTGTCAACCATATCGCGCGGCCCATTTCTACTGAAGTTTACGCTCCGATGAAAATCAGTTTTTGAAAAGTTGTTTTGGACACGCATGAGGCAGTGAATGTGATCGCAGCTGTTTGAGAAAATACCATCATTGCGAGAAAGGCGGTGCGATGGAGAATAGGCATTTTTCGAAAATAAATGTTGTTTACAGTCACTGTTGCCATGGCGGATTCCGGACAGCGCTACAGTTGAAATTATTATTTCAACACTCCCCTTTAATTTCAACTACTCGGTTATTAGTCATACCCAAACACTTCCTCAAAAATTCAAAACTTTTCTGTCCCAAAGGCTTGGTCAGAATGTCAGCAACCTGCTCTTGAGTTCTGCAATGTTTTAAGATAATTTCTCCATTGTTTACCAATTCCCTGATGTAATGAAACTTTGTGTCAATGTGTTTCGTTCTCTTATGAAACACCAAATTCTTAGATAATGCAATAGTTGAGCTATTGTCACAAAAGATCACAGTTCCTTTTGTTTGCTCTTGGCATAAGCTCCTTAACATCCTTCTCATCCAAACTGCTTGACATGTTGTTGTTGTTGTAGCTGCCACATATTCTGCTTCTGTTGTAGATAACACTAAAATAGGCTATTTTTAAGAAGCCCATGAAATAGCTCCTGAACCCATGTGAAAAACATAACGAGAGGTACTTTTCTGATCATCTACATTTCCACCCAAATCACTATCAATGTATCCAACTAAATCTGAACATTCTGAAGCAGTATATAAAATTTCAAACCTTTTAGTACCTTTAACATTCCTCAGAATCCATTTTGTTGCCTGCCAATGTGCTTCTTTTGGCCTCTCCATGAATATGGAAATTAAACTAACAGCAAACATTATATCCAGCCTAGTTGTAGTCAAATACATGAGGCTGCCAACTATGCTCTTGTACAAACTAGGATCAAAATCCTTGTTGTTGTCCTCTTTGCTGAGTTTTAATCCCATCCATGTGGGAGTGATTGCTGCCTTGTTCTCCTGCATATTGAATCTTTCCAATACTTCATTAACATATTTTGCCTGTGAGATAAAAATACCATTTTGATTTTGTTCTACTTATATTCCTAAGAAGTATCTCAGCACACCCATGTCAGTCATTTCAAATTCTTCTTTCATGACTGTTTTGAAATTTTCAATGAGGTAATCATGATTACCTGTGAAAATAACATCATCAACATATAATAACAACGATTAGTATTTTACCATCCTTTTCTTTGATGTAGAGGGTGGGTTCTCCCTCACATTTTTCAAATCCATTTTCCAGTAGATAGGAATCCATCCTACTGTACCATGCTCTTGGTGCTCGCTTCAGCGCACAAAGAGCTTTCCTCAATCTAAACACTTTGTGTTCTTGGCCTTTATTTTCATAGCCTAGAGGTTGTTCAATGTAAACCTCTTCCTTTAACACTCCGTTTAGGAATGCTAACTTCACAACCATTGGGTAAACTTTCCACTTGTTTTGTGCTGCTATGGACAGTACTGCTCTCACGGTTTCCATTCTAGCAACCGGTGCAAAAGTTTCTTCATAGTCACTCCCATACTGCTCCTTATATCCTTTGACAACTAGTCTTGCCTTGTGTCTTTCTCTTTTGCCTTCAACATTACTCTTGCTCTTATAGACCCATTTAACTCCAATGACTTCCTTTCCTTTTGGTAGTTCAACTAAATCCCATGTCTTGTTTCTTTCTATGGCATTAATCTTCTCATCCATAGCTTCAATCCATTTCCTATCCTTAATTGCTTCCTCGAAATGAAGAGGGTCATCAACATGACAATATAAAGGAACCAAAGAGTTCATACCTTCATTTGCTGCCTCTTGTTCATAAATATCATTTAAATTTATGAAATTCTTACGTCTTTCATTTGGTGTGCAAGTGCTTGAAGAAGCACTTGAATTTCCTCCTTGTGGTGTGCTTGTAGAAGCACTTTCATTTCTCCTCAAGGGTCTCCCTTGCTGTCCTTGTGTTGGTGCTACTATTTGGGGATGCATTTCAGCCATCTCCTCATCATGTTCATCATGTGACAAAGAGCTTTTAACATTCACTGTTTTCTCTCTGCTTCCATCCCAAGATTCCTCCTCAATGAACTGAACATCTCTACTCACAATAAGCTTCTTGGTGGATCGGTTATACAACCTGTAAGCTTTGGATTCCTCACTGTATCCAATGAAAATACATTTCTCCCCTTTGTTGTCCAACTTCTTCCTTAGCTCATCTGGAATGTGTGCATAAGCTATACATCCAAAAACTTTCATGTGGGTGACTCCTTGCTTTCTCCCACTCCATGCATCTTCCGGCAGTCTGTTCATGATTGCTTTTGTACGACACCTATTCAAAATGTATGTTGCACAATGTAGAGCTTTAGCCTAATAATCATTTGGCAAATGATTTTCCCTTAACGTACACCACGCCATGTCCATGATTGTCCTATTCTTCCTTTTGGCAACTCAATTTTGCTGCGGAGTGTACCTAGTGGTAAACTGCTTATGAATTCCATTTTCTCTACAAAACCATAGAAATTCTTTGGAGATATACTCACCTCCTCTATCAGTTCTTAGAACTTTGATATGCAGCCCGCTTTGGTTTTCAACAAGTGCCTTGAAATTTCAAAGTCTTTCAAACACTTCAATTTTGTTCTTTAGGAAATAAACCCAAGTTTTTCTAGTAAAATCATCAATGAATGTTAATATGTAGTGGCTACGTGCAAGTGATGGAGTTTACATGAGTCCACATAAAGCTGAGTGGACAATTTCTAAGGGTGCTTTTGCGCTTATCCTTTTCCCTGATGGAAAACTTTCTCTGTGTTGTTCCCCCAAGATGCAACCTTCACAAAGGTTGTCTGGTTTCTCTATCAATCATAATCCTCTTACCATTCCTTTTTTACTCAATAAATTAATACTTCCAAAGTTGAGATGTCCAAACCTCAAGTGCCACAACAAATTTTCATCTTTCGGTTCGTTTTGGAAGGCCTCTTGTGTCACTGCTACTATTACTTCTTTATTTTTCAAATCTACCTTCATTCTGAGAGGGAACATCTTGTTCCTCATCATCTTCACTTCAGCAATACATTTTTTGCTCGGTGCTCTATCCATGATGGTGCATACATCATTCATAAAGAAACCATTGTAACCCTTTTGAACAAGTTGTCCAATACTTAAGAGGTTACATTTCATTCTAGGAACATAATAAACATCTAATATGGTTATATTTTCACCTTTCTTTGTTAAAACTTTTACTTCTCCTTTTCCCATAACAGAAACTTTATTATCAGTCCCTAGTGTGACTTGTGACTTCACGTTCTGATCTAACATGGAAAACATGGCTATGTTTCCTGTCATATGGTTGCTGCAACCGGAGTCTAGAAACCATACATATTCACTCTTTTCTTCAACAATATTACAGGCTAAAAACAAATTGTTTTGGGTGATATTTTCTCGAGTGAAATTTGCACTAGTTCTATTACTCATATCATGTTGCTTCTTCCTACATTCATTTGCATAATGCCCATATCTTTTACAATAATAACATTGGACATTGGATTTTTCATACCTTTGTCCTTGAGCATGATGTTGTCCACTTTGTTGGGTGTTGCCTTGGCCTTGGTTCTGATTTGGATTGCTGCCTCTTCCTTGAGCATTTGCTAGACTGTTTCTTCCACCTCTATTTTGGCTTTTGCCTCTTCCTCTCTTGTTTCCTCTGCCTTGACCTCTTCCTCTTCTAAAGGACATCTAGGTCTTGAAGGCATGCTCTAGAGATGAGTTTTCATTTCTACTCAATCTCTACTCATGTGTTATCAGTGATGCATGTAGTTCATCAACTGTGAAGTTTGTGAGATCCTTTGCCTCTTCTATGGTGGTGACAATCACATCAAACTTTGAGGGTAGGATCCTATACAATTTCTCCACAATCCTCCTTTCTTCAAGAATCTCTCCATGAGATCTTACCTATGTGACCATACCAATCACATGTGTGAAGAATGAGTCAATATTATCTGACTACTTCATGGAGAGGTTCTCAAAATCTCTCCTCAGCAAATGTAGTTTTGTTGTCTTCACTTTCTCCATGCCTTGATAGGCTATCTTGAGAGTTTTCCATTCTTATTTAGATGTCTTGGCTGCTGCTATCATTGGAAACACACTGTCATTCACTGCTTGATATAAAAATAAGAGGGCTTTAGAATCCTTCTTCTTATAGCTCTTCAAGAGATCTTTCTGTGCCTGTGTCAAGTTATTAAACTCATCTTCATCTCCTGGCTCTTCAAAGCCATCCTCAACAAATTCCCATAAGTCCTGAGAAGCAAGCAAAGCTTTCATGGTTATTTCCCAATAGTCATAGTTTTTGCCATTAAATTGTGTGAGCTCAGTATTAAAGATACCCATGCTTGTGATCGCTCCAACCATTCTTGCACTCCTCAAAATTCTTGACTGTGTGTTTTTTAAATAACTGATTGTCTTGAGGAGTAACACAAAAACAAACTTGAGAAATACCTTGGATTTTCTTGACTGAGTCTTCACTCTGCTCGAGAAGCTGCTCTAGCAAGAAACCCTTCCTTTAGCTTCTTTGACACCTTCAAAGAGCTTGGACAAGCTCTGATACCATTGTTGGGAATTTTCTGTTTAATTCGAAAACAAAATAACTTGAACAGAGAATAATACTCTGTTTTATCACAGGATGTTAACACAGGGAAGCTTAAAATTGTTTGTTGAAGAAGAACAGAGTTTTTCAACACACATATTTCTTTTATATTCATTAATAAAAGACTGCGTGTTACAGACTTCTTCCTCTCACAGAGGGATCTACACAAAAACACTTTGGTTCCTCACAAAAAAAAATTACTCTCTCTCCGTGTAGACTTTACTCTGTGTGAGCTAAAAAAATTTACACTACTGTGTGTAAAAATAAAACTTACTTTTACTGTTGTAAAAATCTCTTACATTCCCTTGGTGATTCTATTGCATTTCATATGCAACTACAAGAAAAATAATTACCTTACAGTTGCGCTACTGTGCATTCTCTTTTGTTTCAACAAACAACACAGAAATCCCATTTACGATGCTGCATCTATTTTTCATTACATTGCATATATGTTCTCTCAAAAAAAACATTTCCCTTACCTTCACACTGCTGTGTGCATTACATCCAACGTGCTGGAAAACTTCTCCTTTAAGCTTCACTGCTACGAGTTTCACGTTTAATTTCCTATACAATGAGCAACCAAAACTAAAACACAACAATACATTTTTTGTGCCATACTACCGTGAGTAATAAAAAAAACTTAATTTTTTTTTTTTACCAACTTTTACCTTTCACATTAAATTTACATTAATTACTTTTACGGAGAAACTCACGATCAAAACAAAACTTTCACTTCATGCAATTTCATTGTTGCACGCTTGTATCAACCGTTGATTTAATCCGACGGTTGTCAACCATATCGCGATTTGTGCTGAAGTTTACGCTCCAATGAAAAGTGATTTTGGAAAAGTTGATGTGGACACGCGTTAGGCAGTGAATGTGATCAGAGCCGTTTGAGAAACTACCACCATTGCGAGAAAGGCGGTGGGATGGAGAACAAGCGGTTTTCAGAAATAAATGTTGTTTGCAGTCGCTATTGCCATGGCAGATACAAGACAAGCTCGAGTTGAAATTATTATTTCAACAATTTCAATGAATTCCTCTTGGATTTTAGAAATGTTAGACTCGAATAATCCACTCAAAAAGCTTCCAAAAGTCACACTAGAGACAACTCCAAACTAAAGGAGTTGTCTTTAGAGCGATTTTTTGGAGTTTCGGGGAACAAAGTCTCGTGGAAAAATTTGTGGTGAAATCTTGATTTGTGTTATTTAAACTAGATTTTTTACTCTATATATGGTTTTGAAAAACCCCTAGGGCACTTCTACTATGCAAGGTTTACAAATAAAACTTGTGATATCAATGAATTTGTGTTGGATTTTAAATAAATTAGACCCGAATAATCCATCGGAAAAGCTTCCAAAAGGTTGCACTAAAGACAACTCGAAGCTAAAGGAGTTGTATTTAGGGCTAATTTTTGTAGTTTTTGTCTTTATTATCAAATTTAATATTAAATATATATTACATTAATATTTGAACACAAATTATAATTTTCTAGAAAAAGAAAATATTTAAAAAGAAAAATGTATTGCAAAAATTATTGATTTTAATATCATAAATAAAATTTTTTATTTGATAAATTTAATTAATATAAAAAAACCAATATTTTTAAAAATAATAAAAAATTGGGTAAATTTAATTTTTAAAATGTTTTTATAATAGTAAAACAAATAAAACCCCTATATTATATAACTTTACATTAAATTCTAAAATCAAAATATTTATTACAAAATTAGTATTCTTAATTTTTAAAATTTAAATTTAAAATATATATAAATATAGTTTTAATTATATTTTAAATAATTTAGCTTTATTATCTTTTAAAGATTAATAAATAAAAGATTGGTCAAAGTAAATGACGATGACCACCATCAATATTAGTGGGAAGAGAGGCACATTCTACACCTTAGTATGACCCGATGGATAAGTATGTCAAGTCTCCAATAAAATATTAATAAAAAAATTAATGTCTGCCCAAAAAATGAAAATAATCATGGTGATAAAAACTAGGGATTTGATCTGCCCATGGTAGATCGAGAGTTAGATGGATCTAAGGTGGTATAATTTGGTCAACTATGTTGTGTTAAGGTATTCTGTGGTCAAATGTCACTAGTTAGTAACTCCAATAGCGAAAACCCAAAAATACTAAGGGCTAATGTGAGCAAGATGATGCAATGAGTGGGTGATTTTGACTACTTAGGGCTAACGACAACTCCTTCATATATTAGACAAATTATTTTCCATAATTTAAAAATTCCTAAAAATACAAAAAAAAAAAAATTAATCTATTTCATAATTTAGAATATGACTCAAAAAATTCATGTTGAAATCTTCATTTGTGTTATCTAAACTAGTTTTTTTACTATATATATGGATTCACCACTCTACTATGCACAGTTTACAAATAAAGTTGTGATTTCAATGAATTTATGCTCTATTTTAGAGAAATTAGACCGGAAATGCTTCCAAAAATTTACACTAAAGACAACTCGAAGCTAAAGGAGTTGTCTTTAGGTAGACTTTTTGTAGTTTTTGTCTTTATTCTCAAATTTAATATTAAATATATATTACATTAATGTTTGAAGAGAAATTATAATTTTCTCGAAAAGGAAAAAATGTAAAAAGAAAAATGTATTGCAAAAATTATTGATTTTAATATTATAAATAATTTTTTTTTTTGATAAATTTAATTAATATTAAAAAACCAATATTTTTAAAAATAATAATAAAGTTGGGTAAATATAATTTTTAAATGTTTTTATAACAGTTAAAACAAATAAAAACCCTATATTATATAACTTTACATTAAAATCTAAAATCAAAATATTTATTAGAAAATTAGTATTCCTAATTTTTTAAATTAAAATTTAAAATATATATGAATATAGTTTTAATTATATTTCAAATAATTTAGCTTTATTATTTTTTAAAATTTAATAGATAAAAAATTGGTCAAAGTAAATGACAATGACCACCATCAATATTATTGGGTAGAGATGCACATTCTACAACTCAGTATGAGGGGATGGGTAAGTATGTTACAAGTATGTCACAAGTATGTCAACTCTGCAATAAAATATTAATAAAAAAAATTAATGTCTACACAAAAAAATGAAAATAATCTTAAGAGGAGAGCTGAAACCCTAGGATGGCGATGGAGGCGATCGGAGGCAGCAGAAATCGATCTGGGATCACCTAGGATACCAGCATAGGCAGCTACAGTACTGGGTTTAGGTAGTCTATGGCAGAAGGTGGCAGCCACGGTACGGGGGAGACAGTTGGCGGACGATTCGAGGCGGGCTGGTCACAAAAAAGTCACGGTTTGGAAGGCGTTTTGTTTATTCGGGCGGTCTTCAGCGAAAACGGCAGCGTTTAAACCATAACCGGAGAGACAGCGGAGGGTTTGTCTGTTAGTAGTTTTGTTAGGTGTTAATCTGAAGACTAAACGGGAACGGCGAGGTTAAAAATTCTACGGAGAGCAGCAGCTGGTTTTGGGGAACCGGCAGTTACCCGTTCCGAAGCGGCTTCGAAAGCTACAGCTAAGCGCAGTGTGGAGTGTCAGGTACTGGGGTTTTTTACTGTTTTACTGTTTTCTTTCACCATGGTTAAATCTTCCGAATCGGTTGACCTGGAGCCGGCGCCGGAGGATTTGCTTTCAGTTTGGGGACAAGAGGTAACCGCCCAAAACTTGGTCAAGTTTTTCGGCAGCCATGCTGAGGCGGAGCCGTTTTCGGAGGGCGCGTGGAAACCTAAGAGGAATCCCGAACAGTTAGAGGTCAAGGCAGGTGTGGACGGGTCATGCACCAAAGGAAGGAAGGTTTCCTTCTCACCTTTTCCTCCGGAGAAGAGCCCACTCCAGGTTTCAGTAGGGTTTCATGGCAGCAAGTTAAAACCCCTCTCAGTTCCAGCCAGGATATCAGGAGGGCTTGAAGACATTATAAATTTCCCGACCAAGCATGGCATCTGGAGATCAGTTGGCGGGGGTTCGAAGACAGGAAATGTGGATACAGAAAGGGGAAACCGGCATACTGTGAGGCGTTCTCCTTTAAAACTTCCTCAAATCCCCAGCAAAAATCTAGAAGGGTTTCTGTCTGAAGGAAACGAGACGGTAAGGCTCGAGAAGGTGGGGAAAACTCTATTAATTGGAAGTGAATCGGGGAAACCAGGACAAGGGGAAGCCGAGAAGGTGGTATTGGAGGCCGATAGACAGTCTGCGCGGGGAGATTCAACGCCCCAAATTCCTGTAGTGAGCAGTGGGAACCCTCCGGGCATTCAAGATTGTGCAAACCCTAACCCTCTGGGAGGGGCCTTAGATCGGGGTCAGGACAAGTCTGAGGCAAGCCGAAAGAAGGAGTTCTCCCTGAAGAAGAAGACCTTTGAAGGCAATCTGGTTCTCGGCATGGATGTTCAAGTTCAAGATGCTTTGACTTTCAAGATGCTTTGACTGTGGCGGAATGCACTCTTGTAGGACGAATCAGAGGGAGGGCTCTATCTGGTAAGTCCTTAAACCAGTGGGCGGAGACCCAATGGAAAAATTCTCTGTCGAATTCCTTTAGAGTGGCGTTGTTAGTAAAGGGATGGTTCATGGTTAGCTTTGCCAAAAAAGAAGATGCTGATTGGGTCGTCGAGAGAAACTGGATTATTGGAAATCGCCCGGTCCTATTTCAGAGATGGACGCCGAATTTTGATGCAAATAGGGAGAAGGCGGACGAGTTCCCAGTATGGGTCAGAGCACCTGGACTCCCCCCGTTCTTATGGGTCGAATCAGTTTTTAAAGCCATTGGGGACCTGCTGGGTACTTACCTCGATGCTGATATGTCTTTTCTCCATACTTTCGAAAGAACAATGGCAAGGATTCTGGTGCGATTGAATCCTAAGGAAGGATTAGCGGAGTCTATAAGACTTGAGTATGGAGAATATGTGTTTGAGCAGCCACTGGATTATGAGCACCTTCCTTTTCGGTGCTTTAGGTGCCACGAATATGGGCACTTGGCTAAGGACTGCCCTCTGGGTAATCGTAGAAGAAGACCGCAGAAATCAGATGAGCAGAGGGAGAAAAAGGTGAGAAGGGATCATTTTTCTGAGACTAAGAAAGCACAGAAGGACGAGACTATGGCGGAGAGGAACAGTAATATAGAGGAGCCGGTCAGAGAAGTTGCAAAGCCTATGACGGAAGAACCAAAGGCCAAAGAATCCCCGGTGAAGGGCGATAAGGAGCCGACTGCTGAAGGCCCCGACATTGTAATGGAGGATCTTTCTGGTATGCCTCATGAACATTGCACTGTTTCTTCTTCCCCTGATCATAATGTTAATCTTAAAAACAATGCTTCTACCTCTTGTAGGAATGTTGATTGTTTATCTGTTGAAAAGCTTATTGATGCCATTCCCAACATAGATTTGAATTGCGAAGATGTGTCTCATTGTAACCTAAAACCGGTTCCCTCCTCTCTGAGTTGTCATTATAATCTGAGATCTCTGGACAAAAGGCAGGATAAGTCTTTAGAATCTCCTGACCCGATAGGTGGTTTAGGTCCTTCTTCTTCCCAAACCTCCAAAAGAAAGGGTAGGGGTAGGAAATCAAATTTGTCAAAAGCTCAGGTCAAAGCAAAGTTTGATGTAGCTGATGGGAAGCAAATGTCCATTCCTGGGGCGCTTAGAGCAGCGAATACCCCTGACCAAGTTGTAAAATGATCCTTCTGTCCTGGAATTGTAGGGGGTTAGCCAGTAAACCCAAAAAACTGGCTTTAAAAGAGTTAATTACTCGTTACAATCCGGACATTTTTTTCTTACAAGAAACCCTTGGAAGGAGCCTAGAGGTGGAATCTATGCTCAGATCCTCCTTCCCTGGATGGACATTTCATGCCTTAGATGCTGTAGGCCACTCGGGGGGATTGGCCATTGGTGTTAAAGATGGAAGGATGATGATCAACAGTATTTGGGGCATGGACCATGCTCTTGGTATGGAGGTCTCATCCCCTGACATGGGGCTTTCTTTTTTATTACTAAATATTTACGGGCCATGTCAAGGGCGAGAGTTTTTCTGGAATAACATTTTTTCAAAAGATCTTGTAAAAGATAGGAGTGTTATCTTGGGAGGAGACCTAAACTTCTCTATAGGGAACGCGGAAGCCTGGGGTCCCTCAGCCAGGGAAGACCCGCTCTCAGATTTCTTTACAAACACTCTCCTATCTCATAATTTGATTGATGTCAATCTAATTAAAGTCAAGCCTACATGGAGGAACAGAAGAATTGGGGAGGGGAGGGTGGCAAAGCGATTGGACCGTTTCCTCATAAGTGAAGATTTGATAAACATCATTCCTATGTTCCGACAGTGGGTCGGAGAAGGGGGGAACTCTGATCATTTTCCCATTCTATTGGAGTTTCAAAAGCCACCTCCTAAACCTGCTTCGCCTTTCAAATTTAATGCGGCTTGGTTGCAGGAGGAGTCTTTCAACGCCCTCTTCAGGGATACTTGGAGACATCCGGGCAGCTCTCCATCTGGAGGTAAGGGAGCCCATTTCTGGGATAATTTAAAAAGACTCAAAAAAGCAACTATGGAGTGGGCCAAAGCTCGGAAGGTGTCACAGAATGAAGATCTCTCCCTCATAGATGCTGAACTTCGAGACCTTGAGGCGCCTGAGGCTGATGGGTATTTAAATCAGGGCTCAAAGGACAAGATCCTGTTGTTAGAAAAACAAAGAAGTAAGATCCTCCTCGAGAGAGAAGAGGAGTGGAGGCAAAAAAGCAGGGCTATATGGATGAAAGCTGGTGATGAGAACACAAAGTTCTTTCACAATTATGCAAAGGGCCGGAAAAATGCTAACACTATCTGGAAGCTAAGGGATCAAAACGGAAGAGAAGCCTCCTCTTTTGAGGATCTATCAAGAATGGGTAAAGCCCATTTCAAAAACCTCTTTACAGCCCAGGGAGGGATTACCTTAGCAGAAATTATCAGAACTGCCCAATGTTTCCCCAGATTTGTTGAAGAGGAGGAAGCTGAAAGTTTAATGGATGTCGTGACAAAGGAAGAAGTGGAGCATATTATCAAAACCATGGCAAAAGACAAAAGCCCAGGCCCAGACGGGTGGACCATTGAGCTCTTCAATCATTTCTTTGATTCAATTGGTGATGAGCTCACTGAAGTTGTGGAAGAATCTAGAAGGAAGGGTGAGATGTTTGCTCCTTTCAATGCTACCTTTATCGCCCTAATTCCAAAAAAGGAGGACCCCGACTCCTTTGAAGATTTTAGACCAATCTCCCTCTGCAACTGTGTATACAAAATCATAGCTAAAATCATAGCTGTGCGCCTGAAACCAATCCTGTCAAACAACATTTCAAGTGAACAATTTGGTTTCTTGGATGGAAGGCAGATTCATGAAGCCATAGGGGTAGCACAGGAGACAATTCATAGCATCAGGCAGACAATCAAGAAAGGGGATGTGATCACAATTGATCTCTCGAAAGCATATGATAGGATCTGTTGGACTTATCTCCGGATGCTGCTAACACACCTTGGTTTCAAGCTGGACTTCATAAACTGGATAATGGGGTGTGTCACCAGTGTAAGCTTTGCAGTTCTAATCAATGGTGCAGCGTCTTCTTTCTTCAAAGGTCAAAGGGGACTGAGACAGGGTTGTCCCCTTTCTCCTTTGCTCTTCCTCCTCGTGGCAGAGGGTCTTAGCAGGCTGATTATGGAAGCGAAAAGGACAGGTTTGATTAAAGGTTTGGAAGTAGCTGTAAATCTCTTCATTTCACACCTCCTTTTCGTAGATGATATTTTGCTTTTTACTAATGGAAGTCTGAGTGAAGTGAAGGTATTTAAGAACATCCTGGACCTGTTCATGAAAGCCACAGGAATGAAAATCAATCTCAGAAAATCCCATTTTATTATGGAAGGTTTCAACAGGAATGAAAGCTCTCAGATCACTGCTATTCTTCCTTTTGAAATTTACAACATGGATTCGCCCTTCAAATATTTAGGATTTTGGCTCAAACCAAATTCTTATAAAAAGCAAGATTGGACCTGGCTGGTGGCTAAAATAGAAGCTAAGATAACCCATTGGAGTTTCAAGTGGCTGTCTAGAGCTGGAAGGCTGACATTGGTAAATTCAGTGTTGCAAGCCATGCCAGTCTTCTGGGCAGCTTTGACCTGGATTCCAAAAGGCACGCTCCATAAGATTAAGAGAATCTGTTGCAGGTTTCTTTGGTCAGGGGCAAAGGAAGACTCGGTTCTCCCTTGGGTTGCATGGGACAAGATTGCCAGGCCAAAAGAATGGGGTGGATGGGGCATAAAGAATCTTAATGATTTTAGCACCTCATTGGCAGCCAAATCTGGGTGGAGGATCATATCATCGGAGAATCTTTGGACAAGAGATGTAAAGCGCAAGTATATTGATCCAATGTCTCTGGAAAATTGGATTCGTGAACCAAATAAAAAAGGGAGGAATATCTCAGTCATCTGGAAAGCTACCACTGAAGCTTTTAAAGTCATAGAGCAAGGGTTGTCCTGGCAGGTGGGCAGTGGGGAAAGTGTTAAAATAGGCAGGGACCCCTGGGTGGGTTGTAATGAACAGTATGCTTTATCTCCGGGCCTCATTAGACATCTGGATTCAAAAGGAATTCTTCATCTGCACCAGATAGAGAAAATTGGTCACTCCTCCATCTGGGGGCAAGCGTGGAAATCTGGTGAAGACCTCGATCTAGATCCTATTTGGTGGGATGTGTGGCATATCTTTATACAGGAACTGTCAAGATCCAATGTAAGGATATCAGATAGACCTGATCAGTTGGTATGGGCCCATGCTGACTCAGGCTCTTATGCCCCAAAAGCAGGGTATAGTTTCTTAATGACAAAGAAAGGTTGGGAAGAACCTGTTTGGTGGGAAAAATCCCTTTGGAAGTTAAAATGCCCTAAAAAATCTAGGTTGTTCTTCTGGTGTGTTCTGAAGAAGAAGGCCCCAACCTGGAATATTTTACAAGCTAGATTCTTGCAAGGACTAGGCAGATGCCCACTGTGCAAAATCGATGAAGAGTCCATCCTCCACCTGTTCCTATTCTGCCCTTTCACTAAAAAGGTGTGGGAAGAGGTGCAAGGCCTTTTAAAGAAGCAACTTAGATGGGAAGGGGCTTCCATTATGTCAGCTTGGGAGCTATGGTGGAATCAGAACCCGGGGGGGAACTTGAGGAATCTCCCTCCCATCATCTCATGGGGAGTATGGATTGCCAGGAACAAATCCATCTTTCAAGATACATCTCTTCTAGCTGAATCCATAGTCATTCAAAGCTCAACCATTTTTTTAATTATCCCTGTGTCGGAGGAAACAAGTAAAAAGGATCAAACCAAGGAAGAACAAATAAGACCAAACATTC
Source organism: Pinus tabuliformis (assembly GCA_031772625.1). NCBI lineage: Eukaryota > Viridiplantae > Streptophyta > Pinopsida > Pinales > Pinaceae > Pinus > Pinus tabuliformis. Next base: position 1,019,354,619 of record CM062809.1, on the reverse strand, counting down.
CGTGGGCCTACTTCGATGGGGCTTCACAAAATAACACAGCAGGGGCTGGCTTAGTCATTCATCTACATGAATCCCATTCGCTCTCGGCCTCGGTGGGCATTGGTACTGGTTCAAACAACTTCGCTGAATTGTCAGCTCTCAAGTTACTCCTTTGCTGGCTTATACATAGACACATCTTCGCAATTCAGATCTTGGGGGATTCTCTAAATGTGATTAAATGGTTAAATGGCAACAATAGATGTCAAAACTATATGCTGAGACCCCTTCTTGAAGAAATTATGCTATTAAAACAGTCTTCTAATGTATTTTCTATTGAACACATATACAGGAGGCGGAATGAAGATGCGGATAAACTATCTAAAGATGCTCTGCAGCAGGCTCTGGGCGTATGGAAAGTGATTGAAAAGAATCAAGATCAGTTACAGGAGTCGTTCCAGCCTCCCTATGTCTAATTTTGTGGTCACGGTTGTCTGTTTTTTGTCCATATGCACATATTATCTGATATAGTTTTTGATGAGACAGTTTGTTTTATGTACAACCCAAGTGTTTCATGCGTTTATATTTGTAACAGTGGGCTGTTTTCCATTATGGAGGCCCACGTTTTGGTTACAATCGGGTCATGTTTATGGTGTTTATGTTGCTGGCAGTGAATCTGCCGTGGTTTTTAGTTTTTGCTTGCAAAAGGAACTGAAATGCCTCCTCTGTCAGGGGATATGGCTTTTTTGGTTTTGTCTTTGGACAGTTTCAGAGAAGAAACTTTCTCTGAGTCAGTTGAGGGGTATATCCTCGCTGTAACTGAATGCTTTAGCATCTGCTTGTAACTTTTTATCTATTTTATATATAATAAGTTCGTTTTTTTCTCTGGAAAAAAAAAAAAAAATATGAAAATAATCATGGTGATAAAAACTACAATACAATTCAATAGAAAGAATCAATATTATTGGGTAGAGAGACACATTCTACAACTTAGTATGAGGGGATGGGCAAGTATGTCAAGTCTCCAATAAAATATTAATAAAAAATATTTAATGTCTAACTAAAAAAATGAAAATAACCATGGTGATAAAAACTACAATACAATTCAATAGAAAAAATCAAAAATCCTCCTTCAAATTCTTTTAATATTTATTTTAATTAAATATTTGTGAAATAAATCTTTTAAAGGAAAACCATATCTTATGGATATACTAAAATCTTTCAAGGCATATATATTTCCATATAAAAGTTGTAATATTGAAAATATAAATTTGATATAGTTTTATTATAAATTTTGTTATGGTGCCATGTAAAAACATCATTAAATTTAATATTACTATTATATTAATATTGTTAGACTTAGGGATTAGATCATTTTGTGTTGAAAAGGTCAAGAGTTAGTAACTCCACTATCAAAAAATGAATAATGTTAAAGGCTAGTGTGAACAAGACCCTGATTTTGACTACTTAAATGCCCTTGGGTTTCACCTACCAAAAAAACAAAAAACTATCATATAATTTCCAATTAATTTCACATATTCAAAACAATATTTTTTATAAAGCACAATGTGACCATAGATGAAATGGCTCTTTGACCTAGAGATTGTAACTTCTTGTTCTCTAAAATATATTTTTGAATTCATAATTGGTTTCATTACCTTTATTAGATAAACAAAACCTTTTACATAATTTCAAATTCCTAAAAATACTATATAAAAAAGACCATTTAACCTATTTGATAATTCCATAAATAAGTCCTTTTACATAATTTCAAATTCCTAAAAATACTATATAAAAAATACCATTTAACCTATTTGATAATTCAGAAAATGAGCATGTCACCTATTGGTTAAACAAAAAGGTTTCCACTAGCTCGAAATTCCAAAACCGAGATATAAAACAAGGGTTGGTTAGCCCTAGTTACAACTAGTAGTAAAAAGTCTATATGGTGGAGTCCGATAATAAGAAGAGGTGGTGTTCTTCTCTCCTCTTTGAGAAAATTTATAATGAGTAGTGGTTATTGACTACTGATCGCATCCCAGGCTCGCGACTCTGTTTCCTTCTCTACGCTTGGTTTCCTCAAAACTCTGTGAGCTTCTTGCATTAATTCAAATTTTTAAGAGTTTCTCTAGTTCTTCAGTATGCCTAGATAGGACTTTACGCCATTATATCATGCATAAAATCCGGATATGGAGAAATCATAAGTGATTTGTGGTTTTTTTTTTGCGTTCAGAGCGGCCTTTCTATCAAGCTTTTTGAAGTTACAACAGTAGTAACTATATTGGAATATGAAGCCTCCAAGACAAGCGTGAGTTATTTTATCTCCCCCATTATGTTAGTCTGATGTTAAGGACCGATTTTGTGTTTTCTTTACCCTATGGCATGATGTTAAAATCATGTGATTTATTTTATAGAATATTGAGGTTTAGAAATCTGTTTTCTAAAAAAAATGTGATAGATCTTTGAATAATTTAGATCTATTCAGATTTTTGAATAATTTTACTTACCAAAATTACATCATGTGATTTATTTTATAGAATATTGAAGTTTAGAAATCTGTTTTCTAAATCTATCACATTTTTTTGATATGTGATAGATATTTGAATAATTTAGATCTATTCAGTTAGATCTTTGAATAATTTTACTTACCAAACTTTTTATTCAGTTCAAAACGCTTTAGAAATTTAAAATATTTTGTGATAAAAAATCTCTAAGTAACTTTAGACACAAAAGCCTCTCTATTCAGTTGCTCTCTGAATAACTTTATTCACAAAACCCTTCATGAAAGTTATTCAATTGGTTAAGTGAATGTGATGTTGCACAACCTTTAATTTAAAGGAATAAAGGGCATGCAACAGTATCTTAATTAAGGGAATGCAACAGTAAGATGGCGAAAGATTCCCTCTTTTTTTCTTACCAGCGGCGGATTGCTCCAGTAACAACAATGTAGCATGCTGCATTTAACGGGGAATATTGAGGATGCGCAGTTAAATCGGATTGAAGCATATTTTATCAGCCTTGCGGATGCGAAGTTAAATTGGATGTTGGATTTTGCATCCCTTTTATCATCCTTGTTAATGCAATGTCTAGGGAAAGAAGCGTGTTATCTGTGCCAATGAGCAAGAAGTGGGATTTCTGTGCTTATGAGGCCATGCATTTCTTAACCATCCATTGCATTTTTGCATTTTTTTTAATGTTCCGTAATTTACCCTAAATAATTTTATGTAGTTCTGCATGTTGTTTCTTAATATTGAATTTTTGCCTTTGCTGATGTTAGCTACCTATACCAATAGGTTTCATATTTCATGATTGGCAAAGAAAGTTCCAAATATGCTCTGCTTTGATGATGCAAAGATCCCATATTTCCAAGAGAAGACAAGGTGTGTATATAGCTTGATGTGTACTCAATTTTGATGGATGGTCCAACAACCTAAGCTGGATCATGCTATGTTTTAAATTTTCAGTTGTAGAATAGAGAAAGAATTTTGTCCAAACTGTTTAATCTTGGCAGACAAGTAGCTTAGGTAGAGAAGTAAGGTTCCCAACTGCTTAATCTGGGACCTTGGAGGCAATAAAGGTAGCATTAGATAGAAAATCGAAAGGAAAAAGCCAAAGAAAAGAAAAGGCAAATAAGGGTGTGCAAGTCTAAATGCACCCTTCAAGAAGAAACAAAAAATGCTAGGTAAGTAGATGGGTAGGCAGATAGGGGTTGCAGAAATGTCATTCCTTACAATTGAATGTGTGCTAACCTATTTACAAAGGAAAATCAATGGATTTAGAAGGTCTTCTTCTCCATCAGCTTGCAGCAAAGCAAAGAAGCATGTCTAACTTCCCAATTTTCCCCTTTTCCCATTCATTACTAACATCCCCTCATCAGTTGAGATTCATGGAAGAATTCGTGGTTTTATGGTGGTTCTTATTCCTTCAAAAGCCACATTTCTTGTCTGAAAATCTTTTCATTTTGATCTACTTCCTAAGCTAAGTGATTTTCAAATAAACTTTGTGATATCACCCCTCATCCACCCTTTCATCCACATTAATCCCTAACTTCTATTATATAATTCCCGTATGTTACCCTTTCCCTACTATTATAACACCATGGTGTATAAACCCCAAACATTGTATAAATATCCCTCCCCTTGGCATTATAGCCATATGTGGTCTGCCATGGATCAAATTGACATCTGGTTAGTTTGAGAAACCTAAGCCTTACCCCCCTTCCCCCTTCTGAATCCATTTGACCCATTAAACCCTTTATTTTCTAAGAAAAGCTTATGAAAAATCCCTTTTACCCATAACCCGCTTCATTTGCAGAAAGCAAACAAATACCCTCTTTTTCCAACTTATCCAAAGTATGTGCGCGATATTATTTTCATTTGAAAATACAAAGAAAACCATATAATTCCGCCGAAACCCAAAGTCCCGCTGGGCACACCTTTCAAAAGAAAATAATATTTTATTATTTCCCCACTACCGTATCATCCGCACTATTCAGCGACCCGTCAACCGTCCGATTGGGCGCGTTTGATCGGACGACCAATATGCATATCGGGTTGGGCCCGACGTCCGAAGTTTAGCACCCGAGAAACTGTCAGAGGGTGACATCAGGCCTCTGCCACGCATCGCCCTCACAATTTCTCGGGTCGCCCTCTGACAAAACCGCGACCGTATATGAGGCGGTCCGAGAAAAACCATTACCGCGTCTGGTTTACTGCCGGTCCTATTATGCCTACGTCATCACCACGCTAGGCCCACGTCAGTACTGCCTCGCCGCCGCATCAACGCCCTTGTCCGCCCCTGCGCTGATATGTCTACCACCTTATTATCCCCATGGACCAATCACAGCTTGCCACATCACCCGGTGACGTCATGTTGACGTCATCCGACCTTGACCCCACCTGATGACGTCATACTGAGGTCATCCAAAAAACGCGCCAATATGCCAAAAATCCATATTTTAGCCAAAAATTCGTGCTTTTCCCACTTTTTGCCAAAACAACTATTGTTATTCCTGCATGCATTTCACGACCAAACCACCGCCAACCCACAGAATTCGTCTCAGAAACCGTGGGCGCATCCATCGCACCTGCATTGGCAACTGTTATCGGCAATTCACGAGGTATTTCTCAAAATCATTCCCTGCACCTGGTTTTATCCATATTTCTACAAGCAAACTGGTTTAAGAGAGTGTAAAGCACTGAATTCATCATCAAGCGTCCAGTGACCTGTACCCATTTCCAACTGGAGAGGCAGTAAACCTTCTGCAAAGCCTGCATTTGACAAAATTGACCTGAATTCACAGGTAGTTAGCATAGTCGTGAACTAGAACCTCAACTACATAAACTCACCATAGAAACACTCTTGTTAGTCCTGGTACTGGTTTCATGAGTCCTCTAAACGGTATTTCAATTGCTGTTTGCACAATTCGCCCTCTGTTCCTTACAATTCACATTTCCATTTCAAAGAGACCCCTCTGTGCTGCTCTGGTCATTCAAACCAGTTTACATACAAGTCAGAAGCCTTATTAGCCATGGAAACACCAATAGCCCTGAATATTCAGCCTCTGAATGCCCCTCAAAGGGAGTTAGAATGGAAAGCCCTGGGAGATGTAGATTATCAGATGATAGACTGGTTCCCAATGGGTTCTAAGTTTAATATTCACATGCTAAATGAATTGAAAGCCCAACACCTTGGTGGAGCTGATATTTTAGGGATTTGGGACTCAAATTTGCCCATTTACAACCTCCCTCAAGTCAATGCCCTTCCAGACTTGATCCACAGATGCCAGGAATGCTATGATCCATGCCAAAGAGCTATTCTCAGTCCTACAGGCTCAATCTTGTTCCATATCACCCAGAAACCATAAATGAGATGCTGCATTTCCACACTGCAAGGCCATTGACCCCTCTCTCCATGCTGGACTTAGTAAAGAAGGGGAGTAATTTGTCAAGTGCCCAGATCATCAAAATTAATCAGTTATTCATACAGCCAAGCTCTGAAACTATGAGAACTCCTCCTATTGGATATCAGTACCTGAATGACTTGGGCAGAATGTTGGTGGATTTGATCAGCTACGTCCTGGGGTACAGGGGAATTGAGGATGCTGATGACACTATAATGGCAATGTTGTCCATATTTTCTTCTGGAAAGCCTCCAGTCGTACACTATGACTATGCCACATATATTGCAGAAAAGATCCATGAACAGCTAATGAATCTACAAAGGGAAAGGGTGTTCAGATACACCTCATACATCTACCATCTCTTCGTATTTTATCAACCAGACAGTTTCTCCATTCCCCTCAAGAAACTTAATGCGCAGGGGAATCCAAGGTCAGTTGTGTTTTGGACTTCAGTTTTTCATGATACTTATAAATCACCATACACATACTATGAATTCATAGACCTGTTCATTCACCCAGCTATGACATTGCTGTATGGTGTCCCTCCTCCAAGGTTGACTGATGACATGCAAAGAGTTCTCCATCTCTCCAAGGTCTATAGCATTGGTGATTGGTATTTTTACCAACACCACACAGTAATCAGAATATATGGCTGTGAGTTGAACCCTTATAGGCTGCCAAGGTATGTCCCTATGAGACTTTTTGCCCTAGAATACTTTAGGCAGTTTGGAAATGCCGACTGCTTCCATTTCCAAAGTAAGAACAAGAAGGTGCAGCTGAAGGTAGGGAGCCAACTAGGCCCTTTTCTATACAACAAAAGAGAGGAGGGATGGAAGGAGGCAGATATGATCCTAGAGGGCCTCAAATTGCAAACCAGTTTCAAATGGACACCTTATGACCCTAATCATTTTATTTCCCTCAGGAGGATAACATACAAATTGGGTAACTATGCACATCTAAAGCTGCCTCATGTAGAGCAGTATGCCAATTCTTTGAGCTCGAAAGAGGGCACTCTAGAAGAGCCAATTACTAGAGAGCAGATGCTAGAAAGAGAGGCTAGGAATATTCAAAAAGAGGCTGACTTGGAAACTTGTGGACATGTTTCCTTCTCATATCAAAGGCAACTTGGAGCAGCTGCCTCATCTTCAACAACACATCAGCAAGCTGCCATGGACACTCAACAGACATCCACCAAAGGCAATGAAAAGCAGGTGGAGCAGGAGCAGCCACCTACCATGACTGAAGAGCAAACAAAAAAAGAGGTGGAACAACAAGAAGAAGTGTTGCAGAAGGAAGTGCATCAACAACCACAACACCAACAGCAAGAAGAACAAAGACAGGAGCAGCCTGTGCAGCAAGAGCAAACAATAGAAGCCCCAAAATCCACTGAGCAACAGCCACAACAAACTGTGCCTCCAAGGCAAGAAACATCAGCTAAAGCATCAATCCTCCAAACTCCACAAAAGGAGGATACAAGCAGGAAAAGGGACATAGAGACTCCCCTTACAACATCGACAACTTATGGGGAGAAAAGACAGAGAATGAACCCTTTCTCAGAGGAGGAAATGCCAATGGGATAGTCTTTGGGAATGGGCCCACCTAGCAGGGAAGCATCCGCAAGTTCCTTTCAACAGGAACATGACAGAACAGTGGGAGGAGAAGTCAGCTCCTCAAGCCAACAGAGAGAAGGTGAACTGAGCATCAAACAACAGTTCATTGAAATAAAGAGGAGGAATGAGCCAATAAAGATACAACTATACAATCATCTGCTGAAAATGGCTCCTACCAACCAGCAAAGACTGATGTCTGCCTATGATGTACAGGAGGGAAAAATGATCATGAGTCATTTATGCCAGCTGTAGCACAGCCCCAGTCCCCTGCAGATTATATAAGGACCAGTATTGATTTCCTTGCCAAGGACATCCACCCAATGGACAAAATTGAATTGCACAAACAAACAGGTGAGATGGTGTATGCCTCCTTGGCAGACAAAACACTGGATAATTATAGGCTAGAGAATAGCCTTAATAATACAGCTGCCCAACTTGAGTTGGAGAGAGCATCCTCTCAAGCAAAAGACAACAGAATCAGGTCCTTAGAAGATATAATCATAGAGATTGGGCATGATCCCAAGGATATCAAGGGCATACAAGAAATATTGAAGTTGAGGCATGCAGACATGGTAGCTTTGAGGAGAAAGATCAAAATCCCAGCAGCAATTCACCCTCAAACAGATGAAGTTGCCCAGCTAAGACATGATCAAGATGCCACAGCTTTGTTGGTGTCTCTATATAAGCAGCTAATCCAGACTCAAGAAAAGCTGGGAGAATCAGAGGCTGCACAGGCAGCATTACAGGAAGATTTGAAGCAAAAAGAAGAAGGTCATACCTCCCAGCCTCCTCCTGAAATAATTAACCTTGAGGAAGCTGCTCCAACTACTGTTCCCCCTCCTCAACAAATAAAACAGGCAGCACCATCCACCTCATCATCACCACCAACAACAGAGCAGGCCCCAAGCCTGGACATGCAAAAGCTGAGGAATGAAATTCAGGCCCTGGAAGCTCAAATGCAGAATTAAAGGAGGCCAGGGAGAATTTGGCCAAGGTAAATGAAAGATATGACAAATCCAAGCAGACTGTGGCAGAAAAGGGCAGGGAAATAAAAGCCCTCAAAGACAAGATAAAGGAGCTGGAAAAGGAGCTCACATTGGACAAAGTGACAGTTGAGCTCAAGATAGTGCTATGGGCCAACATTGGCCAATCCATCACTGACCAATGGCAGTATATTGAGACAATCCATGAGCAGTTGGAGCTCATAGCAAAAGCCCAGAGGGGAATCCAGAGATCAAGGGCATCTCTAGGCAATATGCCTGAGGTTGCCAATAGAATGATCAATGTGCTTAACAATAGAACAAGTGCTCAGTTAGCTACTATGGGAATATCCAAAAGAACTGAGACTATCTAGCTAATAAAGAGGGTCCTAACACTGAGAAGCCTAGTGCAGACACTAGAAAGAAGGACCCAGGATATGCAGACCGAGGTCAATAGATTCATGGACAAATTTGTGGTGTTACAAAACAGAGGTCTCCCTAGCTTACTGAACAGCGCAGGAAGGCTATTTACACATGAGCAGTATGCTAAGAGGGTCAATACGTTCGCCACAAATCAGATCACTGAAAGGCCCAACACCTTAGAGGAAACAGGGCCAGCTACAGAGCAAAGTCTCTACAACAGGGTAGATAATCTATTCTTTATAATGAATGAAATTAAACACATGTTTGAAGTGCCTCCCAATTTCTATAAATACACAGAGGCAGATGAGACTATGGATGCAATTCTTAGGCATCAACTGCCCACACAAGAATGGTGGACTAAGGCAATACAGATGATCTTATAGACCAGGAAGCCATTCTTCAAGTTTTTCATCAAAAAATACAAATTGGCATGCACAGGAAAACTTAGTAAAATCAGCATGCATGAAAAGATGAAAGCTGAGACAACTCAGCAGAACTTTCGGCCAACAAGTCAAGATGGACAGCTACAAGTGACAAAGCTGAGAAGTTACAGCAGAGCAGCCATAAAAGCGCATTTTCCAGCATTAAAAACAGATCGTTCCAACCGGCTCAGTGGCCTCCAAAGGCCAAAATATCTTCTGACAAACAGAAAGACCATTTATGTTGTATTAAAAGCAGCAATAACTTCTTATCTGCTATTCTGTACAAAGTTGGTGAAAACATTTATTTCTCAGATGACTCAACGCCATAGATATTTTGTATTACCGTTTGTATATATTTCCCCCTCGCACAAGCTTGCAGGGGTTGTTGTTGATTACTCTTCAAGAGTTCTTTTGCTGTAAATTTTCAGAGTTTAATACAAAGGCCGATGGAATTTCCGAAGTTTTTGTTGTCTAAGGGATTGTGATGCGATTTGCTGAGTGCTACAGGATTCCTGCATGTTGTCATGACTCAATAAGTTTCCTTTGAACTTTCATTATGTTTTTCTTTCTGTTATTTTTCATAACTCATCCATGTTCTAGATTTCACAATTAATGGCAGAGAAAAAGACTAATTCCAGGATTTATTCATAGGATACCCTGAATTCAATCTATTCTATTACAAATGTTTTCTTCAGTTATGGTTATAAAGGTGTGATTCTTAATTGCTGCACCTCTACACTGTATCTTTCACAGAAATTATTGTTTAGGAATTCAAGTCTGCTCCTTCACAATACATATCTTTCTTACAACCCAACTTAGTGGAAAATTCTTAACTGCTTTTCACTGGTTATACTAATTTCATCATTAAAATATCAAGTTTTGTTTCATGAAATATTCAAAAGGCCCTGCAGTTTCAGCAATCCTAATCTACCTCTCAAAAAACCAGTAACTAAAGACTCCATTGCCCAATGGACTAGAATTATATGAAGGTTTACACCTTAGGTACAGAAGACATCCCTCAACCAAAACATAAAACCAAAACCTGAACATCACAACTAGCCTAAAATACTATCAGAACAGAGACAAATCATAAAGAGAGAGCCCTCTCTGATTAGAGTTTGGCTAGAAACTGTAATCCAAAGATTGGTTAGTGGTTACCCCGGTCGTATTCCCTTGGGAGTCATAGGGAACAACTTGGGTGTTAACATAATTGGCGACTCCACTGGGGACTCCTTAAAATTTTCTAATTACTGTATGTCTCCTAATCTACAGATGAAGTCTGAATAACAGCCAGGAAGCCTTCAGGACTATGTCTGTTTTACATTAACAGGTTCAGATAAATGCTGCTTCAGTCAATATTCATGTTAGTTTTAAGAAATATACAGCCATTCCAAAATCTTGCCTAGTCCTTACAGATATAAAAATATTCCAAAAAACATACTCAAAAAGAAGCTCAGAAACTAGCTCCTAAAAGGGAAACCAGACACACTAGGTCAAACCCTGACCCAAATCCACCAGCAGTTTTTGAAAATCCAAATACAATCCCCAAAATAATTAGGAAACAGCAAAGGCAGGAAAATCCTAGTGATTTCAGTCCTGAGACAGCTCACCCTGAACGACTTCCAACTCCTATCAAGGTTCTATTTCGGTCTACTCCTGTTTCCCCCAGTTCACCATCTACATCTCAAAGCCCTCCTTTCACATCTTCACCCACTGCACATATCCCCTTGTCCAACACTCTACGTGTTGCGGCACCTGTTACCCTTGTGGTACACAGTGTTCCTATTATCACAGTTGCTCCTGTAAATCCCCAGAACCTTGTGAATATGGCTAACAGATATGCACCCTTACAGTTACCTGCTAATGCTGCAGCTCTACCCCAAGACTACCAAACTAAGATCTCATATTTTGACTCTACTGGGCCTTTCACAGCTATTCAGCATGCCAAAAGGATGCAAGACCATTTTGAGACCTATGAAATAGATGATGACAGTGTGAGAATGAGGATGTTTGTTCAAAGTCTGACTTGGGATGTAAGAAATTGGTTTACATCCCTGAATGCAAATACCATCACAACTCCTGATGAGCTTGATCAAGCCTTCACTAACAGATGGGAGAAAAAGAAAGATCCTCTGCACATACTTGGTGAATATGACACTATCAAAAGAGGTTCCCCAGAGACTGTTTTGGAGTATTGTGCAAGATTTAACAATGTATATAACGCAATCCCACAAAATTTAAGACCTCCTCCTGATTTGGCCTTATACAAATTTCCTGATGATTTTGACCCTGACATGGCCTATCAGTTGAAGGAGAGAGCCCCTGAAACCCTTGCAGATGCCCAAAAGGTTGTTGTCACAGTGGAAGCTAACCTGATTGCCAAGAGAAACAGAGCAAGGTTAGAAAAGAGAACCACCTTCAAAGAAGAACCTGATCAAAAACTGGATGCAATACTCACTGGTATGAAGAGATTGGGTGATAGAGTGGAATCTGTTGAGAGAAAGTCATCATGGGAAGTACCACAAAACAACACTCCTAGGAATCCAAATTTTAGGAGAACTCAAAATCCAAACCTTGGAAAGACCAGTTCTGACCCAGACATAAGACCCCCTTTCCAAGAAAATTATGCTGAGACTTCCACATCAAGTGAACCCAATGAAGATCCCCACATTAATTTAATGGGTTTGGATGGTGAAAGTCAAGTCTTTTTAACACAAGAAGAACATGAGAATGATGAAATCAAGCTGTTCCAAACCAAATCAGGTGAATCATATGACTTTAAGCAAGAATATGACACAACTGTTTATGAAGTCCATAAACAATACAAGCTAAGGAGTAGAACTGTAAATGTAACACAGCCTGAAAAGATGAAGGATAGCCAGCAGCCCAAAAATCCCATAGTCACAGAGCCAAATAACACAACGGAATCACTTGCAAAGGAAATAACCATTGAAGAAGTCACTGAACCAGCTTCTTCAAAACAGCAGCCCATGGCTACATCATACTTGCAGCCTAATCCAAGTATTATTCCCCAAGAGATAAGTAACAAGGACAGGTCTCAAGCTCAAGATCAAGAGACCAAACAAGAAGAAGACCTAGTGAACAAGGAAAAGATGGTCATCCACAACCCAAAGACTCAATATGATAAACCTTTCGACTTAGAGGCATAAATTGGGAAACTAAAGATAGCAATTCCCCTCTCGGAGTTGGCCAAACACAGCATCTACAAACAACAAATCAGGAAATTTCTTCAGCTTACTAGCAACAAAGATGATGTTAATGTGTTGGATGATACCCCAGAGCTACTTTTTGGCCCAGAGGTGGATGGAAAGACAGCAGTTGCAGGCATTTTACCTTTCTATATCAGCCTCCATGTTCATGACAAGATATTACACAATGCAATGTTTGACTCAGGTGCCTCTCACAACTTGATGCCCAAATCAGTCATGGAAAGACTAAATCTGGATATTACAAGACCATATAAGGACCTATTCTCATTTGACTCCAGCCAAGTTAAGTTTTTAGGTCTCATAAAAGATCTATGTGTGTCCCTTGTTCAGTACCCTAATAAAACTATTCTAATGGATGTTGTAGTTGCTGACATCCCACCCAAGTATGGGATGTTGTTATCAAGATCATGGGGGGCTAAACTTCAAGGTTCCCTGCAGCTGGACATGTCATATGCCACTATATATGTCTTTGGACAACCAAAGAGATTATACAAAGAAACATTAATGAAATACATGGTCAGCAGTGAAGAAAAACCTCAAAACTTTCCCATATATGCTGTCCATTCAGACATAGACTCACACATTCTCTTCAATGATAATACAGGTCTCTGAAATAATGATGTTGAAACCAAGACACTCATACAAGAGGAGGACACTAATAAACAAACTGCTATCCAAGAAACAATGGTTCAACCATCATTAAGCCAAACTGCTGCTCTAGAAGTCACATTGATTCAATCAAGTGATAAAACTGTCTTAAAAGACAAACTAAATGAAAAATCAGAACTTCAGCTTGCATTGCCAGCTCACAAAGAGGTCATTAAGTCTCCCTTAGGACAAGAGATCCTATGGTTCCTTGAATTTGATGGGTCAGTCAACAAATTAGGGGTAGGAGCTGGAGTTTGGATACATAATAAACAAAACAGTCATGCAGAAGGCCGAGCCTACAGACTAAATTTCAGATGCACTAATAACATGGCAGAATATGAAGCTCTTGTACTAGGCCTCAAACTAGTGAAGTCCCTGCAAGCCATAAAAGTGTTAATTCTAGGAGACTCAGACCTAGTTATCCAACAAATAAAGGGAAATTTCGTCACCAATGACAAAAGACTGAGATCTTATAGATCTGTTGCTGCTGAACTACTACAGTCCTTCACTGAATTCCAAATTACCAAGATTCCCAGAATCCATAACTTGCATTCCCACAATTTGGCCACATTTGCAAGTACCTGCAAGCTACCTTTTGAGCCCCACCACTATTTTACAGCTGAGGTAAAACACAGACCTTCTGTCCCAAACAATATCAAGGACTGGAAAGTATTTGAAGATGATGCACAAATAAACAATTTTTTGACTTTGCAACAAGAACTTGCAGGATTAAATATTGACACTGAAAGAGCAAGTCAATCACAAATACTTGAAAGAGCAAGTCAATCACAAATACTTGAAAGAGTAAGTCAATCACAAATACAGTTTGAACAAAATAACCACCCAATATCACCCAGAACAGCAAAACAAATATTACATCCAACCATTTTCAACAAAGAAAACATACAACAAATTCAACAAAACAATTATGAAGAAGTGCCTATTACAGAGGCGGAGGTCATAGACCTGAAAGATAATTTTCTTCCAACAGGCCTAACTCCATTAGAGGACATCTTTGACTCAAATGACATCCCTAGAAAACCAAAGATGCAGCCCCTTAACACTGTCGTTGAGGAATGCAACATTGGAACCATTGAGAAGCCCAAGATAATAAAATTGTCTGCATCCTTACCTCCTGATCAAAAGCCCAAATACATTGACCTTTTCAAGGAGTTTCACGATGTGTTTGCATGGGGCTATGAGGATCTAAAATCCTATGATACCTCTGTTATCCAGCACATTATCCCTCTCAAACCTAATCAAAAGCCATTCAAACAGAAATTGAGAAGAATTAATCCCATGCTTCTCCCCTCAATTGAAAAGCAGCTACAAAAAATGTTTAAAGCTGGTATCATAGCACCAATCAGGTTTTCTGATTGGATTTCAAATTTGGTGCCCACAAGAAAGAAAACTAGTGAAATAAGGCTTTGTGTTGATCTTAGAAACTTAAATCAAGTATCCCTCAAGGACAATTATCCCTTGCCCAAAATGGATCACATTCTCCAAAGTGTGGTAGGGGCCTCAAGGATTTTATTACTTGATGGATTCTTAGGCTTTAATCAGATCCTAGTACACCCTGATGATCAAGACAAAACTGCATTCACAACCCCATGGGGAACTTTCAAATATGTAAAAATGCCTTTTGGATTGAAGAATGTAGGTGCAACTTTTCAAAGAGCAATGGATATTGCTTTTGCCAAAGAAATTCATGAATTCCTTGTCATTTATTTGGATGATCTCACACCTTTCTCAAAATCAGACCAAGAACATTTGAAACATTTGAGACAGATCTTCCAAACATGTAGAAAATATGGAATCTCCTTGAATCCCAAGAAATCCTTATTTGGTTTGGAAGAGGGTAAATTATTGGGACATATCATTTCAAAGGATGGCATTAGAATTGACCCAGATAGGGTACAAGCTATCTTACAAATGCCCCACCCAAGAAATATCAAAGAATTGCAAGCATTCTTGGGAAAAATCAATTTCTTAAGAAGGTTTATCCCAAACTTAGCAGAACTGATCAGATTGCTAAATAACATGCTAAATAAGGATTCAAAAGTGAAATGGACTGTTGAAGCAAATCAAGCCTTTGAAGGTATAAAATTAGGCCCTTACTCAAACTCCAGTCCTAACAAATCCTCAATTTGATAAAGAATTCATCATTTTTTCCTTTGCCTCCCAACATACTATTGCTGCTATTTTATTACAGAAAGATGACCAAGGGAATGAAAAGCCCATTGCTTTCTTTAGCAGAGCTCTTAGAGATGCACCTCTGAAATACCAAATCATGGAAAAACAAGCCTATGCTTTGGTCAAGGCCATTAAGGACTTTAGAATTTATATCCTTTATTCCCATGTTATAGCTTATGTGCCAAGTCCTATTGTAAAAGATATACTCACTCAAGAAAACTTAGAGGGTAGAAGAGGAAAATGGATTGCCAACATCTTGGAATTTGACATTGAAATAAAACCTACAAAGCTGATAAAAGGGCAAGGCTTGCCCAAATTAATGACAGAGTCAAACTTCCAAGCCTTGGACATAAACCAACTGGACAATGAACCAGAGCTGGCGACTCCAAAGATCAATTTAGCCTTTGAACAATCCCCTTGGTACTCTGATATATGTTATGTATTGCAAAACCTATGTGCTCCCCCAGGATTGTCCAGAACTAAATGTAGATTCTTAAAAATGAAAGCCTCAAGATTTTGTGTTATGGACGGAAATTTGCTTTGGAAAAACCATGAAGGTATATTGCTAAACTGCTTAATTGAGGATGAGACTAACAATATCATGAAAGAATTTCATGCAGGTGACTGTGGTGGACACTTGTATTGGAAGTCCACTGTGGATAAAATACTGAGGGCTGGTTACTATTGGCCCACCCTGTTCTCTGATGTTAAAAAGTTTACTACATCATGTCATAAATGTCAAGTGTTTGAGGGAAAGAGAAAGTTACTACCACTTCCCTTAAGGCCTATTGCAACAGAGAGACCTTTTCAACAATGGGGCTTGGATTTCATTGGGGAAATTCATCCCTCATCCTCAGGCCAGCACAGATGGATTCTAACAGCTACAGACTATTTCACTAAGTGGATTGAAGCTGCTCCATGCAGACAAGCAAATGATTCAATAATCATTCAGTTCTTGGAGAATAACATATTGGCTAGATTTGGCTGCCCTGACAAAATAATAACAGACAATGCTGCTGCTTTCAGATCTAAGAAGATGGTGAATTTATGCCACAAATTTCACATTACCTTGGGCCATTCTACTACATACTATCCCCAAGGAAATGGCCTTGCAGAATCATCAAATAAAATCCTGGTAAACATTATAAAGAAGGTGTTAGAAGAAAATAAAAAGAATTGGCATAAGAAGCTTGTCAATGCCTTATGGGCAGATAGACTAACAACCAAGAGATCAATTGGGGTCAGCCCATATGAGTTGGTTTATGGATTAGAAGCCAAATTCCCTTCATCACTAGGAGTTCCTGTTATGAAACTTCTTCAAGAAAGTCAAGCTGAACCAAATGATATGCAAAGAAGGATCAATCAAATAATATGTTTGCAGCAAACTAGAGATCAAGTCTACAACAGAGTTCAAGTTTTACAAGAAAAGCTAAAGAAGGCCTTTGACAGAAGGACCAAGTCAGAAGATTTCAACATTGGTGACAAGGTCCTCAAGTGGGATTCAAGAAGGGAAGATAAAGGAAAACATGGAAAATTTGATTCCCTTTGGAGAGGACCATTTGTTGTTCAAGCAGTACAAGGAAACAATTCTTATTTCCTTAAAAGTCTTAATGAAACTGATTTGGATGAAGGTCTTGTGAATGGCAGGATGCTGAAGCACTATTTTGACTACTACCCATAAGTGCAGCCTGAGTTTCCACTGTACATATTCAAGTGTATATATTACTCTCTGTAGGATGTAAAAATGCAGTTTCTCAAGTTTTATTAACTATCAGCAAAAGGCAAATAGGATCAGAGATCTACCAAGATGGGAAGAGCACAATTTTGGCATTTTAAAGCAGCATACTTCAAGTGTTGGTGAAAGCAGTCAAGGCCAAGGCATTCTAACCTGCTATTCTTGGTCTTTCAAATGAAAAACCATCCCCATGTGGAGCCACTGTTAGCTACCTATACCAATAGGTTTCATATTTCATGATTGGCAAAGAAAGTTCCAAATATGCTCTGCTTTGATGATGCAAAGATCCCATATTTCCAAGAGAAGACAAGGTGTGTATATAGCTTGATGTGTACTCAATTTTGATGGATGGTCCAACAGCCTAAGCTCGATCATGCTATGTTTTAAATTTTCAGTTGTAGAATAGAGAAAGAATTATGTCCAAACTGTTTAATCTTGGTAGACAAGTAGCTTAAAGGTAGAGAAGTAAGGTTCCCAACTGCTTAATTTGGGACCTTGGAGGCAATAAGGGTAACATTAGATAGAAAATCAAAAGGAAAAAGCCAAAGAAAAGAAAAGGCAAATAAGGGTCTGCAAGTCTAAATGCACCCTCCAAGAAGAAACACAAAATGCTAGGCAAGTAGATGGGTAGGCAGATAGGGGTTGCAGAAATGTCATTCCTTACAACTGAATGTGTGCTAACCTATTTACAAAGGAAAATCAATGGATTGAGAAGGTCTTCTTCTCCATCAGCTTGTAGCAAAGCAAAGAAGCATGTCTAACTTCCCAATTTTCCCCTTTTCCCATTCATTACTAACATCCCCTCATCAGTTGAGATTCATAGAAGAATTTGTGGTTTTATGGTGGTTCTTATTCCTTCAAAAGCAACATTTCTTGTCTGAAAATCTTTTCATTTTGATCTACTCCCTAAGCTAAGTGATTTTCAAATAAACTTAGTGATATCACCCCTCATCCACCCTTTCATCCACATTAATCCCTAACTTCTATTATATAATTCCCGTATGTTACCATTTCCCTACTATTATAACACCATGGTGTATAAACCCCAAACATTGTATAAATATCCCTCCCCTTGGCATTATAGCCATATGTCCTCTGCCAGGGATCAAATTGACATCTGGTCAGTTTGAGAAACCTAAGCCTTACCCCCCTTCCCCCTTCTGAATCCATTTGACCCATTAAACCCTTTATTTTCTAAGAAAACCTTATGAAAAACCCCTTTTACCCATAACCCACTTCATTTGCAAAAAGCACACAAATACCCACTTTTTCCAACTTATCCAAAGTATGGGCGCGATATTATTTTCATTTGAAAATACAAAGAAAACCATATAATTCCGCCGAAACCCAAAGTCCCGCTGGGCACGCCTTTCAAAAGAAAATAATATTTTATTACTTCCCCGCTGCCGTATTCAGCGACCCGTCAAAAACTGGATGCAATACTCACTGGTATGAAGAGATTGGGTGATAGAGTGGAATCTGTTGAGAGAAAGTCATCATGGGAAGTACCACAAAACAACCCTCCTAGGAATCCAAATTTTAGGAGAACTCAAAATCCAAGCCTTGGAAAGACCAGTTCTGACCCAGACATAAGACCCCCTTTCCAAGAAAATTATGCTGAGACTTCCACATCAAGTGAACCCAATGAAGGTCCCCACATTAATTTAATGGGTTTGGACGGTGAAAGTCAAGTCTTTTTAACACAAGAAGATCATGAGAATGATGAAATCAAGCTATTCCAAACCAAATCAGGTGAATCATTTGACTTTAAGCAAGGCTATGACACAGCTGTTTATGAAGTCCATAAACAATACAAGCTAAGGAGTAGAACTGTAAATGTAACACAACCTGAAAAGATAAAGGATAGCCAGCAGCCCAAAAAACCCATAGTCACAGAGCCAAATAACACAACGGAATCACTTGCAAAGGAAATAACCATTGAAAAAGTCACTGAACTAGCTTCTTCAAAGCAGCAGCCCATGGCTACATCATACTTACAGCCTAATCCATGTATTATTCCCCAAGAGATATGTAACAAGGATAGGTCTCAAGCTCAAGATCAAGAGACCAATCAATAAGAAGACCTAGTCAACAAGGAAAAGACGGTCATCCACAACCCAAAGACTCAATATGATAAACCTTTCGACTTAGAGGCTGAAATTGGGAAACTAAAGATAGCAATTCCCCTCTCGGAGTTGGCCAAACACAGCATCTACAAACAAGAAATCAGGAAATTTCTTCAGCTTACTAGCAACAAAGATGATGTTAATGTGTTGGATGATACCCCAGAGCTACTTTTCGGCCCAGAGGTGGATGGAAAGACAGCAGTTGCAGGCATTTTACCTTTCTATGTCAGCCTGCATGTTCATGACAAGATATTACACAATGCAATGTTTGACTCAGGTGCCTCTCACAACCTGATGCCCAAATCAGTCATGGAAAGACTAAATCTGGATATTACAAGACCATATAAGGACCTATTCTCATTTGACTCCAGCCAAGTTAAGTGTTTAGGTCTCATAAAAGATCTATGTGTGTCCCTTCTTCAGTACCCTAATAAAATTATTCTAATGGATGTTGTAGTTGCTGACATCCCACCCAAGTATGGGATGTTGGTATCAAGATCATGGGGGGCTAAACTTCAAGGTTCCCTGCAGCTGGACATGTCATATGCCACTATATCTGTCTTTGGACAACGAAAGAGATTATACAGAGAAACATTAATGAAATACATGGTCAGCAGTGAAGAAAAACCTCAAAACTTTCCCATATATGTTGTCCATTCAGACATAGACTCATACATTCTCTTCAATGATAATACAGGTCTCTCAAATAATCATGTTGAAACCAAGACACTCATACAAGAGGAGGACACTAATAAACAAACTGCTATCCAAGAAACAATGGTTCAACCATCATTAAGCCAAGTTGCTGCTCTAGAAGTCACATTGATTCAATCAAGTGATAAAACTGTCTTAAAAGACAAACTAAATGAAAAATCAGAACTTCAGCTTTCATTGCCAGCTCACAAATAGGTCATTAAGTCTCCCTTAGGACAAGAGATCCTATGGTTCCTTGAATTTGATGGGTCAGTCAACAAATTAGGGGCAGGAGCTGGAGTTTGGATACATAATAAACAAAATAGTCATGCAGAAGGCCGAGCCTACAGACTAAATTTCAGATGCACTAATAACATGGTAGAATATGAAGCTCTTGTAATAGGCCTCAAACTAGTGAAGTCCCTACAAGCCATAAAAGTGTCAATTCTAGGAGACTCAGACCTATTTATCCAACAAATAAAGGGAAATTTCGTCACCAATGACAAAAGACTGAGATCTTATAGATCTGCTACTGCTGAACTACTACAGTCCTTCACTGAATTCCAAATTACCAAGATTCCCAGAATCCATAACTTGCATGCCCACAGTTTGGCCACATTTGCAAGTACCTGCAAGCTACCTTTTGAGCCCCACCACTGTTTTACAGCTGAGGTAAAACACAGACCTTCTGTCCCAAACAATATCAAGGACTGGCAAGTATTTGAAGATGATGCACAAATAAACAATTTTTTGACTTTGCAACAAGAATTTGCAGGATTAAATATTGACACTGAAAGAGCAAGTCAATCACAAATACTTGAAAGAGCAAGTCAATCACAAATACTTGAAAGAGAAAGTCAATCACAAATACAGTTTGAACAAAATAACCACCCAATATCACCCAGAACAGCAAAACAAATGTTACATCCAACCATTTTCAACAAAGAAAACATACAACAAATTCAACAAAACAATTATGAAGAAGTGCCTATTACAGAGGCGGAGGTCATAGACCTGAAAGATAATTTTCTTCCAACAGGCCTAACTCCATTAGAGGATATCTTTGACTCAAATGACATCCCTAGAAAACCAAAGATGCAGCCCCTTAACACTGCCGTTGAGGAATGCAACATTGGAACCATTGAGAAGCCCAAGATAATAAAATTGTCTGCATCCTTACCTCCTGATCAAAAGCCCAAATACATTGACCTTTTCAAAGAGTTTCAGGATGTGTTGCATGGCTATGGGATCTAAAATCCTATGTAACACTCTCAGAACTTTACTTCTTCCATTAATAAAAGCTATTGAGGTTCTTCTATATGCACTTTGTTTCAATGATGTATTGTGATAAAATAAATGTTTTATGCTAATCCTTGAATCAGTTATGTTTGCATGCTTTCGTAGTTTCCTTCTTTGTTATTTTGCAGGATCTCATTGTAGCTGATCAGCAAAAGAGCAAGGAGCTGGGAGCAAGCAGCAAAGAGAAGAATGGATTCGACATTAAGCGCAAGGCAACGGTTAGTGCATTTCTTCATTCTCTCTTGCTTTCATAAAGAAGTAAACCTTAAGTAGTTTTCTTTACAGTTGTTGCTGAGGTACTATCACCCTTAGAGTGGGATAGGGTCATCCGAGTTGGATACTTTTCCCTACAAAAAATTGGCTTTTCAAAGGGATCGTATCTTTTGATTGTTTGTAGTATTTGCTATTCATTTCCTGAACAAAAGAGTACCAAATCGAAAAGCTTTTGACTATATCAAAAGGAAGTAGAGGGCAGCTACTCTAGCTCATTTCTGAGCATGTTCATGATTTGAAGAGCTGATTACAAGGATCCTTGTAAGCTCTTAGTGATAGCTTTTCATCTTCCTTGTCATCCCTTAGTGTGCTTGACTGATAGCTTCTGATTTGAGCAAAAACTGTGAATTTTTGAGAAAATTGTGACCCAAACTGAGAAAACGCAACTTTCGTTTTCCAAAGCAGGTAGTACACAGGCTACCTGCTTTGCAACGCAGGTCCCGAAGGGCTACCTGCGCTGAGAGCCAGACTGGCTGTGCAGCACCTGCGTTGGCCCAATTTTGCCTTGTGCATTTGGGGTTTCTTCCATTTTCTTGCCTGTTTTCACTATAGAATTTTGCAGCCAGTTACCAGTCTTGTACCTGTTCTGAAACCAACCTTACTTGCCATCATTCTGCCTCTGTTATATAACGAAATTGTACTTGTTCTTTTGTATTTCTTACATCATTTACAATTTCCCATAACGAAAGTGAACTAGTCTTGCTTTGGCCTCTTAGATCTGAACCTGTGTTAGGCATTTTGCTGATCTAAAGAGTTAGCTTGTTTGTTGTCCATAGCTGGTTAGTCTTTTTACTTTCGTCATTATGGTTTGATTTCATGTATTTCCAGTGATTAAACAGGTAAATCTTAAGGTGTCTTTTGATTTTGGACAAGCTTGTTTTTTTCGATTTAAATCGAAATCAAAGTTAAATAACAACTTTCTTTTTGTAATACATCAACATTAAGAAAGGGAAAAGAAAATACATGCATTGTGCATTTTGCATTTGAAAAAGTTTGCATGATGATTTAGGAGAAAGTGCATTAGTTTGTGCTGTATGAACTATGTGAAAAGATATGCCTTTCTTCTCCCTTAGTATCTAAGATTTTCATCAGTCAAAAAGATTTGAAAAAGCTTGCTTCTCATCTTAGGCTGCATTTAAGAATTTGTCATATACATCTCGTGGTGAACCTTGAAAGGCAAACTTTAAAAGGATCAACTTAAAATATACTGAATGAACCTAACAACGCATTGAAACATAACGCAAACATAGAGGTCTAAGCTAGAGACGTGTTCCGGCGTCGTTAAACGTAGTGACTGTCGATCTCGAAGAAGGTGGGTGATTCCTCCTGAGAGTCGGTGGCACTAATACGGACTTGTGCTCCCACGTACCATCGAGTATATATTGGGAGACCCCTATAGGCATATATCCTTTATCCTTAGGAAGCCGTGTCGGCCGCCCTACTGATCGCAATGCAGTGAACACAGCATTCACGAAGATCGACCACCCGTATCGTAAAACGTATTCTGTGGTTTTGCGAAAGGTTTGGCACACCCTCTGCCTAGATCTCCAGAGAAGTTTCTTTTGGCCTTTTTCAAACTCTATAACTGAAAAATCCCATCCGAGAATTTGTCACTTCGGGCTCGTTAAAACATCGAAGGAGACTAGAGTCATCTTTAGCTTTTTCTCGACTCTTTAAAACTGAAAAAGCAAGTTGTGTCTAAAGCGTCGTTATAAAATTTATTTTAAGCGGAATAATCATCACCCTTCCCTCGTTGATCTTCGAAGTTAGTCCACCACAAGTGGAAGTTCCTGTAGAATCGCTAAGAAATCTTTTGGATAGACTAGATATGTCTGAACAACCGTCGACATCTAGGACTGTGTCGTCCGACACAGCAGCAGCAGAGCCTCCTGCTGCTACTCCAACGATGTTCGCTAGTATACCATCTGTCCCGGCAAATTTCCAACAACAAGCCGGAGTCCCATCAGGGACGATGACATGGTTAGTTCCTATTTCTTCGTCTGGATTATCATCTGGTATTTCTTATGTTGAAACTCAACAAATCAATCCAACGTGTCTTCAAAGGCCAATCTACCCTTTAAATACTGGATTGCCACCATATGGAGGACAGTATGCCTTTTCATTGTTCCCCCCTGGAGAACAAACATATGGGAGTTTACAACAAAATTCAGGTCAAACTGGAATTACATCCAGCGGTTGGGTACCAATACTGCCTCAGCAACCAAGAGTTGCATATTCAATGCAACCAGTCCACCCTGTGTCGAATGTTGGCACTATACCTGGTATGGTGATTGCGTCGCAAGTACAAGCGCTGCCTATTGTATGTCAACCCCAAGTTTCTCAGGTTGCCATACAACAACCTCTTGTCTCGACATCTCAATCACAACCTCAGGTCAGTGCCTCCTTATCCGGAGCGACTCAGGATCAAACAAGTACTGTGACTCCTCATCTTGGTCAATCATCTAGTATTGGGCATCAGCAAATGGTCCAACAACCAGAGCTGGTTCAAACTCAACAACCGCCATTCCAGCAATCATGTCAAGGACCTGAGCAACAAGTCTTTGTAAGTAATGGGCAACCATACTATAATGGTTATGCCCATCAACCTTGTCAAAGTTGCCAACATTATGTTGGTATGCAAAGACCCACTGCTCAGGCGATTCCATCTTATCCTGGATATGCTTCGCCTAACCTGAATCAACAGTTGCCCTTTGTAGCAACTCTAGAATTACCAGATCTAAACCGCTGACGAATGATCCCATTGCTTATGCCCCTTGGTGGCCAGCGATTCCGCATAAACTTCCATCAGACATTCCTAAATTTAATGGAAATCCGGGTGAAGATCCGTCAAATCATGTGATGACATTCCATCTATGGTGTTCATCGAACACCCTGAATGATGATTCGATAAGACTTCGCCTCTTTCAGAGGACGTTAACGGGTCCAGCGGCAAAATGGTACATTGAATTGCCTAGAGCTTCGTTCGACAACTTCAGTACCTTATCCACAACCTTTTTAACCCATTTTCAATTACCGATAAGGTATGAAACGGGAACAGAACTCCTTACCAATTTCAAACAGACGACTGCCACCCACATATCTGATCATATACATGAGTGGCGACGTCGTCGTAGGATGGTAAAAACGTACGTTCCTGATCAGCTATTAGCTGAATGGTTTATCAAGTCGTTACTTCCCGCTATAATGGAAGATGTGGCAAAGGGAGGAGTCGTAACGGAAGAGCAAGTTATCGCTCGTGCGCAATATCTAGACTTGGTCTATACTCAGTCTGGCACGCTCTACGACAAAATACCTGACGCCCCTAGACCGGAATTCTCAATTCCTCCTCCTCCTAAATCAAACAATGACACTCGCGCCGGTAATGGCGTGATTGGAAAGCACAAAATTTCTAGTCAAAATGCAAATGAAGAACTTCTTGCCTCGGAAGTAAATGCCATGTCGACCGACAAGGGCAAAAAACTGAAGCAACCAGGGGGCAAGAAGAAAAAGACAGGGAGAAAAAGGAAACCCCCGGCAGGGTGTCATATATGCGATGAGGATCATTGGATGAAATATTGTCCACATATAGCTGAAGTTAAGAAACTCTTCAAGAGTTCAGAAACCCCAGCAGTATTGACTGATCCGTTTCCTAATCCAGGTCAAAATCTGGTTGCTAATCAAAATGCTTCCGGATCCCAAGTGCTTATGTTGTCTACCTCAAAGCAACAGAATAATGATTTGACAAGGAATAAAGATTACGAGAATCCAAAGCTGTCGAACAACAAGGTTAATGAACGACCTAGTAGTTCAACAACAACTTTGACCGAAGTTGTGCCGCCCATCGTTCCTGAGCCAATGATAAATTCGCCAAAGGGAGTAGTACACAAATCGATATTTAATCCTCGTGCCAAAGGAGCACAGAATTATAATATAGTAAAGGACCTGGCCCAATCGTCGTCCACTATGTCGACACTTGAGGTACCACGAAATTGCCCCTCCCAAGAGCAAGCTTTACTATCAACAATAGGTGGGATTGGCCCAATGGATTCCAATCTTGTGGCCTTTGATCATAAAGGATATGACCCTCAGGTACCAGCTCAACTAGCTTTCCTTATTCAAGTGAAAGCCCTCAACAAAACTGTTCATCGAACAATTATTGATGAGGGGGCATCTACATGTCTTATGTCGATGAGTTGCTGGAAAGATTTAGGCTCACCACCCTTGTCGAAATCGTCAACGACGTTAAAAGCATTTGATGGACGATCATACACTCCATACGGGATTTTAAGTAACTTGCAAGTTGAACTGGGGGGAAAAACAGTAGGAATTGATGTTGAAGTAATTGATGGAAACCTCGATTACAACATCCTACTTGGAAGACCATGGATCTATGCCATGGCCGCAGTTGTGTCGACCTACTTCAGGAAGATTGCATTTCCCTTCCAAGGAGGAATTACAATCATCGACCAACAAACTTTTCTCCCCAGCAGTCCACAAGTTACGGGAGGCATTCCAATGATCCATGGAAGGAATCATTCGCTCCAAAATATCGGAGTAGGCCTCCTAAAAGACCCTGCCTTAATGGGTACTTTCGCCCTACTGCCTCCAAATAATCTGGCGAGAGTGCCACGGTGGAGACCTACAAAATGAAATCTAATCCAATCTTCTGGTTGGATTCAGAAGATTCCTAAATATTTTGTCGGCATGGATCATCGCCCTAATAGAAATACTGTAAATACAGTGGGCTCCGAGGACGGTTCTTATGTTGTGTCAACCTCGTTAAAAAATGAAACAAGGAGCCGAGGACGGTTCTTATCTTGTGTCAACCTCGTTAAAAAATGAAACAAGAAGTCGAGGATAGTTCCTATCTTGTGTCAACCTCATTAAAAAAAAAAAAAATGAAACAAATCCCCGAGGTAAACCTTCATTCCAACCACTGAGTTGGATGCAATGAAGCTTGGGGGGCATACACCTCGATTTGCATTATTATGCTGGGGGCATGCAAACTTATCTCCGAGCAGTTTTAGCGTCATAGTTCATGCTCGTTAAAAAATAAACATAAGCTTTTGAGCAAGTTTAAGCTCGTTAAAAAATGAACTTCCCGGTAAATAACCTTGGTAAATGTAACCTATCAGCCATAAAAGCCTTGGTCGTGTTTGCACCCACCACCTCCACCGTCATTTGGCCGATCGTTCACCTCCATATGATTGTTTACCCATTTTGAGGAACAGCTGCGAAGAGTGATTTCACTTAGCCATCCTTGTAACACTGCCGTGATTGGAATATTCCAACCTGTACCTGGAATCTGCTGCTGCCTTGTTCATCACTCGTTCCTCAAAAGACGAGTCTTCTTTGAGCTCTTTTCAATGACTCGTAAAATATGAAAAGTTTGCCGAGTTTTGGCCTTCCAGCTCGTTAAAGCAACCGGAAGAGCTATCCCTCCTCTAGATTTTAATCTTTTTGGACCTAAGGGATTATTGCACAAAAAGATCGAGCGCTTGTTTTGTTCGGCTCGTTAAAGCAATCGAAAATTCATCCCTTCTGTATTGTTTTATACTTTTTCGGACTTAAGGGATTAGATGACGAAAAAGGAATTCTGGAGTTGACTTTATGTACCTTTTCAAACTCTCTAAAAATGAAAAGGACCGAGTTATCCTTGTCGTTAGACTCGTTAAATTCATTAAATAGCGACAAACTTGTCTTTAGACGAGAACGAGTTTCCCTATCGCTAGGCTCGTTAAAACATAGCGATGGGCTTGCCCGAAGGGCAGGTTATAGAACAAGCATATGTTATCCTCCTCAAGCTTGACAAAAATAAAGAGGTACTGGTCAGCAATGACTGGGGAAAAATTGGGAGAACCTCACAGCTTTAATGGTAGCAAGTCGCTCTTGAACATGACACTTTGTCCTCCGTATCACATCGGGTTGGGTTGTTTCATTCACCGGTCTCATCACCATGGTCCTCGCCACACCATCCACATTTGGGGTAATGATACCGATCCATCACATCAGTGTCGTTATATGTTCAAGAGATGTTGTTCTGCAAAGAGTCAACCGTGTCCCATCCACTGCCATACATTGTCCTTCATCCATTTCATGACCGCCACCCTGAATCATACATCACAGTTTGTTTTCACCTCATCACAATCACTAGCTCTGTTCCGTGTCACTGATGTGGGATTCATTAAGGCCCTCCTTTGACGGATCGCTCCTTGTCGACATCAGCTCATTATCCAAGGAGTTGATCTAGGAACAACCCCTTCAGTACTTTGAAGCTTGCATGCCTCAATGGCAAGTTTCTCACTTCCGGCGATAGGTATACATCAATGACCTTCGACCAGAAGATTTTGCATGGTGGTCGACGCCAAGTCCTTTATTCCCACCATGTGAATTGTACTGCCGTACCTTGAGGGTCATCATCCTTATCGGTGATTCCTCTCGCACTTGTTAACGGTTTACATCATTGACCAGTAATCAAGCAATGTCTTTCCATGTTCGACTTCAAGAAATCCTCACATGGATTGACTTGTACATCGAGTGAAGATCGGAAGAGATTGAAGACCCCGGATCTAGTTTCATCCATCCGGGCTGCGATATATATTCAGGACATAAAGACATTTGATATGTACATCATTGCAGCAGATGATCATCCTTCTCAAAGGATGATAATTTCAGCAGAGAATTATCAGTCTACCATCAAACGATCGTCTGTTCTATGTACCAAAATGAATTTATAAAGCTGAGCATGGGAATGCCCGCCTCAGCTAGATCATGAAAAAGTATGAAAAATAATGTATTGTATTGTATCTTATTACAGGACACTTCTCAGCAGATTGAATGAACTTCGGATCCTCCTAATAAAGCATTTCACCCGATAAACGACCTCATAGTTTAGGGGGCATCTGTTATAGACAATTTTGTGCCTTGCAGCATCAGGCATGAATTGTCAATAATCCAAGGGATCCAAATTCCCTAAACATGATGTTCCTACACCTAGAGGAACAAGGTCAGCAAACCAACAGCTCTCAGATCAGTTCTCCACCTGAAAACACTCAAAAACAAGCAATCTTGAAATCAAAGTAGGTGCTCCACTAGGCTTCTGCGCTGAAACTCAACTCCTCCATGGTGTACCTGCGTTGCAAAGCAGGTAGAACAAAGGCCACCTGTGCTGAGCGAGATGGGACAAGTGGCACACTGAGTCATTGCTCTGGAATCTTCCAAAAATGACACTTGGATCAGGGATTTCGCCTTGTGATGAGTCAGAGGCTCTGTTTCTCCAAGTGGAAGCAAGGTTCTCCAAGTGGACTCAAGGACTGAAGATCAACTGAAGAGAGAGAGGACACAAGGCAGCTACACACCAGTTGCAAGCTGACTCATCCTTTCTCAATTCATCTATATATTGAGCTCTATCCTATGAGCTCAAGAGGCTGGAATTTTGTGCAAAGTAATGATATGCTGTTGGTTTCACTATAGAACTATTGGGTGATTGCTTGAAGGAGGTGAAGAGGAGAAATTATTTCTCCTGGGAGGTGTTGCTGGATTGGGGCCTTCAATGGTTGTAACACTCTCAGAACTTTACTTCTTCCATTAATAAAAGCTATTGAGGTTCTTCTATATGCACTTGTTTCAATGATGTATTGTGATAATTGTATATTTGATTTATGCAAATCCTTGAATCAGTTATGATTGCATGCTTCTCGTAGTTTCCTTCTTTGTTACTTTGCAGGATCTTATTGTAGCTGAGTCATCAAAAGAGCAAGGAGCTGGGAGTGAGCAGCAAAGAGAAGAGTTTGATTCGTCATTAAGCGCAAGGCAACGGTTAGTGCATTTCTTCATTCTCTCTTGCTTTCATAAAGAAGTAAACCTTAAGTAGTTTTCTTTACAGTTGTTGCTGAGGTACTATCACCCTTAGAGTGGGATAGGGTCATCCAAGTCGGATACTTTTCCCTACAACACATAACCCGCTTCATTTGCAAAAAGCACACAAATACCCACTTTTTCCAACTTATCCAAAGTATGGGTGTGATATTATTTTCATTTGAAAATACAAAGAAAACCATATAATTCCGCCGAAACCCAAAGTCCCGCTGGGTACGCCTTTCAAAAGAAAATAATATTTTATTACTTCCCCGCTGCCGTATCATCCGCACTATTCAACGACCCGTCAACCGTCCGATCGGGCGCCTTTGATCGGACGGCCAATATGCATATCGGGTTGGGCCCGACGTCCGAAGTTTAGCACCCGAGAAACTGTCAGAGGGTGACGTCAGGCCTCTGCCACGCGTCGCCCTCACAATTTCTCGGGTCACCCTCTGACAAAACCGCGACCGTATCTGAGGCGGTCCGAGAAAAACCATTACCGCTTCTGGTTTACTGCCGGTCCTATTACGCCTACGTCATCACCACGTCAGGCCCACGTCAGTACTGCCTCGCCACCGCGTCAACGCCCTTGTCTGCCCCTGCGCTGATATGTCTGCCACCTCATTATCCCCGTGGACCAATCACAGCTTGCCACATCATCTGGTGACATCATGCTGACGTCATCCAACCTTGACCCCACCTCATGACGTCATGCTGACGTCATCCAAAAAACGCGCCAATATGCCAAAAATCCATATTTTCGCCAAAAATTCATGTTTTTCCCACTTTTTGCGAGAACAACTATTGTTATTACTGCATGCATTTCACGACCAAACCAGCGCCAACCCACAGAATTTGACTCAGAAACCGTGGGCGCATCCGTCGCACCTGCATTGGCAACTGTTATCGGCAATTCACAAGGTATTTCTGAGAATCATTCCCTGCACCTGGTTTTATCCATATTTCTACAAGCAAACTAGTTTAAGAGAGTGTAAAGCACTGAATTCACCATCAAGCATCCAGTGACCTGTACCCATTTCCAACTAGCGAGGCAATAAACCTTCTGCAAAGCCTGCATTTGACAAAATTGACCTGAATTCACAGGTAGTTCGCGCAGTCGTGAACTAGAACCTCAACTACGTAAACTCACCATGGAAACACTCCTGTCAGTCCTGGTACTGGTTTCATCAGTCCTCTAAACAGTATTTCAATTGTTGTTTTCACAATTCGCCCTCTGCTCCTTACAATTCACATTTCCATTGCAAAGAGACCCCTCTGTGCTACTCTGCTCATTCAAACCAGTTTACATACAAGTCAGAAGCCTTATTAGCCATGGAAACACTAATAGCCCTGAATATTCAGCCTCTGAATGCCCCTCAAAGGGAGTTAGAATGGAAAGCCCTGGGAGATGTAGATTATCAGATGATAGAATGGTTCCCAATGGGTTCTAAGTTTAATATTCACATGCTAAATGAATTGAAAGCCCAACACCTTGGTGGAGCTGATATTTTAGGGATTTGGGACTCAAATTTGCCCATTTACAACCTTCCTCAAGTCAATGCCCTTCCAGACTTGATCCACAGATGCCAGGAATGCTGTGATCCATGCCAAAGAGCTATTCTCAGTCCTACAGGCTCAATCTTGTTCCATATCACCCCAGAAACCATAAATGCGATGCTGCATTTCCACACTGCAAGGCCATTGACCCCTCTCTCCATGCTGGACTTAGTAAAGAAGGGGAGTAATTTGTCAAGTGCCCAGATCATCAAAATTAATCAGTTATTCATATAGCCAAGCTCTGAAACTATGAGAACTCCTCCTATTGGATATCAGTACCTGAATGACTTGGGCAAAATGCTAGTGGATCTGATCAGCTACGTCCTGGGGTATAGGGGAATTGAGGATGCTGATGACACTATAATGGTAATGATGTCCATATTTTCTCCTGGAAAGCCTCCAGCCGTACACTATGAATATGCCACATATATTGCAGAAAAGATCCATGAATAGCTAATGAATCTACAAAGGGAAAGGGTGTTCAGATACACCTCATACATCTACCATCTGTTCTTATTTTATCAACCAGACAGTTTCTCCATTCCCCTCAAGAAACTTAATGCCCAGGGGAATCCAAGGTCAGTTGTGTTTTGGACTTGAGTTTTTCATGATACTTCTAAATCACCATACACATACTGTGAATTCATAGACCTGTTCATTCACCCAGCTATGACATTGCTGTATGGTGTCCCTCCTCCAAGGTTGACTGATGACATGCAAAGAGTTCTCCATCTCTCCAAGGTCTACAACATTGGTGATTGGTATTTTTACCAACACCACACAGTAATCAGAATATATGGTTGTGAGTTGAACCCTTATAGGTTGCGAAGGTATGTCCCTATGAGACTTTTTGCCCTAGAATACTTCAGGCAGTTTGGAAATGCCGACTGCTTCCATTTCCAAAGTAAGAACAAGAAGGTGCAGCTGAAGGTAAGGAGCCATCTAGGCCCTTTTCTATACAACAAAAGAGAGGAGGGATGGAAGGAGGCAGATATGATCCTAGAGGGCCTCAAATTGCAAACCAGTTTCAAAGGGACACCTTATGACCCTAATCATTTTATTTCCCTCGGGAGGATAACATACAAATTGGGTAACTATGCACATCTAAAGTTGCCTCACGTAGAGCAGTATGCCAATTCTTTGAGCTGGAAAGAGGGCACTCTAGAAGAGCCAATTACTAGAGAGCAGATGCTAGAAAGAGAGGTTAGGAATATTCAAAAAGAGGCTGACTTGGAAACTTCTGGACAGGTTTCCTTCTCATATCAAAGGCAACTTGGAGCAGCTGCCTCATCTTCAACAACACATCAGCAAGCTGCTATGGACACTCAACAGACATCTAGCAAAGGCAATGAAAAGCAGGTGGAGCAGGAGCAGCCACCTCCCATGACTGAAGAGCAAATAGAAAAAGAGGTGGAACAACAAGAAGAAGTGTTGCAACAGGAAGTGCATCAACAACCACAACACCAACAGCAAGAAGAACAAAGACAGGAGCAGCCTGTGCAGTAAGAGCAAACAATGGAAGCCCCAAAATCCACTGAGCAACAGCCACAACAAACTGTGCCTCCAAGGCAAGAAACATCAGCTGAAGCATCAATCCTCCAAACACCACAAAAGGAGGATACAAGCAGGAAAAGGGACACAGAGACTCCCCTTACAACATCGACAACTTATGGGGAGAAAAGACAGAGAATGAATCCTTTCTCAGAGGAGGAAATGCCAATGGGGCAGTCTTTGGGCATGGGCCCACCTAGCAGGGAAGCATCCGCAAGTTCCTTTCAACAGGAACAGGACAGAACAGTGGGAGGAGAAGTCAGCTCCTCAAGCCAACAGAGAGAAGGTGAACTGAGCATCAAACAGTAGTTCATTGACATAAAGAGGAGGAATGAGCCAATAAAGATACAACTATACAATCATCTGCTGAAAATGGCTCCTACCAACCAGCAAAGACTGATGTCTACCTATGATGTACAGGAGGGAAAAATGATCATGAGTCATTTTATGCCAGCTGTAGCACAACCCCAGTCCCCTGCAGATTATATAAGGACCAATATTGAGGTCCTTGCCAAGGACATCCATCCAATGGACAAAATTGAATTGCACAAACAAACGTGTGAGATGGTGTATGCCTCCTTGGCAGACAAAACACTGGATAATTATAGGCTAGAGAATAGCCTTAATAAGACAGCTGCCCAACTTGAGTTGGAGAGAGCATCCTCTCAAGCAAAAGACAACATAATCAGGTCCTTAGAAGATATAATCATAGAGATTGGGTATGATCCCAAGGATATCAAGGGCATACAAGAAATATTGAAGTTGAGGGATGCAGACATGGTAGCTTTGAGGAGAAATATCAAAATCCCAGCAACAATTCACCCTCAAACAGATGAATTTGCCCAGCTAAGACATGATCAAGATGCCACAGCTTTGTTGGTGTCTCTATATAAGCAGCTAATCCAGACTCAAGAAAAGCTGGGAGAATCAGAGGCTGCACAGGCAGCATTACAGGAAGCTTTGAAGCAAAAAGAAGAAGGTCATACGTCCCAGACTCCTCCTGAAATAATTAACCTTGAGGAAGCTGCTCCAACTACTGTTCCCCCTCCTCAACAAATAGAACAGGCAGCACCATCCACCTCAGCATCACCACCAACAACAGAGCAGGCCCCAAGCCTGGACATGCAAAAGCTGAGGAATGAAATTCAGGCCCTGGAAGCTTAAATGACAGAATTAAAGGAGGCCAGGGAGAATTTGGCCAAGGTAAATGAAAGATATGACAAATCCAAGCAGACTGTGGCAGAAAAGGGCAGAGAAATAAAAGCCGTCAAAGACATGATAAAGGAGCTCGAAAAGGAGCTCACATTGGACAAAGTGACAGCTGAGCTCAAGACAGTGCTATGGGCCAACATTGGCCAATCCATCACTGACCAATGGCAGTACATTGAGACAATCCATGAGCAGTTGGAGCTCATAGCAAAAGCCCAGAGGGAAATCCAGAGATCAAGGGCATCTCTAGGCAATATGCCTGAGGTTGCCAATAGAATGATCAATGTGCTTAACAATAGAACAAGTGCTCAGTTAGCTACTATGGGAATCTCCAAAAGAACTGAGACTATCCAGCTAATAAAGAGGGTCCTAACACTGAGAAGCCTAGTGCAGACACTAGAAAGAAGGACCCAGGATATGCAGACCGAGGTCAATAGATTCATGGACAAATTTTTGGTGTTACAAAACAGAGGTCTCCCTCGCTTACTGAACAGTGCAGGAAGGCTATTTACACATGAGCAGTATGCCAAGAGGGTCAATACGTTCACCACAAATCAGATCACTGAAAGGCCTAGCACCTCAGAGGAAACAGGGCCAGCTACAGGGCAAAGTCTCTACAACGAGGTAGAGAATCTATTCTTTATAATGAATGAAATTAAACACATATTTGAAGTGCCTCCCAATTTCTCTAAATACACAGAGGCAAATGAGACTATGGATGCAATTCTTAGGCATCAACTGCCCACACAGGAATGGTGGACTAAGGCAATACAGATGATTTTATAGACCAGGAAGCCATTCTTCAAGTTTTTCATCAAAAAATACAAATTGGCATGCACAGGAAAACTTAGTAAAATCAGCATGCATGAAAAGATGAAAGTTGAGCCAACTCAGCAGAACTTTCGGCCAGCAAGTCAAGATGGACAACTACAGGTGACAAAGCTGAGAAGTTACAGCAGAGGAGCCACAAAAGCGCATTTTCCAGCATTAAAAACAGATCGATCCAACCGGCTCAGTGGCCTCCAAAGGCCAAAATATCTTCTGACAAACAGAAAGAGCATTTATGTTGTATTAAAAGCAGCAATAACTTCTTATCTGCTATTCTATACAAAGTTGGTGAAAACATTTATTTCTCAGATGACTCAACGCCTTAGATATTTTGTATTACCGTTTGTATATATTTCCCCCTCGCACAAGCTTGCAGGGGTTGTTGTTGATTACTCTTCAAGAGTTCTTTTGCTGTAAATTTTCAGAGTTTAATACAAAGGCCGATGGAATTTCCGAAGTTTTTTTTGTCTGAGGGATTGTGATGCGATTTGCTGAGTGCTACAGGATTCCTGCATGTGTCATGACTCAATAAGTTTCCTTTGAACTTTCCTTATGTTTTTCTTTCTGTTATTTTTCATAACTCATCCATGTTCTAGATTTCACAATTAATGGCAGAGAAAAAGACTAATTCCAGGATTTACTCATAGGATACCCTGAATTCAATCTATGCAATTACAAATGTTTTCTTCAGTTGTGGTTATAAAGGTGTGATTCTTAATTGCTACACCTCTACGCAGCTTAGTGGAAAATTCTTAACTGCTTTTCACTGGTTATACTAATTTCATCATTAAAATATCAAGTTTTGTTTCATGAAATATTCAAAAGGCCCTGCAGTTTCAACAATCCTAATCTACCTCTCAAAAAACCAGTAACCAAAGACTCCATTGCCCAATGGACTAGAATTAGATGAAGGTTTACACATTAGGTACAGAAGACATCCCTCAACCAAAACATAAAACCAAAACCTGAACATCACAGCTAGCCTAAAATACTATCAGAACAGAGACAAATCATAAAGAGAGAGCCCTCTCTGATTACAGTTTGGCTAGAAACTGTAATCCAAAGATTGGTTAGTGGTTACCCCGGCCGTATTCCCTTGGGAGTCATAGGGAACAACCTGGGTGTTAACATAATTGGCGACTCCACTGGGGACTCCTTAAAATTTTCTAATTACTGTATGTCTCCTAAATCTACATATGAAGTCTGAATAACAGCCAGGAAGCCTTCAGGACTGTGTCTGTTTTACATTAACAGGTTCAGATAAATGCTGCTTCAGTCAATCTTCATGTTAGCTTTAAGAAATATACAGCCATTCCAAAATCTTGCCTAGTCCTTACAGATATAAAAATATTCCAAAAAACATACTCAAAAAGAAGCTCAGAAGCTGGCTCCTAAAAGGGAAACCAGACACACTAGGTCAAACCCTGACCCAAATCCACCAGCAGTTTTTGAAAATCCAAATACAATCCCCAAAATAATTAGGAAACAACAAAGGCAGGAAAATCCTAGTGATTTGAGTCCTGAGACAGCTCACCCTGAACCAGTTCCAACTCCTATCAAGGTTCTATTTCGGTCTACTCCTGTTTCCCCTAGTTCACCATCTACATCTCAAAGCCCTCCTTTCACATCTTCACCCACTGCACATATCCCCTTGTCCAACACTCTAGGTGCTGCGGCACCTGTTACCCTTGTGGTACACAGTGTTCCTATTATCACAGTTGCTCTTGTAAATCCCCAGAACCTTGTGAATATGGCTAACAGATATGCACCCTTACAGTTACCTGCTAATGTTGCAGCTCTACCCCAAGACTACCAAACTAAGATCTCATATTTTGACTCTACTGGCCCTTTCACAACTATTCAGCATGCCAAAAGGATGCAAGACCATTTTGAGACCTATGAAATAAATGATGACAGTGTGAGAATAAGGATGTTTGTTCAAAGTCTGACTGGGGATGTAAGAACTTGGTTTAGATGCCTGAATGCAAATACCATCACAACTCCTGATGAGCTTGATCAAGCCTTCACTAACAGATGGGAGAAAAAGAAAGATCCTCTGCACATACTTGGTGAATATGACACTATCAAAAGAGGTTCCCCAGAGACTGTTTTGGAGTATTGTGTAAGATTTAACAATGTATATAACGCAATCCCACAAAATTTAAGACCTCCTCCTGATTTGGCGTTATACAAATTTCCTGATGGTTTTGACCCTGACATGGCCTATCAGTTGAAGGAGAGAGCCC
The DNA here is from genome assembly GCA_031772625.1 of Pinus tabuliformis. Taxonomy (NCBI): domain Eukaryota; kingdom Viridiplantae; phylum Streptophyta; class Pinopsida; order Pinales; family Pinaceae; genus Pinus; species Pinus tabuliformis. Next base: position 1,019,317,858 of record CM062809.1, on the reverse strand, counting down.
CTGAAACCCTTTCAGATTGCCAAAAGGTTGATGTCACAGTGGAAGCTAACCTGATTGCCAAGAGAAACAGAGCAAGGTTAGAAAAGAGAACCAGCTTCAAAGAAGAACCCTCAGCCTTTGATCAAAAACTGGATGCAATACTCACTGGTATGAAGAGATTGGGTGATAGAGTGGAATCTGTTGAGAGAAAGTCATCATGGGAAGTACCACAAAACAACCCTCCTAGGAATCCAAATTTTAGGAGAACTCAAAATCCAAACCTTGGAAAGACCAGTTCTGACCCAGACATAAGACCCCCTTTCCAAGAAAATTATGCTGAGACTTCCACATCAAGTGAACCCAATGAAGGTCCCCACATTAATTTAATGGGTTTGGACGGTGAAAGTCAAGTCTTTTTAACACAAGAAGATCATGAGAATGATGAAATCAAGCTGTTCCAAACCAAATCAGGTGAATCATTTGACTTTAAGCAAGGCTATGACACAGCTGTTTATGAAGTCCATAAACAATACAAGCTAAGGAGTAGAACTGTAAATGTAACACAGCCTGAAAAGATAAAGGATAGCCAGCAGCCCAAAAAACCCATAGTCACAGAGCCAAATAACACAACGGAATCACTTGCAAAGGAAATAACCATTGAAGAAGTCACTGAACTAGCTTCTTCAAAACAGCAGCCCATGGCTACATCATACTTACAGCCTAATCCAAGTATTATTCCCCAAGAGATATGTAACAAGGATAGGTCTCAAGCTCAAGATCAAGAGACCAATCAATAAGAAGACCTAGTGAACAAGGAAAAGACGGTCATCCACAACCCAAAGACTCAATATGATAAACCTTTCGACTTAGAGGCTGAAATTGGGAAACTAAAGATAGCAATTCCCCTCTCGGAGTTGGCCAAACACAGCATCTACAAACAAGAAATCAGGAAATTTCTTCAGCTTACTAGCAACAAATATGATGTTAATGTGTTGGATGATACCCCAGAGCTACTTTTCGGCCTAGAGGTGGATGGAAAGACAGCAGTTGCAGGCATTTTACCTTTCTATGTCAGCCTACATGTTCATGACAAGATATTACACAATGCAATGTTTGACTCAGGTGCCTCTCACAACCTGATGCCCAAATCAGTCATGGAAAGACTAAATCTGGATATTACAAGACCATATAAGGACCTATTCTCATTTGACTCCAGCCAAGTTAAGTGTTTAGGTCTCATAAAAGATCTATGTGTGTCCCTTGTTCAGTACCCTAATAAAATTATTCTAATGGATGTTGTAGTTGCTGACATCCCACCCAAGTATGGGATGTTGGTATCAAGATCATGGGGGGCTAAACTTCAAGGTTCCCTGCAGCTGGACATGTCATATGCCACTATATCTGTCTTTGGACAACGAAAGAGATTATACAGAGAAACATTAATGAAATACATGGTCAGCAGTGAAGAAAAAGCTCAAAACTTTCCCATATATGTTGTCCATTCAGACATAGACTCATACATTCTCTTCAATGATAATACAGGTCTCTCAAATAATCATGTTGAAACCAAGACACTCATACAAGAGGAGGACACTAATAAACAAACTGCTATCCAAGAAACAATGGTTCAACCATCATTAAGCCAAGCTGCTGCTCTAGAAGTCACATTGATTCAATCAAGTGATAAAACTGTCTTAAAAGACAAACTAAATGAAAAATCAGAACTTCAGCTTGCATTGCCAGCTCACAAATAGGTCATTAAGTCTCCCTTAGGACAAGAGATCCTATGGTTCCTTGAATTTGATGGGTGAGTCAACAAATTAGGGGCAGGAGCTAGAGTTTGGATACATAATAAACAAAATAGTCATGCAGAAGGCCGAGCCTACAGACTAAATTTCAGATGCACTAATAACATGGTAGAATATGAAGCTCTTGTACTAGGCCTCAAACTAGTGAAGTCCCTACAAGCCATAAAAGTGTCAATTCTAGGAGACTCAGACCTATTTATCCAACAAATAAAGGGAAATTTCGTCACCAATGACAAAAGACTGAGATCTTATAGATCTGCTACTGCTAAACTACTACAGTCCTTCACTGAATTCCAAATTACCAAGATTCCCAGAATCCATAACTTGCATGCCCACAGTTTGGCCACATTTGCAAGTACCTGCAAGCTACCTTTTGAGCCCCACCACTGTTTTACAGCTGAGGTAAAACACAGACCTTCTGTCCCAAACAATATCAAGGACTGGCAAGTATTTGAAGATGATGCACAAATAAACAATTTTTTGACTTTGCAACAAGAATTTGCAGGATTAAATATTGACACTGAAAGAGCAAGTCAATCACAAATACTTGAAAGAGCAAGTCAATCACAAATACTTGAAAGAGAAAGTCAATCACAAATACAGTTTGAACAAAATAACCACCCAATATCACCTAGAACAGAAAAACAAATGTTACATCCAACCATTTTCAACAAAGAAAACATACAACAAATTCAACAAAACAATTATGAAGAAGTGCCTATTACAGAGACGGAGGTCATAGACCTGAAAGATAATTTTCTTCCAACAGGCCTAACTCCATTAGAGGACATCTTTGACTCAAATGACATCCCTAGAAAACCAAAGATGCAGCCCCTTAACACTGTCGTTGAGGAATGCAACATTGGAACCATTGAGAAGCCCAAGATAATAAAATTGTCTGCATCCTTACCTCCTGATCAAAAGCCCAAATACATTGACCTTTTCAAAGAGTTTCAGGATGTGTTTGCATGGGGCTATGAGGATCTAAAATCCTATGATACCTCTGTTATCCAGCACATTATCCCTCTCAAACCTAATCAAAAGTCATTCAAACAGAAATTGAGAAGAATTAATCCCATGCTTCTCCCCTCAATTGAAAAGGAGCTACAAAAAATGTTTAAAGCTAGTATCATAGCACCAATCAGGTTTTCTGATTGGATTTCAAATTTGGTGCCCACAAGAAAGAAAACCGGTGAAATAAGGCTTTGTGTTGATCTTAGAAACTTAAATCAAGTATCCCTCAAGGACAATTATCCCTTGCCCAAAATGGATCACATTCTCCAAAGAGTGGTAGGGGCCTCAAGGATTTCATTACTTGATGGATTCTCAGGCTTTAATCAGATCCTAGTACACCCTGATGATCAAGACAAAACTGTATTCACAACCCCATGGGGAACTTTCAAATATGTAAAAATGCCTTTTGGATTGAAGAATGTATGGGCAACTTTTCAAAGAGCAATGGATATTGCTTTTGCCAAAGAAATTCATGACTTCCTTGTAATTTATTTGGATGATCTCACACCTTTCTCAAAATCAGACCAAGAACATTTGAAACATTTGAGACAGATCTTCCTAACATGTAGAAAATATGGAATCTCCTTGAATCCCAAGAAATCCTTATTTGGTTTGGAAGAGTGTAAACTATTGGGACATATCATTTCAAAGGATGGCATTAGAATTGACCCAGATAGGGTACAAGCTATCTTACAAATGCCCCACCCAAGAAATATCAAAGAATTGCAAGCATTCTTGAGAAAAATCAATTTCTTAAGAAGGTTTATCCCAAACTTAGCAGAACTAATCAGATTGCTAAATAACATGCTAAATAAGGATTCAAAAGTGAAATGGACTGTTGAAGCAAATCAAGCCTTTGAAGGTATAAAATTGGCCCTTACTCAAACTCCATTCCTAACAAATCCTCAATTTGATAAAGAATTCATCATTTTTTCCTTTGCCTCCCAACATACTATTGCTGTTGTTTTATTACAGAAAGATGACCAAGGCAATGAAAAGCCCATTGCTTTCTTTAGCAGAGCTCTTAGAGATGCACCTCTGAAATACCAAATCATGGAAAAACAAGCCTATGCTTTGGTCAAGGCCATTAAGGACTTTAGAATTTATATCCTTTATTCCCATGTTATAGCTTATGTGCCAAGTCCTATTGTAAAAGATACTCACTCAAGAAAACTTAGAGGGTAGAAGAGGAAAATGGATTGCCAACATCTTGGAATTTGACATTGAAATAAAACCTACAAAGCTGATAAAAGGGCAAGGCTTGCCCAAATTAATGACAGAGTCAAACTTCCAAGCCTTGGACATAAACCAACTGGACAATGAACCGGAGCTGGCGACTCCAAAGATAAATGTAGCCTTTGAACAATCCCCTTGGTACTCTGATATATGTTATGTATTGCAAAACCTCTGTGCTCCCCTAGGATTGTCCAGAACTAAATGTAGATTCTTAAAAATGAAAGCCTCAAGATTTTGTGTTATGGACAGAAATTTGCTTTAGAAAAACCATGAAGGGATATTGCTAAACTGCTTAATTGAGGATGAGACTAACAATATCATGAAAGAATTTCATGCAGGTGACTGTGGTGGACACTTGTATTGGAAGTCCACTGTGGATAAAATACTGAGGGCTAGTTACTATTGGCCCACCCTGTTCTCTGATGTTAAAACGTTTACTACATCATGTCATAAATGTCAAGTGTTTGAGGGAAAGAGAAAGTTACTACCACTTCCCTTAAGGCCTATTGCAACAGAGAGACCTTTTCAACAATGGGGCTTGGATTTCATTGGGGAAATTCATCCCTCATCCTCAGGCCAGCACAGATGGATTCTAACAGCTACAGACTATTTCACTAAGTGGATTGAAGCTGCTCCATGCAGACAAGCAAATGATTCAATAATCATTCAGTTCTTGGAGAATAACATATTGGCTAGATTTGGCTGCCCTGACAAAATAATAACAGACAATGCTGCTGCTTTCAGATCTAAGAAGATGGTGAATTTATGCCACAAATTTCGCATTACCTTGGGCCATTCTACTACATACTATCCCCAAGGAAATGGCCTTGTAGAATCATCAAATAAAAGCTTGGTAAACATTATAAAGAAGGTGTTAGAAGAAAATAAAAAGAATTGGCATAAGAAGCTTGTCAAGGCCTTATGGGCAGATAGACTAACAACCAAAAGATCAATTGGGGTCAGCCCATCTGAGTTGTTTTATGGATTAGAAGCCAAATTCCCTTCATCACTAGGAGTTCCTGTTATGAAACTTCTTCAAGAAAGTCAAGCTGAACCAAATGATATGCAAAGAAGGATCAATCAAATAATATGTTTGCAGCAAACTAGAGATCAAGTCTACAACAGAGTTCAAGTTTTACACGAAAAGCTAAAGGAGGCCTTTGACAGAAGGACCAAGGCAGACGATTTCAACATTGGTGACAAGGTCCTCAAGTGGGATTCAAGAAGGGAAGATAAAGGAAAACATGGAAAATTTGATTCCCTTTGGAGAGGACCATTTGTTGTTCAAGCAGTACAAGGAAACAATACTTATTTCCTTAAAAGTCTTAATGAAACTGATTTGGATGAAGGTCCTGTGAATGGCAGGATGCTGAAGCACTATTTTGACTACTACCCATAAGTGCAGCCTGAGTTTCCATTGTACATATTCAAGTGTATATATTACTCTCTGTAGGATGTAAAAATGCAGTTTCTCAAGTTTTATTAACTATCAGCAAAAGGCAAATAGGATCAGAGATCTACCAAGATGGGAAGAGCACAATTTTGGGATTTTAAAGCATCATACTTCAAGTGTTGGTGAAAGCTGTCAAAGGCCAAGGCATTCTGACCTGTTGTTCTTGGTCTTTCAAATGAAAAACCATCCCCATGTGGAGCCACTGTTAGCTACCTATACCAATAGGTTTCATATTTCATGATTGGCAAAGAAAGTTCCAAATATGCTCTGCTTTGATGATGCAAAGATCCCATATTTCCAAGAGAAGACAAGGTGTGTATATAGCTTGATGTGTACTCAATTTTGATGGATGGTCCAACAGCCTAAGCTAGATCATGCTATGTTTTAAATTTTCAGTTGTAGAATAGAGAAAGAAGTTTGTCCAAACTGTTTAATCTTGGCACACAAGTAGCTTAGATAGAGAAGTAAGGTTCCCAACTGCTTAATCTGGGACCTTGGAGGCAATAAGGGTAGCATTAGATAGAAAATCAAAAGGAAAAAGCCAAAGAAAAGAAAAGGCAAATAAGGGTCTGCAAGTCTAAATGCACCCTCCAAGAAGAAACAAAAAATGCTAGGCAAGTAGATGGGTAGGCAGATAGGGGTTGCAGAAATGTCATTCCTTACAATTGAATGTGTGCTAACCTATTTACAAAGGAAAATCAATGGATTGAGAAGGTCTTCTTCTCCATCAGCTTGCAACAAAGCAAAGAAGCATGTCTAACTTCCCAATTTTCCCCTTTTCCCATTCATTACTAACATCCCCTCATCAGTTGAGATTCATGGAAGAATTTGTGGTTTTATGGTGGTTCTTATTCCTTCAAAAGCCACATTTCTTGTCTGAAAATATTTTCATTTTGATCTACTCCCTAAGCTAAGTGATTTTCAAATAAACTTAGTGATATCACCCCTCATCCACCCTTTCATCCACATTAATCCCTAACTTCTATTATATAATTCCCGTATGTTACCCTTTCCCTACTATTATAACACCATGGTGTATAAACCCCAAACATTGTATAAATATCCCTCCCCTTGGCATTATAGCCATATGTCCTCTGCCAGGGATCAAATTGACATCTGGTCAGTTTGAAAAACCTAAGCCTTAACCCCCTTCCCCCTTCTGAATCCATTTGACCCATTAAACCCTTTATTTTCTAAGAAAACCTTATGAAAAACCCCTTTAACCCATAATGTTATAGACAATTTTGTGTCTTGCAGCATCAGGCATGAATTGTCAATAATCCAAGGGATCCAAAGTCCCTAAACATGATGTTCCTACCCCTAGAGGAACAAGGTCAGCAAACCAACAGCTCTCAGATCAGTTCTCCACGTGAAAACACTCAATAACAAGCAATCCTGAAATCAAAGCAGGTGCTCCACTAGGCTTCTGCGCTGAAAATCAACTCCTCCATGGTGTACCTGCGTTGCAAAGCAGGTAGAACAAAGGCCACCTGTGCTGAGCGAGATGGGACAAGTGGCACACTGAGTCATTGCTCTGGAATCTTCCAAAAATGACACTTGGATCAGGGATTTCACCTTGTGATGAGTGAGAGGCTCTGTTTCTCCAAGTGGAAGCAAGGTTCTCCAAGTGGACTCAAGAACTGAAGATCAACTGAAGAGAGAGAGGACACAAGGCAGCTACACACCAGTTGCAAGCTGACTCATCCTTTCTCAATTCATCTATATATTGAGCTCTATCCTATGAGCTCAAGAGGCTGGAATTTTGTGCAAAGTAATGATATGCTGTTGGTTTCACTATAGAACTATTGGGTGATTGCTTGAAGGAGGTGAAGAGGAGAAATTCTTTCTGCTGGGAGGTGTTGCTGGATTGGGGCCTTCAATGGTTGTAACACTCTCAGAACATTACTTCTTCCATTAATAAAAGCTATTGAGGTTCTTCTATATGCACTTGTTTCAATGATGTATTGTGATAATTGTATATTTGATTTATGCTAATCCTTGAATCAGTTATGTTTGCATGCTTCTCGTAGTTTCCTTCTTTGTTATTTTGCAGGATCTCATTGTAGCTGAGTCAGCAAAAGAGCAAGGAGCTGGGAGCGAGCAGCAAAGAGAAGAGTTTGGATTCGACATTAAGCGCAAGGCAACGGTTAGTGCATTTCTTCATTCTCTCTTGCTTTCATAAAGAAGTAAACCTTAAGTAGTTTTCTTTACAGTTGTTGCTGAGGTACTATCACCCTTAGAGTGGGATAGGGTCATCCGAGTTGGATACTTTTCCCTACAAAAAATTGGCGTCTCCACTGGGGATCGTATCTATTTGATTGTTTGTAGTATTTTGCTATTCATTTCCTGAACAAAAGAGTACCAAATCGAAAAGCTTTTGACTATATCAAAAGCGAAGTAGAGGGCAGCTACTCTAGCTCATTTCTGAGCATGTTCATGATTTGAAGAGCTGATATACAAGGATCCTTGTAAGCTCTTAGTGATAGCTTTTCATCTTCCTTGTCATCCCTTAGTGTGTGCTTGACTGATAGCTTCTGATTTGAGCAAAAACTGTGAATTTTTGAGAAAATTGTGACCCGGAAACTGAGAAAACGCAACTTTCGTTTTCCAAAGCAGGTAGTACACAGGCTACCTGCTTTGCAACGCAGGTCCCGAAGGGGCTACCTGCGCTGAGAGCCAGACTGGCTGTGCAGCACCTGCGTTGGCCCAATTTTGCCTTGTGCATTTGGGGTTTCTTCCATTTTTCTTGCCTGTTTTCACTATAGATTTTGCAGCCAGTTACCAGTCTTGTACCTATTCTGAAACCAACCTTACTTGCCATCATTCTGCCTCTATTATATAACGAAATTGTACTTGTTCTTTTGTATTTCTTACATCATTTACAATTTCCCATAACGAAAGTGAACTAGTCTTGCTTTGGCCTCTTAGATCTGAACCTGTGTTAGGCATTTTGCTGATCTAAAGAGTTAGCTTGTTTGCTGTCCATAGCTGGTTAGTCTTTTTACTTTCGTCATTATGGTTTGATTTCATGTATTTCCAGTGATTAAACAGGTAAATCTTAAGGTGTCTTTTGATTTTGGACAAGCTTGTTTGTTTTCGCTTTAAATCGAAATCAAAGTTAAATAACAACTTTCTTTTTGTAATACATCAACATTAAGAAAGGGAAAAGAAAATACATGCATTGTGCATTTTGCATTTGAAAAAGTTTGCATGATGATTTAGGAGAAAGTGCATTAGTTTGTGCTGTATGAACTGTGTGAAAAGATATGCCTTTCTTCTCCCTTAGTATTTAAGATTTTCATCAGTCAAAAAGATTTGAAAAAGCTTGCTTCTCATCTTAGGCTGCATTTAAGAATTTGTCATATACATCTCGTGGTGAACCTTGAAAGGCAAACTTTAAAAGGATCAACTTAAAATATACTGAATGAACCTAACAACGCATTGAAACATAACGCAAACATAGAGGTCTAAGCTAGAGACGTGTTCCGGCGTCGTTAAACGTAGTGACTGTCGATCTCGAAGAAGGTGGGTGATTCCTCCTGAGAGTCGGTGGCACTAATACGGACTTGTGCTCCCACGTACCGTCGAGTATATATTGGGAGACCCCTATAGGCATATATCCTTTATCCTTAGGAAGCCGTGTCGGCCGCCCTACTGATCGCAATGCAGTGAACACAGCATTCACGAAGATCGACCACCCGTATCGTAAAACGTATTATGTGGTTTTACGAAAGGTTTGGCACACCCTCTGCCTAGATCTCCAGAGAAGTTTCTTTTGGCCTTTTTCAAACTCTATAACTGAAAAATCCCATCCGAGCATTTGTCACTTCGGGCTCGTTAAAACATCGAAGGAGACTAGAGTCATCTTTAGCTTTTTTTCGACTCTTTAAAACTGAAAAAGCAAGTTGTGTCTAAAGCGTCGTTATAAAATTTATTTTAAGCGGAATAATCATCACCCTTCCCTCGTTGATCTTCGAAGTTAGTCCACCACAAGTGGAAGTTCCTGTAGAATCGCTAAGAAATCTTTTGGATAGACTAGATATGTCTGAACAACCGTCGACATCTAGGACTGTGTCGTCCGACACAGCAGCAGCAGAGCCTCCTGTTGCTACTCCAACGATGTTCGCTGGTATACCATCTGTCCCGGCAAATTTCCAACAACAAGCCGGAGTCCCATCAGGGACGATGACATGGTTAGTTCCTATTTCTTCATCCGGATTATCATTTGGTATTTCTTATGTTGAAACTCAACAAATCAATCCAACGTGTCTTCAAAGGCCAATCTACCCTTTAAATACTGGATTGCCACCATATGGAGGACAGTATGCCTTTTCATTGTTCCCCCCTGGAGAACAACCATATGGGAGTTTACAACAAAATTCAGGTCAAACTGGAATTACATCCAGCGGTTGGGTACCAATACTGCCTCAGCAACCAAGAGTTGCATATTCAATGCAACCAGTCCACCCTGTGTCGAATGTTGGCACTATACCTGGTATGGTGATTGCGTCGCAAGTACAAGCGCTGCCTATTGTATGTCAACCCCAAGTTTCTCAGGTTGCCATACAACAACCTCTTGTCTCGACATCTCAATCACAACCTCAGGTCAGTGCCTCCTTATCCGGAGCGACTCAGGATCAAACAAGTACTGTGACTCCTCATCTTGGTCAATCATCTAGTATTGGGCATCAGCAAATGGTCCAACAACCAGAGCTGGTCCAAACTCAACAACCGCCATTCCAGCAATCATGTCAAGGACCTGAGCAACAAGTCTTTGTAAGTAATGGGCAACCATACTATAATGGTTATGCCCATCAACCTTGTCAAAGTTGCCAACATTATGCTGGTATGCAAAGACCCACTGCTCAGGCGATTCCATCTTATCCTGGATATGCTTCGCCTAACCTGAATCAACAATTGCCCTTTGTAGCAACTCTAGAATTACCAGATCTAAACTGGCTGACGAATGATCCAATTGCTTATGCCCCTTGGTGGCCAGCGATTCCGCATAAACTTCCATCAGACATTCCTAAATTTAATGGAAATCCGGGTGAAGATCCGTCAAATCATGTGATGACATTCCATCTATGGTGTTCATCGAACACCCTGAATGATGATTCGATAAGACTTCGCCTCTTTCAGAGGACGTTAACGGGTCCAGCGGCAAAATGGTACATTGAATTGCCTAGAGCTTCGTTCGACAACTTCAGTACCTTAGCCACAACCTTTTTAACCCATTTTCAATTACCGATAAGGTATGAAACGGGAACAGAACTCCTTACCAATTTCAAACAGACGACTGCCACCCACATATCTGATCATATACATGAGTGGCGACGTCGTCGTAGGATGGTAAAAACGTACGTTCCTGATCAGCTATTAGCTGAATGGTTTATCAAGTCGTTACTTCCCGCTATAACGGAAGATGTGGCAAAGGGAGGAGTCGTAACGGAAGAGCAAGTTATCGCTCGTGCGCAATATCTAGACTTGGTCTATACTCAGTCTGGCACGCTCTACGACAAAATACCTGACGCCCCTAGACCGGAATTCTCAATTCCTCCTCCTCCTAAATCAAACAATGACACTCGCGCCGGTAATGGCGTTATTGGAAAGCACAAAATTTCTAGTCAAAATGCAAATGAAGAACTTCTTGCCTCGGAAGTAAATGCCATGTCGACCGACAAGGGCAAAAAACTGAAGCAACCAGGGGGCAAGAAGAAAAAGACATGGAGGAAAAGGAAACCCCCGGCAGGGTGTCATATATGCGATGAGGATCATTGGACGAAATATTGTCCACATATAGCTGAAGTTAAGAAACTCTTCAAGAGTTCAGAAACCCCAGCAGTATTGACTGATCCCTTTCCTAATCCAGGTCAAAATCTGGTTGCTAATCAAAATGCTTCCGGATCCCAAGTGCTTATGTTGTCTACCTCAAAGCAACAGAATAATGATTTGACAAGGAATAAAGATTACGGGAATCCAAAGCTGTCGAACAACAAGGTTAATGAACGACCTAGTAGTTCAACAACAACTTTGACCGAAGTTGTGCTGCCCATCGTTCCTGAGCCAATGATAAATTCGCCAAAGGGAGTAGTACACAAATCGATATTTAATCCTCGTGCCAAAGGAGCACAGAATTATAATATAGTAATGGACCTGGCCCAATCGTCGTCCACTATGTCGACACTTGAGGTACCACGAAATTGCCCCTCCCAAGAGCAAGCTTTACTATTAGCAATAGGTGGGATTGGCCCAATGGATTCCAATCTTGTGGCCTTTGATCATAAAGGATATGACCCTCAAGTACCAGCTCAACTAGCTTTCCTTATTCAAGTGAAAGCCCTCAACAAAACTGTTCATCGAACAATTATTGATGAGGGGGCATCTACATGTCTTATGTCGATGAGTTGCTGGAAAGATTTAGGCTCACCACCCTTGTCGAAATCGTCAACGACGTTAAAAGCATTTGATGGACGATCATACACTCCATACGGGATTTTAAGTAACTTGCAAGTTGAACTGGGGGGAAAAACAGTAGGAATTGATGTTGAAGTAATTGATGGAAACCTCGATTACAACATCCTACTTGGAAGACCATGGATCTATGCCATGGCCGCAGTTGTGTCGACCTACTTCAGGAAGATTGCATTTCCCTTCCAAGGAGGAATTACAATCATCGACCAACAAAATTTTCTCCCCAGCAGTCCACAAGTTACGGGAGGCATTCCAATGATCCATGGAAGGAATCATTCGCTCCAAAATATCGGAGTAGGCCTCCTAAAAGACCCTGCCTTAATGGGTACTTTCGCCCTACCGCCAACAAATAATCTGGCGAGAGTGCCACGGTGGAGACCTACAAAATGAAATCTAATCCAATCTTCTGGTTGGATTCGGAAGATTCCTAAATATTTTGTCGGCATGGATCATCGCCCTAATAGAAATACTGTAAATACAGTGGGCTCCGAGGACGGTTCTTATCTTGTGTCAACCTCGTTAAAAAATGAAACAAGGAGCCGAGGACGGTTCTTATCTTGTGTCAACCTCGTTAAAAAATGAAACAAGAAGTCGAGGATTGTTCCTATCTTGTGTCAACCTCATTAAAAAAAAAAAAAATGAAACAAATCCCCGAGGTAAACCTTCATTCCAACCACCGAGTTGGATGCAATGAAGCTTGGGGGGCATACACCTCGATTTGCATTATTATGCTGGGGGCATGCAAACTTATCTCCGAGCAGTTTTAGCGTCATAGTTCATGCTCGTTAAAAAATAAACATAAGCTTTTGAGCAAGTTTAAGCTCGTTAAACAATGAACTTCCCGGTAAATAACCTTGGTAAATGTAACCTATCAGCCATAAAAGCCTTGGTCGTGTTTGCACCCACCACCTCCACCGTCATTTGGCCGATCGTTCACCTCCATATGATTGTTTACCCATTTTGAGGAACAGCTGCGAAGAGTGATTTCACTTAGCCATCCTTGTAACACTGCCGTGATTGGAATATTCCAACCTGTACCTGGAATCTGCTGCTGCCTTATTCATCACTCGTTCCTCAAAAGACGAGTCTTCTTTGAGCTCTTTTCACTGACTCGTAAAATATGAAAAGTTTGTCGAGTTTTGGCCTTCCAGCTCATTAAATCAACCGGAAGAGCTATCCCTCCTCTAGATTTTAATCTTTTTGGACCTAAGGGATTATTGCACAAAAAGATCGAGCGCTTGTTTTGTTCGGCTCGTTAAAGCAATCGAAAATTCATCCCTTCTGTATTGTTTTATACTTTTTCGGACTTAAGGGATTAGATGACGAAAAAGGAATTCTGGAGTTGACTTTATGTACCTTTTCAAACTCTCTAAAAATGAAAAGGACCGAGTTATCCTTGTCGTTAGACTCGTTAAATTCATTAAATAGCGACAAACTTGTCTTTAGACGAGAACGAGTTTCCCTATCGCTAGGCTCGTTAAAACATAGCGATGGGCTTGCCCGAAGGGCAGGTTATAGAACAAGCATATGTTATCCTCCTCGAGCTTGACAAAAATAAAGAGGTACTGGTCAGCAATGACTGGGGAAAAATTGGGAGAACCTCACAGCTTTAATGGTAGCAAGTCGCTCTTGAACATGACACTTTGTCCTCCGTATCACATCGGGTTGGGTTGTTTCATTCACCGGTCTCATCACCATGGTCCTCGCCACACCATCCACATTTGGGGTAATGATACCGATCCATCACATCAGTGTCGTTATATGTTCAAGAGATGTTGTTCTGCAAAGAGTCAACCGTGTCCCATCCACTGCCATACATTGTCCTTCATCCATTTCATGACCGCCACCCTGAATCATACATCACAGTTTGTTTTCACCTCATCACAATCACTAGCTCCGTTCCGTGTCACTGATGTGGGATTCATGAAGGCCCTCCTTTGACGGATCGCTCCTTGTCGACATCAGCTCATTATCCAAGGAGTTGATCTAGGAACAACCCCTTCAATACTTTGAAGCTTGCATGCCTCAATGGCAAGTTTCTCACTTCCGGCAACAGGTATACATCAATGACCTTCGACCAGAAGATTTTGCATGGTGGTCGACGCCAAGTCCTTTATTCCCACCATGTGAATTGTACTGCCGTACCTTGAGGGTCATCATCCTTATCGGTGATTCCTCTCGCACTTGTTAACGGTTTACATCATTGACCGGTAATCAAGCAATGTCTTTCCATGTTCGACTTCAAGAAATCCTCACATGGATTGACTTGTACATCGAGTGAAGATCGGAAGAGATTGAAGACCCCGGATCTAGTTTCATCCATCCGGGCTGCGATATATATTCAGGACATAAAGACATTTGATATGTACATCATTGCAGCAGATGATCATCCTTCTCAAAGGATGATAATTTCAGCAGAGAATTATCAGTCTACCATCAAACGATCGTCTGTTCTATGTACCAAAATGAATTTATAAATCTGAGCATGGGAATGCCCGCCTCAGCTAGATCATGAAAAAGTATGAAAAATAATGTATTGTATTGTATCTTATTACAGGACACTTCTCAGCAGATTGAATGAACTTCGGATCCTCCTAATAAAGCATTTCACCCGATAAACGACCTCATACTTTAGGGGGCATCTGTTATAGACAATTTTGTGCCTTGCAGCATCAGGCATGAATTGTCAATAATCCAAGGGATCCAAATTCCCTAAACATGATGTTCCTACAACTAGAGGAACAAGGTCAGCAAACCAACAGCTCTCAGATCAGTTCTCCACCTGAAAACACTCAAAAACAAGCAATCCTGAAATCAAAGTAGGTGCTCCACTAGGCTTCTGCGCTGAAACTCAAGTCCTCCATGGTGTACCTGCGTTGCAAAGCAGGTAGAACAAAGGCCACCTGTGCTGAGCGAGATGGGACAAGTGGCACACTGAGTCATTGCTCTGGAATCTTCCAAAAATGACACTTGGATCAGGGATTTCGCCTTGTGATGAGTCAGAGGCTCTGTTTCTCCAAGTGGAAGCAAGGTTCTCCAAGTGGACTCAAGGACTGAAGATCAACTGAAGAGAGAGAGGACACAAGGCAACTACACACCAGTTGCAAGCTGACTCATCCTTTCTCAATTCATCTATATATTGAGCTCTATCCTATGAGCTCAAGAGGCTGGAATTTTGTGCAAAGTAATGATATGCTGTTGGTTTCACTATAGAACTATTGGGTGATTGCTTGAAGGAGGTGAAGAGGAGAAATTCTTTCTGCTGGGAGGTGTTGCTGGATTGGGGCCTTCAATGGTTGTAACACTCTCAGAACTTTACTTCTTCCATTAATAAAAGCTATTGAGGTTCTTCTATATGCACTTGTTTCAATGATGTATTGTGATAATTGTATATTTGATTTATGCAAATCCTTGAATCAGTTATGATTGCATGCTTCTCGTAGTTTCCTTCTTTGTTACTTTGAAGGATCTTATTGTAGCTGAGTCAGCAAAAGAGCAAGGAGCTGGGAGCGAGCAGCAAAGAGAAGAGTTTGGATTCGACATTAAGCGCAAGGCAACGGTTAGTGAATTTCTTCATTCTCTCTTGCTTTCATAAAGAAGTAAACCTTAAGTAGTTTTCTTTACAGTTGTTGCTGAGGTACTATCACCCTTAGAGTGGGATAGGGTCATCCGAGTCGGATACTTTTCCCTACAACACATAACCCGCTTCATTTGCAAAAGGCACACAAATACCCACTTTTTCCAACTTATCCAAAGTATGGGTGCGATATTATTTTCATTTGAAAATACAAAGAAAACCATATAATTCCGCCGAAACCCAAAGTCCCGCTGGGTACGCCTTTCAAAAGAAAATAATATTTTATTACTTCCCCGCTGCCGTATCATCCACACTATTCAGCGACCCGTCAACCGTCCGATCGGGCGCCTTTGATCGGACGGCCAATATGCATATCGGGTTGGGCCCGACGTCCGAAGTTTAGCACCCGAGAAACTGTCAGAGGGTGACGTCAGGCCTCTGCCACGCGTCGCCCTCACAATTTCTCGGGTCGCCCTCTGACAAAACCGCGACCGTATCTGAGGCGGTCCGAGAAAAACCATTACCGCTTCTGGTTTACTGCCGGTCCTATTACGCCTACGTCATCACCACGTCAGGCCCACGTCAGTACTGCCTCGCCGCCGCGTCAACGCCCTTGTCCGCCCCTGCGCTGATATGTCTGCCACCTCATTATCCCCGTGGATCAATCACAGCTTGCCACATCACCTGGTGACATCATGCTGACGTCATCCAACCTTGACCCCACCTCATGACGTCATGCTGACGTCATCCAAAAAACGCGCCAATATGCCAAAAATCCATATTTTAGCCAAAAATTCATGTTTTTCCCACTTTTTGCGAGAACAACTATTGTTATTCCTGCATGCATTTCACGACCAAACCAGCGCCAACCCACAGAATTTGACTCAGAAACTGTGGGCGCATCCATCGCACCTGCATTGGCAACTGTTATCGGCAATTCACAAGGTATTTCTGAGAATCATTCCCTGCACCTGGTTTTATCCATATTTCTACAAGAAAACTAGTTTAAGAGAGTGTAAAGCACTGAATTCACCATCAAGCATCCAGTGACCTGTACCCATTTCCAACTAGCGAGGCAATAAACCTTCTGCAAAGCCTGCATTTGACAAAATTGACCTGAATTCACAGGTAGTTCGCGCAGTCGTGAACTAGAACCTCAACTACGTAAACTCACCATGGAAACACTCCTGTCAGTCCTGGTACTGGTTTCATCAGTCCTCTAAACAGTATTTCAATTGTTGTTTGCACAATTCGCCCTCTACTCCTTACAATTCACATTTCCATTGCAAAGAGACCCCTCTGTGCTACTCTGCTCATTCAAACCAGTTTACATACAAGTCAGAAGCCTTATTAGCCATGGAAACACTAATAGCCCTGAATATTCAGCCTCTGAATGCCCCTCAAAGGGAGTTAGAATGGAAAGCCCTGGGAGATGTAGATTATCAGATGATAGACTGGTTCCCAATGGGTTCTAAGTTTAATATTCACATGCTAAATGAATTGAAAGCCCAACACCTTGGTGGAGCTGATATTTTAGGGATTTGGGACTCAAATTTGCCCATTTACAACCTTCCTCAAGTCAATGCCCTTCCAGACTTGATCCACAGATGCCAGGAATGCTGTGATCCATGCCAAAGAGCTATTCTCAGTCCTACAGGCTCAATCTTGTTCCATATCACCCCAGAAACCATAAATGCGATGCTGCATTTCGACACTGCAAGGCCATTGACCCCTCTCTCCATGCTGGACTTAGTAAAGAAGGGGAGTAATTTGTCAAGTGCCCAGATCATCAAAATTAATCAGTTATTCATATAGCCAAGCTCTGAAACTATGAGAACTCCTCCTATTGGATATCAGTACCTGAATGACTTGGGCAGAATGCTGGTGAATCTGATCAGCTACGTCCTTGGGTATAGGGGAATTGAGGATGTTGATGACACTATAATGGTAATGATGTCCATATTTTCTCCTGGAAAGCCTCCAGCCGTACACTATGAATATGCCACATATATTGCAGAAAAGATCCATGAATAGCTAATGAATCTACAAAGGGAAAGGGTGTTCAGATACACCTCATACATCTACCATCTGTTCTTATTTTATCAACCAGACAGTTTCTCCATTCCCCTCAAGAAACTTAATGCCCAGGGGAATCCAAGGTCAGTTGTGTTTTGGACTTGAGTTTTTCATGATACTTCTAAATCACCATACACATACTGTGAATTCATAGACCTGTTCATTCACCCAGCTATGACATTGTTGTATGGTGTCCCTCCTCCAAGGTTGACTGATGACATGCAAAGAGTTCTCCATCTCTCCAACGTCTACAACATTGGTGATTGGTATTTTTACCAACACCACACAGTAATCAGAATATATGGTTGTGAGTTGAACCCTTATAGGTTGCGAAGGTATGTCCCTATGAGACTTTTTGCCCTAGAATACTTCAGGCAGTTTGGAAATGCCGACTGCTTCCATTTCCAAAGTAAGAACAAGAAGGTGCAGCTGAAGGTAAGGAGCCATCTAGGCCCTTTTCTATACAACAAAAGAGAGGAGGGATGGAAGGAGGCAGATATGATCCTAGAGGGCCTCAAATTGCAAACCAATTTCAAAGGGACACCTTATGACCCTAATCATTTTATTTCCCTCAGGAGGATAACATACAAATTGGGTAACTATGCACATCTAAAGTTGCCTCACATAGAGCAGTATGCCAATTCTTTGAGCTGGAAAGAGGGCACTCTAGAAGAGCCAATTACTAGAGAGCAGATGCTAGAAAGAGAGGTTAGGAATATTCAAAAAGAGGCTGACTTGGAAACTTCTGGACAGGTTTCCTTCTCATATCAAAGGCAACTTGGAGCAGCTGCCTCATCTTCAACAACACATCAGCAAGCTGCCATGGACACTCAACAGACATCTAGCGAAGGCAATGAAAAGCAGGTGGAGCAGGAGCAGCCACCTCCCATGACTGAAGAGCAAACAGAAAAAGAGGTGGAACAGCAAGAAGAAGTGTTGCAACAGGAAGTGCATCAACAACCACAACACCAACAGCAAGAAGAACAAAGACAGGAGCAGCCTGTGCAGCAAGAGCAAACAATGGAAGCCCCAAAATCCACTGAGCAACAGCCACAACAAACTGTGCCTCCAAGGCAAGAAACATCAGCTGAAGCATCAATCCTCCAAACACCACAAAAGGAGGATACAAGCAGGAAAAGGGACACAGAGACTCCCCTTACAACATCGACAACTTATGGGGAGAAAAGACAAAGAATGAATCATTTCTCAGAGGAGGAAATGCCAATGGGGCAGTCTTTGGGCATGGGCCCACCTAGCAGGGAAGCATCCGCAAGTTCCTTTCAACAGGAACAGGACAGAACAGTGGGAGGAGAAGTCAGCTCCTCAAGCCAACAGAGAGAAGGTGAACTGAGCATCAAACAGCAGTTCATTGACATAAAGAGGAGGAATGAGCCAATAAAGATACAACTATACAATCATCTGCTGAAAATGGCTCCTACCAACGAGCAAAGACTGATGTCTTCCTATGATGTACAGGAGGGCAAAATGATCATGAGTCATTTTATGCCAGCTGTAGCACAACCCCAGTCCCCTGCAGATTATATAAGGACCAATATTGAGGTCCTTGCCAAGGACATCCATCCAATGGACAAAATTGAATTGCACAAACAAACGTGTGAGATGGTGTATGCCTCCTTGGCAGACAAAACACTGGATAATTATAGGCTAGAGAATAGCCTTAATAATACAGCTGCCCAACTTGAGTTGGAGAGAGCATCCTCTCAAGAAAAGGACAACAGAATCAGGTCCTTAGAAGATATAATCATAGAGATTGGGCATGATCCCAAGGATATCAAGGGCATACAAGAAATATTGAAGTTGAGGGATGTAGACATGGCAGCTTTGAGGAGAAAGATCAAAATCCCAGCAACAATTCACCCTCAAACAGATGAAGTTGCCCAGCTAAGACATGACCAAGATGCCACAGCTTTGTTGGTGTCTTTATATAAGCAACTAATCCAGACTCAAGAAAAGCTGGGAGAATCAGAGGCTGCACAGGCAGTATTACAGGCAGCTTTGAAGCAAAAAGAAGAAGGTCATACTTCCCAGCCTCCTCCTGAAATAATTAACCTTGAGGAAGCTGCTTCAACTACTGTTCCCCCTCCTCAACAAATAGAACAGGCAGCACCATCCACCTCAGCATCACCACCAACAACAGAGCAGGCCCCAAGCCTGACATGCAAAAGCTGAGGAATGAAATTCAGGCCCTGGAAGCTCAAATGACAGAATTAAAGGAGGCAAGGGAGAATTTGGCCAAGGTAAATGAAAGATATGACAAATCCAAGCAGACTGTGGCAGAAAAGGGCAGGGAAATAAAAGCCCTCAAAGACAGGATAAAGGAGCTCGAAAATGAGCTCACATTGGACAAAGTGACAGCTGAGCTCAAGACAGTGCTATGGGCCAACATTGGCCAATCCATCACTGACCAATGGCAGTACATTGAGACAATCCATGAGCAGTTGGAGCTCATAGCAAAAGCCCAGAGGGAAATCCAGAGATCAAGGGCATCTCTAGGCAATATGCCTGAGGTTGCCAATAGAATGATCAATGTGCTTAACAATAGAACAAGTGCTCAGTTAGCTACTATGGGAATCTCCAACAGAACTGAGACTATCCAGCTAATAAAGAGGGTCCTAACACTGAGAAGCCTAGTGCAGACACTAGAAAGAAGGACCCAGGATATGCAGACCGAGGTCAATAGATTCATGGACAAATTTGTGGTGTTACAAAACAGAGGTCTTCCTGGCTTACTGAACAGCGCAGGAAGGCTATTTACACATGAGCAGTATGCCAAGAGGGTCAATACGTTCGCCACAAATTAGATCACTAAAAGGCCCAGCACCTCAGAGGAAACAGGGCCAGCTACAGGGCAAAGTCTCTACAACAGGGTAGAGAATCTATTCTTTATAATGAATGAAATTAAACACCTGTTTGAAGTGCCTCCCAATTTCTATAAATACACAGAGGCAGATGAGACTATGGATGCAATTCTTAGGCATCAACTGCCCACACAGGAATGGTGGACTAAGGCAATACAGATGATCTTATAGACCAGGAAGCCATTCTTCAAGTTTTTCATCAAAAAATACAAATTGGCATGCACAGGAAAACTTAGTAAAATCAGCATGCATGAAAAGATGAAAGTTGAGCCAACTCAGCAGAACTTTCGGCCAGCAAGTCAAGATGGACAGCTACAGGTGACAAAGATGAGAAGTTACAACAGCGCAGCCACAAAAGCGTATTTTCCAGCATTAAAAACAGATCGTTCCAACCAACTCAGTGGCCTCCAAAGGCCAAAATATCTTCTAACAGACAGAAAGAGCATTTATGTTGTATTAAAAGCAGCAATAACTTCTTATCTGCTATTCTGTACAAAGTTGGTGAAAACATTTATTTCTCAGATGACTCAACGCCTTAGATATTTTGTATTACCGTTTGTATATATTTCCCCCTCGCACAAGCTTGTAGGGGTTGTTGTTGATTACTCTTCAAGAGTTCTTTTGCTGTAAATTTTCAGAGTTTAATACAAAGGCCGATGGAAGTTCCGAAGTTTTTGTTGTCTGAGGGATTGTGATGTGATTTGCTGAGTGCTACAGGATTCCTGCATGTTGTCATGACTCAATAAGTTTCCTTTGAACTTTCGTTATGTTTTTCTTTCTGTTATTTTTCATAACTCATCCATGTTCTAGATTTCACAATTAATGGCAGAGAAAAAGACTAATTCTAGGATTTATTCATAGGATACCCTGAATTCAATCTATGCTATTACAAATGTTTTCTTCAGTTATGGTTATAAAGGTGTGATTCTTAATTGCTGCACCTCTACACTATATCTTTCACAGAAATTATTGTTTAGGAATTCAAGTCTGCTCCTTCACAATACATCTCTTTCTTACAACCCAGCTTAGTGGAAAATTTTTAACTACTTTTCACTGGTTATACTAATTTCATCATTAAAATATCAAGTTTTGTTTCATGAAATATTCAAAAGGCCCTGCAGTTTCAGCAATCCTAATCTACCTCTCAAACAACCAGTAACCAAAGACTCCATTGCCCAATGGACTAGAATTATATGAAGGTTTACACCTTAGGTACAGAATACATCCCTCAACCAAAACATAAAACCAAAACGTGAACATCACAGCTAGCCTAAAATACTATCAGAACAAAGACAAATCATAAAGAGAGAGCCCTCTCTGATTACAGTTTGGCTAGAAACTGTAATCCAAAGATTGGTTAGTGGTTACCCCGGCCGTATTCCCTTGGGAGTCATAGGGAACAACCTAGGTGTTAACAGCTGACATTTTTGTTGCTACTGGAACTTCAGAATCACTGTGATGGCGGGATGGTCCTTCTTTTAGTTTTCATAGATCATTTATTGTTATATTTGATGACATGTTTGTTGCTACTGGAACTTCAGAATCACTTAGATGGTCTAATGGTTTTTTTTTGGCTCTAATAAATGATTTATTGTTATATTTGCTGACATTTTTATTGCTACTGGAACTTCAGAATCACTGAGACGGCGGAATGGTCTTTTTTTAATATTTTTCATAGATTATTTATTGTTATTTTTTATCTATTATCTTTACAACCTTTTTCTTTCTTAAACTTTTTTAAAGATATCCTGGAATAACCATTCCATAGGGTATACTCTTGTTCATATGGACTTCTTAATGAATAACCATTCCATATGGTATACTCTTGTTCCGAGTATGTCTATCTTTCTGATGAAATATCTTATGTATTTTTCTAGCTAGTTATGTTCCTTAGCATGTTGTTTCTTAATATTGAATTTTATAGTTTCATAGATCATTTATTGTTATTTAGACATCTATTTTTTTTATAACTTTTTCTTTCTTTCCTAATAACCATTCCATATGGTATATTATTGTTCATTAAAAAAAATCTTTTTCTTTCTTTCCTAACAACCATTCCATATGGTATATTCTTGTTCATATGGACTTCTTAAAGATTTAGGAGTTCATGGTTTCAAAGAGACAGATTTCCAGTATTTTCTCAATATAGTTGAGGTTTGTCTATCTGTTCCTCATATCTGAAATATGACACAGTTTGTCTTTCTAGCCAGTTAAGTTCATTCTTAATTAGTCCTTCTTTAACATCTTTATCTGTTCCTCATATCTGAAATATGAGGCAGTTTGTCTTTCTAGCCAGTTAAGTTCATTCTTAATTAGATGGTAACTTGATGGTAACCTGCTTGTGAATAATCTAATACAGCTAGGGAGTGGGTGCTCTGGCATATCTGAAGGAAGTAAAAGAGATTTTCAAGGATAATAAAGAGAAATATGATGACTTCATTGAGGGCTTGAAAGCTTTCAAAGCCCAAAAGTATGTACTTCCTTTTTATAAATATGGGCATTATCAATCAATACCTGTTATTTTCTTTGGTCTCCATTAACTACAAATCTCAATATTGATGACAATTCTTCTGGCAAATCTGCAGAAAAATTATTTAAAGGCCATAATTCCCTTATTTTGGGTTTTAAGGTATTTCTGCCGAAAGGTTATGAAATTACATTTTTAAAAACAGGTTGACTTTCACCAAGCAATCAATTATGTTAATAAGATCAAGGTAATGCAGATGAGCAATTATGTTAATAAAATCAAGATAATGCAGATGATGATGTATTAGTTCTTTGATATTTGAAAGCTATTTTATATTTACAACCCAATTTATTGTAACTAGATGTGTTTTTGAAATGTTGAATTGGTATAGGAGTCTTTGTTATAACATTCTTGTTTTGACATCTTGTTTTGGTTTATTGTTTTCAGACAAGATTTCAAAGTGATGAACAAGTATACCCAAACTTTTTGGATATATTAAACATGTATAAATCTGGGAACAAATCAACAGATGAAATATACAAAGAGGTACTTTCTAGTGTTTCGGAAATATGAGAATATAAATGTTAATTTCTTCTAATTATTTTAAGCTATTCTATTCTATAAGGAATTTAATTCTATTTGTGTGTATGTAGGTGGAAACACTATTTTATGATCATGAAGATTTATTAGAAGAATTTAAGCTTTTTCTACCAAACGAGATAGGTGGAAACACTATTTTATGATCATCAAGATCTACTAGAAGAATTTATACTTTTTCTACTAGATGAGAGATTTATTAGAAGAATTTGCACTTTTACTACCAAATGAGATAGGTGGAAATACTATTTTATGATCACCAAGATTTACTAGAAGAATTTATACCCTTTCTGCTACATGAGACAGCTCCAACTCCCATTTCCAATGTGCATTTCTAGTAATTTCTATTGGGTATTTACACAAAGAAATTGTGGGGAAGGCCTCTTATCTAATCGCTATGTTATATGTTAAAAGAATCAGTGGCTATGCTTTATCAATGTAGTTGTAAAAAATACAAACTTAGACAACCCATTGAAAGTTTCTTCCATTTTATATTAACATATAGTTATGAATGATGTCATAATATTGATTGCAAATTCCTAAAGCTATGCACATTTTGCCAATAAACATTTTATTATTTAGTCAAAGTGAGTCAATATATTACAGTCAACTCTTACTAATCTTTTTCTTGCTTTTAAAAATAACCATGGTCAATTTCACAATTAGAGATATGTTTGAGAAGGCAAAGATAGATAATAATTTGTAGCAAAAGTTGAATTCAACAAAATAAGGCAGTGAAACTAAAATTGTTTGCCCTTACTTATGTTGTTGCTTCCAATATAGCATTTTAGTTAGTTAGTTTTGTTATTGCTTTGAAGCATATCCATGTTGAAATCTCTACAATGAATATTGTTAAATACAAGGGTATATTACATAATGTTAGCATTTTAGTTTGTTTGTTTTGTTATTGCTATGAAGAATATCCATGTTGAAATCTCTACAATGAATATTGTTAAATTTGAGGGTTATTACATAATTTTTTTGTAACAGTATGCATGTGTTGGTCAATGTGGTCAATGTTGCAAAAGGTGCAACATAGAAATTAAGAACTGCAATATGCATGTCATAAAGAATCATCTTTTCTATTATAACTACTATATTTTTCTCTTAAAACTGCAAATGTTCCAAAATCTATATATCTTCAAGTTTTTGTAATAAGATAAGTTCTTTCAAATATATTTCTTGTAAACATAGGAGGTGAGATTGCATTAAATCATTGTTCCTATCTAGATCACGTAACAACCCCATAACAACCCCATATCTAGATCACTTAGTAAACTGGGGAGAAATAGTACGCTTTAAAGACAGTTTACCCGTAATCTGTTCATATGGAAGCAGTAGTCATTTCCATTGAGCCAATTGCAAGGAGAATCTAGGGTGCACTTTCAACATGGGCACCTATAAGGTACAGAATTTGAGGGGAAAGACCAGATGTTGTAGGTGTCAAGTCGATTATGGATAATGAACACTCCTAACCTCAGATGGCCAAAAATCAAGTTATATTAGATACAAGAAAGCTACATGAACTACTTGACAAAAAGGCACTTAGGCCACACCCGTAATCGTCAATAAAAACACAATGGAGGAGAGGATGTGTAAGCGTGGCTCTACCACCGAGAGAGGTAATCTCATCAATGATAATAGTATACTGGTGGAGGATACAAATACTTCAGATCAAGACGCAGAGCAAGAAGTGTAAGTAGTAACAAAGCAAGCATAAACAGAGACGGAGGCCAGTGCATAGCTTCTGATTTTTGAGACGGAGGCCAGTGAATAGCTTCTGATTTTTGATTGATAACCGTAGGCAGTTTTGGATCTGGTCCTAGAAGATGCAGAAGCAATTTCACCACCAAAAAGATCAGTAGTTTTATCTAGTTGCTCGCTCAGATCCAATTCGAGTACAAGATCCCTTCCAGTTGTTATATATCCAGAGCCTACACAGAGAAAGCATCTGAATTAGTGGTTACCTCGTGGTTATGCCTGTTGCCATTTAGAGAACAACCAGTAACAGGGGCAGTTGCATTATTATATTCAGTTGTGAGAGCACCAGAACTGAAACTATCTATAGCGCGAGGAGTTGCTTCACCAGCAAATGATCCAGTGTCTCTAGGTAATAATAAGTTTATGCATGCAGTGGCAACAAAGACAGAAGTAGGAGCATTGATTCCATTATATGAATGACAGGCCCGATCCCCCACACACATATGGTTAGCAGATATCATGTCGCCGTCCAATCCGCCAAGAGAGCCCCCCATAAACAACCGTTCGTCCACAAAAGTAACCCATGTGGGGTAGCAGCTGTGGTCCAACAAAGTAACTAGTTGCGCAACCGCCTTATAATAACTTTAAAAGGATGGGACTATATAACAACAATAGACTAAAAATAAAGGCACGTTGGTGTGGCCTGGAAGCAGTTGAAATCGAATGGAGACAGAGACAACTCGCCGTGGGTTCAATATTGGTTTTGTCCTATCATCATGAAATGGGCTCCATATGAAACATGGGGCTCACTGAACTGATAACTGGTGATGATCGTTCAACTTACCAAGCTTCACTTGTTCCTTTTTACAGTGGAATACTTACCTGTAGATTATTTATAGCTTTTTCTTCAATTGGTTTGATCAAGACATAGATTCTTTTATAGCTTGATAGGATATTCAGTAACAGCTAAGAAGACAAGATTATGAAATATCCAAGAAAACACTAAGAGTAGATAAGTAAGTAATAACAAGATCAATGGAAATGTCTATAAGTATAACTACTCTTTTTTAATTTAATGTGGAAGTGGAGGTCAAGTGAGATCTATTCTTTCTTCTTGATAGTTTCTTTGTATACTATGCCTTTTGTATACGATGCTTTCATTACTTGATGATTAGGAATAGATAACTCGATCTTGACGTCATTCAAAAGTGGTGGTAGTGCATCAAATAATAATAAGGAATGAATTTCTTTCTCATTTCGCGGGATTAGTTACCATTTGATTCATAACATCCCTACCCGGTTGGAAGACAATTACCTACCCTATTCCTTATCAAACTACATATCTATTGGATATTAGCTCGGAGGTACCATAAAGGCCCATAAAACCCATTAGAAAAAGACCAGAAAAACCAAGCGAGGTATCTCTGAGTGAAACTGCACTATTAGGCTTCTAATATCAATTACACCCCAAGTTCATCAGCAAGGTTTTATCGTGTGCTAGAGTATGGTTTTTCATTAGCAGCACAGGTAGACTATGGTTGTTCATGAGTAGTAGTAGGGTTTGTTCCTATAGTGGAGTAGCACCATGCAACCTATCTTTGTTCCCAAAACCAATGGGACAATCATCTTAGTCTTACCCTTACAAATGGGACCATGATCTCTAGCCTGATTATTACCCATGACCACTACCCAAAGTTAGCCCAATGATTACGAGCATGACATAAAGTTATCCAATAGAACATGATATGAAGTGGAGATTATTCAAGTGGAGTTATGATGAGATGTTGGATTCGATAAGTTGGATTCTTGCTATGACTTGTGTTACCTAGAACACGACCACCATGACCTTTCACAAGTATGACCACTCTTATTCGCTATGATCAGTTAGTATGATTATAAAACCGAGTATGACTCTTCGCTAATATCAATATGACTATTCGATATGACATTCACTATGAAACTAGCAAGATATTCCCTATTCAAATTAGATATGAAAGAACCAAAGCGAGCTAGCTGGAGGAGGTTCTATCTAGTGGAGTCAAAGAGGATTAGTTGGTTATGAATAATATTGCAAGGAGGATCTATCTATAGTATTTTTAAGATGACTACAAAAGCTTAGGCCTTCGCCTTTCTTCTATTAGTATAACTTGGTATTAGGAGAGCTAAAACTAGTGGATGAAGGACGTAGCTTTATTCCTTGCTCGCGTCCCACGGGTGGATAAGATGCATTTACAGGTTCTTCCACTAGATATCTTGCTTCAACCCAATTAATAGGAATTGGTTAAACTAAGTAAATTTATCTACGTATCTCACCTACTTTTATTATGTATCCCTGACTTAACATAACCTAAAAAGAGAACTCCTCAAATAATAACAACCACCTACAAATTCGTCCTTCTATGATACACTTATTCACCAAGTACTTTAGAGCTGAATTGTCTGCATAGAACTGAAAATGGCCTTCGAACAAAATAGATAACGGTGGAACTTCTGTAAATCATACATCATAGCTGTCCCTTCCCTCTCTTTGGTGGTATATTTGCGCTCGGCTTGAGGCAACTTCCTAATTGCAAAAAAAACAGGGTGCTTGAGATTCCCTCCCCCTCATTATGCAAGCACTCCTCCTAGGGAAATGTTGGATGCATCTACACGGACATGAAATTCCACATTCCAATTAGGAAACATTAGGAGCACTTACCCAATTTTCTTTCAGCCATCCTGTTATGATTCATATATTTATCTAACTCCTTAATGCATGTAGGTACCTTTGCGCCGATGATGGAGTATACTTTTGCCCCAATGGTCGGATTGGGTTACCCACCCCAATATGAGTCACAAAGTGTTGATCCAAAGTGTACTATATCTATTATTATATGCTTCTATTATGGTATGCTTGAAAGGTAGTCCACACTGTGCATAGATATATATTTTTTTCCACCCATGCTTTGAAGGGTATGTCCTTTTGCTTGGTTCTTCTCACTCATTCCTCTGATCTTGCTTGAAACATATCAATTAAATATGTAGATAGTAGACTCGGAATGGTAGTTCTAATAAGTTGTTAAGTGGTTTTCATGTATATGATGAATAGATGTATTATTATGTATGTAGTAATGTGGGTGATAAGGGAGGGATTGCTGCAAGTTTCAAAGTCCCTTGACCAGACATTCATAGTGCATACATAAATGTACTTCACTTTCATTATCAATCTCATTGATGCGCTCTTAAGATAGGGATATAGATAGGAGGTTGACTTAAAAATAGGTTATTAATTTACATGCTTGCTGAAGTAAATAAATTAAGGTTGGATTATTTATACAAGGTTATGCGAGCATTCATTCCCATATCTCCTTCTCTTTCCTCGCAAGTATGGATCTCATTTTCAAATAAACGAACAAAAAATTATAAGGTTTATCCATAACCTTATATAAAGACCCATTACAACGAAGTTTTGTTTTTATATAAAATACCCAATCTCCAATGCTTTTGTGCATCACATTCATTAGAATCGAACTTCTTGCCCCAACCTACTAGGTTTCGGAGTGTGGAAGAAGGCACGAGAGTGAAGTCGATCGGGATTTATAAAATAGACATTTGACAAGATTTTTGAATCACTGTTATTACATGTATAATAGAAACCTTTGACCCTTTCAACCTAGTATCAATCAGGAGAACAATACCTCTTAGTCTTGGTTCCACAGTATATTCAACCAATAGCATAGGGAAGTTTAATTTGAGCTTAGATCATTTCTTTGCTAGCTGAATGGTTTGTGGATTATTTTGCTCCATCAAAATAGAGAGGAGAGGAGAGGTTGAATGGACCGGCATGAAATTGATAAGAGATGAGACTTAGTTCTTCCAAGCTAACCCGACTGGGTGGATGGATGGAATTCTTTGATGGGAAATCACCTCATAGGCTCTCAATAATCCACTTACCTATGGAGAATTGACTTTAAGATCACCGGATAGATGATTCTTGACCTATGCTAACCACTTGGTTTAGAGCTGTACACACGCTTTTCAAAGGCTTTGAGTCATTCCATTATGAAATCAACATGGCTAGTCTTGATTACTTTATCATATGACAGGTGGGAAATGGAGGTTTTATTTGATAGTAACCAAACACTTTTAGTCACATGCATGCTCGTGTGGTATTGCGCCCATAAGGAGTTTACCTTTACCTGCTCATATCTTTAACTCGTGTTCCACTACGCTAGATTACTTTGGATTATGGAACATCTTAAAGCCCCTTTGGGAAGGCTTTATTTGATGGGTGGAAGAGTGGATCGATGGCCATGGTTTAGTAGCTGATGTATGATAGCGTGGGTGGATCTTGAAATATCAGAGATCTTTTACTCCTAGATGGATATGTATTGGTAGATCTAATTATCAAAAGCATATTATGGGACAGGACATGCTTCATACTATAGGAGGGATATTATTTGGTGGATTCTTGTTCGTACATCTTTGGGGAGCCTAATTTTGATAAATGGGACAACTTTTTCATTGGTAGGACAGATATTGTTGATGTCGAGACCCACATAGATTATCTTTTCACACTTGTCTTACTTTGGAGGGACTGTTATTAGACCCTTCAAGTACTATCGAAAACCTACGATGATGGGATGGAGTACCAATCCTTGAGTATAACAAAAATAACACTCGGGGGAGAGTCTTTACAAAACTTACCTTGGATGGACAGGCTCCATTTGGTGAAGTATTCCAAGTAGGCCCTATAGAATTAGATCTTTTGTGGCGCTGCTAGAATATAATAGAAAAGGAGGAAAACCTTGAATTGTTTAATCGCCTGATTGTTTAATAGCCATGGGAATTTGAATCACTCCATTATACCTTACCTTGGAAGGACTATAAACTTTCCTGAAAGGAAAGGAATGACTTTCTATGGACAGAACTAGTTACATGCCTTACAATACAATGAAAGGACCAAGTAAGTTGAGTACAAGATCGTATTGGACTTTATGCCAGCGGGGAGGAGAGGAGAGAGCTTATCGAGGATGCATTGGATCATGGGAATTGGCAATCATGATACCTTACCACCTTATACCACCTTTGAGACACACTTTCTGTTTACAGCTGCCCTTAGTCGCACTCTAATAAGGGAGGGAATCTTGAAGACGAGGAGAAGTTCCAGATCAGATCAGATGATGCGGGAATTGAAAGAAATGCTCTTAGTCATACACTTGCGCTAATAGAATTTCCGTTTTGAACAACCAATATGGGCACCTAGACCCATGATAACCACATGTTTTAGTATAAGGAACACCCCATATCAGATTCTTTTTCAAATTCACTAGAATCAAACTTGTTTCCCCTGGTGCTTGAGGAGCATGAAATCAGTCATTGAACAAGCAAGTTGATCTGGCTTGAGAACATATAACTTATATGATTTTTTTCATTTTTGTTATTATGTATATAATATGAGAGAGATATTTTTACTTTTACATGACTTACTGTACAATGCAACCAAGCGAGGACGGATACCTTCTTCTTTGACCAACCTTCAACTTCACGACATGGAGTGTTGCCTCACAACCATTAATTCATGAATATGAATCAGGATTGAATTTGGGTGTACCTTTATTTTATTACTCTTACTCTTACTTCTACCCCTACCCTACCCCTACTCACATTCTATTGAAGGAAGGGAAGAAGAGTTTCATCACCACTGCACCAGATATTTCATTTTTCATGTCGGGTGGGATTAGACACCTTACCTTTCTATTAATACAGCCTCCGACTGAAAATTTAACACTACATCAGCCAAGAATACCCCACATAGGGAGGCAGGGGCTGATTGTTCTATTTTACCTACACGAACATCTTAGACCTGGAGCGAGCCCAGGAACTAGAATCACAAAGTGTTCAGGACGGGTTGAGCCTTCCTTATAAGTAGAAGCCATGGATGGAATTGGTTCATCACTCGATTGTTGGATCGGAATGTGGAATAAACATGGGATTTATAATCACTTCATGAGAAGACCTTTGAAGTACTGGATTGATGGCATGGAGAAAGTTACCCCAGGAAAGAATGAGACCCATAAGATCAGGACATATAGGAGACAGGATTACAATACATTCTCATGTTTAGACCATATACTTGCCTGAATTATATTCTCTCTACCATCCTACATTAGGTCACACAAGCTTTAGGAGGAACTCCTAGAATTGAATAGAAGGATGTTCTTTAATCATTGGATCGAAATCAGAATGAGGAGAAGAAAGAGCCCTTACCACGTTGGAGGGAGAACCTTTATATATCCCTGCCATAGCTCTTAAAAGCCAACCCTTCTAGTGGGAGTAAAACATGAGTAGTATAGAAAGCCAACCTTATCCATGCATGATTAGCCATTTGTTTAAACCCCACTACCTATAACTTCCACCAATGGGCTCGAGCGAGAGACTATCGGCTCTCCAATGAATGTGTTTAAGGCATAAAGTCTAATCCTCGGTGAGTGGTCTTCCTTCTTGGTAGTTGGGGGGTTTCTCATCACCCTCATCTCACTACCCTTTGCCTTGGAAAGAACCTTTGAACCTATGCATCAGACCTACTACCTTTTCAGAGTAGAAATATAGCTTTGGAAACAACCTCTCACTGAACACCCTCTTACCCGCTTCCTACCCTCTCCATCTGAAAGAGTAAGTTCAACATAATAGAATCAGTTCACCATCTGCATTCAGTTAGCTCATTTCCCCTAGAACATGACCTCAAAGAGCTTTCAGTGGTTAGCTTCGAGTGAGTATGATTTATGTCCGTATGATGTCCGTACTATGTGCACTTTTAGGCTTCCCATATTCAGTTCACATTACTCATTATCCTTTCACTTTACAATACACATACACAATGCCTATAGATAAACAGGCCAATATGAATAACACTTTGACTTACCGAGTGGATAATAGCCATTGTTTTTGGTGAGGCCCGAAAAAGAAAGGATTAAATTATAATATTTTGGATAACTTTGGTTTAGGTGAGAACCACATAAAAACAACCCACCTGTTGGGAAAAGGCGGTCACCAAATGACGTGCAACAGATAGATTGATTTCCAATTTGGAGGGATGTGGGTAGATAAAAATAAAAGAAAAGAAAATAGATAAGCTTATATATAATTCATGATGTTAAGGCACCTAAAGAAAGCCTATAATTCAAGTGGGCTTATGGCATCTTAAACAACACCATTTGGACAAGGAACAAAGTAGTATGCTTGGAATAGATTCTAAAAACATTCGAAGTCACCATCTCTTTTACCAATAGACAGAGTTTGATTTTGTCGGAGACATCGCTCTCATCAAGGATACTCAAATTCATTTCTTTATTACTCACATGGAATTTCATTAAACTTCTCTATGTTTGATTTGGCGACATTTATTTGATTTCTTCTTTAGCCACTCACCACTAATATTTTCATTTTTCATTTTACTTTATGACTTAAGCATCAAAAAGGCCATGGGGGTGATTCTTTTATGGCCCCCAATTCCATAGGCGTGGGAGTTTGCATCAGTTCACATTGGATAAGGATATTTTAGGAATGCCCACCCCTTATAGAAATGGACGAGGAGAAAATAACTACTGTTGTTAATCAATATAGTGGGATTCCTTACTTATTTGTTGCGATTCAAAGAGACAATACACTTCAATTTGTTAGAAAATGATATATTATAGAGCAATCGAACACATAAAATATATTGCAAAAATATAAACAAAGAAAACACATAAAACAAGAGAGACACGGATATACATGGCCCACGCAAATTGAAGATAAATATACATACCCATATGAAGATAAATATACATACCCATATCCTCTGAATTTCTAAGACATTACCTTGTCAAATTTCATATCCATTAGATCTTGAGAGTATAAGGATGATCTAGTGACTCAATTCTGACCTGATCCATACCTTCATTTAGAGCTCAAGAAAATGATGTTCTAGGGATCTTCTCTAACTAATTTTTATCCACATGTTCATGAAAACGGACGTAGATGCTCTAGTTCTAGGTGACTCACTCTTTTCACTCGGCCTGAAGATTCAAATTCTTCTCCACTGAAAATGAATCTCTTCATCTGTTTCAAAATTATAGTGAGATCGGGATGATGACCAGCCCCTCAGCTATCGTACAGAGGTTTAGACCGAGTGATTATACCTTCACACCTTTCTTGGACAGATGAGGATTACTCCTTTAGGGAATATTATATTATCTAAGCGAGCATGGATGTTTCCGAGCTCAAGGTTTAGGTGATACTAAATATAGTATAAAAGGCTGTGATGAGCCAACAACTAATACTGTTCCATCTATGATGAGTTGGCACCAAATAAAGGAAATGGGAGCTATTATCCGGGTCAAGAACTAATGGTACATAGAGTTATTTCTTGTTGGGAATTTTCTAGTAAATTCCAAAACAAAAGACTGAACAGAGAATGATGCTCTGTTTCTCAGGATCTTAACAGAGGGAAGCTAAATTGTTTGCTCGAGAAGAACATAATTTTTGACACCCATAAAAACTTTATATTCATTAATAAATACTCCTAGTTACAAAATAAGATCTTCTTCCTCCAACAGAGGGATTACACTAGTTCCAAAAAAAATTTACTCTGTCTCAGCTGCAAATTTTTACACCACTGTGTGTAAAAATAAAACTTACATTTATTTCTGTAAGAATCATTTACATTCAATGCTGGAAATAAAAAAAAATCCTTACATTTGCTACGGCAAGTTTCTCACTTTACATTTCATATGAAACATCCAAAAATTATTATAGTTGCACTGCTGCGCATTCCCTTACAATGTTGGTTCAACCAACGAACACTAGAACATCTTTACGTTGCTACGTCCCACACATTTCTCTTAATGAACTATGAGCATTCCATATACTATGAACAAAAACTAAACATAACAATAAGTTGACCTATACCATATTCCCGTGCATAAAAAAACATTAAAATTAAATGGTTTTTATCAACATTTACTTGTGCCCATACCTTTCTTTTAATCAGACCATACTCCCGTACAAAACGAACTAAAATCTTTACCTATAATTCTACCAACCACGGTAAATTCATTAAATTACATCTATG
The DNA here is from genome assembly GCA_031772625.1 of Pinus tabuliformis. Classification (NCBI taxonomy): domain Eukaryota; kingdom Viridiplantae; phylum Streptophyta; class Pinopsida; order Pinales; family Pinaceae; genus Pinus; species Pinus tabuliformis. The sequence goes on along the minus strand of CM062809.1, from coordinate 1,019,283,503 downwards.
GAGAAACTAGGGGTCAACCAAAAATTTACTTCACGCAAGTTCAAATGATGCAGGTCTTACATCTATGGAGAAACTAGGGGTCAACCAAAAATTTACTTCACGCAAGTTCAAATGATGCAGGTCGGCTGATTTAATCAGACGGATATCGCTTGCCCAAACTAAACAAACATTACGCCCGGATGAAAAGTGGTTTTTGGAAAAGTACTGTGGACATGCGTCGGAAGGTGTAGGAAGGTGTACAGTATTGGGGGTGTTTGAGAGAATACCACTTGCTCATGAAAAGTGGTGCGATAAGCCTGGCGGTTTTCCTGAAATTGTTTTACGGTCGCCATTTAATGGAGCTGCAATTGAAATTATATTTCAACATTTCTCAACCAACAACTCTGGTCATATGAGTTGAGATCTAAGGTTAGTGATGGAGATGCAGTTTCTTATCCATCAGTAGGATAGGTAGAGGTAGAGGTAGAAGTAGCTGACTAAGAAGTAGACCCAACACCCGTTTACCCAATGGCTAAGGTAAAGGCAGTTGGACACCCAACACCCGTTTACCCAATGGCTAAGGTAAAGGCAGTTGGACACCCAACAATAGAAGTTGTAATTAATCAGTCAATGAAGATTATAGAATATCCACTTATACCTGATCGAGATTGACAACTAGAAGCATATCAACTCGAAGCACCCTACGCAACATCTGTCTATCCAATACCATCATCTAACCCAACAACACTAGCAACAGATCCTGTTTTGGGCCCATCATCCATCTCTTGACCAGCATCGTTGTAGATAAAATATCCACTTATACCTCGGTGGAAGAACTCCATTCTCGTCGTTGGATCATCCTAGAATGCTCATACACTTAACTTGTTATTAGTACCTATTCAGTGGTGGCTGCTAGTACCTATTAATCTAGGCGTAGGCAAGGGAAGGAACAAAGCTATAAGCAAAGGGATTGTAAACAAGTGATTCATTTAATCCAGTAGTTGATTCAGCAACCATTGAAGTAGTTGAAGATACATACCCATGCCCAAAAAGCTAATCCAACTATATATGACCAATAGTTTATCCGCCACCACCTCTAGTACGAGCAGAAAGACCATTCACAAGAAAAGTAGATGTTTTTTCAGCTGAATATGTGGTTGACTCTATAGCAACAGGTTCAGCCTAAGTAGATCTTGTCGATTAAGCAAATGAAATAGTACCTTGTGATTGAGATGATGACCTACGTGATCGAGTCGTGGATGATCCATACAGAGGCACATATAGGGAACTAACCACTACACATGGGGAACGGGAACTAACCACCACATTAGATAAAACCACCTAATGTAGTTATAGAGATAGTGATCAAGATGAATATGATGATTTTAGGTCTAGATGTGAATGAGATGAAGGAGCTTTTCATGATTGATATAGAGTAAAAGAACCACCAGTAGCCATGGTAGTAGATATAGCACCAAAAAAATAGATCATGTTGGTTCAGCAATAGTAACAGTAATAGAGCTAAGAACATAGAGCTAAGAACATAGGACACAGTGACAGTACCTCAATCCTTTCCATTTTGAGATAGAGAGCCAGAATCCACCTTTCATGTTAGAGAACGAGATCCAATTAGTTCCACATCAAAACCATATCTAGTCGCACCAGTAGAGTAAGAAACAACGGTTCTACCAAGATTCGATCCACCAATACCACTAGCAGCATATCCAGTAGGTAAATTAGTAGCAGAGTAAGCATCCTAATCACCATATGCAGATCCTCCAGTTCGAGAACCAGTCCCATGCATTGAAACACAATGAGAAACGACAAGAGTAGTAGTAGAATCCTATGTTTATTCAGTAGATTAAGAAAATGAACCAGGACTAGCAACATATAATCTAAAAGCTAAGGTAGCACCAGAAGCAAGGGAAGATCAAGACCTAGTAGCAACACTAACCAATAAAGTAGAACCCATAGTAGAAAGAGATGGAGATGCATCGGGTGCAATTTAAGTTGTTCAATTTCCAGATCAATACCTAGAAGCGGATAAAGAACCAAGCCCAGAGATAACCACTAGCTGACCAGTAAGAGTGCATTGCCATGATCACCATTTTCTATCCCTTGTTACTCCACTACTAACATATCCATTCCTATTCCTTGCTAAATCCTTGTCTGAGACGATCCATCCAAAAGCTAACATAATAGGATAATAATTGTTCACAACTGCAAGAACATAAGTATAACTAGGTGGTAAGGCATAGGTTCAATAAGGTAATTAACGGGAAGTATCCGAGCAAGTAGTTGCTTAAGAAAGAGCATCAACAAAGGAAGAAGCGTTATTAGTGAGTTTCTAATCCAATTGGAGCCATTCCAGACCCAGATCAGGAGGAAGCATTCCTCAACTCCGTAACAACCCCATATCCAGATCATGTAGTAAACTCGGGAGAAAGAGTACGCTTTAAAGATAGTTTACCAGGAATCTGTTCATATGGAACGAGTACTCATTTCCATTGAGCGAGATGCAAGGCGAATCTAGCGTGCACTTTCAACATGGGCACCTATAAGGTACAAAATTTGAGGGGAAAGATGAGATGTTGTAGGTGTCAAGTCCATTACAGCTAATGAACACTCCTAAACCTCATATGGCCAAAAATCAAGTTATATTAGATACAAGAAAGCTACAGGAAGTACTTGAGAAAAAGGCACTTAGGCGACACCTATAATCTTCAATAAAAACACAATGGAGGAGAGGATGCGTAAGCGTGGCTCAACCACCAAGAGAGGTAATCTCATCAATGATAATAGTATACTAGTGGAGGATACAAATACTTAAGATCAAGACGCAGAGTAAGAAGTTTAACTAGTAACAAAGCAAGCATAAACAGAGGTGGAGGGCAGTGCATAGCTTCTGATTTGAGATTGATAACTGTAGGCAGTTTCGGATCTGGTCCTAGAAGATGCAGAAGCAATTTGACCACCAAGAAGATCAGTATCTTTACCTAGTTGCTTGCTCAGATTAAATTGGAGTACAAGATCCCTTCCAGTTGTTATAGATCCAGAGCCTACACAACGAAATCATTTGAATCAGTAGTTACCTCATGGTTATGCCTATTCCCATTTATAGAACAACCAGTAACAGGGGCAGTTGCATTATTATATTCAGTTGTGAAAGCAACAGAACTGAAACTATCTATAGCTTGAGGAGTTGCTTCACCAGTAAATGATCCAGTGTCTCTAGGTAATAATTAGTTTATGCATGCGGTGGCAACAAAGACAAAAGCAGGAGCATTGATTCCATTATATGAATGATGGGCCCAATCCCCAACACACATATGGGTAGCATATATCACGTCGTTGTCCAATCTGCCAAGAGATGCCCCCATAAACAAACGTTCGTCCACAAAAGTAACCCATGCGGGTAGCAGTTGTGGTCCAACAAAGTAACAACAATAGACTAAAAGTAAAGGCACGTGGGTGTGGCCTGGAAGCAGTTGAAATCGAATGGAGACAGAGACAACTCACCGTGGTTTCAATATTTGTTTTCTCCTATCGTCGTGAAATGGGCTCCATATGAAACATGGGGCTCACTGAACTAATAATTGGTGATGATCGTTCAACTTACCAAGCTTCACTTGTTCCTTTTTTGAGTGGAATACTTACCTGTAGATTATTTATAGCTTTTTCTTCAATTGGTTCAACCAAGACATAGATTATATTATAGCTTGATAGGATATTCAGTAACAACTAAGAAGACAATATTATGAAATATCCAAGAAAACACTACGAGTAGATAAGTAAGTAATAACAAGATCAATGGAAATCTCTATAAGCATAACTACTCTTTTTTATATGTAACCCGATCTAATCTGGAAGTGGAGGTCAAGTGAGATCTATTCTTTCTTACTCATAGTCTCTTTGTATACGATGCCTTTTGTATACGATGCTTTAATGACTTGATGATTAGAAATAGATAACTCGATCTTGACGTCATTCAAAAGTGGTGGTAGTGCATCTGATAATAACTAGGAATGCATGTATTTCTCATTTCTTGGGATTAGTTACCATTTGAATCATAACATCCCTACCTGATTGGAAGACAATTACCTACCCTAGTCCTTATGAAAGTAGCTATCCATTGGAGATTAGCTGGGAGGTACCATAAAGGCTCATAAACACCATTAGAAAAAGAGGAGAGAGACCAAGCCAGGTATCTCTTATCAAGTGGCACTGCACTATTAGGATTCTAGTGTCAACTACACCGCAAGTTCATGAGCAGGTTTTTGTCATCTGCTAGAGTATGGTTTTTCATTAGCAGCACACGTAGACTATGGTTGTTCATCAGTAGTAACAGGGTTTTTTTCCTATAGTGGAGGACCACGATGCAACCTATCTTTGTTCCCAAAACCAATGGGACCATCATCTTAGTCTTACCCCGACAAAATGGGACCATAATCTCTCGTGTGATTATTACCCATGAGGACTACGCAAATATAGCTATATGATTATGTGCATGACATGAAGTTATCCAATAGAGTAGGATATGAAGTGGAGATTATGCAAGTGGAGTTATGATGAGAAGTCAGATTCGATAAGTTGGATTCTTGCTATGAATTATGTTACCTACAACAGGACCACCATGATCTTTCACTAGTATGATCACTCTTATTCGCTACGATCAGTTAGTATGATGATATAACTCAGTACGACTCTTCGCTAAGATCAATATGATTATTAGATATGACATTCACTATGAAACTAGCAAGATATTCCCTATTCAAGTTGAACATGAAAGAACTAAAGCGAGTTAGCTCGAGGAGGTTCTATCTAGTGGAGTCAACGAGGATTAGTTGGTTATAAATAGTACTGCAAGGAGGAGCTATCTATAGTCTTGTTAAGATGACTATAAAAGCTTAGGCCTTCTCATTTCTTCCATTAATATAGCTTGGTATTAAGAGAGCTTAAATTATTGGATGAAGGTGGTAGCTTTACGCCTTGCTCGTGTCCCACGGGTGGATAAGATGCATTTACAGGTTCTTCCACTCGATATCTTGCTTCAACCCAATTAACAATCATTGGTTAAACTAAGTAAATCTCTCTAGTTATCTCAGCTACTTTTCTTATGTATCCCTAGTTTAACAATAACCTCAAAAGAGAACTCTTGAAGTAACAACAACCGCCTGCACATTTGTCCTTCTAAGATACACTTATTTAGTAAGTACTTTAGAGCTAAATGGTCTATGCAGAACTGAAAATGGCCTTCCAATAAAATAGATCATGGTGGAACTTCTGTAAATCATACACCATAGCTATCCCTTCCCCCTCTTTGGTGGTATAGTTGTGCTCGGCTTGAGACAAATTCCTAATTGCAAAAAAAACAAGGTGATTGAGATTCCCTTCCCTTGACTACACAAGCATTGCTCCTAGGGAAATGTTGGATGCATCTACGTGGAACTGAAATTCCACATTCCAATTAGGAAACATTAGGAGCACTTACCCACTTTTCTTTCAGCCTTCCTCTTACAATTTATATATTTATCTAACTCCCTAATGCATGTAGGTACCTTTGCCCTAATGATGGAGTATACTTCTACCCCAATGCTTGGATGGGGTTACCCACCACGATATGAGTCATGAAAATCTGATCCAAAGTACTATATCTATTATTATATGCTTGAAAGATAGTCCCCACCCTCCATAGATATAGGTTTTTTTCCACCCATGCTTTGAAGGGTATGTCCGCTCGCTTGGTTCTTCTCACTCATTCCTCTGATCTTGCTTGAAACGTCTCAATCTAATATGTAGATAATTGACTTGACATTGTAGTTCGAATAAGTTTTTAAGTGGTTTTCACGTATATGATGAATAGATGTATTATTACGTACGTGATAATGCAAGTCCTAAGGGAGGGTTTGCTGCAAGTTTCAAAGTCGCTTGACCCGACATTCATAGTGCATACATAAATATACTTTAGTTTCATTATGAATCTCATTTATGCGCTCTTAAGATAGGGAGATAAATATGATATTGACTTGGAAATAGGTTATTAATTTACACACTTGCTGAAGTAAATAAATTAAGGTTGGATTATTTATATAAGGATATGCGAGCATTCATTCCCATACCTCCTTCTCTTTCCTCGCAAGTATGGATGCCACTTTCAAACAAACGAACAAAAAATTATAAGGTTTATCCATAACAATCTATTTTATGAGAGAATAACAACAATTTCTCCCATTCACTCACATAACTTGGTGAGCATAGATGTAGCTTCATCCAGGAAGAATTTGTATATTGGACCTAACAAGTGGCATCATACCTTTCTCATTAGGGAGTTTCTGATCAAGTTACCCAATTATGAGAAGCAAGAAATCAGCACAGCATATGGAAAGAAAGAAATTCTAGTAACGGTTAGGAGTTGGAGAACCATACGTAGCAGAATTTCCAGCAGTGGGAAACAAATCTAGCTTAGTGTCTATGGAAATTCCAGAACTACTACTGGATAATATTTCACATATGATAATAGTGCGATAGCTGGTCCCACCATACCTTAGGTTCGTGATTAATATTTTGAATCTTCTGGTTTTGTCGTTAAGAGTCTAGTATAACCAATCTCGTTCCATCTTATCCGCCTAGTGATAAATTCAATCATTTATATGCTCCCAAGCCCTTCTATAAGCCATATTTTTCTAGTCTTATTCGCTCTAGCTAAACCAATCGTCCTCTAAGCGTATTCTTCAAATCACGATGGTTAATATTTATATCTCTCCATGGTCAACAATGACAACTGAGATGCAGGAAAAAGATTACAACTCGGAGGTTCTTAGTAGCGGTATGCGAAAACATATTTCTTTGTTGTCATGGGGAGGACTCCACTTGGAATTAGTGGAAAAACAATACCGGGATGATTGCAATGGTAGGTTGGTAGGGATATGGAAAAATAAATATGCGTACGTAGAAGGAAGTACAGGGCGAAGTATCAGAACTCTAATCCTTCTACCACTTATTAAATGGTCTTTATTGAAGTGTTCCACATCGCATCTCTAGTTGTTCCAAAGATTCTTGTTCCAGTAGGTGCAACCTTTAATTTTCCACCTTCGAGAGAGCCTTCTTCTGAACCACTATTGACGAGCTCAGAAGCACAAAAGAAAGCAATAGATAGAAATAAACGGTAGATTTAGAGGCTGATCCTAGGTTCCGTAAGGGCTAAAAACGATAACAGAGAGGAATAGACCTAATTGTTCATGCCTGAACACACCTCATAGTTACTTGTTCTACCATAATTTACTTACTACCTTCACCATAGGGGAGAGACAAAATGTTTCCTACCCCAACTAATTTATTCTATCAAGAATATGAGGGAGGGGAGAGAGTAGCTGCTATGAATAAGAAAAATACCTTGTTTCCCACAAACTATTTCACTACTGTACTACCTAGACCTGTTATACCTGTACCACTGGAATGAATCACTTAGAGGCCACTCCTATAGACCTTCTAGAAGTACCAGATGGATAGATGGATGGTGGTAAATTAGTTGAGAAACACTTTTAGTTGCATGGCATGATGGTTTATTAGGCCAAGATGGTTTCACTTTAGCTAAGATTGTTTCACTACCACAGATTGGTTCTCAACATGCAAAAGAAGCATCTTGGAATGGATGGGATTGTGGTTCAATGGCATTGAGCTTGTTTGATGGTTGGTTTGTTGCAGACTCTCCTATTTGCATTGAAACAAGCCAATAGGATGCCAATAGAAAAAAACACCCCATCTGAGATGCTTTGATCCAGGTGGATCTTGGTGGCCACCCACCAACCCATTTGGACCCCAACAACTATCTCTTTCAGTCTTTTCAGTTTCCTAAATTACAACACAGTTTACTATTTTTAGCAGTTTTTCGGGTCCTGAACTTCCGGAGCCGTTTTGAGGCCCTAAACGACGTTTTTTTGGGATTCCGGAGCCGTTTTCCATTGTTTCTCAACATTAAATAGGCCTTCCAGCCTCATTGTAATACAGTTCGGAACAGTTCAGAGGCATGTAGTCGCACATCTCTTCTCAGGGATAAACTACCATTGCCCTCGCTGGTTTATTTCCATTTTTGGTTGTAAGCATATTTCAGTATTTTCCATGAATGAAATGAAGCATTATTTCCGCTGCATCTCTGTGTTTATGGTTATTGCATCTCTGTATTTATGGTTATCTCTGTAATCTATTGCGTTCCTGCTTAAATCCGGATCAGTGGTATCAGAGCGGTCTGCTTTTTCTCTGTTTTTCTTTGCATGTCCCCAACGAGGTCGGGATATAAGGAGTTAGGGCTTGAACTGGTCGAACCTTTACAAGACCAACCTCGAAAATCCCGACGGCCTCCCATGGCGGATGAGAAGAAAGACGAGGGGGTAGAAGATCCTATCAAAATCTTGCTCGAAGAAGTGCTCGAGCGGCAAAGGAACGCGATGATGGATAGCTTTGCGCAGATCCTTTAGCGGCTACCTAGAGGTGACACATCGGCTTCCAACAACGACTCTGAAAATGCCACACCGTTTAAGGTACAAGTTAATTTTGAAATCCCCATCTTCGAGGGTCAAATAGACGCAGATGCCGTAGATAAATGGTTAAATCTGCTAGATGGGTATTTTTTTGTTCATGAATTTTCAAGTCGGGAAAAGATTGTTTTCGCTCTTCTCAAAGCAACCCCCCATGTCAAGGACTGGTGGGAAACCTACTGCGAGCAGAAGGATGAAAGTACATGGTCACTATTTTCAACCGCACCCACTCGGAATGACTTCCGGGATGCCATCAAGGAGCAGTACTACCCTGTCGGAAGCTATGAGGACAAATACATCAAATGGACCACACTGCGGCAGGGACGAGACCAAGATGTGCCGGAGTTCACAAACATTTTTCATACCCTTCGCACACAGTTGGGTATCAAAGATTATGAGCTGCATCTGGTACTCAAATACCGTGGCTGCCTGCACAGATACATCCAGGAAGAGATTGTGTTCTTGAACATCTCCTCGCTCGGCACGGCGTACCGATATGCTGTCAAAATCGAGCAAAAGTTCAAACAGAAGAAGCGAGACTTTGGATCTGCAAATCCGAAGCCCAAAGGAAAAAGCCAAGGCGGGGTGACCTAAGATAACCCGTCGAAGCCGCAAGAAAAGAACAACACCACGAAGCCGAAGAAGGACACAGGAAAGTGGTGTGAGTTCCACAAGAGTCCCACTCATAACACAAGTCAGTGTCGGACCAAGCAGTCGCTGATGGCCGAGTTGAAGGCTTCCGAATCAGATGCATGTTCCGACCCTGAGCCAGAACTCGACAAGGGGACTGCCAAAGGGAAGCAGATCATTGATGCGGATCCCAGTGCCACTGTTGCCACCGCCAAGATCCAGAAAGATGAGCCCGAAAATCCAGAGGAAGGGGAGCGTCTTTTCCACTCACAGATGTGGGTGAAGGGTTCGCCGCTACAATTCATTGTCGACAGTGGCAGCCAAAAGAACCTTATTTCAGTAGAGATTGTGAAGCGGTTGGGCCTACCAACTACACCTCACCCATATCCATACAGTATCGGGTGGCTTCATGAAGGACGAGATCTCAAAGTTCGCCAGCAGTGCCGCCTTTCCTACAACATCAAACCCTTCACAGACGAGGTATCGTGTGATGTTACACCTCTCGATGTTTGTGATGTATTGTTAGGCCAGCCATACTTGTGGAGGCGACATGCTGTGTATGAGTCAAGGCCTCGTGCTGTCATTATTTCTTTGAATAATTCATTATACAGGATACAGGAGGTAGCCCCACCTACCGCCACATCTTTGATCACTACCAAAAAAGGCAGCAAGCTCATATCACGGACCAGGAAATTCATCTGCCTGGTTCACTCCCAAAGTAAGGGGAAGATCGTTGCTACATCCATGACCCCTGCAAAGGGTTCCTCCATGCAGCAGCAACAGAAAAGGGATACAGTCATGATAAAACACAGGAACAACTTCTCCTCACCCACATGGGTACCACACAAGTTTCAGGTGAGCAACAAATTCTGGTTACATCTGCAAAAAGAACGCCTTACAAGAGCCCATCAGAAGCTCCGACCACTCCGACATGGTCCTCACAACAGTACCAAGGCTATGGGCAACAATTCTTTGAAGCACAACATTCCTCCATTCCTTCGCTTGCACCAAGTATTCAATGTGGACCATCATCGACCATGCTTCCCACCATCCCTGGACACATCAGAGATTGCAGGACAAGTTCAGCAGATGGAGGAACTCAACGCAATGGGGACCATTGCTTCCTAAGGGGGGAGGAATGATCCAGGTGGATCTTGGTGGCCACCCACCAACCCATTTGGACCCCCACAACTGTCTCTTTCAGTCTCTTCAGTTTCCTAAATTACAGCACAGTTTACTATTTTTAGCGGTTTTTTGGGTCGTGAACTTTCGGAGCCGTTTTGAGGCCCTAAACGACGTTTTTTTTGGGATTCTGGGGCAACATTGGCCCATGGAGCGATGTTGCCTCCCAAAGTGGTAGTACTCGGATAGATCTTTCTAACGAGCTATCATACGCGTCAAACGGAGATCGTATGCCAAAGTTACGACCCCAGGAAATTGATGTACCAATTTACCCAAACGGGGCCCACAATTTGGCGTTTCATCTTCTAGGGTTAGGTTTCGGGATGTGAAGGGTTTTCCATTGTTTCTCAACAATAAATAGGCCTTCGATCCTCATTGTAATACAGTTCGGAACAGTTCAGAGGCATGTAGTCGCACATCTCTTCTCAGGGATAAGCTACCATCGCCCTAGCTGGTTTATTTCCATTTTTGGTTGTAAGCATATTTCAGTATTTTCCATGAATGAAATGAAGCATTATTTCCGCTGCATCTCTGTGTTTATGGTTATTGCATCTCTGTATTTATGGTTATCTCTATAATCTATTGCGTTCCTATTTAAATCCGGATCATGCTTTTCTATAATGTCACCGTAAAATGAGATGATCAGGCGAGAAATAGACCTTTTTATAGTCTTTTTTCATTACCATTATTACATATATAATATGACAACACTTCTCGTTAGCAGGACTAACTCACAAACCAACCAACCAAGAAAGGACAAGTGAGTGCCTCATTTACGAAGTGAAACTTCAGGACATTTAGTGACAACAAACACTTACTGAAGTTAGGAATTGAGAGGTACCACAATAGGATATAGTTAGCCTTACCCCGACGAACATTCTCTGGAAGAGCTTCATGGTCACTGTGAGATCAGGATTAGACTAGCCAACCTCAATTTAGCTTTAGACCATAACAAAACCCTAGGAAGATAGAGTGAGAGAGGATCGATCCTAACCCACAGCTTTGAAGCAACACCATATTAGAATTTGAATTGATTCAATCACCCAACACGCTCTCAGGAATCTACTTGCCTAAAGAACATATGCATGAAGGATACCGCTTACCTAGTTCCAGTCTACTGAGTTTCACCCGTTTACCCAATGGCTAAGGTAAAGGTAGTTGGTCACCCAACAATAGAAGTTCTAATTAATTAGTGAGTGGAGATTACATAATATCCACTTATATTTGATCGACATCTAAAACCATAAGCATATCAACTCGAATCACCCTACACAGTGTCTGTTTATCCAATACCATCATCTAACCCAACAACACCAGCAACGTATCATGTTCTACGCCCATCATCCATCTCTTGACCAGCATCGGTGTAGATAAAATATCCACTTATACCTCGGTGGAAGAACGCCATTTTCATCATTGGATATTCCTAGAATTCTCATACACCTAACTTGTTATTAGTACCTATTAATGGTGGCTGCTAGTACCTATTAATCTAGGCATAGGCAAGGGAAGGAACAAATCTATAGGCGATGGGATTCTAAACAAGTGATTTAGTTAATCCATTAGTTGATTCAGCAACCATTCAAGGATTTGAAGATACATACCCATACCCAGAAAGCTAATCCAACTTTATACGACTAATAATTTATCTGCCACCACCTCCAGTACCACCAGTAGTATCAACAACAAACCATTCACAAGAAAAGTAGATGCTTTTTTGGTTGAATATGTAGTGGACTCTATAGCAACAGGTTCAACATAAGTACATCTTATCGATTAAGCAAATGAACTAGTACCTTGTGATCGAGATGATGACCTTAGTTATCGAGTTGTGGATGATCCATATAAAGACACATATAGGGAACTAACCACTACGCATGGGGAACGGGAGCTAACCACAACATTAGATAGAACCACCTAATGTAGTGATAGAGATAGTGATCAAGATGAATATGATGATTTTAGGTCTAGAGGTGAATGAGCTGAAGGAGCTTTTCATGATCGATATAGAGTAAAAGGACCACCAGTAGTGAGAGTAGTAGATATAGCACCAAAAAAATAGATCATGTGGGTCCAACACCAATAATAGTAATAGAGCTAAGAACGTAGGTCTCCTTACCAAGAGAAAACACAAAGGCTACAGACATAGTGATAGTACCTCGATCCTTTCCATTTCGAGATAGAGAGCCAAAGTCTTACTTTCATGTTAGAGAGCGAGATCCAGTTAGTTCCACATCTGAACCATATCCAGTCGCACCAATAGAGTAAGAAACAACAGTTGTAACAAGATTTGATCCACTACTACCACTCGTAGCATATCCAATAGGTAGATTAGTAGCAAAGTAAGCATCCTAATCACCATATGCAGATCATCTAGGTCAAGAACCAATCCTAGGCATTCAAACACCAAGAGAAATGAAAAGAGCAGTAGTAGACTCCTATGTTTATCTAGTAGATTAAGAAAATGAGCCAGGACCAACAACATATAATCCAGAAACTATGTTAACACCAGAAGCAAGGGAAGATCAAGACATAGTAGTAACACTAACCAATAAAGTAGCACCCATAGTAGAAAGAGATGGAGATGCATTGGGTGCAGTTTAAGTAGTTCCATTTCCAGATCAATACCTAGAAGCGGATATAGAACCAAGCCCATAGATAACCCCTAGTTGACTAGTAATAATGTATCGCCATGGTCACCATTTTCTATCCCTTGCTAATCCAGTACTATCATCCCCATTCCTATTCCTTGCTAAATCATTGTCTAAGATGGTCCATCGAAAAGCTAACATAATAGGATGATAAATGTTCACAACTGCAAGAACATAAGTATAACTAGGTGGTAAGGCATAGGTTCAATAAGGTAATGCGTGGGAAGTATCCAAGCGAGTAGTTGCTTAAGAAATAGCATCAGCACAGGAAGAAGAGCTATTAGTGAGAGTTTCTAGTCCAATTAGAACCATTCTAGACCCAGATCAGGTGGCAACATTTCTGAACTCCGTAACAACCCCATATCTAGATCACATAGAAAAATGGGGAGAAAGAGTATGCTTTAAAGATAGTTGACCCAGAATCTATTCATATGGAAGTAGTAGTAATTTCTACTAAGCAACATGCAAAGTGAATCTCGGGTGCCCTTTAAACATGGGTACCTATAGGGCACAAAATGGGAGGGGAAAGACTAGATGTTGTAGGTGTAAAGTCCATTAGGGCTAATGAACACTCCTAAACCCTAGATAGCCAAAAAACAAGTTATATTAGATATAAGAAAGCTATAGGAACTACTTGACAAAAACGCACTTAGGCCACACCCTTAATTTTCAATAAAAACACAATGGAGGAGAGGATGCGTAAGCATAGCTCGACCACCGAGAGAGGTAATCTCATCAATGATAATATTATACTGGTGGAGGACATGAATACTTAAGATTGAGGTGAAAAGTAAGAAGTTGTTGTGGTCACCAACAACCCCCCTCTTTGTTTGATATTATTAATAACATCAAGCAAAGGGGGACCCTTAACCAAAAAATCCAAAAAATATTTTTGTTTGAAAAATCTTTTTGTATCAACTCCCTAAGAGCTATATCGCGTCGCAAAGGAAAAAGGAGCGCTTTCCCAAAGCGCATAAACATACCAAGGAAGAGCGACGCGAGAACTCATCGCATCGCGTGCATTAAACATGCTCAAAAGGGGAAATCCTAAAGAGCAACCGACGGCCGATATGCGACGTCGCACATCGCAATGTCGCATAAGCAGCACAAATTGACAAAGCGAAAAACCTTGCGACCTTGCGATATTGTGATATGCAATCTGCGACCATGCAAAGCTGCGACCTGCAATCTACTGTGTGCGACAAATGAGACTATCAATCGCTGCGATGCCACCTATTTACCTCGCAATCTTTGATGCTGCGGTGCAAATCGCAGAAGCCAATCGTCGCAGGGATTCCTTGGCATGATCTCGGAGCCTAAAGTTAGGCACGCACCTTACGGGAAATTAATGATTGTACGCTTGTGTATCCAAAGATGATTATGTTGCGTTTTTCGAAGAGTCAAGTCATAATGGGTGACATGATTATGCATTCATTAGAACTTAATTGCTTTCATGTCAATCTTTTCTTCTGTCTCTTTTCATTTACATGAACTATAAGTCAGCAACTGATATAAATCTATATGCAGGAAACATCCAAGGAAAAGCGCCAGAACTAGAAGAACAAAGAGGAGATGACGTCGCAGATGGGTACCACATACAGCAAGACCGCGGATCCCAGAATATCACTCAACAAATGATGATGGAAATAGACTATCTAGGACTCAGAGTCAAAGGCGCACAAAAGCAAAGCGTTTATGAAAGATCCTGAGTCCCAAATTGGGTAAAGCAAAAAGAAAAACTCTTAAGGGGAAAGACGTCTCAGAAAAGCCTGGAACAAAGAATGGAAACAAGTTTCAATTGAGAAAATCTTCAGGCAACAAAATCCCCAGCTCATTGAGTCATTCGCACGGCCGGAAACCGAAATAGCAACAACACAATCAGTTTGAAAGAAATCTGAGTTGTACTAAGTATACACACCGTGAAGACACTCCTCCAGAAGAACACTTTCAAAAATATCTTCTAGTTTGTCAGGAAGAGGTGCCAGCTCTTGTTATTTCTAATTTTCAAGCTTGAACAAAAGGAAAGGACAAGCAGCCGACTCTTTCACGGCGAACCGCGCATTGCTTACAGCACTAAGGAGTAGATACAGAAATGGTTAGAAATTAGATTTAGTTTTTAGAAATAAATTTGTTTTAGTAAAAGGGAAGTCATTTGAGGTCGTTCCCTAAATTTGTGTAATTAAAATTAGCTGGTTAGTAGTATTTAACCCTTCTCGTTGCATTGGAGAAGCGTCCAGAAATTTGTCAAAAAACGTTTCCTCGGAACATGCACTTTTGCACCCTCGGAGGGGGTTTTTGATGAATGGACGGATCAATATTTATTTATGTTTGCATTTTAATACCTGCTACTAATGTTGCACTTCTGTACTCTTAGTAAGCATTAGAAGTAAGTAGAAATAGATCATTATTGCTTCAGGTCTGTGAGTATAAAGTCAGTCATAAATGGTACTTTTATCTCTTGACGAGTTTCTGCTTGCATTCTTAGAGTAATATACAGCTGCTGTTGTTTATATGTTAACGTATGAATGAGTGGACTACCATTTGGCACTTCTGTACGGTGGAGTCATTGATTTATGCTTAATACATGAATAACTGATTATGCGATATGTTGTTCACAACCGTTTTGTTTAACTTCTTATGCAGGATGGTTCATCTTAGTTGATTTATATTCTCATAATAGCTGAATAATCTTTATTACCAGTTATTGTGTGAAATCTTTCTAGATCGCATAATGGAAAAAGTTCTATCCCGGGTTAGCGTAGATTAGATGTGTTGTTCTTGATAGATTAAAGTAGTATAAAATTTAGTCTCAGAGTTTAGAACTAGATTAGCTTAGAAATAATTCCATATTTTCATTATCAAATATTACACACACACACATCACCAAACTCTACACACACACAACCCCCTTAGAACGGGAAGTTGGTCCCGTTATCCCCAGTCGGACCCGCTACACCAAATGGGCACGGAGCCGCCAACCAAGTTCTCGACCGGGTGGGTATCCCCCTTGTTGTTGACCCGATTTCGGGGCACTCAACAGAAGTCTAACAAGTAACAAAGCAAGCATAAACAGAGGTGGAGGCTAGTGCATAGCTTCTGATTTGAGATTGATAACCATAGGCAGTTTCAGATCCTATCCCAGAAGATACAGAAGCAATTTCAACACCAAGAAGTGTTGTTCAGATCGGGGAAATTAGGAAAGAAAATAAACATTCAGTTATACATTAACCAAGAAAAGAACATAACTAACTGTCAAACTAAAACCAAACACACGAATAGACACCCAAGATTTACGTGGTAAAACCTTGACAGGGTGTCAAGGAAACATCCATATAACTACCATTTTGGTATAAAAGTAACTAGTTACATTTTTACACAATTTTACTTAACTCGTTGTCAAACTTTCAACAAGAAGATCAGTATCTTTATCTAGTTGCTCGAGCAAATTCTATTTGAGTGCAAGATCCCTTCTAGTTGTTATATAGCTAGATCCTATGCAAAGAGAGCATATGAATCAATAGTTACCTCATGGTTATGCATATCCTCATATAGAGAACAACCAGTAACAGGGGTAGTTTCATTATTATATTCAGTTGTGAAAGGACGAGAACTGAAACTATCTATGCATCGAGGAGTTGATTCACCAGCAAATGATCCAGCATCTTTAGGTAATAATATGTCTATGCATGCAGTGGCAACAAAGACAGAAGTAGGAGAATTGATTCAATTATATGAATGATGGACCCGATCCTACACACACTTATGGGTAGCAGATAACACGTCCCTGTCCAATCTGCCAAGAGAGGGCCCCATAAACAATCGTTGATCCACAAAAGTAACCCATGTGGGGTAGCAGGTGTGGTCCAAAAAAGTAACTGGTTGTGCAACCTCTTATAATAAGTCTAAAAGGACGGGACTATATAACAGTAATAGACTAAAAACAAAGGTCGTGTGAAGGAAGTACCGCTGGCTAGCCTGTCTCGGTGGTCACCAAGAGTTTGGGTGGGGATTAATGAGGGATACATATGATGGTGGATATATGGTGGGGCATGTGGGTGTGTCCTAGAAGTAGTTGAAATTGAATGGAGACAGAGACAATTGGCGATGGGTTCAATATTTGTTTTGTCCTATCATCATGAAATGGGCTCCAAATGAAACATGGGTCTCACTGAACTGACAAGTTGTGATGATTGTTCAACTTACCGAGCTTCACTTGTTCCTTTTTCAAGTGGAATACTTACCTTTAGATTATTTATAGCTTTTTCCTCAATTGGTTCGACCAAGACATAGATTATTTTATAGCTTGATAGGATATTTAGTAACAACTAAGAAGACAAGATTATGAAATATCTAAGAAAGTAATACTAGTAGATAAGTAAGTAATAACAAGATCAATGGAAATGTCTATAAGCATAACTACTCTTTTTTATCTGTAAATAGATCTGATCTGGAAGTGGAGGTCAAGTCAGATCTATTCTTTCTTCCTAATAGTTTCTTTGTATATGATGCCTTTTGTATCTGATGCTTTAATGACTTGATGATTAGGAATAGATTACTTAATCTTGATGTCATTCAAAAGTGGTGGTAGTGCATCAAATAATAATAAGGAATGCATTTCTTTCTGATTTCGCAGGATTAGTTACCATTTGATTCATAACATCCCTACCCGGTTGGAAGACAATTACCTACCCTATTCCTTATGAAACTATGTATCTATTGGATATTAGCTGGGAGGTACCATAAAGGCCCATAAAACCCATTAGAAAAAGACCAGAAAAACCAATCCAGGTATCTCTTATCGAGTGAAATTGTACTATTATGCTTCTAATATCAATTACACCCCAAGTTTATTAGCAAGGTTTTCTCGTCTAGTAGAGTATGGTTTTTCATTAGCAGCACAAGTAGACTATGGTTGTTCATCAGTAGTAGTAGGGTTTGTTCCTATAGTGGAGTAGCACCATGCAACCTATCTTTGTTCCTAAAACCAATGGGACCATCATCTTAGTCTTACCCTTACAAATGGGACCATGATCTCTAGCCTGATTATTACCCATGACCACTACCCAAAGTTAGCCCAATGATTACGAGCATGACATAAAGTTATCCAATAGAACATGATATGAAGTGGAGATTATTGAAGTGGAGTTATGATGAGAACTTGGATTCGATAAGTTGGATTCTTGCTATGACTTATGTTACCTAGAACAAGACCACCATGATCTTTCACAAGTATGATCACTCTTATTCACTATGATCAATTAGTATGATTATATAACCCACTATGACTCTTCGCTAATATCAATATGATTATTCGATATGAAATTCACTATGAAACTAGCAAGATATTCCCTATTCAAATTAGATATGAAAGAACCAAAGCGAGCTAGCTGGAGGAGGTTCTATCTAGTGGAGTCAAAGAGGATTAGTTGGTTATGAATAGTATTGCAAGGAGGAGCTATCTATAGTATTTTTAAGATGACTACAAAAGCTTAGGCCTTCACCTTTCTTCTATTAGTATAACTTGGTATTAGGAGAGCTGAAACTAGCAGATGAAGGATGTAGCTTTATTCCTTGCTCGCGTCCCACGGGTGGATAAGATGCATTTATAGGTTCTTCCACTAGATATCTTGCTTCAACCCAATTAATAGGAATTGGTTAAACTAAGTAAATTTATCTACGTACCTCAGATACTTTTAATATGTATCCCTGACTTAACATAACCTAAAAAGAGAACTCTTGAAATAATAACAACCACCTACAAATTCGTCCTTATATGATACACTTATTCACCAAGTACTTTAGAGCTGAATTGTGTGCATAGAACTGAAAATGGCCTTAGAACAAAATAGATAACGATGGAACTTCTGTAAATCATACATCATAGTTGTCCCTTCCCTCTCTTTGGTGGTATAGTTGCGCTCGGCTTGAGACAACTTCCTAATTGCAAAAAAAACAGGGTGCTTGAGATTCCCTCCCCCTCCTTATGCAAGAACTCCTCCTAGGAAATGTTGGATGCATCTACACGAACATGAAATTCCACATTCCAATTAGGAAACATTTGGAGCACTTACACAATTTTCTTTCAACCATCCTGTAATGATTCATATATTTATCTAACTCCTTAATGCATGTAGGTACCTTTGCCCTGATGATGGAGTATACTTCTGCCCCAATGGTCGGATGGGGTTACCAACCCCAATATGTGTCATGAAGAGTGGATCCAAAGTGTACTATATCTACTATTATATGCTTCTATTATGACATGCTTGAAAGGTAGTCCACACTGTGCATAGATATATATATTTTTCCACCCATGCTTTGAAGGGTATGTCCTTTTGCTTGGTTCTTCTCACTCATTCCTCTGATCTTGCTTGAAACATATCAATTAAATATGTAGATAGTAGACTCGACATGGTAGTTCTAATAAGTTGTTAAGTGGTTTTCAGGTATATGATGAATAGATGTATTATTATGTACGTAGTAATACAGGTGATAAGGGAGGGATTGCTGTAAGTTTCAAAGTCCCTTGACCCGACATCCATAGTGCATACATAAATGTACTTCAATTTTGTTATCAATCTGATCGATGCACTCTTAAGATAGGGATATAGATAGGAGATTGACTTAAAAATAAGTTATTAATTTACACGCTTGCTAAAGTAAATGAATTAAGGTTGGATTATTTATATAAGGTTATGCGAGCATTCATTCCCATATCTCCTTCTCTTTCCTCGCAAGTATGCATCGCACTTTCAAATAAACAAAAATTAAAATTAAAAGGTTTATCCATAACCTTATATAAAGACCCATTACAACGAAGTGTTTTTTTTATATAAAATACCCCATCTCCAATGCTTTTCTGCATTAGATTCAATAGAATCGAACTTATTGCCCCAACCTACTAGGTTTCGGAGTTTGGAAGAAGGCACAAGAGTGAAGTCGATCGGGCTTTACAGAATAGACCTTTGACAAGATTTTTGAATCACTGTTATTACATGTATAATAGAAACCTTTGACCCTTTCAACCTAGTATCAATCAGCAGAACAATACCTCTTAGTCTTGGTTCCACACTACCTTCAACCAATAGCAAAGGGAATTTTAATTTGATCTTAGATCGTTTCTTTGCTAGCTGAATGGTTTGTGGATTATTTTGCTCCATCAAAATAGAGAGGAGAGGAGAGGTTGAATGGACCGATGTCAAATTGATAGGAGATGAGACTTAGTTCTTCCAACCTACCCCGACTCGGTGGATAGATGGAATTCTTTGATGGGAAATCACCTCATAGGCTGTCAATAATCCACATACCTAGGGAGAATTGACTTTAAGATCACCCGATAGATGATTCTTGACCTACACTAACCACTTGGTTTAGAGATCTACACTCTCTTTTCAGAGGCTTTGAGTCATTCCATTATGAAATCAACATGGCTAGTCTTGATTAATTTATCATATGATAGGTGGGCAACGGAGGTTTTATTTAATAGCAGCCAAACACTTTTAGTCACATGCATGCTCCTGTGGTATTGTACCCATAGTGGGTTTACCTTTACCTCCTTATATCTTTAACTGTTGTTTCACTATGCTAGATTACTTTGGATTATGGAACATCTTAAAGCCCCGTTGGGAAGGATTTATTTGATGGGTGGAAGAGTGGATCGATGGACATGGCTTAGTAGCTCACGTATGATAGCATGGGTGGATCTTGACATTTCAGAGATCTTTTACTCCTAGATGGATATGTATTGGTAGATCTAATTATCAAAATTATATTATGGGACACGGCATGCTTCATATTATAGGAGGGATATTATTTGCTGGATTCTTCTTCGTACATCTTTGGGGAGCCTAATTTTGATAAATGGGACAACTTTTTCATTTCTATGACAGATAGTGTTGATGCCCAGACCCACATAGATTATCTTTTCACACTCGTCTTACTTTGGAGGGACTGTTATTAGACCCTTCTAGTACTATAAAAAACCTACGATGATGGGATGGAGTACCAATCCTTCAGTATAACAAAAATAACACTGGGGGGAGAATCTTTACAAAACTTACCTTGGATGGACAGGCTCCATTTGGTGAGTTATTCCAAGTAGGCCCTATAGAATTAGATCTTTGGAGGCGCTGCTAGAATATAATAGAAAAGGAGGAAAACCTTGAATTGTTTAATCATTTGATTGTTTAATAGCCATGGGAATTGGAATCACTCCATTAAACCTTACCTTAGAAAGACTATAAACTTGCCTGAAAGGAAAGGAATGACTTTATATGGACAGAACTAGCTACATGCCTTACAACAGAATGAAAAGACTAAGTAAGATCAGTACAAGATCTTATTGGACTTTATGCCAGCGAGGAGGAGAGGAGAGAGCTTATTGAGGATGGATTGGATCATGGGAATTTTCAATCATGATACCTTACCACCTTATACCACCTTATAGACACACTTTCTATTTACAGTCGTCCCTAGTCACATGCTAATAAGGGAGAGAATCTGGAAGACCAAGAGAAGTGCAAGATCAGATCAGATGATGTGGGAATTGAAAGAAATGCTCTTAGTCACACAATTGTGCTAATAGAATTTCCTTTTTGAACAACTAATACGGGCACCTAGACTATGATAACCACATGTTCTAGTATAAGAAACAGCCGCTACCAGATTCTTTTTCGAATTCACTAGAATTAAACTTGTTTCCCCTGGTGCTTGAGGAGCACGAAATCAATCATTGAACAAGCAAGTTGATCTGCCTTCAGAACATATACCTTATATTATTTTTTTCATTTTGGTTATTATGTATATAATATGAGAGAGATATTTTTACTTTTACATGACTTACTGTACAATGCAACCAAGCCAGGAAGGATACCTTCTTCTTTCACCAACCTTGAACTTCACGACATGGAGTGCTGCCCGACAACCATTAAGTCATGAATATGAATCAGGATTGAAATTGGATGTACCTTTATTATATTACTCTTACTCTTACTTCTATCCCTACCCTACCCCTACTCACATTCTATGGAAGGAAGGGAAGAAGAGTTTCATCACTACTGCACCAGATATTTCATTTTTCAGGTCGGGTGGGATTAGACACCTTACCGTTCTATTTATATAGCCTCGGAATAAAATTTAACACTACATCAGCCAAGAATACCCCGCATAAGGAGGCAGGGACTAATCTTTCTATTTTACATGCACAAACTTCTTAGACCTCGAGGGAGTCCAGGAACTGGAATCACAAAGTGTTCAGGACAAGTCGATCCTTCGTTATAAGCAGAAGTTGTGGATTGAATTGGTTCATCACTAGATCATTTGATAGGAATGTGGAATAAACATGGGATTTATAATCGCTTCATGAGAAGACCTTCGAAGTACTGGATTGATGGCATGGAGAAACTTACCCGAGGAAAGAATGAGACCCATAACATCAGGACCTATAAGAGAGAGGATTACAATACATTCAATGGTTAAGACCATATACTTGCCTGAATTATATACTTTCTACCATCCTACATTAGGTCGTACAAGCTTTAGGAGGAACTCCTAGAATAGAATAGAAGGATTTTCTTTAATAATTGGATCAAAATCAGAATGAAGAGAAGTAATAGCCCTTACAACCTTGGAGGGAGAACCCTTATATATCCCTGCCATAGCTCTTAAAAGCCAACCCTTCTAGTGGGAGTAAAACCTAAGTAGTCTAGAAAGCCAACCCTATCCATGGATGATTAGCCATCTGTTTAAGCCCCACTACCCACAACCTCCACCCATGGGCTCGAGCGAGAGAATCTTGGCTCTCCAATGAATGTGTTTAAGGCATAAAGTCTAATCCTCGTTGAGTGGTCTTCCTTCTTGGTAGTTGGGGGGCTTTCTCGTAACCCTCATCTCACTACCCTTTGCCTTGGAAAGAACCTTTGAACCTATGCATCAGACCTAATTCCTTTTCTGAGTGGAAATATAGCCTTGGAAACAACCTCTGACTGAATACCCTCCTACCTGCTTCCTACCCTTTCCATCTGAAAGAAGTAAGTTCAACATAGTAGAATTAGTTCACCATCCGCATTCAGTTAGCTCATTTCCCCTAGAACATGATCTCAATGAGCTTTCATTGGTTAGCTTCCAGTCAGTATGATTTATGTCCATATGATGTCCGCATGATGTCCGTATTATGTGCACTTTTAGGTTTCCATATTCAGTTCACATTATGCATTATCCTTTCACTTTACAATACATATACATAGTGCCTATAGATAAACATCCCAATATTAATAACACTTTCACTTACCGAGTGTTTAATAGCCATTGTTTTTGGTGAGGCCCGAAAAATAAAGGATTAACTTATGATATTTTTGGATAACTTTGGTTTATGTGAGAACCACGTAAAAACAACTCATGTGTTGGGAAAATGCGGTCACCAAACGACGTGCAATAGATAGATTGATTTCCAATTTGGAGGGATGTGCGTAGATAAAAATAAAAGAAAAGAAAATAGATAAGCTTATATATAATTCATGATGTTAAGGCACCTAAAGAAAGCCTATTTCAAGTGGGCTTATGGCATCTTAAACAATACCATTTGGAGAAGGCACATAGTAGTCAGCTTGGAACAGATTCTCAAAGCATTTGAGGTCACCATTTCTTTTACCAATAAACTCAGTTTGATTTTGTCGGAGGCACCCCTCTCATCAAGGATACTCAAATTCATTTCTTTATTACTCACATGGAATTTCATTAAACTTCTCTATGTTTGATTTGGTGGCATTGATTTGATTTCTTCTTTAGCCACTCACCGCTAATATTTTCATTTTTCCTTTGACTTTATCACTTAAGCATCAAAAAGGCCATGGGGGTGATTCTTTTATGGCCCCAAATCCCATAGGTGTGGGAGTTTGCATCAGTTCACATTGGATAAGGATATTTTAGGAACGCCCACCCCTTATAGAAATGGACGAGGAGAAAATAACTACTGTTGTTAATCAATACAATGGGATGCCTTACTTATTTGTTGCGATTCAAAGAGACAATACACTTCAATTTGTTAGAAAATGATATATTATAGAGCAATGGAACACATAAAATATATTGCAAAAATATAAACAAAGAAAACACATAAAACAAGAGAGACACAGATACACATGGCTCACCCAATTTGGGCTATGTCCACGAAGAAACAATGAGTCCTTCTTTTATATTATCCAGCAAACTGAAGAGATACAACTTACAATAGATCCTTTGTAATTCCCTCTTCTCTCTCACTCAATATCCTCTCTCTTTCTCACATAGAATACAGATATTCATAGATGCAATACAATTCCCTCACATATAGTGAGGGGTTTCCTTCTAGGGAAAGAAACCCTAAATTAAACATAAGTTCTACCATTAGATCTCTGCCTAATGAACGACCCAGATTGACTATGAAATTACAATAGTTTACAAGGAAATTTTACAACTATTTTTAGCTTTGGGGGCTGTCGACCCCCCTAGACCCCCATTGCAGTGCAAATATTATAGGATGCATTGTCTCCACATTACGAACTGGCGTCCAATGAGGTGATACCTTTGGATAAAGAAGATATTCAGGCTCCACACCCAACACAATTTATTTCATTAGTTGATATAGATGGTTATGATACTCTATGAGGTAAGGGGGTGAGACTATGCTTCAATTAGGCTAGTATTCAATGCAAGCAATGGTTGGTACTCCAAGTTTTGACCCCAGTGTTGATCTCAGTACTACATCTAGTAGGTTACAAGTATCAATGCCAAGGTAGGTTCAATCCCAAGGGTATTTTGGCACTCGTTTCGTTTTGTTTTTTTATTTACACTTGAATCCATTAATTTTTTGAGGGTACATTCTCATGTCACAACAAATGTGAGCCAAAATCTAAGCTCCCCATCGAGTGAGGGATAATTTCTTATGAAACCAACTCAAGAAAAGATAGAAAAGATAGATCAACGCCTTAGAATTCAGCCTCTTCGAGGGGGCAGCCTCCTTTACATTACATAAATGAACAATTCTTGGATGATTCAAATGACAAACCTCCTTTCTATATATAGGAGTCTAAGGAGTCACAATATAATCCAGCCGGCCTAACAATAACAATATAAAGCCACAAAAATAACAATAGAGGGATTCTGTCGGGCACAGTAATAACAATATGGGGGCAATAGGGGCACAACAATATTAATAAGGGGTATTACTACAATAGTAATGGGGTAATCACTAGTATTATAGGGACCCAACATGCCCGTCTCCTTCAAAAAAAGTGTTTTCCTCAACGCTTGAGTAGTTCTGGATACTTCTGCATAAAATTCTCATCCTCCCATGTGGAATATTTAGCGGATAAGTTCTTCTACTTGATAAGATACTCTAAAATTGATCGATTTCATAGCTGTAGAGTTCTTGTTTCTGTGACTACTCCAGGTTCCAATATGATTTTTCCTTCCTTTTCAATATCTGGTAATATTGTTTGAATTGGGATCTTTTGCAACTTTTGAATAAGTGGCCATACTTATTTGTCCTTCTTCCATTCATCCCTTGCTTCATTTATCCAATCTGGTTGGATAATAGAAATAGCACAAAACAATGCTTCCACATCCTCATCCTTGAAGAGTCTTCCCATTCGGTAAGGTCGCCATTTTTTAAGTGCATGTAGTATTGCCAACATTTCCTTCTCACAAATAGCTTGCTTTAGATCTACATCAAAACATTTTTCACTATGATGTTGATCTACCTGTTGTTTCATTTGATCTTTCACTGAAGTGGTGTTATCCTTTAAAAGTTGGAGAACTTGTTGTTGATGCTCGATGTGATCTTTCACAGCTTGAACCTTTTTCTTCTTGATATGTCCTTCTATATTAAGAGTTTGAGGAGTGGTAATTTCTTCCAATCCTTTACAAGATATGGTCAGATCCGTTTCTTGACGCTCGATGTGATCTTTCACTTCTTGAACATTTTTATTCTTGATATGTCCTTCTATCTTGATAGTTTGAGGAGTGGTAATTCCAACCATTGAATTACAAGATATGGTTGGATTCATTTCTTCTTTCTTGATGTGATCTTTCACTTATTGCACCTTTTTCTTCTTGATATGTCCTTCTATCTTGAGAGTTTGAGGAGTGTTCATTCTTGCCAATAGTTTACAAGATATGTCTTCATTCATTTCTTCTATCTGTGGGGTTAGGTCTTGCCATATATCCTCTTCTTTTGATGTTTCTTGATCCTTTTATTCCTCCTCTTCATACTCTATGTAAAATAATTTCTTCTCAACACACTTATGACCTTTAGTGCATTTGCTGTCACAATTGTAACAAAGCCCTTTTCTCTTTTTTTTCCAATTGTTGTGGTGTAACCCTTGTAGGATGTGGAAGGTTAGGAGAAACAACACGTCCATCTTTAAAGTTGTGAGGGGTAGACTTCCTTGTTGCCATAATTTTACTTTCAAATATTTCACAAACCCTTTTACTCTTTCCAATTGTTGTGGTGTTGCTCTAAAGAAGGTGTTGCTCTTTGTATCCTCATAATGTGCTATCATTTCCTCCGTGAAAATTGACCACGTAACAAGTTGTTTACGAGAACAAAGCCCTTTGTACCATAAATTTGATCTAGTTCTAAATATGAAGATGCAATACACACCTTTTGTAACAGTTGTACACCATGTAGATCAAAATATTGCTCCATCTGAAGTATCCAATTTACCGGATCCTTTCCATCAAACTTCCTCATCTTGCTTTTTCTTGATTTTAGGAGCTCGACCTTGAAACGATTGTAACTCTATATTTTTGGATCTTTAAGTTCTAAAATTACAACCTGTAGTAGCCTTTTGTGTCCTCTTTCCAATGCTGCTAGTATGATCTAAATTGGATTCTCCAAGAAAGAGTTATGCACAATCTCCCGCAGTGACTTGATTGTAGACTAGTTCATTAGAGCGAACTTGTATGAAGTGACACGTGTCACTGTTTCCATTTTTGACTCTAAAAAATATATAAAAGAAAGCTACAATCCGTCCTATTTCTGTACCTTCTTATGAAATTTCAATCCGATCCAAAGAGAGAAAGTTATGATGATTTTCCCTAGGTCACATGTTTTGAGTGTAATTTAGGAGTCTGCAAAAATACCAACTTCCTCAGAGCATATCTCTGTACATATCGTGCGAAAAGATCTGAAATTGGGACCCAAGGTTCAACGCGATTTCTTCTCAAATGGGTTTTTTTTGCGACTTCTGAAACGTCACAGAAACAAAGTTATAGCGAAAATGCCACGATGACCTGTTTGGAGCAACGAAACCCTAGAATCCAAAGCTCTGATACCAAATGTTATGAAACGAGCTCAAGAAAAGATAGAAAAGATAGATCAACGCCTTAGAATTCAGCCTCTTCGAGGGGGAAACCTCCTTTACATTACATAAATGAACAATTCTTGGATGATTCAAATGACAAACCTCCTTTCTATATATAGGAGTCTAAGGAGTCACAATATAATCCAGCCGACCTAACAATAATAATATAAAGCCACAAAAATAACAATAGAGGGATTTTGTGGGGCACAGTAATAACAATATGGGGGCAATAGGGGCACAACAATATTAATAAGGGGTATAACTACAATAGTAATGGGGTAATCACTAGTATTATAAGGAACCAACATAATCTTGCATCCCCGTGAGGAGCTAATATAGGAGCCCCATCAACGGACTATCTCTCACTCCCAATACTGGGGAATAAGAATATATCATCCCAATAAAATACAATCTCATGGACCCTTTGATGGATTAATGGATTATTTATTTTTTTTCACCTTACTGCAAGCAACATTTACCTGAGGGATTCTAGCAGTAAATTAAGGAAACATCCTCTCAGAAAGTTTAAACCTTCTCTCTTACATTCTAAACCATAGATGAAAAGACCTGGAATATGGCTCAGGTGACCATGGTTTTGCTCGAACCGTAGCCCCCAATACTTAGCCAGGAAATTCATCTGTACACTGTGAAAATTAACAGAATCAAAGGATTAAACAATGACCATTGTCAACATACCTAGAAAAGAGTTCTTGATGCTTGAAACTCTCAGACCTAGCCTATAACATGAGAGGTTGCAGAGCTCAGCTCGTGAGGGATGCAGTTTCAAATGAGTGATTGAGGAGAAAATGGGGTAGGGTTCAGTTACCCTAACATCCCAAGGTTTAAAAACCACTATTAGATAAAGAACCATATCATCCATGGCGGGAATGACTCCATTGTACTCATCTCATGACTAGCAACTGTGGGTGGAAACAATTCGAAACGCTTCTATACGAATCCTAGCATATTGAATGATATCTTTAAGGGTTAATGTTCATATGTATAAACTATACCACTTTTCCAAGATCTATGTATTATTATTATTATTATTATTATTCTTATCCAATTTTAAGGTCACAACCAAGCTAGACAACAAATTTGTGTATGAGAACCCCTTGTTTATGGGATAACGGATCGACAATGAATGCAAGCTGAAATCTAAGCTCCTTGGTGAGCAAGGGATAATCTTGCATCCTCGTCAAGAGCTAATATAGAAGCCCCATCAACGTACTATCTCTCACTCCCAATACTGGCGCATAAGAACATATCATCCCAATACAATACAATCTCATGGACCCTTCAATGGATTAATGGATTATTTCTTCCTTTTCACCTTACTTCAAGCAACATTTACCTGAGGGATTCAACAGTAAATTAAGGAAAGACTCTCTAAGAAATTTTAAACCTTCTCTCTTACATTCTAAACCATAGATGAAAAGACCTAGAATATGGCTCACTATGAGAATGGTTTTGCTCGAACCATAGCACACAATACTTAGCCAAGAAATTCATCTATACATTGTGAAACTTGATAGAATCAAAGGATTTAACAATGACCATTGTTAACATACCTGAAAAAAGAGTTTTTGATGTTCTAAACTCTCAAACATAGTGATGAGCCCCAAAAATGGATAATTATTTGGGCTCATTCAACCTCCTAATTCGACTTAATCCACCATTCTCATTAGTTTATTGCATGTTTTTTATTATATTTATGCTAATAGAGTGAATTTGGTTAGTCATTATGCCAACAAGTCTAATGTGTGCTTTGTGTAGCCTTTTTGGTCAATTTGGAGACAAAATTGAAGGTCTTAATGAGCACTTGGCAGCCAAATTCGTGGGAGAACAAGGGAGAGGATTTGTAGGAAGGTGTCCCCTTCATTTATGGGCCCTTACCTCAAATTCTCCACCATCACCTCGGAGTTCAAGGGCCACCAAATCAATTAGCACAAGGGTAGCCAAGCAAGTCAAGTAGGACTGCTGTTAACTACAAGTTTTGGGCAGCCGAGTCCCTAAAGTTTAGGAGGACTGTTGGGGTCCTCAATTTGTATAAATAAGAAGGCTTAGGGCCTCATTTGGGTTAGCTAGTAGTTAGCCAATGGTTAGTCATTTTGTAGGCAGAAGTTAGCTAGTTTGTATTTCGATTTTGAGGCAATAGATTAGCTTTTCTTTTAGCTCATTTTCAAGTTCTCCTTGTGGACAGTTTTGATGTAACTCTTCTTTTCTTTATCAATAAAGATGAATCCAGCTTTGCACCAGCTCTAAATCTCTCTTAGGAGGCTGTAGATCTTGGGGTTGGGCCCATCTCAAGTGCCCAGTACATCCTTTGTTTACTTTCATGTGTCTTTGTTGCATTCTTAGAATAAAATCTGCTATTTAGACTTAAATATTGTGTTGTTATCTAGGTTGCTTTTGATGATTAAAAAGGTTTTTCATGTTCAGATTTGCTTGATAGCTTAATCATAGGGAAGATCTTTAGAAAAAGGCTACCAAACACCTTGGATCTCACCTCCCCCTGAGTGGAATCATGAGCTGGGACCAATGTGACTTTGCTGCCAATAAAAACGTTGTTTTGCTTTGCCATGCAATTCTTAGTGTTGGAATCCTCTTTTGTAGATGCTGATATTAGTAGTGTTTAAATGCTTCGGTTGATGATTTCTTAGTGGCATAAGTTAGTTCATGCATTTCGTTTCGAATAAACTGCTATTGATTTCCTTTTGACGTTACTTAGGTCAGAATAGAGTAAAGTAACTAGGTCATAGGTTTTATAAGTGTTTGTTTGTTCAGTTTGAGAAACCACTTGCAGAGTACCTATTACCCTTCCTTACCTGCCCATACTCCATCCAACCTACCTGCTTCACCCTTCACTCAGAACCCTTACCTTACATTTTCCTCATTCGCTTACTTTGCCATGATTCGCATCTTCTTGTGCAACATCGTTTCATCCCTCCTTGAACAAATCTCACCATCTACGCCACTCCTCAACTCCATCCTCCAAGTCTTGAACTCCCCTACACTGCTATTTCACCTCCATACTCATTCCTCCACCTTTTTCCCTCCATCCATGCTTCAAAACCCCATTTCTGAACATCCTGTAGAAAAATTACAGAACATCCTGTAGAAATCCTAGAACATCGTGTAGAACCCCTGCAGACTTCCTGTAGAAGCTCATAAACGCGGTTTCTTGGCAGCCAAACTTTGTGAAAATCTTTGGAAAGGTGTTAGCGACTCCCTAGACCCTCTCTGAACCTTCCTAACCTCTTCCAAGAATTTCTCCTCCTTGATCCACCTTTGCACAGTAAAAAGCTAGTTAAAAGAACATGCATGATAATTCTAATAACTTATTCAAAAATACAAAAAGATGTTTTCTTCAGGTAAAAGTAGTATAGACACATGTATTTTACCTTCATAGAAGTAATGGCATCTCTTTTCGCAATTTTCATTCTCTCCTTTGCGTCAGTAGGACTAGCTCGCAGAATTAGGGTTTGCTAGGGTTTGCGTTTTGGATTTTAGTTTCTTTCCGCAAGTAGATTAGCTTCCTTTGAGTTAGCTTTCATCCATCAGTTAAAAAGCTTCTTCTAAGAGCTCATAGAAGTTGGCTTAAGCCCCTAGCGGACTTGTGCTAGCTGACCAAGTGACAGTTGCGGCAAGAGCTAGTACTTGTGCATACAGCACCGTCGCTTCCAAATTTGTTACGAACTACCGGTTTGATAAAATTAAAGAAGGGAGTTCCAGGAGTTGTAGCATTATTGCTGCAATACTGGAGCTCACCACCTTTTGGTGCCGTTGCCGGGGAAGCGTCAGAGTATTGGTGATTGCTGCTTCTCTTCTATTTTCCACTACAATCTTCTGCTAAGTAGTTTATTCCATTTCCATTATGCAATTTCGTTTATGCAAAAGTAGATTAGCATTTCCCGCTTTCATAGATTAGCATTTCAATTCCGTAATTTCATTTCTGCAAGCGTAGATTAGCATTTCAATTCCGCAAGCGTAGACTAGCATTTCATTCCTACAATTTCATTTGAGCAAAATAGATTAGTCCTTTCCTGCTTTCATTTCAATTCCACATTTTCATTTTAGCAAGATAGTTAGTTGCAGTTCAATCTATTTCATTTTTGCAGGTAGAAGTAGAAAAAAGCAAAAATCAACCAAAAAAATTTCATTTGATGCCTTGTAGGAGTAGAGATAAGTTAGAAAAATGATTGCACAACACCCCCACTGCTTCACATAGCCAACATTCTCTCTTCTTCGATGGCTGTGATTAAGGAACCCTTAGGTGGAAAGCAAGGCATATTTGAAGAACCTCAAGGGAAGAAGAAGAAGAAACCATTCCTCTAGAGGAAACGGCTACAAGCAGAAATGTTGGGAGTAGTCCCTTGTCTAAAGACGAATTTGAAGATCAGATAGAAGATTTCAACAGTGATATGAGGCAGTTTCTTGCCATGCAACTGGATACCTTGCGGATCCAAAAGAAGTAAGAAGAAGCCAAGAGGGCTTTGGCCATTTTTTGTCCTAGGTGCACTAGAAGGCATGTTAAGAACGAATGTCCATTGTACTCCATAGAACTGTGTTTCGTATGTGAAGGATACCATCCTACAGATCAGTGCCCTTCCTTACCCAGAATCAAAGCTTCTTATCAGAGAGCCAAAGGAGCCACTGAATCACTCTATTATATGAACCAAAGGAGGCCACATGAACCTAGATCTTATCAGCAGGAACTGCAACGGACATCCGAGACCTATTATTACCCCTATCAAGCCACTTTCATGCCTTCTTGGGGTCCCCCTACTCATCCTTCCTGGTTCACACCTCCTCCTTGTTCCTTCACAGATCCATATTATGCCCAACAAGCTGCTCATTCGTTTCACTCTTATGCTCAGCCACAGCCTCAGTGGAATGCACCTTAGCAGGGGTGGAGGCCGCAATACAACACCCCTTCCACTTATTTTCCTCCACCACCTGCTTGTCCACAACCATCGCCTCCGGCTCCACCAAGGCAACCCCAAATGCCTACCCAACCACAACCCCATCCGCATCCATCTCAAATACACACCTCCACTCAACTACCCGTACCACCATTTCCAAAACCATACCATGGAGCAGCTCAACCCAATTGCAAAGCTGAGGCACAACATGTCCAAATGACTCCTCCTGAGCTCAATGATCTTCACCAAAGCTCAGGAAGAGTGTTGCAAAATAGAGATTATATTGACAACATTGAAGGACCAAAGGCAAAAGAAAATTCCAAAGAGGAGATCAAAGAACCATGGGCTGCACTTGATGAAGAGAAGAGATCAGAATCAGAGATCGAGAGAGTTCCCTCATGGTTACCATCAAATCCTCCATGTACTCAAGAGAAAGATCAGCAAAAAGAGGAAGATGAGAAGGTCATGATAGAAGGTGACATGAAGAATGATCCAGATCAGCAAAAGGACCAAGGATATCAAAGCTATATTGAGACATGGTTCCAGACGGTCACTAAGTTGCAGTAGTACTCTCTTCCTCAGTTATGTTTGATCCCTTCAAAGTCAGATCGTCTTGTCTCTGAACTCTGGATAACTCTCAAAGCATGCATTTCGAGCCTTCACATCATCTTGTCTCTAATCTCGATGTGCACATGGCTCCATTGGATGTATTCTTATACTTGAAAATGATTTTGTTTTTCAAGTAGGGTAGGGTAGAAAAAAAAAAGAGAAAAAAAGATTAAAAAAATGAAAATAAGAGGAAAATAGAAATCTAAGGTGGAAACCTCCTCGGAGGTGCCTTAGATTGGCTCATTGATTGAAAATCTCCATGAGGCGGTCAATGGGTTGGAAAAAAAGAGAAAAGAGAATAAGATCTTTCGGTGAAAACCTCCCTTGGAGGCGCCCACGGTAGGAAATTAGGGTGAAAACCTCCATGAGGCACCCTAGTTGTTTTTCAAAAAAAAAAGAGAAAAAGAAAAATAAAAATAAATCTAATTTCCATTGAATAATTTCAAGTTGCAGCAATGACATTGCAGGTCAGGAGGATCACTCAAAACAAAGACAAAGGAATTTTGTGTTTTCTATAGGAAGTTTTGAATTTGTACAGGAAACATCCTGTAGAACCTTTGGACGAACCAAATTCAATTTTAAAAGGGAATCTGATGGTGGGAATTTGTTGGTTAGGCTTGCAAGCACCTTTGTGTCCATCCCTCGCCTTGCTCCATCATTTTTCCACCTCATTGTGCTTCTACAGGAAGTTCTTGTAGAAATTGTAGGAAGCTAGAAATGGATTTCAAAAAGGTGGTTTGGCCAACATGGTAGCTTCCTCAAGGGTTCAGAAGTCCTCCTGCAATCTTCAAACTCCTCCTCCATCATCTCCATACCTGCATCACAGCCCAAGCTCAATTTTCGTTTCCATGCAAAAACTTGCAAAATGCTATGAAGAGAAAATACATAGAACAAAATTTATTTTTGCCATAACTTGAAAACCATGCATCCATTTGAAAGACCGTTTTACAGGGAATTGTATAGGGGTGACGGAAACATGCTCGAACAGTTTCAGGCCATTCTGGTGCACGTTTTTTGAGAAATTAACCTCCATATGCTTCAGCCATTTTTGCATTTTCTCCATATCCGTGCATCCGTTTCAGAATCTATTTCATGGGGAGGCATATGGGTGATAGTATCCTACCCAAGCAGTTTCAGCCAATTCCGATGCACGGTTTCCGAGAAATTGATCTTTGAAATATTTAGCCATTTTCCATTTTTCTCGAAATCTATGCATCCATTGATCACGATTCTACTATGGGAGGTGTATCATGATGATAGGAACATGCTCATCAAGTTTTAGATCAATCTGGTTCACCATTTGGAAGCAATGGCGAAAACAAGTTCTGGTCCGGTGAAAATTCAACAACAGCAGCTTGAAGGTGCAGATTTGAATGTGGAAACAAATGTCTGCAGCTTAGATCTGGTCAGAGGACACCTGCACAAGGAAAAACAACCAAAAATCATCAGCCAAGCCCTCATGCAACCAAAGGATGCAGGCATGCAGCAGCGGAATATGAGCATGCAGCAACAAAAAGCACTTCACAGCAGCCATTTGACTTCAGGTACGTGACTAAAACATGTTCCTCTATTGCATGAATCTAATTAAAGAAATGCATGAACAAATGGAACGGTGAAATTGAGCCATGAATATAGAAAGGTTAAGCCGATTTCCTTCTCTAGCACTCAGCTGGAAGTCATGCAGTACACGTGCACAACTGACTTACGTGAAAATTAAAGCAACCAAGAGTGTTGGCCGGTTAAACTTCAGTTCAATTCACGACAGTGATTATAGGGGGAAAACGCACAGTTCAGGAACAGCACTTCCAGTTGCATGTGGCCACATACACTTGGCCACTTCACTCTCACGTGAATCACGCTACAGTTAAACGACGCTCGGCTGAAACTCTCACCACTCTTTGTTCAACTGCGGTCAACTGAAGCACATGTCCACCACTTCCAGATCAGTTAACCAGTGGTCCTCTACAATATTTCTGCCATTTCTTAAAGAAATTCCCGCCTGTCGCGCTCTACAGGCGTTTCTACAGGAAGTCTTCTACAGGAAACACAGAAAACAACCTTCCAGAGCAGAAAAGCCTGGATTTTTCTTCGACAAATTGGAGTTTCGAAGAGAGGTAGGCTCAAACATGCCATCCCCATGCTTAATTTTCGAAAGGTGGTGAATTATCTCGTTTGAAGTGAAAAATATTGGAACCAATCTCCCTGTGGGTCCAAACAGATTTTTGCTTATATAAAACACAGAATTTCTTTTGAATGGTGCTGCGTCATATTCACCTCCATGGTTCCTGCGAGGAAACTCTCCCCATTTTAATGACAAACCACTGTAACGCTCACCTGTGCACATATAAACTACTTTTTTTGTGTGACTGTTATATGGTTAGTGTGAAAAGTAGCTTTGCACTCTGTCTGTGAGGGCTTAATTCCTTGTGAAAAGTTTAATTTTTGGCGGCAGCAGTATTATAACCAGAGAATTGGTGAAAGGGGAGATACAAACAACAGAGGAATCTTGTCCTGAGAACCAAGGAGGAAAGCCACATCTGAATTTCCATTCTAACCAAAGCTCAAGCCGAAAACAGGGTATTCTCACCATGCCTGGAGGGTTTATCAGAAAGGAACCCTAGGATTCCAAGAAGTTGAGAGAAACTCCTGAGGTGGATGACCTTCTGTGATAAAACTCAAGGTCATGATGAAATCACAGAGGGGTTCCTTAAGTTCCTGCAGCCCAAATCAAAAACATTACCAACTGTGGATTTCAGAGGGTTGACCCTAAAGCTTACCCCACCACTCATTAGAAGAGAAATCCCGTGGAAAAGAAACACAAGAAAGACCACCACAGAAGGAATAAGGAGAGGAATGAGGGAAAAGGACAAGTTGTTGAGGCCATAGCTGTGGGTGAAGTAAAAACACAAATGCCAAGGGAGAAGCGGTTGCAAGCACGGGCGGAGAAGATTGAAAAAGGCCAAACAAGTAAGGAAACACCCAAGGCAACCACTGCACAGGTCAAGGAGAAGGCACCCCCAGCCAAGCAAGCCAAATTAGAGAAAATTGGTTCTACAGGAAGCCAGCAGACTGTTTGGACAGGAAGACGGAGAACTATTTCTACAGGAAGTTTGGGAAAAGGGTAGCAGAAGGAGAAAATTGGCTGAGATTTTAGCTAGGGAGGCAGCACTTGTGCTGGCCACCGGAAGCACATCCATCCCCTCCATGAAAACTCATCTTTTTCAGGGTTCGGACACAATTTTGTCATGGTTCAACCTTCTACAGGAAGCTACAGGACTTTCTACAGGAAGTTCTGTATTTTTACCAGAAACATCCTGTAGAAGCCTTTGGGCAGGCCAGAATCAATTATGGAGAGGGATTTGAAGCTTGAATTCTGTTGAGGAGGCATGCAACCACTCTTTCCTTCCATCCTCCATTGGTTTCATCTCATTTCACCACCATTTCCGCCATCAGATTGAATATACTTGCACAATCATACCAAAGTTGAGAATTCTCTAGGAAAAGAAGCACAGGGAGTGAAAAGAAGCAAAGAGAAAAGCATGGTTTCATGACAGAGAAGAGGACATCACTTCATAATCTTGGCATGACAAGGAGGCAACCAGGGCCATCAAAGTTGACGAGATAGATCGGTTGCTCAGAGGATGAGCAACACTTTGAGTAGGCGGGTGATGATGAGCCCCAAAAATGGATAATTATTTGGGCTCATTCAACCTCCTAATTCGACTTAATCCACCATTCTCATTAGTTTATTGCATGTTTTTGATTATATTTATGCTAATAGAGTGAATTGGGTTAGTCATTATGCCAACAAGTCTAATGTGTGCTTTGTGTAGCCTTTTTGGTCAATTTGGAGACAAAATTGAAGGTCTTAATGAGCACTTGGCAGCTGGATTTTAGAGAAATTTTACCGGAAAATCCCACCGGAAAAGCTTCCAAGAAGTTGCACTAAAGACAACTCCTTCATATATTAGCTAGACAAAGTATTTTCCATAATTTCAAAATTCCTAAAAGTACTATAAAAAAAACCATTTAATCTATTTCATAATTTCAAAAATGACCATTTCACCTATTAGTTAACCAAAGTTGTTTCCACCATCTCAAAATTGAGAAAAACAAATCCATTCAACCATCTCAAAATTCCAAAAAAAAGGGACAAAGCAAGGGTTGGTTAACCGCGACATATGACTTTTGTAAGGGATGCTATAAATATTGACTAGTTACAATTAGTCAAAAGCCTATATGGTGGAGTTTGATAATTAGAGGAGATGGTGTTCTTCTCTCCTGCTATCGGGAAAATTTGTAAAGAGTTCAGGTTACTAATCATTGACTGAAACTTAGAACCGTCAGCTCGCAACTCTGTGGCCTTCAATATCTTGTGCTTTCGTGCTTGTTTTCCTCAAAATTCTGTACACTTCTTGCATTAATTCAAATTTCTAAGAGTCTCCCTAGTTCTGTAGTATCTGTAAAATCCCAATATGGAACGAATTATAAGTGATCTATGGTTTTTCCTTTTCTTTTTCAAAGTTCCCTTTCGACCAAGTTATTGAAAGTATAACGTTAGTGACTATTTTGGAATATTAAGAGAGGATGGGGGGAGCAGTTTATAGCGTCTTTAGGAAAAATGTGAGTTATTTTATCTCCCCCACTGCATTTGTTTTGGAATTCCTTTGTTAATCTAAACAAAAACTGTTGTGAACGAATGATTTTGCGTTTTCTTTACCCTGAATTGATTTTAATGACTATAACATTTGAGTTGGAATTTTGAACTTGAGTTGTGGCATGATGTTAAAACCATGTGTTTCATCTTATACACTATTAAGGTTTAAAAATATGTTTTGCAGATCTATCACATATTTTTTCAAATTGTCTAGAAATTTAGAACAAGTTAATTTGGTTTACTTTTACCACAATTAGATGAACCATATTAGCTAGTTCCAAAATGTTTCAATAATTTAAAAATTTATGTGATGGCAAATCTCTCAATAAATCTACACACAAAAGCCTCCATTCAAGTAGATCTCTGAATAACTTTACTCACAAGAACCTTCATTCATGTTGGTTACCCATCAAACGTGTGATTTGAATGAATTCATGCCGAATTTTAGAGAAATTAACCGAAAAAGCTTCCAAAAAGTCACACTAAAGACAACTCGAAACTAAAAGAGTTGTCTTTAGTGTGAATTTTTGGAGTTTTAGGTCAAAATAATTCTGGTGAAATCTTGATTTGTGTTATTTAAATTAGTTTTCTTACTGTATATATGGATTTAGCTCATTGAAAAACCCCTAGGGAACTTCTATTGTTTAAGGGTTCCCCGTCAAACTTGTGATTTCAATGAATTTGCGCCAGATGTAAGAGAAATTAGTCCAGAATAATAAACCGTAAAAGCTTCCAAAATTTCACACTAAAGGCAACTCAAAACTAGATGAGATTCTTTAATTCAATTGTTTGGAGTTTTCGATGCCGGAATCTGGTGGAAAACATTGTTGTGAAATCTTCATTTATGTTATTTAAACTACTTTTTATACTATATATATGGATCAGCACCCAGGAAAACCCCTAGGGCACATCTATTGTGTAGGGGTTAACCATCAAACTTGTGGTTTCATTGAATTCATGCCGGATTTTAGAGAAATTAGACCAGAATAATCCACCAGAAAAGCTTCCAAAAAGTCGCACTAAATATAACTAGAAACTAAAGGAGTTGTCTTTAGTGTGACTTTTTGGAGTTTTTGGTGCGATAATCCAGTGGTAAAATATGTGGTGAAATCTTGATTTGCTTTATTTAAACTAGTTTTTTTACATTATATATGGATTCAGCACCATGAAAAACACCAAGGAAACTTTTATTGTGAAGGAGTTATGATTCAAACTTGTGATTTCAATGAATTCATGCTGGATTTTAGAGAAGTTAGACAGGAATAATCCACCAGAAAGTCTTCCAAAAAGTCGCACTAAGGACAACTTGAAACTAAAGGAGTTTTCTTTAGTGCTACTTTTTGGAGTTTCTGGTGCTGAAATCCGATGGTAAAATTTGTGGTGAAACCTTAATTTGTATTATTTAAAGTAATTCTTTTTACTTTATATATGGATTCAACACTCTGAAAAAACCCCTAGGGCACTTCTATTGTTGAGGAATTACCCATAAAACTTGTGATTTCAGTGAATTCCTCTCAAATTTTTGAGAAATTAGACTGGAATAATCCACCAGAGAAGCTTCGAAAAAGTCACATTAAAGATAACTTGTAACTAAAGGAGTTGTCTTTAGTGCGACTTTTTGGAGTTTTCGGTGTCAGAATCTGGTGGAAAAGTTTGTGGTGAAATCTTGATTTGTGTAATTTAAACTAGTTTTTTTAACTTTATATATGGATTCAATGCCCTGAAAAACCCTTAGGGCACTTCTATTATGCAGGGGTTACCAGTCAAACTTGTGATTTCAATGAATTCCTACGTGATTTTAGAGAAATTAGACGAGAATAATCCATTGGAAAAGCTTCCAAGAAGTCACAATAAAAACAACTCAAAATTAAAGGAGTTTTCTTTAGTGCGACTTTTTTGGATGTTCTCGTGCTAGAATCCTATGGATACAGTTGTGATAAAATCTTGATTTGTGTTATTTAAACTAGTTTTTTTACTGTATATATGGATTTGGCACCTTGAAAAATCCCTAGGGAACTTTTATTGTGCAGGGGTTACCCATCAAACTTGTGATGTCAGTGAATTCTTTCCGGATTTCAGAGAAATTATATTGTAATAATCCAGTGGAAAAGCTTCCAAAAAGTCGCACTAAAGACAACTTGAAACTAAACGAGTTTCCTTTAGTGCAACTTTTTGGAGTTTTCGGTGCTGAAATACGGTGGAAAATTTTGTGGTGAAATCTTCATTTGTGTTATTTAAACGAGATTTTTGATAGTATATATGGATTCAGTACCTTGAAAGGCCACTAGGCACTTCTATTGTGCAAGGGTTACCCATCAAACTTGTGATTTTTGTTGGGAATTTTATGTTTAATTCCAAAACAAAATAACTTCAACAGAGAATAATACTTTGTTTTATTACAACATCTTAACACAGGGAAGCTTAAAATTGTTTGCTGAAGAAGAACAAAGTTTTTAAACACACATAAAAACTTTTTGTATTCATTAATTAAAGGCTCCCTATTACAGATTTCTTCCTCTCACAGAGGGATCTACACAAAAACACATTGGTTCCTCACAAAAAAAATTACTCTATCTCCTTGCAAAATTTAGTCTATCTAAGCTGAAAATTTCTACACTACTGTGTGTAAGAATAAAGCTTACATTTACTTCTGTAAAGATATCTTACATTCGCTTGTTGATTCTATTGCATTTCATATGCAACTACAAGGAAAATAATTACCTTACAATTGCGTTACTGTGCATTCTCTTTTGTTTCAACGAACAAGACAAAAATCCCATTTACGCTGCTATGTCTATTTTTCATTAGATTGCATATATGTTCCCTCAAAAAAAACATTTCCCTTACCTTCACACTGCTGTCTGCGTTACATCCAACCTGCTGGAAAAATTCTGCTTTCACCTCCGCTGCTGCGAGTTCCACATTTCATTTCATATACAATGAACAACCAAAACAAAAACATAACAATACATTTTTTGTGCCATAATGCCGTGAGTAATAAAAAAATAAACTTAAAGAAAAATTTCTACCAACTCTTACTTATCACATTAAATTTACATTAATTACTTTTATGGAGAAACTGGCAGTCAAAACAAAACTTTCACTTCATGCAAGTTCATTGTTGCAGTTGTGTATCGACGGTTGATTTAACCCGATGGTTATCAACCATATCGTGTGGCCCATTTCTGCTGAGGTTTACGCTCCGATGAAAAGCGGTTTTGGAAAAGTTGCTATGGACATGCATCAGGAAGTGAATGTGATCGGAGCCGTTTGAGAAAATACCACCATTACGAGAAAGGCAATGCGATGGAGAATAGGCAGTTTTAAGAAATAAATGTTGTTTACAGTCTTTTTTTCCATGGCAGATTCCGGACAGCACTGCAGTTGAAATTATTATTTCAACACTCCCC
Source organism: Pinus tabuliformis (assembly GCA_031772625.1). Taxonomy (NCBI): domain Eukaryota; kingdom Viridiplantae; phylum Streptophyta; class Pinopsida; order Pinales; family Pinaceae; genus Pinus; species Pinus tabuliformis. The sequence continues at coordinate 1,019,242,584 of CM062809.1, read as the reverse complement.
TTTAATTTCAACTACTGGTTTTATCAGTCATAACCAAACACTTCCTCAAAAATTCAAAACTTTTCTGCCCCAAAAGCTTGGTCAGGATGTTAGCAACCTGCTCCTGAATTCTGCAATGTTTTAAGATAATTTCTCCACTGTTTACCAATTCCCTGATGTAATGTAGCTTTGTGTCAATGTGTTTCATTCTCTTACGAAACACTGAATTCTTGGATAATGCAATAGCTGAGCTATTGTCACAAAAGATCATAGTTCCTTTTGTTTGCTCTTGGCATAAGCTCCTTAACATCCTTCTCATCCAAACTGCTTGACATGCTACTATTATGCCTGCCACATATTCTGCTTCTGTTGTAGACAACGCTACAATAGGTTGTTTTTTAGAAGCCCATGAAATAGCTCCTAAACCCATGTGAAAAACATAACCAGATGTCCTTTTCTGATCATCTACACTTCCAGCACAATCACTATCAGTGTATCCAACTAAATCTGAACATTCTAAACCAGTATATAAAATGCCAAACCTTTTAGTACCTTTAACATACCTCATAATCCTTTTTGCTTCCTGCCAATGTGCTTCTTTTGGACTCTCCATGAATCTAGAAATTAAACTAACAACAAACATTATATCCGACCTAGTTGCAGCCAAACACATGAGGCTGCCAACTATGATCTTGTACAAACTAGGATCAAAATCCTTGTTGTTGTCCTCTTTGCTGAGTTTTAATCCCATCACTGTGGGAGTGATTGCTGCCTTGCTCTCCTGCATATTGAATCTTTCCAATACTACATTAACATATTTCGCCTGTGAGATAAAAATCCCATTTTCATTTTTTTCTACTTCTATTCCTAAGAAGTATCTCAGCAAACCCATGTGAGTCATTTCAAGCTCTTCTTTCATGACTGTTTTGAAATTTTCAATAAGGTAATCATCATTACCTGTGAAAATAACATCATCAACATATGACACAACAATTAGTAATTTACCATGCTTTTCTTTGATGTAGAGGGTGGGTTCTCCCTCACATTTTTCAAATCCATTTGCCAGTAGATAGGAATCCATCCTACTGTACCATGCTCTTGGTTCTTGCTTCAGCCCACAAAGAGCTTTCTTCAATCTACACAATTTGTGTTCTTGGCCTTTCTTTTCATAGCCTCGACGTTGTTCAATGTAAACCTCTTCCTTTAACACTCCATTTAGGATTGCTGACTTCACATCCATTTCGTAAAATTTCCACTTGTTTTGTGCTACTATGGACAGTACTTCTCTCATGGTTTTCATTCTAGCAACCAGTGCAAAAGTTTCTTCATAGTCTCTCCCATACTGTTGCTTATATTCTTTGACAACTAGTCTTGCCTTGTGTCTTCCTATTTTGCCTTCACCATTACTCTTGGTCTTATAGACCCATTTAACTCGAATGACTTTCTTTCCTTTTGGTAGTTCAACTAAATACCATGTTTTGTTTCTTTCTATGGAATTAATCTCCTCATCCATAGCTTCAATCCATTTCCTATCCTTAATTTCTTCTTCGAAATGAATATGGTCATCAACATGACAATATAAAGCAAACAAAGATTTCATACCTTCACTTGCTGCCTCTTGTTCATAAATGTCATTTAAATTTCTGAAATTCTTACCTCTTTCATTTGGTGTGCAAGTGCTTGAAGAAGCACTTGAATTTCCTCCTTGTGGTGTGCTTGTAGAAGCACTTTCATTTCTCCTCAAGGGTGTCCCTTGTTGTCCTTGTGTTGGTGCTGTTGTTTGGAGATGTATTTCAGCCATCTACTCATCATGTTCATCATGAGACAAAGAGGTTTTAACATTCACTGTTTTCTCTATGCTTCCATCCCAAGCTTCCTCCTTAATGAATTGAACATCTCTACTCACAATAAGCTTCTTGGTGGATTGGTTATACAACTTGTAAGCTTTGGATTCCTCACTATATCCAATGAAAATACATTTCTCCCCTTTGTTGTCCAACTTCTTCCTTAGCTGATCTGGAATGTGTGCATAAGCCACACATCCAAAAACTTTCATGTGGGTGACTCCTTGCTTTCTCCCACTCCATGCTTCTTCTGGAACTCTGTTCATGACTGCTTTTGTAGGGCACCTATTCAAAATGTATGTTGCACAGTGTACAACTTCAGCCCAATAATCATCTGGCAAATGCTCTGCCTTTAACATACTCCTCGCCATGTCCATGATTGTCCTATTCTTCCTTTCGGAAACTCCATTTTGCTTCAGAGTGTACCTAGTGGTAAACTGCTTATGAATTCCATTTTCTCTACAAAACTGTAGAAATTCTCTGGAGATATACTCACCTCCTCTATCAGTTCTTAGAACTTTGATATGTAGCCCTCTTTGGTTTTCAACAAGTGCTTTGAAATTGCAAAATCTTTCAAACACTTCACTTTTGTTCGGTAGGAAATAAACCCAAGGTTTTCTAGTAAAAGCATCAATCAATGTTAATATGTAGTGGCTACCTGCAAGTGTTGGAGTTTGCATCAGTCCACATAAATCTGAGTGGACAATTTCTAAGGGTGATTTTTCCCTTATGCTTTTCCCTCATGGAAAACTTTCTCTGTGATGTTTCCCCAATATGCAACCTTCACAAAGGCTGTCTGGTTTCTCTATCAATGGTAATCCTCTTACCATTCCTTTTATACTCAACAAATTAAGACCACCAATGTTGAGATGTCCAAACCTCAAGTGCCACAACCAATTTTCATCTTTCGGTTCGCTTTGGAAAGCCTCTTGTATCACTGCTGCTATTACTTCTTTATTTTTCAAATATTCCTTCATTGTGAGAGGGAACATCTTGTTCCTCTTCATCTTCACTTCAGCAATACATTGTTTGCTCGATGCTCTATCCATGATGGTGTATACATCATTCACAAAGAAAACATTGTAACCCTTTTGAACAAGTTGTCCAATACTTAAGAGCTTACGTTTCATTCCAGGAACATAATAAACATCTGATATGGTTTTCTTTTCACCTTTCTTTGTTAAAAATTTTACTTCTCATTTTCCCATAATAGAAACTTTATTATCAGTCCCTAGTGTGACTTGTGACTTCACGTTCTCATCTAACATAGAAAATAGGGCTATGTTTCCTGTCATATGGTTGCTGCAACCGGAGTCTAGAAACCATACATCTTCACTCTTTTCTTCAGCAGTATTACAGGCTAAAAACAAATTGTTTTGGTTGATATTTTCTCTAGTGAAATTTGCACTAGTTCTATTACTCATATCTTGTTGCTTCTTCCTACATTCACTTGCATAATGCCCATAGTTTTTACAATAATAACATTGGACATTGGATTTTTCATAGGTTTGTCCTTGAGCATGATGTTGTCCACTTTGTTGGTTGCTGCCTTGGCCTTGGTTTTGATTTGGATTGTTGCCTCTTCCTTGAGCATTTGATGGACTGTTTCTTCCACCTCTGTTTTGGCTTCTGCCTCTTCCTCTCTTGTTTCCTATGCCTTGACCTCTTCCTCTTCCAAAGGACATCTGGGTCTTGAAGGCATGCTCTAGAGATGAGTTTTCATTTCTACTCAATGTTTGCTCATGTGTTATCAGTGATGCATGTAGTTCATCAACTGTGAAGTTTGTGAGATCCTTTGTCTCTTCTATGGTGGTGACAATCACATCAAACTTTGAGGGTAGGACCCTCAACAGTTTCTCCACAATCCTCCTTTCTTCAAGAATCTCTGCATGAGACCTTATCTGTGGGACCAGACCAATCATATGTGTGAAGAATGAGTCAATATTATCTGACTCCTTCATGCAGAGGTTCTCAAAATCTCTCCTCAGCAACTGTAGTTTTGCTATCTTCACTTTCTCCATGCCTTGATAGGCTATCTTGAGAGTTTTCCATGCTTCTTTAGATGTCTTGGCTGCTTCTATCCTTGGAAACACACTCGCATGCATTACTTGATATAAAAATAAGAGGGCTTTAGAATCCTTCTTCTTATAGATCTTCAAGAGATCTTTCTCTGTGTGTGTCAAGTTATTAAACTCATCTTCATCTATTGGCTCTTCAAAGCCATCCTCAACAAATTTCCATAAGTCTTGAGAAGAAAGCAAAGCTTTCATGGTTATTTCCCAATAGTCATTGTTTTTCCCATTAAATTGTGGGAGCTGAGTATTAAAGATACCCATGCTAGTGCTGGCTCCAACCATTCTTGCACTCTTCAAAATACTTGACTGTGTGTTTTCAAAATAACTGATTGTCTTTCATGGTTATTTCCCAATAGTCATAGTTTTTCCCATTAAATTGTGGGAGCTGAGTATTAAAGATACCCATGCTAGTGCTGGCTCCAACCATTCTTGCACTCTTCAAAACACTTGACTGTGTGTTTTTAAAATAACTGATTGTCTTCAAACAAACTTGAAAAATACCTTGGATTTTCTTGACTGAGTCTTCACTCTGCTGGAGAAGCTGCTGCAGCAAGAAACCCTTCCTTCAGCTTCTTTGACACCTTCAAAGAGCCTGGACAAGCTCGGATACCACTGTTGGGAATTTTCTGTTTAATTCCAAAACAAACTAACTTGAAGAGAGAATAATACTCTGTTTTATCACATCATCTTAACACACAGAAGATTAAAATTGTTTGTTGAAGAAGAATAGAGTTTTTCAACACACATAAAAACTTTTGTATTAATTAATAAAAGACTGCATGTTACATACTTCTTCCTCTCACAGAGGGATCTACAAAAAAATACTTTGGTTCCTCACAAAAAAAATTACTCTATCTCCTTGCAAACTTTACTCTGTCTCAGTTGCAAATTTTTACACTACTTTGTGTAAAAATAAAACTTACATTTCCTGCTGTAAAAATCTCTTACATTCGTTTGTCGATTCTATTGCATTTCATATGCAACTATAAGAAAAATAATTACCTTAAAATTGCGCTATTGTGCATTCTCTTTCGTTTCAACGAACAACAAAAAAATCCCATTTACATTGTTGCATCTATTTTTCATTACATTGCATATGTGTTCTCTCAAAAAAAACATTTCCCTTACCTTCACACTGTTGTGTGCATTACATCCAACCTACTGGAAAAATTCTCCTTTCACCTTCTCTGCTGCGAGTTTCACGTTTCATTTCATATAGAATGAACAACCGAAACTAAAACATAACAATAAATTTTTTGTGCCATACTACCGTGAGTAATAAAAAAATAAACTAAAAAAAAAACTTTACCAACTTTTACCTATCACATTAGATTTACATTAATTACTTTTACGGAGAAACGGGCGGTCAAAACAAAACTTTCACTTCACGCAAGTTCATTTTTGCAGGCTTGTATCAACCGTTGATTTAATCCAACGGTTTTCAACCATATCGCGCGGCCCATTTCTGCTTAAGTTTACGCTCCGATGAAAAGCGGTTTTGGAAAAGTTGTTGTGGACACGCGTGAGGCAGTGAATGTGATCGGAGCCGTTTGAGAAAATACCACCATTGCAAGAAAGGCGGTGCGATGGAGAACATGCAGTTTTCGGAAATAAATGTTGTTTGGAGTCGTTGTTTCCATGGCGAATTCCGGACACCGCTGCAGTTGAAATTATTATTTCAAAAATTTCAATGAATTCCTCTCGGATTTTATAAAGGTTAGACTCAGATAATCCACTCGAAAAGCTTCCAAAACGTCACACTATAGACAACTCCAAACTAAACGAGTTGTCTTTAGAGCGAATTTTTGGAGTTTCGGGTACCAAAATCTAATGGAAAAATTTGTGGTGAAATCTTGATTTGTGTTATTTAAACTAGTTTTTTTACTCTATATATGGATTTTAAAAACCCCTAGGGCACTTATACTATGCAAGGTTTACAAAATAAAACTTGTGATTTCAATGAATTTGTGTTGGATTTTAAAGAAATTAGACTCGAATAATCCATCCGAAAAGCTTCCAAAAAGATGCACTAAAGAAAACTCGAAACTAAAGGAGTTGTCTTTAGGGCTAATTTTATAGTTTTTGTCTTTATTCTCAAATTTAATATTAAATATATATTACATTAATATTTGAACAAAAATTATAATTTTCTAGAAAAGCAAAAAATGTAAAAAGAAAAATGTATTGCAAAAATGATTGATTTTAATATTATAAATAAATTTTTTTATTTGATAAATTTAATTAATATAAAAAAACAAATATTTTTAAAAATAATAATAAAGTTGGGTAAATATAATTTTTTAAATGTTGTTATAAGAGTAAAACAAATAAAAACCCTATATTATATAACTTTACATTAAAATCTAAAATCAAAATATTTATTAGAAAATTTAAAATATATATAAATATAGTTTTAATTATATTTCAAATAATTTAGCTTTATTTTCTTTTAAAGTTTAATAAATAAAAAATTGGTCAAAGTAAATGACGATGACCACCATCAATATTATTGGGTAGAGAGGCACATTCTACGTCTCCAATAAAATATTAATAAAAAAAATTAATTTCTACCTAAAAAATGAAAATAATCATGGTGATAAAAACTACAATACAATTCAATAGAAAGAATCAATATTATTGGGTAGAGAGGCACATTCTACAACTAAGTATGAGCCGATGGGTATGTCACGTCTCCAATAAAATATTAATAAAAAAAATTAATGTCTAACTAAAAAAATGATAATAACCATGGTGATAAAAACTACAATACAATTCAATAGAAAGAATCAAAAATCGTGCTCCAAAATCTTTTAATATTTATTTTAATTAAATATTTGTAAAATAAATCTTTAAAAGAAAAACCATATCTTATGGATATACTAAAATCTTTCAAGGCATATGTATTTCCATATAAAAGTTGTAATATTTGAAAATATAAATTTGATATAGTTTTATTATAAATTTTGTTATGGTGGACTGTAAAAAACATCATTAAATTTAATATTACTATTATATTAATATTGTTAGACTTAGGGATTAGATCCTTTTGTGTTGAAAAGGTACGAGTTAGTAACTCCAGTATCAATAAACCAATAATGTTAAAGGCTAGTGTGAACAAGCCCATGCAATCAACCAGTGATTTTGGCTACTTAAATGCCCTTGGGTTTCACCTACCAAAAAAACAAAAAACTATCATATAATTTCGAATTAATTTCACATATTCAAAACAATATTTTTTATAAAGTGGAGTGTGGCCATAGATGAAATGTCTCTTTGACCTAGAGATTGTAACTTCTTGTTCTTTAAAATATATTTTTGAATGCATAATTGGTTTCATTATCTTTATTAGTTAAACACAGCCTTTTACATAATTTCAAATTCCTAAAAATACTATATAAAAAAGACGATTTAATCTATTTGATAATTTAGAAAATGACCATTTCACCTATTGGTTAAACAAAAAGGTTTCCACTATCTCCAAATTCCAAAAACAAGGGTTGGTTAACCCTAGTTAAAACGAGTAGTAAAAGGTCTATATGGTGGAGTCCGATAATAAGAAGAGGTGGTGTTCTTCTCTCCTCCTCTTTGAGAAAATTTGTAATGAGTAGTGTTATTGACTACTGATCGCATCACAAGCTCGCGATTCTGTTTCCTTCCATCTACTGAGCTTCTTTCCTCAAAATTCTGTAAGCTTCTTGCATTGATTCAAATTTCTAAGAGTTTCTCTAGCTCTTCAGTATGCATAGATAGGACTTTACGCCATTATATCTTGCATAAAATCCCGCTATGGAGAAATCATAAGTGATTTGTGGTTTTTTCTTTTGGCGTTCAGAGCCGCCTTTGGATCAAGATTTTTGAAGGTACCCTAAACAATTTTATGTAGTTCTGCATGTTGTTTCTTAATATTGAATTTCTGCGAGTCATATTTGCTAACATTTTTGTTGCTACTCGATCTTAAGAATCACTGTGATGGTGTGATGGTCCTTTTTTAGTTTTCAAAGATCATTTATTGTTATATTTGCTGACATTTTTGTTGCTACTGGAACTTCAAAATGACTGAGATGACGTGATGGTTTTTTTGGTTTTCATAAATCATTTATGGTTTTTTTGCTGACATTTTTGTCGCTACTGGAACTTCAGAATCACTAAGATGGCGTGGTGGTTTTTTTTTAATAGTTTTCATAGATTATTTATTGTTGGATTTCAGAGATCTGTGGTTTGTGCTATTTGAATTTTTGATCGGAGAATCCACAGTAATAGAATTTTTACACCAACGTTTCAAATCCCAAATGGGATCCATCATCAGGGATAAGAGAAAGATGATAAAAGAAGAGCAAGATGGTCTGAAGCTCTTCTTTTTATCCTTACTCTAACACTTTCGAGTGCAAGGATTTCACTCCAAGTATCCCCTCCGTACAGGGATAAGATATTGGATTTCAGAGATCTGTGGTTTGTGCTATTTGAATTTTTGATCGGAGAATCCACAGTAATAGAGTTTTTACACCAACGTATCGAATCCCAAATGGGATCCATCGTCAGGGAAAGAGAAAGATGATAAAAGAAGAGCCAGATGGAGGAAATTTTTGAGGAAGTGTAGATCTGAAGCTCTTCTTTTTATTCTAACTCTAACACTTTCGAGTGCAAGAATTTCACTCCAAGTATCCCCTCCGTACAGGGATAAGATATTGGATTTCAGAGATCTGTGGTTTGTGCTATTTCAATTTTTGATCGGAGAATCCACATTAATAGAGTTTTTACACCAACGTTTCGAATCCCAAATGGGATCCATCATCAGGGAAAGAGAAAGATGATAAAAGAAGAGCCAGATGGAGGAAAGTTTTGAGGAAGTGTAGATCTGAAGCTCTTCTTTTTATTCTAACTCTAACACTTCCGAGTGCAAGGATTTCACTCCAAGTGTCCCCTCCATACAGGGATAAGATATTGGATTTCAGAGATCTGTGGTTTGTGCTATTTGAATTTTTGATCGGAGAATCCACAGTAATAGAGTTTTTACACCAACGTTTCGAATCCCAAATGGGATCCATCATCAGGGAAAGAGAAAGATGATAAAAGAAGAGCCAGATGGAGGAAAGTTTTGAGGAAGTGTAGATCTGAAGCTCTTCTTTTTATTCTAACTCTAACACTTCCGAGTGCAAGAATTTCACTCCAAGTGTCCCCTCCATACAGGGATAAGATATTGGATTTCAGAGATCTGTGGTTTGTGCTATTTGAATTTTTGATCGGAGAATCCACAGTAATAGAGTTTTTACACCAACGTTTCGAATCCCAAATGGGATCCATCATCAGGGAAAGAGAAAGATGATAAAAGAAGAGCCAGATGGAGGAAATTTTTGAGGAAGTGTAGATCTGAAGCTCTTCTTTTTATTCTAACTCTAACACTTTCGAGTGCAAGGATTTCACTCCAAGTATCCCCTCCGTACAGGGATAAGATATTGGATTTCAGAGATATGTGGTTTGTGTTATTTGAATTTTTGATCGGAGAATCCACAGTAATAGAGTTTTTACACCAACGTTTCGAATCTCAAATGGGATCCATCATCAGGGAAAGAGAAAGATGATAAAAGAAGAGCCAGATGGAGGAAATTTTTGAGGAAGTGTAGATCTGAAGCTCTTCTTTTTATTCTAACTCTAACACTTTCGAGTGCAAGGATTTCACTCCAAGTATCCCCTTCTTGCACTCGAAAGTGTTAGAGTTAGAATAAAAAGAAGAGCTTCAGATCTACACTTCCTCAAAAATTTCCTCCATCTGGCTCTTCTTTTATCATCTTTCTCTTTCCCTGATGATGGATCCCATTTGGGATTCAAAACGTTGGTGTAAAAACTCTATTACTGTGGATTCTCCGATCAAAAATTCAAATAGCACAAACCACAGATCTCTGAAATCCAATATCTTATCCCTGTACGGAGGGGATACTTGGAGTGAAATCCTTGTACTCGAAAGTGTTAGAGTTAGAATAAAAAGAAGAGCTTCAGATCTACACTTCCTCAAAAATTTCCTCCATCTGGCTCTTCTTTTATCATCTTTCTCTTTCCCTGATGATGGATCCCATTTGGGATTCGAAACGTTGGTGTAAAATCTCTATTACTGTGGATTCTCTGATCAAAAATTCAAATAGCACAAACCACAGATCTCTGAAATCCAATATCTTATCCCTGTACGGAGGGGATACTTGGAGTGAAATCCTTGCACTCGAAAGTGTTAGAGTTAGAATAAAAAGAAGAGCTTCAGATCTACACTTCCTCAAAAATTTCCTCCATCTGGCTCTTCTTTTATCATCTTTCTCTTTCCCTGATGATGGATCCCATTTGGGATTCGAAACGTTGGTGTAAAAACTCTATTACTGTGGATTCTCCGATCAAAAATTCAAATAGCACAAACCACAGATCTCTGAAATCCAATATCTTATCCCTGTACGGAGGGTATACTTGGAGTGAAATCCTTGCACTCGAAAGTGTTAGAGTTAGAATAAAAAGAAGAGCTTCATATCTACACTTCCTCAAAAATTTCCTCCATCTGGCTCTTCTTTTATCATCTTTCTCTTTCCCTGATGATGGATCCCATTTGGGATTCGAAACGTTGGTGTAAAAAATCTATTACTGTGGATTCTCCGATCAAAAATTCAAATAGCACAAACCACAGATCTCTGAAATCCAATATCTTATCCCTGTACGGAGGGGATACTTGGAGTGAAATCCTTGCACTCGATTAGAGTTAGAATAAAAAGAAGAGCTTCAGATCTACACTTCCTCAAAAATTTCCTCCATCTGGCTCTTCTTTTATCATCTTTCTCTTTCCCTGATGATGGATCCCATTTGGGATTCGAAACGTTGGTGTAAAAACTCTATTACTGTGGATTCTCCGATCAAAAATTCAAATAGCACAAACCACAGATCTCTGAAATCCAATATCTTATCCCTGTACGGAGGGGACACTTGGAGTGAAATCCTTGCACTCGGAAGTGTTAGAGTTAGAATAAAAAGAAGAGCTTCAGATCTACACTTCCTCAAAACTTTCCTCCATCTGGCTCTTCTTTTATCATCTTTCTCTTTCCCTGATGATGGATCCCATTTGGGATTCGAAACGTTGGTGTAAAAACTCTATTAATGTGGATTCTCCGATAAAAAATTCAAATAGCACAAACCACAGATCTCTGAAACCCAATATCTTATCCCTGTACTGAGGGGATACTTGGAGTGAAATCCTTGCACTCGAAAGTGTTAGAGTTAGAATAAAAAGAAGAGCTTCAGATCTACACTTCCTCAAAAATTTCCTCCATCTGCCTCTTCTTTTATCATCTTTGTCTTTCCCTGATGATGGATCCCATTTGGGATTCGAAACGATGGTGTAAAAAGTCTATTACTGTGGATTCTCCGATAAAAAATTCAAATAGCACAAACCACAGATCTCTGAAATCCAATATATTATCCCTGTACGGAGGGGATACTTGGAGTGAAATCCTTGCACTCGAAAGTGTTAGAGTTATTATAAAAAGAAGAGCTTCAGATCTAGACTTCCTCAAAAATTTCCTCCATCTGGCTCTTCTTTTATCATCTTTGTCTTTCCCTGATGATGGATTCCATTTGGGATTCGAAACGCTGGTGTAAAAACTCTATTACTGTGGATTCTCCGATCAAAAATTCAAATAGCACAAACCACAGATCTCTGAAATCCAATATCTTATCCCTGTACAGAGGGGATACTTGGAGTGAAATCCTTGCACTCGAAAGTGTTAGAGTTAGAATAAAAAGAAGAGCTTCAGATCTACACTTCCTCAAAAATTTCCTCCATCTGGCTCTTCTTTTATCATCTTTCTCTTTCCCTGATGATGGATCCCATTTGGGATTCGAAACGTTGGTGTAAAAACTCTATTACTGTGGATTCTCTGATCAAAAATTCAAATAGCACAAACCACAGATCTCTGAAATCCAATATCTTATCCCTGTACGGAGGGGATACTTGGAGTGAAATCCTTACACACGAAAGTGTTAGAGTTAGAATAAAAAGAAGAGCTTCAGATCTACACTTCCTCAAAAATTTTCTCCATCTGGCTCTTCTTTTATCATCTTTCTCTTTCACTAATGATGGATCCCATTTGGGATTCGAAACGTTGGTGTAAAAACTCTATTACTGTGGATTCTCCGATCAAAAATTCAAATAGCACAAACCACAGATCTCTGAAATCCAATATCTTATCCCTGTACGGAGGGGATACTTGGAGTGAAATCCTTGCACTCGAAAGTGTTAGAGTTAGAATAAAAAGAAGAGCTTCGGATCTACACTTCCTCAAAAATTTCCTCCATCTGGCTCTTCTTTTATCATCTTTCTCTTTCCCTGATGATGGATCCCATTTGGGATTCGAAACGTTGGTGTAAAAACTCTATTACTGTCGATTCTCCGATCAAAAATTCAAATAGCACAAACCACAGATCTCTGAAATCCAATATCTTATCCCTGTACGGAGGGGATACTTGGAGTGAAATCCTTGCACTCGAAAGTGTTAGAGTTAGAATAAAAAGAAGAGCTTCAGATCTATACTTCCTCAAAAATTTCCTCCATCTGGCTCTTCTTTTATCATCTTTGTCTTTCCCTGATGATGGATCCCATTTGGGATTCGAAACGTTGGTGTAAAAACTCTATTACTGTGGATTCTCCGATCAAAAATTCAAATAGCACAAACCACAGATCTCTGAAATCCAATATCTTATCCCTGTACGGAGGGGATACTTGGAGTGAAATCCTTGCACTCGAAAGTGTTAGAGTTAGAATAAAAAGAAGAGCTTCAGATCTAGACTTCCTCAAAAATTTCCTCCATCTGGCTATTCTTTTATCATCTTTGTCTTTCTCTGATGATGGATCCCATTTGGGATTCGAAACGTTGGTGTAAAAGCTCTATTACTGTGGATTCTCCGATCAAAAATTCAAATAGCACAAACCACAGATCTCTGAAATCCAATATCTTATCCCTGTACGGAGGGGATACTTGGAGTGAAATCCTTGCACTCGAAAGTGTTAGAGTTAGAATAAAAAGAAGAGCTTCAGATCTACACTTCCTCAAAAATTTCCTCCATCTGGCTCTTCTTTTATCATCTTTCTCTCTCCCTGATGATGGATCCCATTTGGGATTCGAAACGTTGGTGTAAAAACTCTATTACTGTGGATTCTCTGATCAAAAATTCAAATAGCACAAACCACAGATCTCTGAAATCCAATATCTTATCCCTGTACGGAGGGGATACTTGGAGTGAAATCCTTACACTCGAAAGTGTTAGAGTTAGAATAAAAAGAAGAGCTTCAGATCTACACTTCCTCAAAAATTTCCTCCATCTGGCTCTTCTTTTATCATCTTTCTCTTTCCCTGATGATGGATCCCATTTGGGATTCGAAACGTTGGTGTAAAAACTCTATTACTGTGGATTCTCCGATAAAAAATTCAAATAGCACAAACCACAGATCTCTGAAATCCAATATCTTATCCCTGTACGGAGGGGATACTTGGAGTGAAATCCTTACACTCGAAAGTGTTAGAGTTAGAATAAAAAGAAGAGCTTCAGATCTACACTTCCTCAAAAATTTCCTCCATCTGGCTCTTCTTTTATCATCTTTCTCTTTCCCTGATGATGGATCCCATTTGGGATTCGAAACGTTGGTGTAAAAACTCTATTACTGTGGATTCTCCGATAAAAAATTCAAATAGCACAAACCACAGATTTCTGAAATCCAATATCTTATCCCTGTAAGGAGGGGATACTTGGAGTGAAATCCTTGCACTCGAAAGTGTTAGAGTTAGAATAAAAAGAAGAGCTTCAGATCTACACTTCCTCAAAAATTTCCTCCATCTGGCTCTTCTTTTATCATCTTTGTCTTTCCCTGATGATGGATCCCATTTTGGATTCAAAACGTTGGTGTAAAAACTCTATTACTGTGGATTCTCTGATGAAAAATTCAAATAGCACAAACCACAGATCTCTGAAATCCAATATCTTATCCCTGTACGGAGGGGATACTTGGAGTGAAATCCTTGTACTCGAAAGTGTTAGAGTTAGAATAAAAAGAAGAGCTTCAGATCTACACTTCCTCAAAAATTTCCTCCATCTGGCTCTTCTTTTATCATCTTTCTCTTTCCCTGATGATGGATCCCATTTGGGATTCGAAACGTTGGTGTAAAATCTCTATTACTGTGGATTCTCCGATCAAAAATTCAAATAGCACAAACCACAGATCTCTGAAATCCAATATCTTATCCCTGTATGGAGGGGATACTTGGAGTGAAATCCTTGCACTCGAAAGTGTTAGAGTTAGAATAAAAAGAAGAGCTTCAGATCTACACTTCCTCAAAAATTTCCTCCATCTGGCTCTTCTTTTATCATCTTTCTCTTTCCCTGATGATGGATCCCATTTGGGATTCGAAATGTTGGTGTAAAAACTCTATTACTGTGGATTCTCCGATCAAAAATTCAAATAGCACAAACCACAGATCTCTGAAATCCAATATCTTATCCCTGTACGGAGGGTATACTTGGAGTGAAATCCTTGCACTCGAAAGTGTTAGAGTTAGAATAAAAAGAAGAGCTTCATATCTACACTTCCTCAAAAATTTCCTCCATCTGGCTCTTCTTTTATCATCTTTCTCTTTCCCTGATGATGGATCCCATTTGGGATTCGAAACGTTGGTGTAAAAAATCTATTACTGTGGATTCTCCGATCAAAAATTCAAATAGCACAAACCACAGATCTCTGAAATCCAATATCTTATCCCTGTACGGAGGGGATACTTGGAGTGAAATCCTTGCACTCGAAAGTGTTAGAGTTAGAATAAAAAGAAGAGCTTCAGATCTACACTTCCTCAAAAATTTCCTCCATCTGGCTCTTCTTTTATCATCTTTCTCTTTCCCTGATGATGGATCCCATTTGGGATTCGAAACGTTGGTGTAAAAACTCTATTACTGTGGATTCTCCGATCAAAAATTCAAATAGCACAAACCACAGATCTCTGAAATCCAATATCTTATCCCTGTACGGAGGGGACACTTGGAGTGAAATCCTTGCACTCAGAAGTGTTAGAGTTAGAATAAAAAGAAGAGCTTCAGATCTACACTTCCTCAAAACTTTCCTCCATCTGGCTCTTCTTTTATCATCTTTCTCTTTCCCTGATGATGGATCCCATTTGGGATTCGAAACGTTGGTGTAAAAACTCTATTAATGTGGATTCTCCGATCAAAAATTCAAATAGCACAAACCACATATCTCTGAAATCCAATATCTTATCCCTGTACGGAGGGGATACTTGGAGTGAAATCCTTGCACTCGAAAGTGTTAGAGTTAGAATAAAAAGAAGAGCTTCAGATCTAGACTTCCTCAAAAATTTCCTCCATCTGCCTCTTCTTTTATCATCTTTGTCTTTCCCTGATGATGGATCCCATTTGGGATTCTAAACGTTGGTGTAAAAACTCTATTACTGTGGATTCTCCGATAAAAAATTCAAATAGCACAAACCACAGATCTCTGAAATCCAATATCTTATCCCTGTACGGAGGGGATACTTGGAGTGAAATCCTTTCACTCGAAAGTGTTAGAGTTAGAATAAAAAGAAGAGCTTCAGATCTAGACTTCCTCAAAAATTTCCTCCATCTGGCTCTTCTTTTATCATCTTTGTCTTTCCCTGATGATGGATTCCATTTGGGATTCGAAACGCTGGTGTAAAAACTCTATTACTGTGGATTCTCCGATCAAAAATTCAAATAGCACAAACCACAGATCTCTGAAATCCAATATCTTATCCCTGTACAGAGGGGATACTTGGAGTGAAATCCTTGCACTCGAAAGTGTTAGAGTTAGAATAAAAAGAAGAGCTTCAGATCTACACTTCGTCAAAAATTTCCTCCATCTAGCTCTTCTTTTATCATCTTTGTCTTTCCCTGATGATGGATCCCATTTGGGATTCGAAACGTTGGTGTAAAAACTCTATTACTGTGGATTCTCCGATCAAAAATTCAAATAGTACAAACCACAGATCTCTGAAATCCAATATCTTATCCCTGTATGGAGGGGATACTTGGAGTGAAATCCTTGCACTCGAAAGTGTTAGAGTTAGAATATAAAGAAGAGCTTCAGATCTACACTTCCTCAAAAATTTCCTCCATCTGGCTCTTCTTTTATCATCTTTCTCTTTCCCTGATGATGGATCCCATTTGGGATTCGAAACGTTGGTGTAAAAACTCTATTACTGTGGATTCTCCGATCAAAAATTCAAATAGCACAAATCACAGATCTCTGAAATCCAATATATTATCCCTGTACGGAGGGGATACTTGGAGTGAAATCCTTGCACTCGAAAGTGTTAGATTTAGAATAAAAAGAAGAGCTTCAGATCTACATCCTCCATCTGGCTCTTCTTTTATCATCTTTCTCTTTTCCCTGATGATGGATCCCATTTGGGATTCGAAACGTTGGTGTAAAAACTCAAACCACAGATCTCTGAAATCCAATATCTTATCCCTGTACGGAGGGGATACTTGGAGTGAAATCCTTGCACTCGAAAGTGTTAGAGTTAGAATAAAAAGAAGAGCTTCAGATCTACATCCTCCATCTGGCTCTTCTTTTATCATCTTTCTCTTTCCCTGATGATGGATCCCATTTGGGATTCGAAACGTTGGTCTAAAAAATCTATTACTGTGGATTCTCCGCTCAAAAATTCAAATTATTTATTGTTATTTAGAGATCTATTATCTTTATAACCTTAACCGTTCCATAGGGTATACTGTTGTTAATATGGACTTCTTAATGAATAACCATTCCATATGGTATACTCTTGTTCCCAGTACGTCTATCCGTCTTATGAAATAGTGGTTTCTGTTTTTATATGATGTATCTTATGTATTTCTCTAGGCAGTTTTGTTCCTTTGTACGCTGTTTCTTAATATTGAATTTTATAGTTTCATAGATCATTTATTGTTATTTAGAGATCCATTTTTTTTATAACTTTTTTTTTTTTTCCTAATAACCATTCCATATGGTATATTATTGTTCATAAAAAAAATCTTTTTCTTTCTTTCCTAACAACCATTCCAACCATTCCATAAGGAATATTCTAGTTCACATGGACTTCTTAAAGCTTTTGGAGTTCATGGTTTCAAAGGGACATGGTTTCAAAGGGACAAATTTCCAGTATTCTGTCAATATACGTGTGGTTTGTCTATCTGTTGAGATATCTGAAATATGATGCTGTTTTTCTTTCTAGCCAGTTACGTTCATTCTTAATTAGTCCTTCTAAGTGCATTGGTTTACATCTTTATACAATAGGGATGATGGGTAACCTGCTAGGGATGATGGGTAATCTACTTATGTTCTGACATTTTTGTTGCTTGTGAATAATCTCATACAGCTAGGGAGTGCTCAAGGAAGTTAAAGAGATTTTCAAGGATAATAAAGAGAAATATGATGACTTCATTGACGTCATGAAAGCTTTCAAAGCCAGAAGGCATGTACTTCTTTTTTAAAAAGATTGGCATTATCAATGAATACTTGTTATTTTCTTTGGTCTCCATTAACTACAAATCTTAATATTGATGACAATTCTTCTCGCAGACTTGATACTGTTGATGTTATAGCTCGAGTAAAAAAAATATTTGAAGGCCATTATTCCTAAAGGTTATGTCTTTTTCCCCAAAGGTTATGAAATTACATCTCCTTCCACGCAAAAACAGGTTGACTTTCATCAAGCAATCAGTTATGTTAATAAGATCAAGGTAATGCGTATGAGCAATTATGTTAATAAAATCAAGATAATGCAGATGATAATGTGTTAGTTCTTTGATATTTGAAAGCTATTTTATATTTACAGCCCAATTTGTTGTAACTAGATGTGTTTTTGAAATGTTGAACTGGTATAGGAGTCTTTGTTATAACATTCTTGTTTTGGTTTATTGTTTTCATACAACGTTTCAAAGTGATGAACAAGTATACCCAAACTTTTTGGATATATTAAACATGTATAAATATGGGAACAAATCAATAGATCAAGTATACAAAGAGGTACTTTCTAGTGTTTTGAAAATATGAGAACATAAATGTTAATTTCTTCTAATTCTTTTGAGCTATGCTATTCTATAACGAATTTAATTCTATGTGTCTGTATGTGGAAACACTATTTTATGATCATCAAGATTTATTTGAAGAATTTAAGCTTTTTCTACCAAACTAGATAGGTGGAAACACTATTTTATGATCATCAAGATTTACTAGAAGAATTTATACTTTTTCTACTAGATGAGAGATTTATTAGAAGAATTTGCATGTTCACTACAAAATGAAATAGGTGGAAATACTATTTTATGATCACCAAGCTTTACTAGAAGAATTTATACCTTTTCTACTAGATGAGACAGCTCCAACTCCCATTTCCAATCTGCATTTCTAGTAATTTCTGTGAAGGCCTCTTATCTAATCACTATGTTATATGTTAAAAGAATCAGTGACTATGCTTTATCAATGTAGTTGTAAAAAGTACAAAGTTAGACAACCCATTGAAATTTTCGTCCATTTTATATTAAAATATAGTTATGAATGATGTCATAATATTGATTGCAAATCCTAAAGCTATGCACATTTTGCCAATAAACATTTTATTATTCAGTCAAAGTGGGTCAATATATTACACACTCAATTATATTCCATGTGAAAATATTAGTAATCTTTTTCATTCTTTTAAAAATAACCATGGTCAATTTCACAATTAGAGTTATGTTTGAGAAGGCAAAAATCAATAATAATTTGTAGTAAAAGTTGAATTCAACAAAATAAGGCAGTGAAATGAAAATTGTTTGCCCTTCCTTATATTGTTGCTTCCAATATGGCATTGTAGTTTGTTTGTTTTGTTATTGCTTTGAAGCATATCCATGTTGAAATCTCTACAATGAATATTGTTAAATATAAGGGTATATTACATAATGTTAGCATTTTAATTTGTTTGTTTTGTTATTGCTTTGAAGCATATCCATGTTGAAATCTCTACAATGAATATTGTTAAATTTGAGGGTATATTACATAATGTTTTTGTAATAGTATGCAATGTGTTGGTCAATGTTGGAGAAGGTGCAACATAGAAATTAAGAACTGGAATATGCATGTCCTCAAGAATCATCTTTTCTATTGTAGCTTCTACATTTTTCTCTCAAAACTGCAAATGTTCCAAAATCTATATATCTTCAAGTTTTTGTAATAAGATGGGTTCTTTCAAATATATTTCTTGTAAACATAGGATGCGAGATTGCATTAAATTATTGTTCCTTATTAGATCATTTATATGTATTTGTAAGTTGTGGGTTTTTAGAGAGTGTTGAGGTATATGCATTTGTTTCAATGGATGGGTAATTATAGTGGAGTTCCCACTTTGTATTTTTTTTTAGACTTGCTATTTCAAGATAAATTTTGGACTCTTTTCTTGAATTGGTATTGTATAAACAATAGAAAGCAACTTGTTATTATTATGGGTAGTTAAATATTACAATTTCAAGGTGTTTTTACCCTACATGTTCTACTTAAATGTTCCACCTTTCTATTGGTTGAAAGACATATGGGTTATAATTTTTATCTATCAATTTGACACATTTTCTTCTGGCCCATCTACCCTTAAATTTGTTTTTATTTATCAACCTCATGTTACTCTTTTGAAACTACAGTGACAATTTATAGTTTGTGTATTATAATGTTGTCAATTGATTAAGTTCTTTTGAAGATTTCTTATTGCAAACTCTAAAAAATTCTTTTATTATTTTTTTTCTATCAAGAATTAACTCCCACTATAGTTGCAATTCCAAATACTTTCTTTTCACAGTTCTATTTTTATTTGGCTTACAAGCTTTAATTTTAAAAATAAAGTGGATTATTTAACATACTCATTGTTAGAATGCATAGTTCATGTTTCAATATGTGTTATAATATTCTTGTTGAGTATTTTTTTCTATCTTTGGAGTTAGTTATTAAATTCTAATCCTATTATTTTATGTGATTTCTTATTTCATATAGTGCCCATAATCTAGTAGGTAAGCTCGATGGGATTTTCTCTAGAAACTTCTTCCCACCTTTCTAGAGCACCTATATATATATATATATATATATATATATATATATATATATATATATATATATATATATATATATATATATATATACATATATATATATATATATATATATATATATATACATATATATATATATATATATATATATATATATACATATATATATATATATATATATATAGATATAGATATATATATATATATATATTGCAGTTCTTAATAGATTGTGGGTAAAGATCTCATTATCCAGCCAAAAAAGCTTTTTCTTAAAAGCAAATGATTATCCAAAGCGTGATTAGAATTGGCTTATAAGGAAAATGGAGAACCGTATTCACCACTAGTGTAACCATTGGTTATCAGGATGGGTTTGACTAGTTCTAGTTAAAACAGTATTAGAAGCACAACATGTCTTCTGGTAAATACTATCTTTGATCCCTCGGGGCATTCTTTACAAGATTTAGTGGATCATTTTCTAATTCATATGGTATGGTTGTAGGGAGAAACAAGGATTGGCTTTGGTTAAGTGGAATAAATTTGCTCTCCCAAAATCCCAAGGGGGCTAGGTTTTCAAAAAAATATTATTATTTATGCCTTGGTAGGCAAGAGTGTATGGACTATAATAAATTCGAATGGATTATGGAGAGAGGTTATTTGATCAAAATCTATAGAGCCAGACTCTACTGGATTGGTTGAGTTGTCCAAATCCCACAAAAGGGCTCAATGTTTTAGAAACCTCTTATTGATGCCCTTCCATCAATTCATTAACTACTTTGTTGGAAAGTTGGTAAAGGTGTCCAAGTGAAAATGGGACTTGACCCATGGGTGGGGTGCACTTTTCATCATATGATAACACACATTTCGGCCAATGGATATTACACCTTATCTCAAATTGCAGATCCTCTAGCTTCAACAACATATTTATATGATGATAAATATACATAACCATATCCTAATTTACCTTGTCCAATTTCATATCCATTAGATCTTGAGAGTATAAGGATAATCTAGTGATTCAATTCTGACCTGATCCATACTTTCATTTAGAGCTCAAGAAAATGATGTTCTAGGGATCTTCTCTAACAAATGGTTATCCATATGTTCATGAAAAAGGATGTAGATGCTCTTGTTCCACATGACTAGGCCTGAAGGTTCAAATTCTTCTCCACTGAAAATGAATCTCTTCATTTGTTTCAAAATTATAGTGATGCTCTCGTTCGAGGTGACTAGGCCTGAAGGTTCAAATTCTTCTCCACTGAAAATGAATCTCTTCATTTGTTTCAAAATTATAGTGAGTGTGGGATCTTCTGATGCAAATCTGAATGTCATGCAGAACTTCTTAGATACTATGTCTCAATCTCTTGTCTGTCTCCTAGTCTCTTCATGAACATACCAACTCCTTGGCACAATATCTAGAGTGTGAATGAACTTGTGAGTCCACTCATGTTTGGGAACTTGCTTGGATAGATGATCACTCAAACTATTTCTTGGAGATATGGATTATAACCAACCCAATAGCAACAAGAGGTCGGGATGATGACCAGCCCCTCAACTATCGTACAGAGGTTTAGGCCCCAGTGATTATACCTTCACACCTTTCTTGGACAGATGAGGATTACTCCTTTAGGGAACATTATATTATCTAAGCGAGCATGGATGTTTCAGAGCTCAAGGTTTAGGTGATACTAAATATAGTATAATAGGCTATGATGAGCCGACAACTAATACTGTTGCATCTATGATGAGCCGGCACCAAATAAAGGAAAGGGGAGCTATTATCCGGGTCAGGAACTAATGGTACACAGCTATTTCTCAACCAGCAACTCTGGTCGTATGAGTCCAGATCTAAGGTTAGTGATGGAGACGCAGTTTCTTATCCATCACTAGTAGCATAGGTAGAGGTCGAGGTAGAAGCAGCTGACTAAGCAGTAGACCCAACACCAGTAGATGTAGAGTAATATGTTTAAGCAAGACGAGTAGCATAAGTAACATAAGCAGTAGAAGAGCTAGTAGCATCAGTAGCAGTTGTTTGCAGCAACACCAATAACAAGAGAAGAAGAGGTAGCCGGAATGTAAGATCGAGACCCATTATCAATAGCTTACCCACCACTATCTTGCCTGGTATCTATTCCCATCCCAACTTCCCTTCACGTAGTTCCATCTTGAGTTTACCCAGCGCTAGGAGAGGTAGATTCAGTAAATGTAGAGTCTGTTGATTCTGCTAATTAAGAAAGTGATCCAATTGATTCAGAAGCGATTGACACGGTTCCCACACCAAAGGCACCAAAGTTAGTTAATCCAGAGCCAGTGAATGATCCAGTAGCTTACCTAGTTCCAGTCTACTAAGTTTCACCCGTTTACCCAATGGCTAAGGTAAAGGCAGTTGGACACCCAACAATAGAAGTTCTAATTAATCAGTCAATGGAGATTACAGAATATCCACTTATACCTGATCAAGATCGAGAACCAGAAGCATATCAACTCGAAGCACCCTACGCAGCGTTTGTCTATCCAATACCATCATCTAACCCAACAACACCAGCAACAGATCTTGTTCTGGGCCCATCATCCATCTCTTGACCAGCATCTTTGTAGATAAAATATCCACTTATACCTTGGTGGAAGAACTCCATTCTCGTCGTTGGATCATTCTAGAACGCTCATATACCTAACTTGTTAAGAGTACCTATTCAGTGGTGGCTGCTAGTACCTATTAATCTAGGCGTAGGCAGGGGAAGGAACAAAGCTATAAGCGAAGGGATTGTAAACAAGTGATTCAGTTAATCCAGTAGTTGATTCAGCAACCATTGAAGTAGTTGAAGATGCATACCCATACCCAGAAAGCTAATCCAGCTATATAGGACCAATAGTTTATCCGCCACCACCTCTAGTACCAGCAGCAAGACCATTTACAAGAAAAGTAGATGTTTTTTCAGTTGAATATGTAGTTGACTCTATAGCAACAGGTTCAACATAAGTAGATCTTGTCGATTAAGCAAATGAACTAGTACCTTGTGATGGAGATGATGACCTTCGTGATCGAGTTGTGGATGATCCATATAGAGACACATATAACGAACTAACCACCAAACATGGGGAACGGGAACTAACCATAACATTAGATAAAACGACCTAATGTAGTGACAGAGATAGTGATCAAGATGAATATGATGAGATGAATATGATGATTTTAGGCCTAGAGGTGAATGAGCTGAAGGAGCTTTTCATGATTGATATAGAGTAAAAGAACCACCAGCAGCGATAGTAGTAGATATAGCACCAAAAAAAAGTTCATGTCGGTTCAGCACCATTAATAGTAATAGAGCTAAGAACATAGGTCTCTTTACCAAGAGAAAACACAAAGGCTACAGACGCAGTGATAGTACCTCGATCCTTTCCATTTTGAGATAGAGAACCAGAGTCCACCTTTCATGTTAGAGAGCGAGATCCAGTTAGTTCCACATCCGAACCATATCTAGTCACACCAGTAGAGTAAGAAACAACAGTTCTAACAAGATTCGATCCACCAGTACCGCTAGCAGCATATACAGTAGGTAAATTAGTAGCAGAGTAAGCATCCTAATCACCATATGCAGATCCTTGTTGGGTATTTTTCATGGGAAAATACCAAAAACTAAACAAACAAACACCAGAGAGGTAATGTTCTGTTTCCTTCTCCCACAGGATCTTTTTGCACAGGGAAGCTTTTAATAAAAAAATTATCTCAAAACAGAGTATTACACAGCCATAAAACATTTTTATTCATTAAAACAAAATGTCTGAAACAAACATTCATCCTCTTTCACTTAGATGGATTTACCAAAAATATATTCAGCCAACTCTGATACATATTCATCCTCTTTGCTGAGAGGGATTCACCAAAATTACTTTCACCTATCAAAAACAAAACTATGTCTCCACCTGAGAATTCACTGTGTTGGTTTACTGCTGTAAAACCCCTTTTACATTCACTGCAGTGAAAAACACTTTGCATATACTGCTGTAAAATAAATTTACATATGCAGTAAATGTTTTTTTTACATTACATTCACAATTTCAAAATTACCTGTGCGCTCTTTTCTTTTGCATTTCAATGCAAATCCAATACAAAAAAAAAATCAACACTGAACTATGCACTGTTGTGCATCTCCCTTGGTTTTTTTTTCGCTGCTGCCTCGTTCTTCAAATGATCAATACAAACAACAACTATCTGTTGCTCCCCTGTTATTGGTTTTTTTTTCGCTGCTGCCTCGTTCTTCAAATGATCAATACAAGCAACAACTATCTGCTGCTCCCCTATTATTTCTTGTTGCCGTGAGCTCATTTCACAATGCCCAACTCAAAGAAAATACATGCGCTCCACCTGATTTCTTTTTCTTGCACTGCTGTGCAAAAATTCATAGTTCTTCGCTGCTCCTCTATATTTTTACAATGGTCAACATATGTCCATAAAACATTACGACTCACACACGCTTTTCATTTTGGCTCATTATATATGTAAAAACATTTTTACAAACGTGGTTTTATAATATATATGGTCAACGTTTTAAAACATAACACATATAATATATGTGCCCATACCTCCGTGTAGTCAATATTCAATGTTTTTACCAAACATTTACGGATCACTTAACTATGCATTTAAATCCTTTTGCAGACTGGAGTGGCGGTCAATCAAACTTGACTTTTACTTCACGCATGATTTTTAATTCGATGCAGGTTCGTATGCATCTTGGAGCAATCGACGGCGGAGGTAGATGGAGTAAATCGGACGGTGGACAGAGATATCGGGAGCCAGTTTGCTGCCGAACTTTAGCCTCCGAAAAATTGAGTCGGCTGATGTCAGGCGAGAGACATGTGCCGCCACCACATCGTATCGGAGTCGATCGCCTGAATATTCCTTCGCCAGAAGGCTGGTGTGAAAAGTTTTGGGCGGCCGGAAAATGCATGATCATTGCGCTTATTGAGTTGGCATCCGTTGCAGCCCATGTCCACCTGTAACCTGCAACCTGTAGTTGGAATTATCATTCCAACAATCCTCCAGGTCTAGAACCAATCCGAGGCATTGAAACACGAAGAGAAGGACAAGAGCAGTAGTAGAATCCTATGTTTATTCAGTAGATTAAGAAAATGAACCAAGACCAGCAACATATAATCTAGAAGCTAAGGTAACACCAAAAGCAATGGAAGATCAAGACCTAGTAGCAACAGTAACCAATAAAGTAGCACCCATAGTAGAAAGAGATGGAGATGCGTCCGGTGCAGTTTAAGTAGTTCAATTTCCAGATCAATACCTAGAAGCGGATAAAGAACCAAGCCCAGAGATAACTCTTAGTTGACCAATAACAATGTATCACCATGATCACCATTTTCTATCCCTTGTTACTCCAGTACTAGCATCCCCATTCCTATTCCTTGCTAAATCCTTGTGTGAGACGGTCCATCCAAAAGCTAACATAATAGGACAACTGCAAGAACAGAAGCATAACTAGCTTGTAAGGCATAGGTTCAATAAGGTAATGCACGGGAAGTATATGAGCGAGTAGTTGCGTAAGAAATAGCATCAGCAAAAGAAGAAGCGTTATTAGTGAATTTCTAATCCAATTGGAACCATTCCAGACCTAGATCAGGAGGCAGCATTCCTGAACTCGGTAACAACCCCATATCTAGATCATGTAGTAAACTGGGGAGAAAGAGTACGCTTTAAAGACAGTTTACCCGGAATCTGTTCATATGGAAGCAGTTGTCATTTCCATTGAGCCAGATGCAAAGCGAATCTAGGGTGCACTTTCCTATAAGGTACAGAATGGGAGGGGAAAGACCAGATGTTGTAGGTGTCAAGCCCATTAGGGCTAATGAACACTCCTAAACCCCAGATGGACAAAAATCAAGTTATATTAGATATAAGAAAGCTACAGGAACTACTTGACAAAAAGGCACTTAGGCCACACCCATAATCGTCAATAAAAACAAAATGGAGGAGAGGATGTAAGCATGGCTCGACCACCGAGAGAGGTAATCTCATCAACGATAATAGTATACTGGTGGAGGGTACAAATACTTAAGATCGAGAAGCAGAGCTAGAAGTGTAACTAGTAACAAAGCAAGCATAAACAGAGGCAGAGGCCAGTGCATAGCTTCTGATTTGAGATTGATAACCGTAGGCAATTTCAGATCTGGTCCTAGAAGATGCAGAAGCAATTTAACCACCAAGAAGATCAGTATCTTTATCTAGTCGCTCGCTCAGATTCAATTCGAGTACAAGATCCCTTCGAGTTGTTATAGATCCAGAGCCCGCACATAGAAAGCATCTGAATCAGTAGTTACCCCGTGGTTATGCCTATTCCCATTTAGAGAACAACCAGTAACAGGGGTAGTTGCATTATTATATTCAGTTGTGAAAGCACCAGAACTGAAACTATCTATAGCTCGAGGATTTGATTCACCAGCAAATGATCCAGTGCCTTTAGGTAATAATAAGTCTATGCATGCAGTGGCAACGAAGACAGAAGTAGGAGCATCGATTCCATTATATGAATGATGAGCCCGAGCCCCCACACACATATGGGTAGCAAATATCACGACCCTGTCTAATCCGCCAAGAGAGGCCCCCATAAACAACCATTCGTCCACAGAAGTAACCCATGTGGGGTAGAAGGTGTGGTCCAACAAAGTAACTAGTTGCGCAACCACCTTATAATAAGTCTAAAAGGGTGGGATTATATAACAACAATAGACTAAAAATTAAGGCACGTGGGTGTGGCCTGGAAGCAGTTGAAAGCTAATGGAGATAGAGACAACTGGCATTGGGTTCAATATTTGTTTTTTCCTATCATCTTGAAATGGGCTCCATATGAAACATGGGGCTCACTAAACTGATAATTGGTGATGATCGTTCAACTTACCAAGCTTCACTTGTTCCTTTCTCGAGTGGAATATTAGTTTTTTCCTCAATTAACAACTAAGAAGACAAGATTATGAAATATCCAAGAAAGCAATACTAGTAGATAAGTAAGTAATAACTATCTATAAGCATAACTACTCTTTTTTATGTGTAAATCAATTTGATGTGGAAGTGGAGGTCAAGTGGGATCTATTCTTTCTTCTCAATAGTTTCTTTGTATACCATGGGGATCTATTCTTTCTTGGTGATAGTTTCTTTGTATAAGATGCTTCGTGATAGTTTCTTTGTATAAGATGCCTTTTGTATACGATGCTTTAATGACTTGATGATTAGGAATAGATAACTCTATCTCGACATCATTCAAAAGTCGTGGTAGTGCATCAAATAATAACAAGGAATGCATTTCTTTCTCATTTCATAGGATTAGTTACCATTTGAATCATAACATCCCTACCCGATTCGAAGACAATTACCTACCCTAGTCCTTATGAAAGTACCTATGAGTTGGAGATTAGGTGGGAGGTACTATAAAGGCTCATAAACACCATTAGAAAAAGACGAGAGAAACCAAGCCAAGTATCTCTTATCAAGTGGAATTGCACTATTATGATTCTAATGTCAACTACACCGCAAGTTCATTAGCAGGGTTTTCTGTCTCCTAGAGTATGGTTTTTCATTAGGAGCATAGGTAGACTATGGTTGTTCATCAGTAGCAAGAGGGTTTGTTCCTATAGTGGAGGAGCACCATGCAACCTATCTTTGTTCCCAAAACCAATGGGGCCATCATCTTAGTCTTACCCCGACAAAATGGGACCATGATCTCTAGTTTGATTATTACCCATGACCACTACCCAAAGTTAGCCGTGTGAGTATGAGCATGACATGAAGTTATCCAATAGACTAGGATATGAAGTGGAGATTATTCAAGTGGAGTTATGATGAGAATTGAAATTCGATAAGTTGGATTCTTGCTATGACTTACCTTACCTAGAAAAGGGCCACCATGATCTTTCACAAGTATGATCACTCTTATTTGCTATGATCACTTAGTATGATGATATAACTCAGTATGACTCTTGGCTAAGATTAGTATGATTATTACATATGACATTCACTATGAATCTAGCAAGATATTCCCTATTCAAATTAAACATGAAAGAACTGAAGCGAGTTAGCTGGAGGAGGTTCTATATAGTGAAGTCAAAAAGGATTAGTTGGTTATAAATAGTATTGCAAGGAGTAGCTATCTATAGTCTTGTTAAGATGATTACAAAAGCTTAGGCCTTCTCCTTTCTTCTACTAGTATAGCTTGGTATTAGGAGAACTTAAACTACCCGATGAAGGTGGTAGCTTTACTCCTTGCTAGCTTCCCATGGGTGGATAAGATGCATTTACAGGTTCTTCCACTATATATCTTGCTTCAACCCAACTAACAGTCATTTATTAAACTAAGTAAATCTCTCTAGCTATCTCAGCTACTTTTCTTATGTACCCTTGGCTTAACAATAACCTCAAAAAATAACTCTTGAAGTAACAACAACCACCTACAGATTCGTCCTTCTAAGATATGCTTAGTAACCAAGTATTTTAGAGCTAAATGGTGTGTGGAGAACTGAAAATGGCCTATGCTTACTAACCAAGTATTTTAGAGCTAAATGGTCTGTGGAGAACTGAAAATGGCCTTCCAATAGAATAGATAATGATGGAACTTTTGTAAATCATACACCATAGCTATCCCTTCCCTCTCTTTGGTGGTATAGTTGCCTAGCTTGAGACAACTTCCTAATTGCAAAAAAAACAGGGTGAGACAACTTCCTAATTGCAAAAAAAACAGGGTGATTGAGATTCCCTTCAGGTGGTTACATAAGCATGATTGAGATTCCCTTCCCCTGGTTACATAAGCATTGCTCCTAGGGAAACTTTGGATGCATCTACATGGACATGAAATTCCACATTCAAATCAATAAACATTAGGAGCACTTACATACATTTCTTTCAGCCTTCCTGTTACGATTCATATATTTATATAACTCCCTAATGCATGTAGGTACCTTTGCCCTTATGATGGAGTATACTTCTACCCCAATGCTCGGATGGGGCTACCCACACTCATATGAGTCATGAAAAGCTGATCCAAAGTACTATATCTATTCTTATATGCTTGAAAGATAGTCCCCACCCTACATAGATATAGATTTTTCTCCACCCATGCTTTGAAGGGTATGTCCGCTCGCTTGGTTCTTCTCGCTTGGTTCTTCTCACTCATTCCTGTGATCTTTCTTGAAACATCTTAATTTAATATGTAGATAATAGATGCGACATGGTAGTTCGAATAAGTTGTTAAGTGTTTTTCACGTATATGATCAATAGACGTATTATTACGTACATAATAATGCAGGTCCTAAGGGAGGGATTTTTGCAAGTTTCAAAGTCCCTTGACCCGACATTCATAGTGCATACATAAATGTACTTTAGTTTCATTATGAATCTCATTTATGCGCTCTTAAGATAGGGAGATAGATGGGAGATTGACTTATAAATAGGTTATTAACTTACACGAAGTAAATAAATTAAGGTTGGAGTATCTATATAAGGTTCTCCGAGCATTCGTTCCCGTATCTCCTTCTCTTTCCTCACAAGTATGGATCCCACTTTAAAATAAATGAACAAAGAATTATAAGGTTTATCCATAACAATCTATTTTGCGAGAGAATAACAACAATTTCTCCCATTCACTCACACAACTTGGTGAGCATAGATGTAGCTTCATCCAGGAAGAATTTGTATATTGGACTTGACACGCGGCATCATACCTTTCTCATTAGGGAATTTCTGATCAAGATATCGAGTTATGAGAAGAAAGAAATTAGCGCAGCAGGTGGAAAGAAAGAAATTCTAGTAATGGTTAGGAGTTAGAGAACCATACGTAGGAGAAGTCCCAACAGCAGGAAACAAATCTAGCTTAGTGTCTGTGGAAATTTTGGAACTGCTGCTGGATAATATTTCGCATATGATAATAGAGGAATAGCTCGTCTCACCATACATTAGGTCGGCGATTAATATTTTGAATCTTCTCGTTTTTTCATTAGGAGTCTAGTATAACCAATCCCGTTCCATCTTATTCGCCTAGTGACAAAGCCAATAATTTATATACTCCCAAGCCCTTCTATAAGCCATACTTTTCTAGTAGTATTCGCTCTAGCCAAACCAACCCTCCTCTAAGCGTATTCCTCAAATCACGATGCTTAATATTTATATCTCTCCATGGTCAACAATGACAAATAAGGTGCAGGAAAAGGATTATGACTCGGAGGTTCTTAGTAGCAGTATGGGAAAACATAATTCTTTGTTGTAATGAGGAGTACTCCTCCTGGAATTAGTGGAAAAACAATATGGAGATGATTGTAATGGTAGGTTGGCAGGGATATGGAAAAATAAATATATGTACGAAGAAGGAAGTACAGGGCGAAGTATGATAACTCTAATTAAATGGTCTATATCGAAGTGTTCGACATCGCATCGCTAGTTGTTCCAAAGAATCTTGCTCCACTAGCTGCAACCTTCCATTTTCCACCTTCAAGAGAGCCTTCTAATGAACCACTATTGAGGAGCTCGGAAGCACAAAAGAAAGCGATAGATAGAAATAAAAGGTAGATTTAGAGGCTGATCCTAGGTTCCGTAAGGCCTAAAGACCATAAGGGAGAGGAATAGACCTAACTTTTCATGCTTGAACCCACCTCATATTTACTTGTTCTGCTATAATTTACTTACCGCCTTCACCATAGGGGAGAGATGAAGTGTTTCCTACCCCAACTCATTTATTCTACTAGGAATATGAGGGAGGGGAGAGAGTAGCTACTATGAAGAATAAAAACCCCCTATTTCCCACAAACTATTTCACTACCGTACTACCTAGCCCTGTTATACCTATACCACTCGAATGCATCACTTAGAGGCCACTTCTATAGACCTTTTAGAAGTACCGGATGGATAGATGGATGGTGTTAAATTAGTTGAGAAACACTTTTAGTTGCATGGCGTGATGGTTTATTAGGCCAAGAGGGTTTCACTTTAGCTAAGATTGTTTCACTACCCAATATTGATTCTCAACATGCGAAAGAGACATCTTTCAATGGATGGGATTGTGGTTTAAAGGAATTGAGCTTCTTTGATGGTTGGTTGAGCATTTACACAAGCCAATAGGATGCCAATAGAAAAAACACCACATCTAAGATGTTTTTCTATAATGTCACCATAGAATAAGCTGATCACGGGAGAAATAGACCTTTTTATAGTCTTTTTTCATTACGATTATTACATATATAATATGAAAACACTTCTCGTTAGCAGGACTAACTCACGAACCAACCAACCAAGAAAGGACAAGTGAGTGCCTCATTTACAAATTGAAACTTCAGGACATTTAGTGACAACAACCACTTATTGAAGTCAGGAATCGAGAGGTACCATAATAGGATATAGTTAGCCCTACCCCTACGAACATTCTCTCCAAGAGCTTCATGGTTACTGCGAGATCAGGATTAGACTAGCCAACCTCAATTTAGTTTTAGACTAGAAAAAAACCCTAGGACGATAGAGTGAGAGAGGATCGATCATAACCGATGGCTTTGAAGCAACATCATATTACAATTTGAATTGATTCGATCACCCAATATGCTCTCAGTAATCTACTTGCCTAATGACAAATGCATGAAAGATACCACTTACCTAGTTCCAATCTACTAAGTTTCACCCGTTTACCCAACGGCTAAGGTAAAGGTAGTTGGTCACCCAACAATAGAAGTTATAATTAATCAGTGAGTGGAGATTACATAATATCCACTTATACCTAATCGAGATCGAAAAACATAAGCAAATCAACTTGAAGCACCCTACATAGCGTTTGTCTATCCAATACCATCATCTAACCCAACAACACCAGCAATGTATCATGTTCTAGGCCCATCATCCATCTCTTGACGAGCATCAGTGTAGATAAAATATCCACTTATACCTCGGTGGAAGAACTCCATTCTCGTCGTTGGATCTTCCTAGAACGCTCATACACCTAACTTGTTATTCGTACCTATTTAATGGTGGCTACTAGTACCTATTAATCTAGGCTTAGGTAGGGGAAGGAACAATAGTTTATCTGCCACCACCTCCAGTATGACCAGTAGTATCAGCAACAAGACCATTCACAAGAAAAGTAGATACTTTTTCGGTTGAATATGTAGTTGACTCTACAGCAACAGGTTAAGCATAAGTACATCTTGTCGATTAAGCAAATGAACTAGTACCTCGTGATCGAGATGATGACCTTCATGATCGAGTTGTGGATGATCCATATAGAGACACATATAGGGAACTAACCACTACACATGGGGAATGGGAACTAACCACAACATCAGATAAAACCACCTAATGTAGTGATCGAGATAGAGATGAAGATAAATATGGTGATTTTAGGTCTAGAGGTGAACGAGCTTTTCATGATCGATATAGAGTAAAACGACCACCAGTAATGATAGTAGTAGATATAGCACCAAAAAAAATAGATCATGTCAGTCTAGCACCAATAATAGTAATAGAGGTAAGAACATAGGTCTCTTTACCAAGAGAAAACACAAAGGCTACAGACGCAGCGATAGTGCCTCGATCCTTTCCATTTTGAGATAGAGAGCCACATTCTTACTTTCGTGTTAGAGAGCAAGATCCAATTAGTTCCACATCTGAACCATATCCAGTCACACCAGTAGAGTAAGAAACAATAGTTGTAACAAGATTCGATCCACCAGTACCACTAGCAGCATATCCAGTAGGTAGATTAGTAGCAGATTAAGCATCCTAATCACCATATGCAGATCATCCAAGTCGAGAACCAATCCAAGGCATTGAAACACGAAGAGAAATGACAAGAGCAGTAGTAGACTCCTATGTTTATGCAATAGATTAAGAAAATGAACCAAGACTAGCAGCATATAATCCAGAAGCTAAGTTAACACCAGAAGCAAGGGAAGATAAAGACCTAGTAGCAACACTAACCAATAAAGTAGCACCCATAAAAGAAAGAGATGGAGATGCGTTGGGTGCAGCTGAAGTAGTTCCATTTCCAGATCAATACCTAGAAGCAGATAAAGAACCAAGCCCTGAGATAACCTCTAGTTGACTAGTAATAATGTATCACCATGATCACCATTTTCTATCCCTTGCTACTCCAGTACTAGCATCCCCATTCCTATTCCTTGCTAAATCATTGTGTGAGATGGTCCATCCAAAAGCTAACATAATAGGATAATAAATGTTCACAACCACAAGAACATAAGTATAACTAGGTGGTAAGGCATAAGTTCAATAAGGGAATGCATGGGAAATATCTCAGCGAGTAGTTGCTTAAGAAATAACATCAGCAAAGGAAGAAGAGCTATTAGTGAGAGTTTCTAATCCAATTGGAACCATTCCAAACCTATATTAGGAGGTAGCATTTCTGAACTCTGTAACAACCCCATATCTCAATCACATAGAAAATTGGGGAGAAAGAGTACGCTTTAAAGATAGTTGACCCAGAATTTTTTCATATGGAAGTAATAGTCATTTCCAGTAAGCAAGATGCAAAGTGAATCTCGGGTGCACTTTAAACATGGGTACCTATAGTGTACAAAATGGGTGGGGAAAGACCAGATGTTGTAGGTGTCAAGTCCATTAGGGCTAATGAACACTCCTAAACCCTAGATGGCCAAAAACATGTTATATTACATAGAATAAAGATACAGGAACTACTTGACAAAAATGCACATAGGCCACACCCTTAATCGTCAATAAAAACACAATGTTGGAGAGGATGCATAAGCATAGCTTGACCACCAAGAGAGGTAATCTCATCAACGATAATAGTATACTGGTGGAAGACATGAATACTTAAGATTAAGAACTCTAACTAGTAACAAAGCAAGGATAAACAGAGGTGGAGGCCAGTGCATAGCTTCTGATTTGAGATTGATAACTGTAGGCAGTTTCAGATTCGGTCGTAGAAGATACAGAAGCAATTTCACCACCAAGAAGTGTTGTTTGGATAGGGTAAACTAGGAAAGAAAATAAATATTCAGTTATACATTAACCAAGAAAAGAACCCATAACTAACTGAATCACTGAAACCAAACACATGAATACATACAAAGGATTTACGTCGTAAAAGCTTGACAGGGTGTCAAGGAAACATCCACTGGGCAAGGGATTGGAATCTCTATTAATCCAACAATGATTCTCCACGATTAGATTTCCCGGGCCTTCACTAGTTTTATACACACCTCCTCCGTTACATAACTAGTATTTCGGTATAAAACTAACTAGTTACATTTTTACACAAATTTACTTAATTCGTTGTCAAACTTCCAACAAGAAGTTCAGTATCTTTATCTAGTTGCTCGAGAAAATTCAATTCGAGTGCAAGATCCCTTCCAGTTGTTACAGAGCTAGATCCTGCATAGAGAAAGCATCTGAATCAGTAGTTACATCGTGGTTATGCCTATTCCCATTTAGAGAACAAGTAGTAACAAGGGCAGTTGCATTATTATATTCACTTGAGAAAGCACCAAAACTGAAACTATCTATAGCTCGAGGAGTTGATTCACCAACAAATGATCCAGCGTCTTTAGGTAATAATAAGTCTATGCATGTAGTGGAAACAAAGACAAAAGTAGGAGCATTGATTCCATTATTTGAATGATGGGCCCGATCCTGCACACACATATGGGTAGCAGATATCACGTCCCTATCCAATTTTCCAAGAGAGGCCCCCATAAACAATCGTTCGTCCACAAAAGTAACCAATGTGGGGTAGCAGGTGTGGTCCAAAAAAGTAACTGGTTGTGAAACCCCCTTATAATAAGTCTAAAAGGATGGGACTATATAACAGCAATAGACTAAAAACAAAGGTCGTGTGAAGGAAGTGTCGCTGGCCAGCCTGCCTCTATGGTCACCAAGAGTTTGGATGGGGATTAATTAGGAATACATATGATGGTGGAAATATGGTGGGGCATGTGGGTGTGTCTTGGAAGTAGCTGAAATTGAATGGAGACACAGATAATTGGTTGTGGGTTCAATATTTTTTTTGTCCTATCTTCATGAAATGGGCTCCATATGATACATGGGGCTCACTGAAATGACAAGTGGTCATGTTCGTTCAATTTGTCTAGCTTCACTTGTTCCTTTTTCAGGTGGAATACTTACCTTTAGATTATTTATAGCTTTTTCCTCAATTGGTTCGACCAAGACATATATTCTTTTATCGCTTGATAGGATATTTAGTAACAACTAAGAATACAAGATTATGAAATATCCAAGAAAGAAATACCAGTAGATGAGTAAGCAATAATAAAATCAATGGTAATGTTTATAAGCATAACTACTCTTTTTTATTTGTAACTGGATCCGATGTGGAAGTGGAGGTCAAGTCAGATCTATTCTTTCTTCCTAATAGTTTCTTTGTATACGATGCCTTTTGTATACGATGCTTTAATGACTTGATGATTAGGAATAGATTACTCGATCTTCACGTCATTTAAAAGTGGTGGTAGTGCATCAAATAATAATAAGGAATGCATTTCTTTTTTCGTTTCGCGTGATTAGTTACCCTTTGATTCATAACATCCCTACCCGGTTGGAAGACAATTACCTACCCTAGTCCTTATGAATCTACCTACCTATTTGAGATTACCTGGGAGGTACCATAAAGGCTCATAAAACCCATTAGAAAAAGACTAGAAAAACAAAGCGAGGTATCTCTTATCAAGTGGAACTATACTATTAGGCTTCTAATATCAACTACACCCCAAGTTCATGAGGAGGGTTTTCTCGTCTGCTAGAGTATGGTTTTTCATTAGCAGCACAGGTAGACTATGGTTGTTCATAAGTAGCGTTAGGGTTTGTTCCTATAGTGGAGCAGCACCATGCAACCTATCTTTGTTCCCAAAACCAATGGGACCATCATCTCAGTCTTACCCTCACGAAAACAGACCATGATCTCTAGTCTGATTATTACCCATGACCACTACCCAAAGTTAGCCCAATGATTACAAGAATTGCATGAAGTTATCCAATAGAGCATGATATGAAGTGGAGATTATTCAAGTGGAGTTACGATGAGAATTCAGATACGATAAGTTAGATTCTTGCTATGACTTACATTACCTAGAACAAGACCACCGTGATATTTCACAATTATGATCACTCTTATTCGCTATGATCAGTTAGTATGATGATTTAACCCAGTATGACTCTTCGCTAATATCAATATGATTATTCGATATGACATTCACTGTGAAACTAGCAAGATATTCCCTATTCAAATTAGATATGGAAGAACCGAAGCGAGTTAGCTGAAGGAGGTTCTATCTAGTGGAGTCAAAGAGGATTAGTTGGTTATAAACAGTATTGCAAGGAGGAGCTATCTATAGTCTTTTTAAGATGACTACAAAAGCTTCGGCCTTCCCCTTTCTTCTATTAGTATAGCTTGGTATTAGGAGAGCTTAAACTACCAGATGAAGGAGGAAGCTTTATTCCTTTCTCGTGTCCCACGGGTGGATAAGATGCATTTACACGTTCTTCCACTGGATATCTTGCTTCAACCCAATTAATAGGCATTGTTTAAACTAAGTAAATTTATCTACCTATCTCAACTACTTTTCTTATGTATCCCTGGCTTAACATAACCTCAAAAGAGAACTCCAAAAATAACAACAACCTATAGTTTCGTCCTTCTAAGATACACTTATTCACCAAGTAGTTTAGAGCTAAATGGTCTGCCTAGAACTGAAAATGGCCTTCCAATAGAAGAGATAATGGTGTAAGTTCTGTAAATCATACACCGTAGCTATCCCTTCCCTCTCTTTGGTGGTATAGTTGCACTTATCTTGCGACAACTTCCTAATTGCAAAAGAAAAGGGTGATTGAGATTCCCTTCCCCTTGTTATGCAAGCACTGCTCCTAGGGAAATGTTGGATGCATCTACATGGACATGAAATTCTACATTCCAGTTAGGAAACATTAGGAGCACTTACCCACTTTTCTTTCAGCCTTCCTGTTATGATTCATATATTTATCCAACTCCCTAATGCATGTAGGCACCTTTGCCCTGATGATGGAGTATACTTCTGCCCCAATGGTTGGATGGGGTTACCCACCCTGATATGAGTCATGAAAAGTTGATCCAAAGTGTACTACATCTATTATTATATGCTTGAAAGTTAGTCCCCACTATGCATAGATATATATTTTATTTTCCACCCATGCTTTGAAGGGTATGTCCACTTGCTTGGTTCTTCTCACTCATTCCTCTAATCTTGCTTAAAACTTATCAATTAAATATGTAGATAGTAGACTCGACATGGTAGTTTTGATAAGTTGTTAGGTGGTTTTCACGTATATGATGAATAGACATATTATTATGTACGTAATAATGCAGGTCCTAAGGGAGGGATTGCTACAAGTTTCGAAGTCCCTTGACCCGACATTCATAGTGCATACATAAATGTACTTCAGTTTCATTATGAATCTCATTTATGTGCTCTTAAGATAGGTATATAGATAGGAGATTGGCTTAAAAATAGGTTATTAATTTACACGCTCAATGAGGTATGGATCCCACTTTGAAAGAAACAAACAAAAATTATAAGTTTTATCCATAATAATCTATTTTGTGAGAGAATAAAAACAAATTTTCCCGTTCACTCACATAACTTGGTGAGCATAGATGTAGCTTCATCCACGAAGAATTCGTATATTGCACTTGACAGGCGGCATCATACCTTTCTCATTAGGAAATTTTAGATCAATATATCCAGTTATGAGAAGCAAGAAATCAGCGCAACAGGTGGAAAGAAAGAAATTCTAGTAATGGTTGGAAGTTGGAGAACCATACATAGCAGAAGTTCCAGCAGTGGGAAACAAATATAGCTTAGTGTCTGTGGAAATTTTAGAACTCCTGCTGGATAATATTTCACATCTGATAATAGTGGAATAGATGGTCCCACCATACCTTAGGTCTATGATTAATATTTTGAATCTTCTGGTTTTGTCATTAGGAGTCTAGCATAACCAATCTTGTTCCACCTTATCCACCTAGTGATAAACCTAATCATTTATATCCTCCCAAGCCCTTCTAGAAGCCATATTTTTCTAATTGTATTCGCTCTAGCCAAACCAACCATCCTCTAAGCGTATTCCTCAAATCACAATGGTTAATATTTATATCTCTCCATGGTCAACAACAACAACTTAGATGTAGGAAAATGATTACGACTCAAAGATTCTTAGTAACGTTATGGGAAAACATATTCCTTTGTTGTTATGGAGAGGACTCCTCTTGGAATCAGTGGAAAAACGATAGGGAGATGATTGCGATGGCAGGTTGGCAGGGATATGGAAAAATAGATATGTGTACGAAGAAGGAATTACAGGGCAAAGTATCAGAACTCTAATCCTTCTACCACTTATTAAATGGTCTCTATCGAAGTGTTCCACATTGCATCTCCAGTTGTTCTAGAGAATCTTGTTCTAGTAGGTGCAACCTTCCATTTTCCACCTTCGAGAGAGCCTTCTTCTAAACCACTATTAAGGAGCTCAGAAGCACAAAAGAAAGTGATAGATAGAAATAAAAGGTAGATTTAGAGGTTGATCCTAGGTTCTGTAAGGCATAAATACCATAAGGGAGAGGAATAGACCTAACTTTTCATGCTTGAACCCACCTCATAGTTACTTGTTCTACCATAATTTACTTACCGCCTTCACCATAGGGGAGAGATGAAGTGTTTCCTACCCCAACTCATTTATTCTACCAGGAATATGAGGGAGGGGAGAGAGTAGCTACTATGAAGAAGAAAAACCCCCTGTTTCCCACAAACTATTTCACTACTATACTACCTAGACCTGTTATACCTATACCACTAGAATGAATCACTTAGAGGCCACTTCTATAGACCTTTTAGAAGTACCAGATGGATAGATGGATGGTGGTCAATTAGTTGAGAAACACTTTTAGTTGCATGGCGCGATGGTTTATTAGGCCAAGAGGGTTTTACTTTAGCTAAGATTGTTTCACTACCCTAGATTGATTCTCAACATGCGGAAGAGACATCTTTGAATGGATGGGATTGTGTTTGAATGACATTGAGTTGGTTCGATGGTTGGTTCATTGCAGGCTCTCCTATTGGCATTGACACAAGCCAATAGGATGCCAATAGAAAAAACACCCCATCTGAGATGCTTTTTATAATTCACTAGAACCCAAAAGCCCCAACCCCATTGCGTAGGTGCCTTAGGAGAATTGAATCTATAATGTCACCATAGAATAGTCTGATGAAGTGAGAAATATACCTTTTTATAGTTGTTTTTCATTATGATTATTACATATATAATATGACAACACTTCTCATTAGTAGCACTAACTCACGAACCAACCAACCAAGAAAGGACAAGTGAGTGCTTCATTTATGAATTGAAACTTTAGGACATTTAGTGACATCAACCACTTACTGAAGTCAGGAATCGAGAGGTACCACAATAGGATATAGTTACCCTTACCCCTACGAACATTCTCTGGAAAAGATTCATGGTTACTGCAAGATTAGGATTAGACTAGCCAACCTGAATTTAGCTTTAGACCAGAACAAAACCCTAGGATGATAGAGTGAGAGAGGATTGATCCTAACCCATGGCTTTGAAGCAACACCATACTACAATTTGATTTGATTCAATCACCCAACATGCTCTCAGGAATCTACTTGCCTAATGACAAATGCATGAAAGATACCGCCTAAATACGACTCGACCCATTACAACGAAGTGTTTGTTTATATAAAATACCCCATCTCAGATGATTTTCTAGATCAAATTCAATAGAATCGAACTTCTTGCCCCAACCTACTAGGTTCCAGAGTTTGGAAGAAGGCACGAGAGTGAAGTCGATCGGGCTTTACAAAATAGACCTTTGACAAGATTTTTGAATCATTGTTATTACATGTATAATAGAAACCTTTGACCCTTTCAACCTAGTATCAATCAGCCAGAACAATACCTCTTAGTCTTGGTTCCACACTACCTTCAACCAATAGGATAGGGGAGTTTACTTTGAGCTTAGATCGTTTCACTGCTAGCTGAATGGTTTGTGGATTATTTTGTTCCATCAGAATAGAGAGGAGAGGAGAGGTTGGATGGACCGGCTTCAGATTGATAGGAGATGAGACTTAGTGCTTCCAACCTACCTAAGACCTAATCTTATAGATCTTGAGCCCTAGACCTTTAATCATGTAGTTAGTGAGTCAAATCTATTTACCTTACCTTACAAGCCATAGAGGGAATTGGGATGCATTGATGAGCCTTTAGATGCCCCTGACTAGGTGGATGGATGGAATTATTTGATGGGAAATCGCCTGATAGGCTCTCAATAATCCACTTACCTAGAGAGAATTGACTTTTAGATCACCTGATAGATGATTCTCGACCTACGCTAACCACCTGGTTTAGAGCTCTACACTTGCTTTTCAGAGGCTTTGACTCATTCCATTATGAATTCAACATGGCTAGTCTTGATTACTTTATCATATGAGGGACAGGAAACGTAGGATTTATTTAACAGTAGACAAACACTTTTAGTCACATGCATGCTCCTGTGGTATGGTACCCATAGGGGGTTTACCTTTACCTGCTTATATCTTTAACTAGTGTTTCACTATGTCGGACTACTTTGGATTATGGAACATCTTAGAGCCCCATTGGGAAGGCTTTATTTGATGGGTGGAAGAATTGATCAATGGCCATGGTTTAGTAGCCCAAGTAGGATAGCGTAGGACATATATTGTTGATGCCCATACCCACATAGGGTGTCTTTTCACACTCGTCTTACTTTTGAGGGACTGTTATTAGACACTTCTAGTACTACCAAAAACCTACGATGATGGGATGGAGTACCAATCCTTTAGTATAACAGAAATAGCACTGGGGGGGGAAGTCTTTACAAAACTTACCTTGGATGGAAACCTCCTATCTTCTAGAACTAGATATTCATAGGCCCCATTTGGTGAGATCTTCCCAGTAGGCCCTAGAGAATTAGATCTTTGGAGGCGCTGCTAGAATATAATAGAAAAGGAGGAAAACATTGAATCGTTTAATCATTTGATCATTTAATGGCCATGGGAATTTGAATCACTCCATTATACCTTACCTTGGAAAGACTATAAACCTGCCTAAAAGGAAAGGAATGACTTTCTATGGACATAACTAGCTACATGCCTTACAATAGAATGAAAAGACCAAGTAAGATCAATACATGATCTTATTGGACTTTATGCCAGCGGGGAGGAGAGGAGAGAGTTAATCAAGGATGGATTGGATCATGGGAATTGGGAATCATGATACCTTACCACCTTATACCACCTGCCATACACACTTTCTATTTATAACCACCCCTAGTCACATGCTAACAAGGGATGGAATCTAGAAGACCAAGAGAAGTGCCAGATTGGATCGGATGATGTGGGAAATTAAAGAAATTCTCTCAGTCATACCCTTTCCCTAATAGAATTTCCTTTTTAACAACAAATATGGGCACCTAGACACATGAAAACCACATGTTCTAGTATAAGAAACACACCCTATCAGATTCTTTTTCGAATTCACTAGAATCAAACTTGTTTCCCTTGGTGCTTGTGGAGCACATAATCAGTCACTGAACAAGCAGATCAATCTGGCTTTAGAACTTACTGTACAACACAACCAAGCTAGGAAGGATACCTTCTTCTTTCTCCAACCTTGAACTTCATGACATGGAGTGCTGCCCAACAACCATTAAGTCATGAATATGAATCAGGATTGAAATTGGAGTTACCTTTATTTTATTACTCTTACTAGTACTTCTACCCCTACCTTAACCCTAGTCACATTCTATGGAAGGAAGGGAATAAGAGTTTCATCACAACTGCAGTAGATATTTCATTTTTCAGGTTGCTTGGGATTAGACACCTTACCTTTCCATTTATACAGCCTCAGACAGAAAATTTAACACTACATCAGCCAAGAATACCCCACATAGGGAGGCAGGTGCTAATCTTTATATTACATGTACGAACTTCTTAGACCCAGAGGGAGCCCAAGAATTGGGATCAAAAAGTGGGTCGGGACAAGTTGAGCCTTCTTAGAAGCAAAAGCCATGGAAGTAATTAGTTCATCACTCGATCGTTGGATCAAAATGTGAAATCAATATGGGATTATAATCACTTCATGAGAAGACCTTCGAAGTACCAAATTGATGGCATGGAGAAACTTACCCCAGGAAAGAATGATACCCATAAGATCAGGACCCGTAGGAGACAATATTCTCTCTACTGTCCTACATTAGGTCTTACAAGCCTTAGGAGGAACTCCTAGAAGAGAATAGGAGAAATTTTTTTAATCGTTGGATCGAAATCGTAATGAAGAGAAGAAAGAGCCCTTACCACCTTGGAGGGAGAACCCTTATATATCCCTGCCATAGCTCTTAATGTTAGTTAAGCCCTTACCCTTTGACAGAACCCTATAAGAAGGAGACTTTTGCCAAGTCCAACACAAGGATAACAGATCAAATTTCCCTCTTATTTTGGCTTCTCACCTTCTCGGTCAGCATTCTTCTTATCGAACTGGTAGCCAAGCCAAGTATTGAAGCTGATAAACCACACTTACTTACTACCCGCCCTCAGGAATCACCACAGAACCCATTCTCTGTAGAGACAAAAGCTATTTCAACACCTCCAATTTAGATCTTCTTCAAGGAGGATTAAGTGACCTTAGAACAAACACAAATGATGTTTTGAGCCATCCAGTCAAGTTCCTTCCTACTTGTTGTCCTATATTTGTTTTTCTGGCTTGTATTCTTGGGTGTGTTCATGGGGCTGGTGGGGGAGTGAGCAATGGGGTGTGTGTCAAATTCAAAGGGGGGTTTCCCTATAGTTTTCGCGTTAACTATGCATGCATAAAAAAGAAGTCCTAGCAGTAAGGGGCACAATGTAAGTAGGCTTCCAAGGTGTATTGGTTGTGACTCTAAATGTGAGCTCCCTCCCTTTCTCCCTCCTAGTTAGCTCTGTAGAGTGTTTGGTTAGTGTAAAAGTGAGCATGGCATTGTGAGCTGGGAAGTATTGTTAATCTCTCGAAGTATATGTTCCTAGCAGTAGTAATGATAATATTTCAAGCTTTGTGGACCCAAGGAAATCCCGATTTGAGTAGTATCTGAGTGGGTTGATTGGGCTAGAATCCAAAAGCATAATTTTCTTGGTTCGATAGTGAGAAAGTGTCGGTGCATTATCTTAGTGATTTTCATTGTATGAGCAAGTGTAGTTAGTGTAGTTGGCGTAGAGTGATGTTACTTAGTGGGCTCTTAGTGATGGGCATAGTTTCTTTAGTGTGCTTATTGGGCTATGTTGTCTGAGTGTGATAGTTTGATAGTTGGTCCTATGTTTTACTATCCACCACTTTATTATGGTAAGGGGTATAAAAGAAGTAGGGGTCAAATTGTGAGTAAGTAAACCATTCCCGTCCGTTAGCTCAATCATTTTTATTTGTTGATTCTAGATGTGAAAATGCAAGAGAAGCTATTTCTCTAAAGGTTGAAATGGACTCGATAAATCTGGCTTGAAGTCTAGCTCTTATTTCGAAGTGAAATCGAGTCTAGGTCCAACTACAGGCCAGACCCCCCCTTTGAAGTATAGGGTGGGGTGTCGCTCCCCTTCGTGGTACCTATCCTTGGGCTGGTGTGTAGTCTAAGTCTAATCAAGTGGGAAAATCCTGGCTTGACACTATCACTATGTGCACACTTCCACTCTGGCTTAATATTTCCTCTCCTATTGTTTCGAAGTGATAAGGTTGTATTCTCCTACCATCTCTGCTCATATCTACTAACAAGGCGCTATGCACTTTCTTCCCCTAGCATCCATCCTACGACTGCCCTCTATCTCTAGGCATATCTGTATTGGCTTGCTCATTCTGCTCTATGCTCATATCAGATCGTCTGCATGATGGGGAGTATTCTCCACCTGAAATTCTTATATTGTCATTCTCCCTGCAATGCTCATATTGTCATTCTACCTGCAAGAGTCTTTATTCTCTGTCCCGTACTATTTCCCATGTGGCAGGGTGAATTGCGATGTTCCCTCCAAATTCTCTCGCTTAGTGGGAAAATCTTAGTTAGTTCTTTTTCATTAGCTAGTGTACTATGTTTAGGGAGTATAGTGTGCTTGGTGAGCTTGTTGAGCTTATGGAGTTCTATTGTAAACTAGCCCGACTTTTGATAAGATAGCTAAAGTAGTGGTGTAAAGTATACCAGAGAATTTATCTTCTTCTTGGATGTTATATATTATATAATGCCAAAAAATATATGGCTCTATTGA
This sequence comes from Pinus tabuliformis, assembly GCA_031772625.1. Taxonomy (NCBI): domain Eukaryota; kingdom Viridiplantae; phylum Streptophyta; class Pinopsida; order Pinales; family Pinaceae; genus Pinus; species Pinus tabuliformis. Next base: position 1,019,198,270 of record CM062809.1, on the reverse strand, counting down.
GGTGAAAATGTAACCATAAGAATTCTGAGCGTTCTTATTGGATGGAATTCCTCGGTGACAGGTGTTCTTTCTTGGTAGGTGGGGGGCTTTCTCGTAACCGTCATTTCTCTAACATTTGGCTTGGAAAGAACCTTTGAACCTATGCATCAGACCTACTACCTTTACTTAGGTGGAAATATAGCCTTGGAAACAACCTCTGATAGAACACCTTCCTACCCCCTTCCTACCCTCTCCATATGAAAGAAGTAAGTTCAACATAGTAGGACCAGTTCACCATTCACATTGAGTTAGCTCATTTCCCCTAGAACATGACCTCAGTGAGCTTTCAGTGGTTAGCTTTCAGCTAGTACGGTTTTATTTCCATATGATGTCCGCACGATGTCTGTATTATCTGTGCTTTTAAGTTTCCATATTCATTGCACATTATCCATTATCCTTTCACTTTACAATATACATACATAGGGCCTATAGATAAACAACCGAATATGAATAACAATTTTACTTACCGAGTGGATAATAGCCATTGTTTTCAGTGAGACCTGAAAAAGAAAGGATTAACTTATCATATTTTGCGATAAGTTTGGTTTAGGTGAGAACCACTTAAAAACAACCCACGTGTTGGTGTTGAGGTGGTCACCAGATGACGTGTAATAGATAGATTGATTTCAAATTTGGAGGGACGTAGGTAGATAAAAATAAAAGAAAAATAAAATAGATAAGCTTACATATAATTCAAGATGTTAACGCACCTAAAGAAAGCCTATTTCGAGTGGGTTTATGGCATCTTAAACAACACCTTTTGGGGAAGGCACAAAGTAGTCCTCTTCGAACAGATTCTCAAAACATTCAAAGTCACCATTTCTTTTACCAATAAACTCAGTTTGATTTTGTCAGAGGCACCCCTCTCATCAACGATACACAAATTCATTTCTTTATTACTCACATGGAATTTCATTAAACTTCTTTATGTTTGATTTGGCGGCATTGATTCAATTGCTTCTTTAGCCCCTCACTGCTAATATTTTAATTTTTCCTTTGAATTTATGACTTAAGAATCAAAAAAACCCATGCAGGTGATTCTTTTATGGCCACCCAATCCCATAGGTGTGGGAGTTTGCATCAGTTCACATTGGATAAGGATATTTTAGGAACACCCACCCCTTATAGAAATGGATAGGGAGCAAATAATTATTGTTGTTGATCAATAAAATGGGATGACTTACTTATTTGTTGCCATTTCAAGAGACAATACACTTCAATTTGTTAGAAAATTATATATTACTGAGCAATGGAACACATAAAATATATTACAGAAATATAAACAAACAAAACACATAAAACAAGAGAGACGCAGATATACAAGGTTCACCAATTTTGGCTACGTCCATGGAGAAACAGTGAGTCTTTCCTTTTTATATTATCCAACAAACTGAAGAGATACAACCTACAACAGATCCTCTGCAATTCCCTCTTCTCTCTCACTCAATCTCCTCTCTCTTTCTCACTCAAAATATAGATATGCATAGACCAAATACAATTCCATCATATATAGCGAGGGGTTGCCTTCTAGGGGAAAAAACCTAAATTAAACATAACTTCTAGCATCAGATCTCTGCCTAATGAACAACCCAAATTCACTATGAAATTACAACAGTTTACAAGGAAATTTTACATCTATTTTTAGCTTTGGGGGCTGTTGCCCTCCTGGACCCCCCTTGTAGCGAAAATATTATAGGAGGCGTTCCCTCCACATTACAAACTAGGGTCCAATGAGGTGATACCTTTGGATAAAGGAGATATTCAATCTCCATAAAAAACACAATTTAATTCATTAGTCGATATAGATGGTTATGATAATCTATGAGGTAAGGTGGTGAAACTATGCTTCAATTAGATTGGTATTCAATGCAAGTAATGGTCGGTACTCCATGTTTTGATACCACCATTGATCCGAGTACTACATCCAACATGTTACAAGTATCAATGCCAGGTAGGTTCAATCCCAAGGGTGTTTTGGCATTGGTTTCTTTTTCTTTTTTATTTACACTTGAATCCATCAATTTTTGAGGGTACATTCTCATGTCACAACGAATGCAAGCTGAAAACTAAGCTCCCCATCGAGAGAGGGATAATCTTGCATCCCCATCAAGAGCTAATATAGAATCCCCATCAACAGACTACCTCTCACTCCCAATACTGGGGCATAAGAATATATCATCCCAATACAATACAATCTCATGGACCCTTCGATGGATTAATGGATTATTTCTTTCTTTTCACCTTACTGCAAGCAACATTTACCTAAGGGATTCTAGCAGTAAATTAAGGAAACACCCTCTCAGAACCTTTAAACCTTCTCTCTTACATTCTAAACCATAGATGAAAAGACCTGGAATATGGCTCACCGTGAGCATGGTTTTTCTCGAACCATAGCACACAATACTTAGCTAAGAAATTCATCTATATGCTGCGAAACTTGATAGAATCAAAGGATTTAACAATGACCATTGTTAACATTACTAAAAAAGATTTTTTGATGCTTGAAACTCTTACACCTACCCTATAATGGCAGTGGTTGCAGAGCATGGCTTGTGAGTGATGTCGTTTCAAACGAGCGATTAAGCAACGGATGGGGTAGGGTTTAGTTATCCTAACCTCCCAACATTTAACAACCACCATTAGATAAATAACCACATCATCCATGGTGGGAATGACTCCACTGTACTCACCTGATGACTTACAACCGCGGGTGGAAACAATTCAAAAATCTTCTACACTAATCCTATCATATTGGATGATCTGGTTAAGGGTTAATGTTCATACGTATAGAGCATGCCCCTTCACCGAGATATATGTATTATTATTATTATTATTATTATTATTATTATTATTATTATTATTATTATTATTATTATTATCATCTGATTTTAAGGTCACGACCAAGCTAGACACCAAATTGGTGTATGAGACCCCCTTGTTTATGGAAGAATGGCCCCACATCCGCTCAGTGATTTGACTGCTAAGCCTAGGAATGCATACATACTCTACCGCCCTCCAATTTTGATCATGTGTAAGTTCCACATTGAAAATTTGATTAAATAATTCCTTTAATGAAATTCTCTTTGAAATTATGGTAGCGGGGTGGAGCTACTTATTTATGGTCAAGTAAATTTATTTTGTTTTGTTTTATTTGCATGGTGTAATTTCTACTACTTTTGGTTTTAGTATGTTACATATATAAACAGTTGTTTTGGATATTGTTGAAATCTTTAGGTAAAAATCACATAGAAAACTTTTTGTCACACATTTCAAACCATCTAGTGTGATTCATTTTCATGACAAGATGAAAATAGATCATGACATAAGATTAAATATATGAAGATAGATGCTTTCTAGGCATTAGAATATACCAACTAGTTTTGGTTAAAAAATATTTATTTTAAACAATAAACAAAATAAATAATAAAAATTGAAATTAAATGAATGAATGAATAAATTATATATATATATATATATATATATATATATATATATATATATATATATATATATATATATATATATAATGATGATAATGATGATGAACAACGCTTATCTGATCTCAAGAAAAGAGAAGAAAAGTAAGTGTGATTCTTCAAAATCTTGTTTCTATTATCAAAGAGAAGGGAAAGAATTGCTCCAAGATCCCTTTAGTTGGATTGGCTTAATAAGTCAAGAAGATTGGAAGTGTGGTAGATGTTAGGGAATTGAGAGCAGATGTGAGTAATAGGTGGGAAGTCTAAAAGGAAGTGTTTTTCATCTTCCACCTTCTTAGTATCACATATCTGACAGATTCTATCATTTCAGGGAGTCTTGGGTGGTAAGAGGTGGGTAGTTTAAAAGGAAGTGTTTTTCATTTTCCACCTTCTTAGTATCACAAATCTCACACATTCTATCCTTCGAGAGTGTCTTGGGAGTAGAAAACCGCTAGGTTTCACTTTGAATTAATCAAAAGAGAGGCGTTATACAAAAAAGTAAATTGGGAGTCTTGGGAGTAGACCACCACTAGGTTTCACTATGAATTAATCAAAAGAGAGGTGTTATATAAAAACGTAAAACTAAATAATACTTTAAAATCTAATATTAAATATTTTAAATATGTATTACATTAATATTTAAAGAGAAATTATATTTTTTTTTAAAGAAAAATGAAAACATAAAAATATCTTGGAAAAATGAGTGATTTTAATGTCATAAATAATTTTTTTATTTGATCAATTTAATTGATATAAAAAACAATTTGATTAAAAATAATAATAAAATTTGGTAAATAAAATTTTGAAAAAGTTTTTTATAATATTAAAAAATTTAAAATCATGTATTATATAACTTTACATTATATTTTAAAATTAAAATATGTATTACAAAATTAATATTCCTCGCTTTTTAAATTAAAATTAAAGACATATATAAGTATAGTTTTAACTATATTTCAAATAATTTAGATTCATTTTCTTTTCAATTTTAATAAATAAAAAACTCGTCAAAGTAAATGATGATGATGACCATCACTATTATTGGAGGCCCATGCTACAACCAAGTATAAGGAGTTGGGTAAGTATGTCAAGTCTCCAATAAAATAATAATAATAATAATAATAATAATAAATTAATGCCTACCCCAAAAAAACGAAAATAACCATATAGATAAAAAAACTACAATCCAATTCAATACAAAGAATCAAAAACCCTCCTCCAAAATATTTTAATATTTATTTAAATTGAAGTCTTTTAAATTAAATCTTTAAAAGAAAAATCATATCTTATGAGTTTATTAAAATCATTAAAGACATAAATATTTCCATGTAAAAGTTATAATATTTGAAAATATTAATTTGATATAGTTTTATTATAAATTTTGTTATCATGTTGGGTAAAAAAATCATTAAATTTAATATTAATGTTATATTATATATTAACATCATTGTCCTGGTCCTGATGATGAACCTAGATCTAGGTTTGAAACATGTCAACCCTTTGTTCTGTATGTGGTTTCTCTGGAAAATATGAACATTATATCATGAATCACAAAAGCATAAAATCTGAGATAATATTATTAGACTTAAGGGATTTGATCTCTCTAGGCCCATGATAGATCCGGAGTTAGATGGATCTAAGCTGGTATAATTTGGTCAACTATGTTTTGTTAAGGTATTCCGTGGTCAAAGGTCACTAGTTCGTAACTCCACTAGTGAAAACCCAACAATACTAAGGGCTAGTGTGAGAAAGATGATGCTATCAGTGGGTGATTTTGACAACTTCAATGCCCTTGGGCCTCACCTACCAAAATCAAAAAACTATTATATAATTCAAAATTAATTTCGCATATTCAAGACAATCGTTTTAATAAGGTATAATCTAAATAGTAGAAGAAATGACTCTTTGACATGAGTCCCACAAGATTGTAATTTCTTGATCTTTCAAATATATATTTTTAATGCATAATTGGTTTCAACACCTTGAAAAACACATGTAACACTCGATCTTAGCAAATTAAATAACTAAAAATTCTAATTTTAAAAAAACTATATCGGATTTTGAACAAAATTGAAAAGAAAAAATGTTTAGAAAAAGTCCATTTCATTTATGGAGTTGTCTTTAGTGCGACTTTTTGGACTTTTTGGTGCTCGAATACGGGTTAAATCTTGTTTTTTGTTATTTAAACTGGGTTTTTAACTACATATTTGGATTTAGCACCCTCAAAAACCCCTAGGACACTTTGATTGTGAAGGGATTACCCATCAAGCTTGTGATTTCAATAAATTGCTACAGGATTTTAGAGAAATTTTAACAGAAAAACCCACTAGAAAAGCTTCCAAATAGTCGTACTAAAGACAACTCCCCCATATATTAGTTAGACAAAGTATTTTTCATAATTTCAAAATTCTTAAAAATACTAAAAAAGCACCATTTAATATATTTCATAATTTCAAAAATGATCATTTCACCTATTAGTTAACCAAAGTTGTTTCCACCATCTCAAAAATAAGAAAAACAAATCCATTTCCACCATCTCAAAATTCCAAAAAGGGGATAAACAAGGGTTGGTTAACCCCAACTCATGACTTTGTATGGGACACCATAAATATTGACTAGTTACAAGTAGTCAAAAGACTATATGGTGGAGTATGATAATTAGAAGAGATGGTGTTCTTCTCTTTCGATGTTGGGAAAATTTGTAAAAGGTTCAGGTTATTGAGCATTCATCGAAACTTAGCATCATCGGCTTGCAACTCTGTTGCCTTCAACCTATTGTGTTTGCGCGCTTGTTTTCCTCAAATTTTTTTATGTTTCTTGCATTAATTCAAATTTCTAAGAGTCTCCCTAGTTCTATAGTATGCATAAAATCTTGATATGGAATGAATTATAATTGATTTATGGTTTTCCATTTTTCTGTTCAAAGTTTCCTTTCAATCAACCTTATTGAAAGTACAAGAGTAGTAACTCTTTCGGAATATTAAGAGAGGATAGGAGGAGAGGATAGTGATCAAGATGAATATGATGATTTTAGGTCTAGAGGTTAACAAGCTGAAGGAGCTTTTCATGATGGAAATAGAGTAAAAGAACTACCAATAGTGATAGCAGTAGATATAGCACCAAAAAAAATAGATCATGTCGATCCAGCACCAGTAATAGTAATAGAGCTAAGAACATAGGTCTCTTTACCAATAGAAAACACAAATCCTACAGACGCAGTGATAATACCTTGATCCTTTCCATTTTGAGATAGAGAGCTAGAATCCTACTTTCTTGTTAGAGAGTGACATACAGTTAGTTCAACATCTGAACCATATCTAATCGCACCAGTAGAGTAAGAAATAACAGTTGTAACAAGATTCGATCCACCAGTGCCACTAGCAGCATATCCAGTAGGTATATTAGTAGCAAAGTAAGCATCCTAATCACCATATGTGGATCCTCTAGGTCGAGAACTCGTCCCAAGCATTGAAACACAAAGAGAAACAAGAAGAGGAGTAGTAGACTCCTATGTTTATTCAGTAGATTAAGAAGCAAGGGAAGATCAAGACCTAGTAGCAACACTAACCAATAAAGTAGCACCCATAGTAGAAAGAGATGGAGATGTGTCACGTGTAGTTTAAGTAGTTCCATTTCTAGATCAATACCTAGAAGTGGATAAAGAACCAAGCCCAGAGATAACCCCTAGGTGACCGGTAATGATGCATCGCCATGATCACTATTTTCTATCCCTTGTTACTCTAATACTAGCATCCCCATTGCTATTCCTTGCTAAATCCTTGATTGAGACTGCCGATACAAAAGCTAACATAATAGGATATTAATTATTCACAACTACAATAACATAGGTATAACTAGGTGGTAAGGCATAGGTTCAATAAGGTGATGCACAGGAAGTATCCGAGTGAGTAGTTGATTAAGAAACAACATCAGCAAAGGAAGAAGCGCTATTAGTGAGTTTCTAATCCAATTGGAACCATTCTAGACCCAGGTCAAGAGGTAGCATTCCTAAACTCTGTAACAACCTCGAATCTAGATCATGTAGTAAACTCCCAAGAAAGGGTACGCTTTAAGGATGGCTGAGCTGGAATCTGTTTATATGGAAGCAATAGTTATTTCCATTGAGCCAGATGCAAAGCGAATCTAGGGTGCACTTTCAACATGGGCACCTATAAGGTATGAAATGGGAGGGGAAAGACCAAATTTTGTAGGTGTCAAGCCCATTAGGGCTAGTGAACACTCTTAAACCCTAGATGGCCAAAAATCAAGTTATATTCGATATAAGAAAGCTACAAGAACTACTTGACAAAAAGGCGCTCAGGCCACACTAGTAATCGTCAATAAAAACAAAATGGAGGAGAGGATGCGTAAGCATGACTCGACCACCAACAGAGGTAATGTCATCAATGATAATAGTATACTGGTGGAGGACATGAATACTTAAGAGCAAGATGTAGAGTAAGAAGCATAACTAGTAATCTGGTCCTAACAGATGCAGAAGCAATTTCACCACCAAGAAGATCAATATCTTTATCTAGTTGCTCGAGCAGATTCAATTCAAGTGTAGGATCCCTTCTAGTTGTTATAGATCTAGATCCTACACAGAGAAAGCACCTAAGTCAGGAGTTACCTCATGGTTATTCCTATTCCCATTTAGAGAACAACGAGTAAGAGGTGCAGTTGCATTATTATATTCAATTGTTAAAACACTACAACTGAAACTATCTATAGCTCGAGGAGTTGATTCACCAGCAAATGATCCAGTGCCTTTAGGTAATAATAATTCTATGCATGCATTGGCAACAAAGACAGAGGTAGGAGCATCAATTCCATTATATGAATGATGGTATTGATCCCGCACAGACATATGGGTAGCAGATATCACGTCCTTGTCCAATCCGCTAACAGAGGCCCCTATAATTCATCTACAAAAGTAACCCATGTGGGGTAGCAGGTGTGGTCCAACAAAGCAACTGGTTGCGCAACCCCCTTATAATAAGTCTAAAAGGATGGGAGTATATAACAGAAATAGACTAAAAACAAAGGTCGTGTGAAGGAAGTACCACTCGCCAGACTACCTCGGTGGTCACCAAGAGCTTGGGTTGGAATTAATTATAGATATGATGGTGGAAACATGGTGGGGCACGTGGGTGTTTCTTGGAAGTAGTTGAAATCGAATGGAGACAGAGACCACTGGCAGTGGGTTGAATATTTTTTTGTCCTATCATCATGAAATGGGTTCCATATGAAACATGGGGCTCACTGAACTGACAAGTGGTGATGATCATTCAACTTACCAAGCTTCACTTATTCCTTTTTCGAGTGGAATACTTACCTTTAGATTATTTATAGATTTTCCTCAATTGGTTCGACTAAGACATAGATTCTTTTATAGCTTGATACGATATTCAGTAACAACTAAGAAGACAAGTGATAAGCCCCATAAATGGGTAATTATATGGGCTCATTCAGCCTCTTAATTAAACTTAATCCACCATTCTCATTAGTTTTTTGCATTTTTTGATTATATTTATGCTAATAGAGTGAATTGGGTTATTCATTATGGCATGAGGTCTAATGTGTGCTTTATGCATATTTTTTGGTCAATTTTGGCCAAAGTCAAAGTATTTATGAGCAATTGGCAGCTAGTATTCAAGGAAAATAGGGAAGAGGATTTGTAGCGGGGTGTCCCCTTCATTTATGAACCCTTACCTCAAATTCTCCATCAGAATCTCAGAACACAAGCAACCACATGAGTGCATCCAAGGGGCAGCCAAGCAAGTAATGAAGGACTGTTGTTTATCTGCAGTTTTGGGAAGCTGAGCTTCTTGATTTTAGGAGAGCTGTTGGAGGCTCGACTTGTATAAATAGTAGGGATTAGGTGCTTATTTTTTTTATTTGGATTTTATCTAGTTATTAGTAGAATTCTCGCACATTGGTGCAGCACTTGTTCAACTCATTTTTGAGCTTCCTTTTCAGAACAATTCATGTAATGTGACTATTATTTTTGATAATGGAGATGAATTAATTTTCGAGCCAACATTGAGTTCTTTTAGAGGGCTGAAGATCTTGGATTAGGTCCCAACCCAAGCTGCCCAGCACCTCTTGCTTTGTACTTATATGCTTTTGATTTAGTTCATGAGTTAATTCATGTTAGATAGATTCATTTTAACTTGTTTAGAATAGGATGCTTTTGATGGTTTGCATAGTTGTTTTTGTTTTAGTTGATCAAGTAGGTAAATGTAGTAATAGGCTAAGATTCAAAAAAGGCCAACAGCTGGCCCTGATCTCCTTTCTCCCTTTTTGGCACTATGATTTGAGGTTAAGGCACTACTGCTGCCACCAAAAACATAGTTTTTCTCTCCCATGCAATTTCTAATGTGATGACTTGATTTGGAAAGATTAATATATTGCTTCACATTCAGTTGCCTCAATCATTGCCTATTCTTTCACAATAGATCTCTCTGCATGCTTTTCTGTTCAAAGGTTACTTTTCAGCATTTTCTGTTTGTAGGTCAGAAATTAGGTCAAGATAGAGAAAGTTCTATTTTCATGGTATAGTTAGTCCTTTCTTTGATTAGTTTTCATAATTAGATGTGTAGATCTCTTGAAGGGCACCTCTGCTCACCATACATCCATAAATAAGCTAGTATCAACTCACTTCTCACATATTCCCCAAGTCATTCACAACATTTCACCAATCTGCCCTAATTTCTGCATTTTTCTCCATAAGCTTCCCTCTTGCCATTTGAACAAATCCAACCATCATGACCCCTCTTGATCTTCCTTGACAAGCTCCAGATACCTAAACACCTTCATCCAGCCTTCAGTTACCCTCTCCCATCATTTTTCCACCTTCAAAACCTCCAAAAATAGCTCTCGACCTCCTCGTGTAGATCCTCGTGTAGATCCTCGTATAGATCCCGTGCAGGGTCCTATAGAATTTCCTGTGAGTGATTTCTCGAAGTTTGATTGCAAGGGAAGTATTTAGAATGGTACTAGGGGCTTCTTAGGACCTCTCCATACCTTCATCCACCTCTGTAAAAACCAAATCCATCCTCCATCGGCATCAAACCTATGCTACAATCACAATCCAATAAATTACAAGCATAATAATTTCACACAAAAACACTCAAAAAATACAAAAGGATGCCCTTTTCTAATTTTATTTTTAGAAGTAGTTTAAATAGATGTAACTCACCTTCCTAGTTGTAAATGGCATTCCTCTCGTCAGTTTCAATCTCTTTTTCTGCAAAAGTAGGGTTAGTTGGATAAATTAGGGTTTGCTAGGGTTTGCATTATATTTCAGTCTTCCTTCTCTTTCTGCAAATAGAATAGTCTCTGTAGAGTTACCTTTCTTTCATCATCATTAAAATCTTCTTCTGGAAATTCATAGAAGCTAGCTTGAGCTCCTAGTGATCTTGCACAAGATGACCAAGTGACAGCTTTTGAGTAAGAGCTAATACTTGTGCATATAACACTATCGCTTCCAAGTTTGTTACAAACTACAAGGTTAATAAAAGTAAAGTAGGAAGCCCGAGGAGTTGTAGCATTATTGCTGCAATACTAGTGCTCACCAACAAGATTATGAAATATCCAAGAAAGCAATACTAGTATATAAGTAAGTAATATCAAGATCAATGGAAATGTCTATAAGCATAACTACTCTTTTTTATCTGTAACTAGATCTGATCTCGAAGTGGAGGTGAAGTCAGATCTATGCTTTCTTCGTGACAGATTCTTTGTATATGATGCCTTTTGTATATGATGACTTAATGACTTGATGATTAGGAATAGATAACGCGATCTTGACATCATTCAAACGTGGTGGTAGTGCATCAGATAATAATAAGGAATGCATTTCCTTCTCATTTCTTGGGATTAGTTACCATTTGAATCATAACATCCCTACACGGTTGGAAGAAAATTACCTACCCTGTCCTTATCAAAGTACCTATTCGTTGGAGATTAGCGAGGAGGTACCATAGAGGCTCATAAACCCCATTACAAAAAGACCAGAAAAACCAAGCTAGGTATCTGTTATCAAGTGGAACTGCACTATTAGGATTCTAATGTCAACTACACCCCAAGTTCATCAGCAAGGTTTTCTCATCTATTAGAGTATGGTTTTTCATTAGCAGCACAGGTAGACTATGGTTGTTCATCAATAACAGCAGGGTTTGTCCCTATAGTGGAGTAGCACCACACAACTTATCTTTCCTCCCAAAACAAATGGGACCATCATCTTAGTCTTACCCCGACAAAATGGGACCATGATCTCTAGTCTAATTATTACCCATGACCACTACCCAAAGTTATCCCTATGATTATGAGCATGACATGAAGTTATCCAATAGAGCAAGATATGAAGTGGAGATTATTCAAGTGGAGTTATGATGAGAAGTTGGATTCTTTCTATGACTTACATTACCTAGAATAGGACCACCATGATATTCCACAAGTATGATCACTCTTATTTGCAATGATCAGTTAGTATGATGATATAACCCAGTATGACTCTTCGCTAAAATTAGTATGATTATTCAATATGACATTCACTATGAAACTAGAAAGATATTCTGTGTTCAAATTAGACATGAAAGAACTGAAGTGAGTTAGCTCGAGGAGGTTCTATCTAGTGGAGTCAAAGAGGATTAGTTGGTTATAAATAGTATTGCAAGGAGGTGTTATCTATAGTCTTGTTAATATGACTACAAAAGCTTAGGCCTTCCCCTTTCTTCTATTAGTATAGCTTGGTATTAGGAGAGCTTAAAATACGAGATGAAGGTGAAAGCTTTACTCCTTGCTCGCGTCCCATGGGTGGATAAGATGCATTTATAGGTTCTTCCACTCGATATCTTGCTTCAACCCAATTAACAGGCGTTGGTTAAACTAAGTAAATTTATCTAGCTATCTCAGCTAATTTTCTTATGTATCCCTGGCTTAACAATAACCACAAAAGAGAACTCCTGAAATAACAACAACCACCTCCAGATTCGTCCTTCTAAGATATGCTTATTCACCATGTACTTTAAAGCTGAATGGTCTATGTAGAACTGAAGATGGCCTTCGAACATAATAGATAATGGTGGAACTTCTGTAAATCATACACCATAGCTATCCCTTCCCTCTCTTTGGTGGTATAGTTGCACTCGGCTTGAGACAACTTCCTAATTACAAAGAAAATAGGGTGATCGAGATTCCCTTCCCCTGGTTATGCAAGCATTGCTCCTATGGAAATTTTGGATGCATCTACATGGACATGAAATTCCACATTCCAATCAGGAAACATTAGGAGCACTTACCCACTTTTCTTTCAGCCTTCCTAGTATGATTCATATATTTATCTAACTCCCTAATGCATGTAGGTACCTTTGCCCCGATGATGGAGTATAGTTCTGCCCCATTGCTTGGATGGGGTTACCCGCCCCGATATGAGCCATGAAAAGCTGATCCAAAGTACTATATCTATTCTTATATGCTTCAAAAGTAGTCCCAACCTTTCATAGATATAGGTTTTTTCCACCCATTCTTTGATGGGTATGTCCACTCGCTTGGTTCTTCTCACTCATTCCTCTGATCTTGCTTGAAACATCTCAATTTAATATGTAGATAGTAGAATCGACATGGTAGTTTGGATAAGTTGTTAAGTGGATTTCGTATATATGATGAATATACGTATTATTACGTATGTAATAATGTAGGTCCTAAGGGAAGGATTGTTGCAGGTTTCAAAGTCCCTTGACCCAACGTTCATGGTGCGTACGTAAATGTACTTCAGTTTCATTATGAATCTCATTTATGCGCTCTAAGGATAAGGAGATAGATAGGAGATTAACTTAGAAATAGGTTATTAATTTACATGATCAGTGAAGTAAATAAATTAAGGTTGCATTATTTATATAAGATTCCACGAGAATTCGTTCCCATATCCCTTCTCTTTTCTCGCAAGTATGGATCCCACTTTCAAATAAACGAACAAAATATTATAAGGTTTATCCATAAAAATCTATTTTTTGAGAGAATAACAACAATTTTTCCCATTCACTCACATAACTTGGTGAGCATAGATGTAGCTTCCTCCAAGAAGAATTCGTATATTGGACCTGACCGGCGGCATCATACATTTCTCATTAGGGAACTTATGATCAAGATATCTAGTTATGAGAAGCAGGAAATCACCGCAACAAGTGGAAATAAAGAAATTCTGGTAATGGCTAGGAGTTGGATAACCATACGTTGCAGAAGTTCCAGCAGTCGGAAACAAATCTAGCTTAGCATCTGTGGAAATTTTAGAACTACTGTTGGATAATATTTCACATATGATAATAGTGGAATAGCTAGTCCCACCATACCTTAGGTCTATGATTAATATTTTGAATCTCCTAGTTTTGTCATTAGGAGTCTAGTATAACCAATCCCGTTCCACCTTATCCGCCTAGTGATAAAGCCAATCATTTATATGCTCCCAAGCCCTTCTAAAAGCCATATTTTTCCAATTGTATTCGCTCTAGTGAAACCATCCCTCCTCTAAGCGTATTCCTCAAATCATGATGGTTAATATTTATATCTCTCCATGGTTAACAATGACAACTGAGATGCAGGAAAAGGATTGCGACTCAGAGGTTCTTAGTAGCGGTATGGGAAAACATATTTCTTTGTTTTCATGGGGAGGACTCCTCTTGCAATCAGTGGAAAAATGATAGGGAGATGATTGCAATGGTAGGTTGGCAGGGATATGGAAAATTAGATATGTGGACGGAGAAGTAAGTACAGGGTGAAGTATCAGAACTCTAATCCTTCTACTGCTTATTAAATGGTCTCTATCAAGTTGTTCCACATCGCATTTCTAGTTGTTCTAGATAATCTTGTTCTAATAGGTGCAACCTTCCATTTTCCACCTTCAAAAGGACCTTCTTCTGAACCACTATTGAGGAGCTCGGAAGCAGAGAAGAAAGTGATTGATAGAAATAAACGGTAGATTTACAGGCTGATCCTAGGTTCCATAAGGCCTAATGACCATAAGGGAGAGGAAAATACCTAGCTTTTGGTGCTTGAACCCACCTCACAGTTACTTGTTCTACCATGATTTACTTACCGCCTTCCCCATAGGGGAGAGATGAAGTGTTTCCTAGCCCAACTCATTTATTCTACCAGGAATATGAGTGTTGTGGGGGAAAGTATCCAACACGGAATGACCCTATCCCACTCTAAGGGTGATAGTTCCTTAGCAACAGTTGAAGCAAAGCTATCTAAAGTTACTTCTTTATGACATGCAAGAGATGAAAGGAAGAGATCCACTTACCGATGTCTTGTGCAAATGGTCGATCCAATCTCCTCTATTTGACGCTCGCTCCCAGCTCCAAGTCCTCTCACGGGCCCAGCTACACGAGATCCTGCGAACAAGACGCGAAAAAGAGACTACAAGAAGCATGCATTCATAACTGATCCAAGGATTAGCATAAATCAAACACGCAAGTAAGACAATACACCATTGAAACGCATGCGAATAGAAGAACCTCAAATGCTTTATTAATATAAGGAAGTAAGGTTCAGGCGGTGATACAACCGTGAGAGGTCCAATCCAGCATCACCTTCCCGACGGAAAGAAATCTCCTCTTCACCTCCCTCAAGCAATCACCCAATACTCTCAACTGTAAACCAACAGCAATTCTTTGCACCAAATTCCGGCCTCCAGATCCCATGGGATGAGATCCTTATATAGAGTTTTGGAGTGAAGATAAGTCAGCTCGATGTGTGACTTGTTGTCCTCTTCAACTCCAGTTGTTCTTCAGTCCTTGAGTCCACTCGGAGTTTCTACCTTCCACTTGGAGTTTTAGAAGCTCTTAACTCATCATTAGGCGAATCTTCTGATCCAAGTGTCATTTTGGAAGCTTCCTGGGCACAGGCACATTGAGAAAAGATTCCTCCACATGTCAAAGTACGCCCAACGCAGGTAGCCTTTGTTGCACTTGCTATGCAGCGCAGGTACACCATAGAGCTTTTGACATTCAGCGCAGATGCTTAGTGGAGCAGCTGCTCTGATCCAAAATTGACCTGTTTTTGAGTGTTTTTCAGTGGAGAATTGATCTGAAGTGCTGTGGTTCATTGACCTTGTTCCTCTAGGGGTAGGAACAACATGTTTAGGGACTTTGGATCCCTTAGATTATTGACATTTTATGCTCTATGCTGTAAGGCACAAAAATGTCTATAACAGTTGCCCCCTAAAGTATGAGGTCGTTTATCGGGTGAAATGCTTTATTAGGAGGATCCGAAGTTCATTCAATCGTCGGGAGGTGACCTGTAACAAAATAAAATAAAATACATTATCTTTTCATACTTTCTTTTCATGATCTAGCTGATGCGAGCATTTCCCATGCTCAGCTTTATAAATACATTTGATGTACATAAACAGACGATCATCTGATAATAGACTGATAATTCTCTGCTTTTAATTATCATCCTTTTAGTAAGATGATCATCTGCTGCACATGTCTATGTTTTTATCTCCCTAATATATATCGCAGCCCGGATGGATGAAACTAGATCCGGGGTCTTCAAACTTGTCCGATCTTCACTCTAGTACAAGTCGATCCATGTGAGAATTTCTTGAAGTCGAACATGGAAAGACATCGCTTGATTACCAGTCAACAATGTAAACTGTTAACAAGCGCGAGAGGAATCACCGATAATGATGATGACCCTCAAGGTACTGCAACACAATTCACGTGGCGTGAATATAGGATTTGACGTCGAACACCACACAAATTCTCCTGGTCGAAGGTCATTAATGTATACCTATCGCGGGAGGTGAGAAACTTGCCATTGAGGCATGCAAGCTTCGAAGTACTGAGGGGGTGTTCCTAGATCAACTTCTTGGATAATGAGCCGATGTCGACAAGAAGTGATCCGTCAAAGGAGGGCCTTAATGAGTCCCACATCAGTGACACGGAACGGAGCTAGTGATGATGGTGAAAACGATCTGTGAAACATGATTCAGGGTGGCGGCCATGGAAGGATGAAAGATGATGTATGGTAGTGGATGGGACCCATTTGACACTTTCTGAATGACATCTCTTGAACATATAACGACACTGATGTGATGGATCGGTAGCATTACCCCATGTATGGATGGTATGGCGAGACCATGGTGAAGGGACCGGTGAATGATAATAACCCAACCCGATATTTACGGAGGCAAAAGTGTCATGTTCAAGAGCGACTTGCTACCATTAAGCTTTGAGGTTCTCCCAATTTTTCCCCAGTCATTTCTGACCAGTACCTCTTTATTTTTGTCAAGCTTGAGGAGGATAACATATGCTTGTTCTATAACCTGCCCTTCGGGCAAGCCCATCGCTATGTTTTAACGAGCCTAGCGATAGGGAAACTCGTTCTTGTCTAAAGACAAGTTTGTCGCTATTTAATGTTTTTAACGAGTCTAGCGACAAAGACAACTCGGTCCTTTTCATTTTTAGAGAGTCTAAAAAGGTACATAAAGTTAACTCCAAAGGCCCTTTTTCGTCATCTAATCCCTTAAGTCCGAAAAAGTATAAAACAATATAGAAGGGATGAATGTTCGATAGCTTTATCGAGCCGAACTAGACAAGCGCTCGATCTTTTTGTGCAATAATCCCTCAAGTCCAAAAAGATTAAAATCTAGAGGAGGGATAGCTCTTCCGTTCTTTTTAACGAGCTGGAAGGCCAAAACTCGGCAAACTTTTCATATTTTACGAGTCAGTGAAAAGAGCTCAAAGAAGACTCGTATTTTGAGGAACGAGTGATAAACAGGGATAGCAGCAGATTCCAGGTAGAGGTTGGAATTTTCCAATCACGGCAGTATTACAAGGATGGCTAGGTGGGATCACTCTTCGCAGCTGTTCCTCAAAATAGGTAAACAATCAAGTGGATGTGAATGATCGGCCAAATGAAAAGTGGAGGTGACGGTGCACAAACATGACCAAGGCTTTTATGGCTGATGAATTTACGGTCTCAAATGGTTATTTACCAGCTCATTTTTTCTGGATGAGCTTGAAGTCTGGGGGGAAGCTTGCTCACATGCTTATGTTTATTTTTTAATGAGCATGAAGTCCGCGTTAAAACTGCTCGGTTTTGCGTTTATTTTTTAACGAGCATGAACTATGCCAAAACTGCTCGTTTTTACCAGTCATAAAGTAGGAAGGTCTCCTGGAAGATCGCTATTTTTTAAGGAGCTTCATCTCCCTACGCTTTGCTCCATATCCTCTCTTTATGCAAGCTGGTTATCGGCTAATCCTACGAGTTTAATGGGTTAGACCTACAGGTTTAAAGGGGGGACCTAAAAAACTAAAAAACAAAATAGCCGCCCATTCTTGCATTCCAAGAGGTTTGCATGCCCCCAGGTGTAACTCGAATTTCAAGGTCACCCCTACTTGTCTGTCAAAAACCCTTGTTTTCAACGGGTGAGGCTTACCTCTTTCTGGTTACCCAAAGAATGGTTTTGTTTGCTGCCGCAAATGAAACTCTTTCTTCAGCGATGTCTATCATTAGGTTACACAAAGATGGTTACAATTTGTTGCAGCAATATAATCTCTTTCTTTGGAGGCTGCCCCTACTTATCCTTTAAAACATTTGTTTTAATGGGTGAGGCTTACCTTTTACCCAAAGATGGTTACTACTTGCTACCGCAAACGGATCCCCTTCTTTGGCAGAGCCTACTTTTTAGACAAAGGTGAATGAACTTTGTCAAACAAGTAACCTTGACAAAAGAATCCTTTTTCAGAACAACCCCATTCCTAACTGCCCCTTCTTCTGCATGAAAGCTCTTGCCGGCTCTTCTGTTTTACGAAAATGAAGGAGGGGACGGGGTATGGACTAGTCATATTCTCCCGCGGAAATTCTACTTTACACCCAAGGTTTTCTCTGACCCCAGCAGACCAGGATGCATGCCCCCTGGGTTCCGGCCCTACTTTCCCGAATCACTCGCACTCATCAGGAAGAAGAACCGGAGGTAGAGACCTTTCTTGATCAAATAGACCATTCAGGATAGGTATGTGACTATTTGTGATGCGTGATCCCGGAAATGAAAGTTGGTCTACGAGCTTGACCATCCTTCCTTCGTATGGAAAACACATTATTCGAAAGAGTGAGGAGACTATTGCTTCCATGTAATATATGTAGTCTCGTCCAAGGAGTAGGTTATAATCCAAGGGTCCTTGGACGACCATCAAATTCATCTTGACAGCCTTCCCTTTCAATGTAATAGGCACATTAGGTAGAATCCCTAATGGTCGACTGGTTCCTTTGTCAAAACCCGAGAGATTTCTTATCTCAGGTAAAAGCGCTGGGCAACCCAGTGCTTTCCAAGCAATAGAGGACAGGATACTCACAGATGCCCCTTCATCAATGATAGTTCTAGCCATCACCATTTTGTATATTTGGACTATAATTCTAAATGGTATACTGGCTGGTAACCCGGGTCTGTCTAGTTGGTTCCAATCAAAGGACACAACCAGGTTGCTTGGTGGTGGGACCGAATATACGGCCGGATATGATCCTGACGAGGCTCCTTCCTACGATAAAGGAGTGGGCACATTGCCCTGATGTTCATCAGAATCGGTGTTGATGAAGAGAATCTGGACGGTGTCATCCTTACTCTCTTCGGTGAGGGTGTCAACTGAAGATGAATCCTCAGTGACTGTGGTGTTTGAAGACGAAACTTCTGAAGGGGGAACCGGGTCAACTGTCGTTTCGACCTTTGGACTTTCGTCCAGTCCGGATTCAGTAGGTTCATTTTCAGTGACTGACACTTCAGCTGGCCCTATGAGCGGGGCAGCTGTATTTTCGACCAACGAAGGACTTGGCACAACTTTTTGGTATCCAGGAGGAAGTAGCAACGGTGCAACCGGTTGATCTTCCAAAACTCTCTTTGCTTCGTCTAAAAAGGGACAACGGCGGAGGGTGTGATTGCCTTCACACAGTTCGCAGGGGAATCTCATTCCCCTTTGTCGTCTAGAACCTTCACTTTCGTTGGTCGACGGTAAGCATTCAACCTGGTTGCAGAGGTTGACGCTTCCGAACTGTGCAAACGAGGGGACCAGTCCCTTAGTATCTGGGGAATACTGGGACAATCACGGTGGAGGTGGTTCCCTCTACATATGACACATGGCGCTTTGGGCCCGGTCCGTGCTGTGTGTGGATTTTTGTTAGATGCCTTTTGCTTGCCCCCAGGCGCCTTTGGCTCCTTCTGCTTCTTTTCTTTCTTCTTCTTTTCCTTCTTCTTTTCTATGGGAGCTCCGCTTTCGGCGGCTTGACCTTTCGAAGAAGAAGGATCGGAGGAAGGTTTATAAGAAGCGGAAGGCTGGAGGGAAACTCTAGACTGGTCTAACTGTTGACTCGACTGTTCAGGAACCGTGGTGTTCTGAACTACAGTGGTTGAGAATAGCCAAACTGGCAGGCCAATTGTCAGTCCTGGAAGCGACAATGTGGCCATGTGGGGCGCACCAACTTCTCCCCAAGAGGAGAAAGGGCTAGGCGTCCCATCATGTGGAATCCCTTGGTTGGTGTGTTCCATGTTCTCAATTTAAAGATCAACGTAGGAATAAGGGGTGATTATGTTCAGCTTAGAATGAATTTTATATGACAACGCTTTAGACACAACTTGATTTTTCACTTTTTAAGAGCCGAGAAAAAGCTAAAGATGACTCTAGTCTCCTTCGATGTATTAACGAGCCCGAAGTGACAAATGCTCGGATGGACTTTTTCAGTTATAGAGTTTGAAAAAGGCCAAAAGAAACTACTCTGGAGTGGTAGGTAGAGGGTGTGCCAAACCTTTCGCGAAACCACAGAATACGTTTTACGGTACGAGTGGTCGATCTTCGTGAATGCTGTGTTCACTGCATCGCGATCAGTAGGGCGGCCGACACGGCTTCCTATGGATAAAGGCTTTGTTCCTATAGGGGTCCCCCAATATACGCGACGGTACGCGGGGGCACAAGTCCGTATTAGTGCTATCGTCCCTCAGGAGGAATCACCCACCTTCGTAGAGATCGACAGTCACTATGTTTAACGACGTCGGTTCACGTCTCTACCTAGACCTCTACTGTGTTTCGTTATGTTTCAAAGCGTTGTTAGATAAATTCAGTTCTTTTTAGGTTGATCTTGTTTAGCAGTTTGCCTTTATGGATCACCACGTGATGTATGATACAACTCCTAAATGCAGTCTAAGAATGATAAGCAAGCTTTTTCAATTCTTTCAACTTATGAAAATCTTAACTACTGAAGGAAAACAAAGACATCATCTTTTCAAACAGATCATAGAGCACACACTGATGCACTTTCCTAAATCGACATGAAAACTGTCAAAATGCACATGCACAATGCAAGTATTTCTTTTCTTTTTCCTTAATGTTGATGTATTACAAAAAGAAAGTTGTTGTATAATTTCGAATTCAATTTCAAGCGAAAGCAAACAAGTTTTTGTCCAATATTCAAAAGAACACCTTAAGATTCACTCGTTTCAACACAAGAAATACTGAAATTCGGACCATATAACGAAAGCAAATGCTCAAGAAGCTATGAACAGCAATAAACTAGCTCTTAGAATCACAACGACACTTTCTCATAGGTCTAGATCCAAGAGGTCATAGCAAGACTAGTTCACTTTCGCTACGGGAAACTGTGAATGAAAGCAAGAAATACAATAAGAACAATGACGGTTTCTTCATACAACTGAGGTGGAATGAAGGCAAAGAAAAGTAGTTTCAGCTAGGTATACAGGTTGACAACAGGCTGCAAAAACAATACTAAAAACTGGGCAACAGACAGTGGGGAATCCCAGTTGCACAAGGAAAAACTGGATCAGTGCAGGTGCTGCACTGTCAATCTGACATGCAGTGCAGGTAGCCCCTTCGGGACCTGCGTTGCAGCGCAGGTAGCCTTTGCTGCAGCTGCACTGAAGAGACAACTCTCGTCTCTCTCAGATTCCGGGTCACAGTTTGCTCAAAAATCAATGGTTTTTGGCCAAATCAGAGGCTATCAGTCAAGTATACACTAGAGGATGATTAAAGGAAGATGAACACTATCACAAAGAGCTAAAAAGAGTCCTTGTGGACCAGCTCTTCAAATCATAAACATGCCCAGCACTGGGCTAGAGTAGCTGCCTTCTACTTTGCATTCGAAGGACCCAAATGCAGTTCGATTCGGTACTCCCTTTGTTTAAGAAATGAATAGCAAGAAACACAAGCTACCAACAAGACACGATCCCCAGTGGAGTCGCCAGTCTGTTGTGGGGGAAAGTATCCAACACGGAATGACCCTATCCCACTCTAAGGGTGATAGTTCCTTAGCAACAGCTGAAGCAAAGCTATCTAAAGTTACTTCTTTATGACATGCAAGAGATGAAAGGAAGAGATCCACTTACCGATGTCTTGCGCAAATGGTCGATCCAATCTCCTCTATTTGCCGTTCGCTCCCAGCTCCAAGTCTTCTCACGGGCCCAACTACACGAGATCCTGCGAACAAGACGAAAAAAAGAGACTACAAGAAGCATGCATTCATAACTGATCCAAGGATTAGCATAAATCAAACACGCAAGTAAGACAATACACCATTGAAACACATGCGAATATAAGAACCTCAAATGCTTTATTAACATAAGGAAGTAAGGTTCAGGCGGTGATACAACCGTGAGAGGTCCAATCCAGCATCACCTTCCCGACGGAAAGAAATGTCCTCTTCACCTCCCTCAAGCAATCACCCAATACTCTCAACTGTAAACCAACAGCAATTCTTTGCACCAAATTCCGGCCTCCAGATCCCATGGGATGAGATCCTTATATAGAGTTTTGGAGTGAAGATAAGTCAGCTCGATGTGTGACTTGTTGTCCTCTTCAACTCCAGTTGTTCTTCAGTCCTTGAGTCCACTCGGAGTTTCTACCTTCCACTTGGAGTTTTAGAAGCTCTTAACTCATCATTAGGCGAATCTTCTGATCCAAGTGTCATTTTGGAAGCTTCCTGGGCACTGGCACATTGAGAAAAGATTCCTCCACATGTCAAAGTACGCCTAGCGCAGGTAGCCTTTGTTTCACTTGCTATGCAGCGCAGGTACACCATAGAGCTTTTGACATTCAGCGCAGATGCTTAGTGGAGCAGCTGCTTTGATCCAAAATTGACCTGTTTTTGAGTGTTTTTCAGTGGAGAACTGATCTGAAGTGTTGTGGTTTGCTGACCTTGTTCCTCTAGGGGTAGGAACAACATGTTTAGGGACTTTGGATCCCTTAGATTATTGACATTTTATGCTCTATGTTGTAAGGCACAAAAATGTCTATAACAATGAGGGAGGGGAGAGAGTAGCTAATATGAAGAAAAAAATCCCCCTGTTTCCCACAAATTATTTCACTGTTGTACTACCTAGACCTGTTATACCTATACCACTAGAATGAATCATTTAGAGTGCACTTCTATAGGCCTTTTAGGAGTACATGATGGATAGATGGATGGTGGTAGATTAGTTGAAAAACACTTTTAGTTGCATGGCGTGATGGTTTATTAGGCCAAGAGGGTTTTACTTTCACTAAGATTGTTTCACTACCCTAGATTGATTCTCAACATGTTAAAGATACATCTTTCAATGGATGGGATTGTGGTTGAATGGCATTGAGCTAGTTCGATGATTGGTTCTCACAGGCTCTCCTATTGACATTGACACAAGCCAATAGAATGATAATAGAAAAAACACCCCATTTGCGATGCTTTTTATAATTCACTAGAACCCAAAAGCCCCAACCCCATTGCGTAGGTGCCTTAGGAGCATTGAATCTATAATGTCACCATAGAATAGACTGATCAAGTGAGAAATAAACCTTTTTATAGTCTTTCTTTCATTACCATTATTACATATATAATATGACAACACTTCTCATTAGGATGACTAACTCACAAACCAACCAACTACGAAAGGACAAGTGAGTGCTTCATTTACGAATTGAAACTTCAGGAAATTTAGTGACAAAAACCACTTACTAAAGTCAGTAAATGACAGGTACCGCAATAGGATATAGTTACCCTTACCACTACAAACATTCTTTGGAAGGTCATCATGGTTACTGATAGATCGGGATTGGACTAGCCAACCTCAATTTAGCTTTAGATCAGAACAAAACCCTAGGACAGATTTAATTATCAAAATTATATTATGGGACACGACATGCTTCATACTATAGGAGGGATATTATTTGGTGGATTCTTGTTCGTACATCTTTGGGGAGCCTAATTTTGATAAATGGGACAACTTTTTCCCTAGTATAACCCCAATATTTAACAACCACCATTAGACAAAGAACCACATCATCCACTGTGGGAATGACTCCACTGTACTCACCTGATGACTTACAACTGCGGGCGGAAACAATTCAAAAATCTTCTACACTAATCCTAGCATATTGAATGATCTCGTTAAGGGTTAATGTTCATATGTATAGAGTATACACCTCCACCGAGATATATATTATTATTATTATTATCGTCTGATTTTAATGTCACGACCAAGATAGATACAAAATTGGTGTATGACACCACCTTGCTTATGGAAGAACGGACCCACATGTGCTCAGTGATTTGACTGCTAAGCCTAGGACTGTATACATACTCTACAACCCTTCAATTTCAATTATGTATAAGTTCCACACTGAAAATTTGATTAAATAATTCCTTTAACGAAATTCTCTTTGAAATTATTGTAGCGAGGTGGAGCTACATATTTATGGTCAAGTAAATTTATTTTGTTTTGTTTTATTTGTATGCTGTAATTTCTTCTACTTTTGGTTTTAGCATGTTACATATATAAACACTTGTTTTGGATATTGTTGAAATCTTTAGGTAAAAATCACATAGAAAACTTTTTGTCACGCATTTCAAACCATCTAGTGTGATTCATTTTCACGACAAGATGAAAAATAGATCATGACATAAGATTAAATATACGAAGATAGATGCTTTCTAGGCATTAGAATATCACAACTAGTTTTGATTAAAAAATGATCAAAGAATAAAAATAGTAGTAAATAATGAGTTTAATTAAAATTAAAATGATTAGTATTATTATTTTAATAAAAGGGAAGATCAAATAAGGTTAAAAAATATTTATTTTAAACAATAAACAAAATAAATAATAAAAATTGAAATTAAATGAATGAATGAATAAATTAAATATATATATATATATATATATATATATATATATATATATATATATATATATATATATATATAGATATATATATTTATATATATAGATAGATAGATAGATAGATAGATAGATAGATAATGATGATGACCAACCCCTATCTGATCTCAAGAAAAGAGAAGAAAAGTAAGTGTGATTCTCCAAAATCTTGTTTTTATGATCAAAGAGAGGGGAAAGAATTGCTCCAAGATCCCTTTAGTTGGATTGACTTAATAAGTCAAGAAGATTGGAAGTGTGGTAGATGTTAGGGAATTGAGAGCGGATGTGAGTAATAGGTGGGAAGTCTAAAAGGAAGTGTTTTTCATCTTCCACCTTCTTAGTATCACATATGTGATAGATTCTATCATTTCAGGGAGTCTTGGGTGGTAAGAGGTGGGTAGTCTAAAAGGAAGTGTTTTTCCTTTTCCACCATCTTAGTATCACAAATCTCACACATTCTATCCTTCAAGAGTGTCTTGGGAGTAGACCACCGCTAGGTTTCACTTTGAATTAATCAAAAGAGAGGCGTTATACAAGAAAAGTAAATCGAGAGTCTTGGGAGTAGACCACCACTAGGTTTCACTATGAATTAATCAAAAGAGAGGTGTTATATAAAAACTTAAAACTAAATAATACTTTCAAATCTAATATTAAATATTTTAAATATGTATTACATTAATATTTTAAGAGAAATTATATTTTTTTTTAAAGAAAAATGAAAATATAAAAATATCTTGGAGAAATGAGTGATTTTAATGTCATAAATAATTTTTTTATTTGATCAATTTAATTAATATAAAAAACAATTTGATTTAAAAAAATAAAAAAATTTGGTAAATGTAATTTTCAAAAAGTTTTTTATAATATTAAAAAAATTTAAAAACCTGTATTATATAACTTTACATTATATTTTAAAATTAAAATATGTATTACAAAATTAATATTCCTCGCTTTTTAAATTAAAATTAGAGACATATATAAGTATAGTTTTATTATATTTCAAATAATTTAGCTTCATTTTCTTTTCAAGTTTAATAAATAAAAAACCAGTCAAAGTAAATGATGATGATGACCATCACTATTATTGGAGGCCCATGCTACAACCGAGTATAAGGAGTTGGGTAAGTATGTCAAGTGAAATAATAATAATAATAATAATAATAAATTAATGCCTACCCCAAAAAAATGAAAATAACCATATAGATAAAAAACTACAATCCAATTCAATACAAAGAATCAAAAACCCTGCTCCAAAATATTTTAATATTTATTTAAATTAAAGTCTATTAAATTAAATCTTTAAAAGAAAAATCATATCCTATGAGTATATTAAAATATTTAAAGCCATAAATATTTCGACGTAAAGTTATAATATTTGAAAATATTAATTTGATATAGTTTTATTATAAATTTTGTTATCATGTCGGGTCAAAAACATCATTAAATTTAATATTAATGTTATATTATATATTAACATCATTGTCCTAGTCCTGATGATGAACCTAGATCTAGGTTTGAAACGTGTCAATCCTTTGTTCTATATGTGATTTCTCTGGAAAATACGAACATTATATCATGAATCACAAAAGGATAAAATCTGAGATTATATTATTAGACTTAAGGGATCTCATCTCTCTAGGACCATGATAGATACGAAGTTAGATGGATCTAAGCTAGTATAATTTGGTCAACTGCATTCTGTTAAGGTATTCTATGGTCAAAGGTCACTAGTTCGTAACTCCACTAGCGAAAACCCAACAATGCTAAGGGCTAGTGTGAGCAAGATGATAATACCAGTGGGTGATTTTGACAACCTAAATGCCCTTGGGAATCACCTACCAACAACAAAAAAATATTATGTAATTTAAAATTAATTTCACATATTCAAAACAATATTTTTAATAAAGTATAATCTAAATAGTAGAAGAAATGACTCTTTGACATGAGTCCGACAAGATTGTAATTTCTTGATCTTTCAAATATATATTTTTAATGCATAATTGGTTTCAACACCTTGAAAAACACATGTAACACTCGATCTTAGCAAATTAAATAACTAAAACTTTCAATTCTAAAAAATCTATATAAGATTTTGAACAAAATTGAAAAGAAAAAATGTTTAGAAAAAGTCCATTTCATTTATGGAGTTGTCTTTAGTGCGACTTTTTGGACTTTTCGGTGCTAGAATACGGGTGAAATCTTGTTTGTGTTATTTAAACTCGGTTTTGAAATACATATTTGGATTTGGCACCCTCAAAAACCCCTAGGACGCTTTGACTGTGAAGGGATTACCCATCAAGCTTGTGATTTCAATAAATTGCTACCGGATTTTAGAGAAATTTTACCAAAAAAACCCACTTTAAAATCCTCCAAATAGTCGCACTAAAGACAACTCCCTCATATATTAGTTAGACAATGTATTTTCCATAATTTCAAAATTCCTAAAAATACTAAAAAAAAACCATTTAATATATTTCATAATTTCAAAAATGATCATTTCACCTATTAGTTAACCAAAGTTGTTTCCACCATCTCAAAAATAAGAAAAACAAATCCATTTCCACCATCTCAAAATTCCAAAAAAGGGGATAAAGCAAGGGTTAGTTAACCCCAACTCATGACTTTGTATGGGACACCATAAATATTGACTAGTTACAAGTAGTCAAAAGCCTATATGATGGAGTACAATAATTAGAAGAGATGGTGTTCTTCTCTTCTGTTGTTGGGAAAAATTTTAAAAGGTTCAGGTTATTGACCATTCATCGGAAGTTGGCATCATCGGCTTGTAACTCTATTGCCTTCAATCTGTTGTGTTTGCGTGGTTGTTTTCCTCAAAAATTCTTACGTTTCTTGCATTAATTCAAATTTCTAAGAGTTTCCCTAGTTCTGTAATATGCGTAAAATCCTGATATGGAATGAATTATAATTGATTTATTGTTTTTCCTTTTTCTATTCAAAGTTGCCTTTCGATCAAGCTTATTGAAAGTACAATAGTAGTAACTCTTTTGGAATATTAAGAGAGGATAGGAGGAGAGGATAGTGATCAAGATGAATAAGAGGATTTTAGGTCTAGAGGTTAACGAGCTGAAGGATCTTTTCTTGATGGATATAGAGGAAAAGAACTACCAGTAGTGATAATAGTAGATATAGCACCAAAAAAAATAGATCATGTCGGTCCAGCACCAGTAATAGTAATAGAGCTACGAACATGGGTCTCTTTACCAATAGAAAACACAAATGCTACAGATGCAATGATAGTACCTTGATCCTTTCCGCTTTGAGATAGAGAGCTAGAATCCTACTTTCTTGTTAGAGAGTGACATACAGTTAGTTCCACATCCAAACCATATCCTATCGCACCAGTAGAGTAAGAAATAACAGTTGTAACAAGATTCGATCCACCAGTACCACTAGCAACATATCCAGTAGGTATATTAGTAGCAGAGTAAGCATCATAATCACCATATGTAGATCCTCTAGGTCGAGAAGCAGTCCCAAGCATTGAAACACCAAGAGAAGCAACAAGAGTAGTATTAGACTCCTATGATTATTCAGTAGATTAAGAAGCAAGGGAAGATCAAGACCTAGTAGCAACACTAACCAATAAAGTAGCACCCATAGTAGAAAGATATGGAGATGTGTCGGGTGTAGTTTAAGTAGTTCCATGTCTAGATCAATACCTAGAAGTGGATAAACAACCAAACCCAAGGATAACTTACTTCGGCATGATCACCATTTTCTATCCCTTGTTACTCCAATACTAGCATCCCCATTCCTATTCCTTGCTAAATCCTTGATTGATACAGCCCATCCAAAAGCTAACATAATAGGATAATAATTGTTCACAACTGCATGAACATAACTATAACTAGGTGGTAAGGCATAGGTTCAATAAGGTAATGCACAGGAAGTATCCGAGCAAGTAGTTGATTAAGAAATAGCATCAACAAAGGAAGAAGCGCTATTAGTGAGTTTCTAATCCAATTGGAACCATTCCAGTCATAGATCAAGAGGCCACATTCCTGAACTCTGTAACAACAATGAATCTAGATCATGTAGTAAATTGGGGAGAAAGAGTACGCTTTAAAGACAGCTGACCCAAAATCTGTTGATATGGAAGCAGTAGTCATTTCCATTGAGCCAGATGCAAAGCAAATCTAGGGTGCACTTTCAACATGGGCACCTATAAGGTACGAAATGGGAGGGGAAAGACCAAATTTTGTGGGTGTCATGCCCATTAGGGCTAATGAACACTCCTAAACCCTAGATGGCCAAAAATCAAGTTATATTTGATATAAGAAAGCTACAAGAACTACTTTACAAAAAGGCACTCAGGCCACACCCATAATCGTCAATAAAAACACAATGGAGGAGAGGATGCGTAAGCATGGCTCGACCACCGATAGAGGTAATATCATCAATGATAATAGTATACTGGTGGAGGACACAAATACTTAAGATCAGGATGTAGAGTAAGAAGCGTAACTAGTAAAAAAGAAAGCAAAAAATAGAGGTAGAGGCCAGTGCATAGCTTGTGATTTGAGTTTGATAACCATAGGCAATTTCAAATCTGGTCCTAGGAGATGCAGAAGCAATTTCACCACCAAGAAGATCAGTATCTTTATCTAGTTGCTCGAGCAGATTCAATGCAAGTGCAATATCCCTTCTATTTGTTATCGATCTAGAGCCTACACAGAGAAAGAATCTGAATCAGGAGTTACCTCGTGGTTATGCCTATTCCCATTTAGAGAACAACGAGTAAGAGGTGCAATTGCATTGTTATATTAAATTGTTAAAGCACCACAACTAAAACTATCTATAGCTCGAGGAGTTGACTCACTAGCAAATGATCCAGTGTCTTTAGGTAATAATAAGTCTATGCATGCAGTGGCAACAAAGACAGAAGTAGGAGCATCAATTCCATTATATGAATGATGGGATTGATTCGGCACACACATATGGCTAGCAGATATCACGTCCCTGTCAAATCCACTAAGAGTGGCCCCTATAAACAACCGTTCATCTACAAACGTAACCCATGTGGGGTAGCAGGTGTGGTCCAACAAAGTAATCGGTTGCGCAACCCCCTTGTTATCACTTAGGTTGTCCCTTGGCTCGTTAAGGGATACGGCTGAGGTAACCACAAACCGATCTTTGGACTATAGGTTCTAGCCCACCTGCAATCAGAGAGGGCTCTCTCTTAATGATTTAGCTTTGTTGATGATGATTTTAGGCTAGGTATTGAGTTCAAGGGGCTTTGTTTAAGTTTTTGTGGGATGATCGATGTTTTCATGTAGGGAGCATGCATAGTGTGATAGTTTCGAACCATTGGGCATGGAGTCGTGGAGTAGGGCTGCTGGTGCGTTTTCTTGGTCACAAGAGGAATATAGAGTACGGTAGCTACTCATGAAACAATATTTCAAGCTAAAAAGGATGAAGTGAAATCTAAGGAATGAAAGGAA
The DNA here is from genome assembly GCA_031772625.1 of Pinus tabuliformis. NCBI lineage: Eukaryota > Viridiplantae > Streptophyta > Pinopsida > Pinales > Pinaceae > Pinus > Pinus tabuliformis. The sequence goes on along the minus strand of CM062809.1, from coordinate 1,019,168,094 downwards.
ACTAAGAATCTTTCATTCAGCTTAACAGAGGGAAGGTGAGTGAACTATATCTAGGAGCAGTCAAGAATTCCTAAATAACATTCATACATGAATGAAACAGAGCAAATACGAGCCATGAGGTATTCATATTTATGCCTGAACCAGAACAAAATATATAGAAGTCACAGAAACTTACCATAGAGTGCAGCCAAGCAATTCTAAGCTAATCTTTCTTTCTGTAACTTAGATGGTGATATATGTATGATATAAACATGTATGAATTGAAAACAGAGGTAAGAAACACTTATTGGGCCATGTAGCAGTGCAAGAATTCTATATTTCACTCTTGAGTCATTAATAACACAACAGACAATACATCCTCCAAGCTTTTCAACAATCTTTGATTATACAAATTCTCAAAACATACAGTGCGAATCTAGAATGAGGATTATCAATCAACCAACCCTTTAAACAATGAATTAGGGTGGTTTATATAGGGAAAATATCTAAAACTCTCCATTACAGAAGATCTTAAATAGATCTGAGTGAAGTGAGTTCTTTAATCTAATCTTGTCATGGAATTAATGCAAAAAGATATCTAAGTGTTGCTTTGGGGCAGCCGCCTAAAAAATGAGTCGAAATCTGTCCTTATGGCTCTGTGCTGTTCATTTAGCCATAGTTGTGCTTTGGGCTTTGAACCCCTGCTCTTGAGTGGTTTTGATGTGCATTCACTATGATCTAAGAGCCTTTAAATGGCTTCATCGCTTTCTTTGACTTTGCTTGGGGGCCTTTAACGTTCACCTACTTTGATTTGATACTCTTTGCCACTTCACTGATACTCTTCAATGTAATCGAGGATTCATCTTTCCTCTCATACTCTTTAACACTTAAATTGGGCTACTTTCTCTTGATCTGATATGCTTGAAACTGTCAAATCGCACCTTCGCTGCCCTTTCAAGGCAATAATGGCTGCTACAAATGATTACCGTGGTCTCCGGAATGCTACTGGCACTGGTTGATTTGAATAGGAATCATAAATGAGGAGTTTCTGTCAAACTACGTGTTTTCGGGCCTGCTGGTAGCCGAGCAATATGGAGCTTTCCATTTTGGTCATTTTTTCTTAGTGATGCGCGATTAGCACTTAGACTGCCTCAGTTTTTACTCCGGGCTCTCTTTGTTGCGATTTGCGCCCTTCACGCCTTCCTTTAGTGATGACGTCGGCATGACATCAGCAGTGGGTCCTAGTATGGCAGTGACGTGGCAGGGTGATGTGGCAGGATGACGTGGGAGTACAGCGGGGATTAAATCAGAGATCGACAATCGGTGGGGACAGGGGGAAATGGCTTGTATATAGGTGATGCTGTTGTGGGGAAAAATGCCTATGCAGGACGATCCTATCCACCTAAGGTGTGACAGTGCCTTAGCAACAAATAGATACAGCTATTCTGGCTTCTTCCTTTATGAAATGTGAAAGAGGGGAGATCGATAGACTTACCATTGTCTTCCGTTTGTCCCTCGATCTAGATCCTCTTCTCTTTGGGTGTTCACAGCTACTTGCCTCCTCGCTTGCTCAAGAGAACAACTACTTGATTCCCACGTGATCACAAGAGAACAACTACCTGTGACAAGAGAACAACTACTTGCGACAAGAGAAGAACACAACACAAAGGCAAATATTCATATTCACAAATGATTCAGGATTAGAAGTAAATCAAATACACTAATGCAATCATACAAATACACCAGTATATAGGAGAAAACCAAGATAGCTTTATTGATTGATAACAAGTTTCAGGAACAGATACAACCCGGAGGGCTCCAATCCAGCATCTCCTTCCCAGCAGAATGGAATTCCTTCTTTAGCTCCCTTCAAAGCATTAAGCACCCAATGTTTCCAGTCTCAAACCAACAGCAATTCTTTGCAATAACAAAATTCCAGCCTCTAGATCCCATGGAGGAGAGATCTATATATAGTTATTTTGGAGAGAGGATGAGTCAGCTTGAGATCTGACTAGTGTCCTCTCCCTCTCTCAGTTCTTGAGTCCACTTGGAGGTTCTTGCTTCCACTTGGAGATTTGGAACCTCTTACTCATCACCAGTCGAATTCCCTGAGGCAAGTGTCATTTTGGAAGCTTCCTGAGCATTGACACCTTGAGGAATGAGCCTGCCACTTGTCCAAACTCGCTCAGCGCAGGTAGCTAGTGTTGGAGTTGACATTCAACGCAGGTAGCCAGTGTAGCAGTTGACATTCAGCGCAGATGCTCAGTGGAGCAGTTGACATGATCCTGAATTGACTTATTTTTGAGTGGTTTCAGGTGGAGAACTTCTGTGAATTGCTGTGGTTAGTTAGCCTTGTTCCTCTAGGGGTAGGAACAACATGTTTAGGGACTTTGGATCCCTTAGATTATGGACATTTCATGCTCAATGCTGTAAGGCACAAAAATGTCTATAACAGTTGCCCCATAAAGTATGAGGCCGTTTATCGGGTGAAATGCTTTATCCAGGAGGGTCCGAAGTTCATCCATTTGCTGGGAGGAGACCTGTAATAAGATACAATACAATACATTATGATTCATACTGCTTTCATGATCTAGCTGAGGCGGGCATTCCCATGCTCAGCTTTATAAATTTATTTTTGTACATAGAACAGACGATCGTCTGATGGTAGACTGATAATTTTGGCGAAATTATCATCCTTTGAGTAGTATGATCATCTGCTGCAATGATGTAAATGTCAAATGTCTTTATGTTTCCTGAATATATATCGTAGCCTAGATGGATGAAACTAGATCCGGGGTCTTCAAACTCGTTCGATCTTCACTCTAAGTACAAGTCGATCCATGTGAGAATTGCGCTGAAGTCGAACATGGAAAGACATCGCTTGATTACCGGTCAATGATGTAAACCGTTAACAAGCGCGAGAGGAATCACCGATAATGATAATGACCCTCAAGGTACTGCAGTACAATTCACGTGGTGTGAATAAAGGACTTGGCATCGAACACCACGCAAAATCTTCTGGTCGAAGGTCATTGATGTATACCTGTCGCCGGAAGTGAGAAACTTGCCATTGAGGCATGCAAGCTTCAAAGTACTGAAGGGGTTGTTCCTAGATCAACTTCTTGGATAATGAGCTGATGTTGACAAGAAGTGATCCGTCAAAGGAGGGCCTTGATGAATCCCACATCAGTGACACGGAAAGGAGTTAATGATTTTAATGGAGGTGAAAACGATCTGTGACATATGATTCAGGGTGGCGGTCATGAATGGATGAAGGATAATGTATGGCAGTGGATGGGACCCGGTTGACTCTTTCTGAACGACTTCTCTTGAAAATATGGTGACACTAATGTGATGGATCGGTAGCATTACCCCAAATATGGATGGTATGGCGAGACCATGGTGATGTGACGGTGAATGAGACAACCCAACCCGATTTTGGTACGGAAGAAAAGTGTCATGTTCAAGAGCGACTTGCTACCATCAAAGTTTTCTTTAGTTTCTCCCAATTTTTCCCCAGTCATTGCTGACCAATACCTCTTTATTTTTATCAAGCTTGAGGAGGATAACATATGCTTGTTCTATAACCTGCCCTTCGGGCAAGCCTATCGCTATTTTTAACGAGCCTAGCGATAGTGAAACTCGTTCTCGTCTAAAGACAAGTTTGTCGCTATTTAATAATTTTAACGAGTCTAACGAAAAGGATAACTCGGTCCTTTTCATTTTTAGAGAGTCTGAAAAGGTACATAAAGTTAACTCCAAAATTCCTTTTTCGTCATCTAATCCCTTAAGTCCAAAAAAGTATAAAACAATACAGAAGGGATGAGTTTTCGATAATTTTAACGAGCCGAATAAAACAAGCGCTCGACCTTTTTGTGCAATAATCCCTCAGGTCCAAAAAGATTAAAATCTAGAGGAGGGATAGCTCTTCCGGTCTTTTTAACGAGCTGGGAGGCCAAAACTCGCCAATATTTTCATATTTTACGAGTGAGGTGAAAAAAGTTTAAAGAAGACTCGTCTTTTGAGGAACGAGTGATAAACAGTGATAGCAACTGATTCCAGGTACAGGTTGGAATTTTCCAATCACGGCAGTGTCACAAGGATGGCTAGGTGAAATCACTCTTTGCAGCTGTTCCTCAAAATTGGTAAACAATCATATGGAGGTGAACGATCGGCCAAATGAAAAGTGGAGGTGGCAGGTGCAAACACGACCAAGGCTTTAATGGCTGATGATATTACATTCACTGTGGTTATTTACCGGGATAGGTTCATTTTTTAGTTTAAAATGAGCTTAAACACTGGAGGAAACTCTTTCTCACTGCTTATATTTATTTTTTAACGAGCATGAAGACCGCGTTAAAACTGCTCGGATCTTGCGTTTATTTTTTAACGAGCATGAACTTTATGCTAAAACTGCTCGAATCTTGCGTTTATTTTTTAACGAGCATGAACTTTATGCTAAAACTGCTCGATTACCCAGTCATTTGATAAGAGTGTCTCATCAAGATTCTATTTTTTATGGAGCTTCATCTCACTAAGCTTTGCTCCCCATCCTCTCTTTATGCAAGTTAGGAAACAGCTAACCCAAAAAACAGATAAATAACCGCTCTTTGCTTTCACTCCAAAAGGTTTGCATGCCCCCAGGTATAAAGTACGATTTCAAGGTTACCTCTACTTCAATTCCATCAAAACTTTCATTTCACCGGGAGAGGCCTACCTCTTTCAGGTTACCCAAAGATTGTCTCGTTAATCTTTCAAACAAAACATTTCCTCGGCAATGTCTACCGAAATAAACAAAAGTGAGTGACAACCCCCGCCCTCTCACATAACTTTGACAAGAGAATCTTATTCCAGAACAACCCCTCTTCCAACCACGGACGGGGTACAAACTAGTCATATTCTCCCGCGGAAACCTACCCTATACCCAAAGTTTTCCTGCCGAAGCAAGCCAGGACGCATGCACCCTGGGTTCCAGTCATATCCTCCCGGATTACTCGCGCTCATCAGGAGGACGGACCATGGGTTGAGACACTTCTTGCGTGAATAGACCATTTAGGGATGGTACATGACTATTTGCGATGCGTGATCCAGGAAACGAAAGTTGGTCTACGAGCTTGACCATTCTTCCTTCATGCGAAAAACACATTACTCTAAAGAGTGAAGAGACTACAGCTCCCATGCAATATATATAGTCTCGTCCAAGGAGTAGGTTATAATCCAAGGGTCCTTGAACGACCATCACGTTCATTTGAACGGTCTTCCCTTTCAATGTTATAGGCACATTGGGAGGATCCCTAAAGGTCGACTGGTTCCTTTATCAAAACCTGATAGATTTCTCATCTCAGGTAAAAGCGCTGGCGAACCAGGCGCTTTCCAAGCAATAGAGGAAAGGATACTCACAGATGCCCCCTCATCAATGATAGTGCCAGCCATTACCATTCTGTATATTTGACAAATAATTCTGAATGGTATACTGGCTGGCAACCAGGGTCTGCCTAGTTGGTTCCAATCAAAGGACACAACTAGGTTGCTTGGTGGTGGGACCGAATATACGGCTGGATATCGCTCTGACGAACTTCCTTCCTGCGATAAAGGAATGGTGGCATTGCACCCTTGTTCATCAGAGTCAGTGTTAATGAAGAGAATTTGGACGGTGTCGTCTTTATTCTCCTCTGTGATGGTATCATTCGAAGATAGAGCCTCCGAAGGTAAAACCGGGTCAACTGTCGTATCAACCTTTTGACTTTCATTAGGCATGGATCCAGATGGTTCATCTCCAATGATAGGTGCTTCGGCTGACCACCTGGGTGGGCCAGCCGGGTTCTCAACTAGTGAAGGACTTGGCAGGAGTTTTTGATATCCAGGAGGAAGTTGCGCTCGTAAAATCGGGCGATCTTCCAGAACTCTTTTTGCCTCGTCTAAGAATGGACAACGGTGGATGGCGTGATCGCCTTCACACAGTCTGCAGGGAAATTTAGCTTTCCCAGTCTGTCCTCGGGCTTCACTCCCACTAGTTGATGGTGAGCAGTCGACATGGCTATCAGAGGTCGATGCTACCGAATTGTGCAAACGGGGGGACCAGTCCCTTAGTATCCGGGGATACAGGGACAATCTCTATGGAAGTGGTATCCCTTGCATATGACGCATGGCAATTTAGGCCTTACGAGTGCTGTGTGTGGATTTTTGTTAGATGACACTTGTTTTCCCCCAGTCGCCTTAGGCTCCTTCTTCTTCTTTTCTTTCTTCTTCTTCTCCTTCTTCTCCTTAGTAACCCAGTTTTTTTTCGACCAGTTCCGTCAAGCGAAGAGGAAGGAGGGGAGGAAGATGAAGTGGAAGGCTGGGAGGCAACTCTTTTCTGATCTAACTGTTGACTCGACTGTTCAGGAATGGTGGTATTCTGAACGACATTGGTCGAAAAGAGCCAAACTGGCAGGCCAATTGTCAGTCCTAGAAGCGACAATGTGGCCATGTGGGGCGCACCAACATCTCCCCAGAGGAGAAGGGACTAGGATTTCCACCAAGGGGAATTCCTTGGTTGGTGTGCTCCATATTTTCAACCTAAAGATCAACGCAGGATTAAAGGGTGATTGTTCCGTTTAAAATAAATTGTTAACGACGCTTTAGACACAACTTGCTTTTTCACTTTTAAAGAGTCGAGAAAAAGCTAAAGATGACTCTAGTCTCCTTCGATGTTTTAACGAGCCCGAAGTGACAAATTCTCGGATGGACTTTTTCTGTTATAGAGTCTGAAAAAGGCCAAAAGAAACTGCTCTGGAGTTCTAGGCAGAGGGTTTGCTAAACTTTTCGCAAAACCATAGAATACTTTTTAAGGTACGGGCGGTCGATCTTCGTGAATGCTGTGTTCACTGCATTGCGATCAGTAGGGCGGCCGACATGGCTTCCTAAGGATAAAGGATATATGCCTATAGGGGTCTCCCAATATATACGCGATGGTACGTGGGAGCACAATCCGTACTAGCGCTATCGTCCCTCAGGAGGAATCACCCACCTTCCACGAGATCGACAGTCACTAGGCTTAACGACGCCGGAACACGTCTCTAGCCTAGACCTCTATGTTGTGCGTTATGTTACAAAGCGTTGTTAGGTTCATTCAATTTATTTTAGGTTGATATTTTTAAAGTTTTCCTTTCAAGGTTCACCACGAGATGTATAATACAAATTCCTAAATGCAGTCTAAAGATGATAAGCAAGCTTTATTATCTTTTCAACTTTGAAAATCCTAGCTACTAAGGGAAAAGAAAGACATCATCTTTTCTCAAAGAGCAATCAACACACTCTAATGCACTTTTCCTAAATCCAACATGCAAACTATCAAATGCAAAATGCACAATGCAGGTGTTTGTTTTCCACTTTCTTAGTATTAATGCCTACAAAGAAAGCTTTTTGTACAACTTTGAATTTGCTTTTAAAATGATCAATACAAACAAGTTCACTTTTTTGAAATCAGAGAGGGTAGAAGAGATTACACCACTTAACGATTTTCGAAATAAAGACTTGTTTTGACACTTCAAAAGAGACAAATTCAAACCAATAAGCAAAAGTAAATCTATAATCAATCTGCAAACAACCAATGAACTCTCTTCCAAGATCACAATCAATCAGATCTGAATCAAAGGCTACAGGATGACTACTTTACTCATGCAAAGGAAAACTGTAAATGACGCCACAAACACATAAAAACATTCACAGTCTTTTTGTACAAAAGGAGGCGGAATCTAAGCAAAGAAAAGGAGTTATCTGACTGGTACCTATGCTGGTTAAAGGCTGCAAAAACAGAGATCAAAACAGGGCAACAGACAGCAGAGAACCCCAGCTGCACAAGGCTAAACTGGTTCAGCGCAAGTCCAACACTGTGGAGTTGACATTTAGCGCAGGTAGCCTTCACGGGACCTGCGTTGAAATGCAGACTGCCTTCACAGCAGTTGCGTTGAAGGAGAAACTCTCGTTTCCCTTGGGTTCTGGGTCATAAAATGCTCAAAAATCAACTGTTTCAGGCCAAATCAGAAACACAAGAAAGGTATAATCAAAGGGATGCTTTGAGAGGGTACTAAATACTATCACAATGGATCATCTAGTCATTTGTGAGTCCATTGTTCAGATCATAGACAAGTCCAGCAACTGGATCAAAGCAGCAAATTTCTACTTTGCATCCGGGAAAGATGCAGTTCGATTGTTGCTGTCAAGTCTATGAAGTAAACAAATGACAGAAACACAAATGAAATGAATAAACAAATTCTCCCCAGTGGAGTCGCCAATTTTTTGTGGGGAAAAATGCCTATGCAGGACGATCCTATCCACCTAAGGTGTGACAGTGCCTTAGCAACAAACAGATAAAGCTATTCTGGTTTCTTCCTTTATGAAATGTGAAAGAGGGGAGATCGATAGACTTACCGTTGTCTTCCGTTTGTCCCTCGATCTAGATCCTCTTCTCTTTGGGTGTTCACAGCTACTTGCCTCCTCGCTTGCTCAAGAGAACAGCTACTTGATTCCCACGAGATCACAAGAGAAGAGCTACATGTGACAAGGGAACAACTACTTGTGACAAGAGAGGAACACAACACAAAGGCAAATATACATATTCACAAATGATTCAAGATTAGAAGTAAACCAAATACACTAATGCAATCATACAAATACACAAGTATATAGGAGAAAACCAAGATAGCTTTATTGATTGATAACAAGGTTCAGGAAGAGATACAACCTAGAGGGATCCAATCCAGCATCTCCTTCCCAGCAGAATGGAATTCCTTCTTTAGCTCCCTTCAAAGCATTAAGCACCCAATGTTTCCAGTCTCAAACCAACAACAATTCTTTGCAATAACAAAATTCCAGCCTCTAGATCCCATGAAGGAGAGATCTATATATAGTTATTTTGGAGAGAGGATGAGTCAGCTTGAGATCTGACTAGTGTCCTCTCCCTCTCTCAGTTCTTGAGTCCACTTGGAGGTTCTTGCTTCCACTTGGAGATTTGGAACCTCTTACTCATCACCAGTCGAATTCCCTGAGGCAAGTGTCATTTTGGAAGCTTCCTGAGCATTGACACCTTGAGGAATGAGCCCGCCACTTGTCCAAACTTGCTCATCGCAGGTAGCTAGTGTTGGAGTTGACATTCAACGCAGGTAGCCATTGTAGCAGTTGACATTCAGCGCAGATGCTCAGTGGAGCAGTTGACATGATCCTGAATTGACTTGTTTTTGAGTGGTTTCAGGTGGAGAACTTCTGTGAATTGTTGTGGTTAGTTAGCCTTGTTCCTCTAGGGGTAGGAACAACATGTTTAGGGACTTTGGATCCCTTAGATTATGGACATTTCATGCTCAATGCTGTAAGGCACAAAAATGTCTATAACAGATGCGATGGGAGCGATCACCGATTTCGAAAAGGTGATAAGGCATGCGGCGGTGTGAAAATGGGAAATATTGCAGAAATGAATGGATCGCGATGCAATATGCTTTCGGGTGGATAGCAATATCGCGTCAGTGGATGAGAGGGGAAATATATATACAGGTACATAAACTTGCGACTACCGATCACGAAATCGCATCGGCGAAGTGATATCGGGGAGATATAAAAGGGGGCGGGCCGATGAATGAATGTTGCGACCTTTGACAGTGCTATCACGTCGGAGGAGAGGAAAACTCATCGGAGGAGGGTTAATGCAATCGGAAAAAGGCTTTTTAAAGCTTTGGAAGGGCTCTTGATGTATCAGAAGGAATCCGATAGCATTTGAAGGGAGTTTTTGTGTTTTGGAAGGAGTCCAAACACCTTAGGAAGATGGTTTTTTGAGCGAAATGGGGGTTCTTACTAGGTTTCAAGTAAACTTAGTAATTCCCAAGCATACTTATGGTTATATTTCAACCAGAGGAGGGGATATGTAAATAATGGGGATTTTTACCATATATTTTTAGTATGGGAAGGGGAAAAATTAGGAGGGATTTACGTAATAGAGTTAGGAGTTAATATGAATTTTGTGAAGAAAGCGCTAAGTATGTAAATCTTAGGCTTTTTAAAGGGGAAAATGACTCATAGAGGAAGTATGGACACTCCTTGAGTAAAGTAGATCTTTACCAAGGCAAATGGTATGGAAAATGATGAAATTAAGAGGTATTAAGCAGATCTTGCCCTCTTTGGGGAGGTTAGTGAATGATTTGGGGAACAAGAAGAAGGGGGAGTTAGTCATGCCTTGCTTGAAGTCCTTCAAATGAAATCCTGCCTCAAACTTGTGATATGAATAGATATGACACTTGAAAAGATGAAATGGGTCACAAGCCATGATTCTGCAACTCCAAAACTACCTACCCGGCCTACTCAGCTAGCATTTGTTCTTCTTTTGGTTCGGGTGCACTTGAACTAACATACCCAACTTTTCATTCTTTTCTCCTTGATGTCCTCCTATCTACATCTACACTTATTTTATTCAGGGGCTCAGATTAAGCTGTTTAGCATCCTTGTTTCTCTACCTATCTACAAATCTGCCAAGATTAAGCTGTTTGGAAAGATAATTATTCTCTATATTCTACAACAGGAAATTGAAACCTAGGGAGACCAAGATTAAGCTGTTTGGCCCTCCCTTAACTTAAAACTCATCAAAAAATGGAACATAGCAGTGGCACTTAGACTAGCACACTTTCATGGACACTTCTTTAGCCTCTGTAGCAAATATGGAACATTGCAACATGCAAAGTATGACATATTTGGTATGTAAAAATGTCGATCATGAAAGATGAATACCTGTTGCAATAGGAGGCTAATAGTGGCTCCACTTGGGGATGGATTTTCCTTGTGAAAAGCCAAGAACAGCAGGTCGGACTGCCTTGATCTTCTTATTGCTGGGGAACTGAAAAAAATTCTTCGTTGGCTACTAAAAGACTGGGATCTTGAGATCTGAACAACACTCTCCTCAACTGAATTATTGTGAACTATATAGCGTCGCCTGCTTTCTTCTGCTTGCTTGATATTACATACATTTTTTCTTGAGACCTGCCTTCTAAAATAAACACAAAAAGGGGACAAATTGGAGCAACTCCTCTTAATTTTGTCTTTGAACAGGCTGTAGGTGTAACACAAAAAACGGCTCCTCTGTTTTGATACTATTGAATGAAGTGGGAAGCTTGATTGTAGCACTTCTAACTGGATTTGATTTGATATAACAACGCCGCTTGGTTCCAAGCAATCGGATTGCTTATACAAACATAAAAAGGAAAGCACTGACATATATACAAACACTAATATACAAATATATACACAGGGGCATTGTATCCCTTAAAAGGGATCTTGATAATGTTTCAACATTCGGCCATTCATAAGGCCTTATTCAATTTCGCTGCCATCTTCAGGTTTGAGAAAATAGGTGTTATTGCCTTGCACAACACTGATAACAAATGGGCCTTTCCATAGAAAATCAAATTTTGCATGCTTTCCCTTGTCTTCTCTTCGTGAGTCCCACCTTAGAACTTTATTGCCAACAGCTTTGGTCCTTTTGTCCTTTTGTCAAATGATTTGGTCCTTTTGTCAAATGCTTTCTTCAGCCTCTCTTGCACAATTTGAGCTCTGTCATACACTTGCTCTCTAGTTTGCTGAAGATGAATGGTCTCATTGATTCTTCGTTGAACATCATTTGGTTCAGGTTGGATCTCTTGTAACAATTTCATAATGGAAATGCCCAAAGAAGATGGAAACGTGGCCTCCATGCCATACACCATGTCATAAGGGCTCATCCCAATGGATCTCTTTGTTGAAAGTTTGTCTGCCCAAAGGGCATTTGTGATCTTTTTATGCTAGTTCTTCTTGTTTTCTTCTATGATCTTCTTGATAATATTAATCAGGCTCTTGTTGGATGATTAGGCTAAGCCATTACCTCGAGGGTAATAGGCTGTGGAGTGACCCATGGTAATATGGAATTTGTGGCAAAAATTGATCATTTTCTTGGATTTGAAGGCAGCAGCGTTGTCTGTAATGATCTTCTCAGGACAACCAAATCTAGAAAGGATGTTGCATTCGAGGAATTGGATAACGGTGGAGTCATTGGCTTGCCTACATGGGATAGCCTCAATCCACTTGGTGAAATAGTCTATGGCTGTTAGAATCCATTTGTGCTGGCCTGAGGAAGAGGGATATGAGGTCAAGACCCCATTGTTGAAAAGGATTTTCGGTTGATATGGACTTAAGGGGCAAGGGCAGTAACTTTCTTTTGCCCTCAAAGATTTGGCATTTGTGGCATGAGCTAGCAAACTTCTTTACATCTATAAACAAATAGGGCCAATAGAAACCAGCCCTTAAAATTTTATCAGCAGTGGACTTCCAATATAGATGTCCTCCACAGTCCCTTGCATGAAATTCTTTCATGACACTGTTAGTTTCATTCACGATTAAACAATTAAGCAATATGCCTTCATGATTTTTCCAAAATAATGCACCATCTAAGACACAAAACTTTAAAGCCTTCATTTTAAAAAATCTTTTCTTGGTTCTGGATAATCCTGGGGGAGCAAACGAGTTTAACAACACAAAGCATATATCGGCATACCATGGGGATTGCAAAAAGGTTTCACTGGTCTGTGGAGTCGCCAGCTCCTGTTCATTGTCGAGTTGGTTAATGTCTAGGGCTTGAAAATTTGTTTCGGACATCAGTTTGGCTAAACCTTGTCCCTTTATGAGCTGGTTGGCTTTATCTCAATGTCATACTCAAGGATATTCGCAATCCACTTGCCTCTTTTGCCTTCTAATCCCTCTTGGGTTAATATGTCTTTTACAACAACATTTGGGACACAAGCAATCACATGTGAATATAAAATATAAACTCGGAAATCTTTGATTTCTTTAACAAGGGCATAGGTCTGCTTCTCCATGATTTGGTACTTCAAAGGGGCATCCCTAAGGGCTCAGCTGAAAAAAAAATTGGCTTTTCATTTCCTTGATCATCCTTTTGTAGAGGGACAACAGCTATGGTATGATTAGATGCAAAAGAAAAGATGATAAAGTCTTTGTCGAATTGAGGATTGGTGAGGACAGGGGCTTGGGTTGAGGCAGCTATGATACTCTCAAAGGCTTGCTTGGTTTCAAGATACCATTTTACCTTGGCATCCATTTTTAACATGTTGCTTAACAGTCCTATCAACTCAGCTAGATTTGGGATACGTCTCCTTAGGAAATTGATCTTTGCAAGGAATGCTTGCAACTCTTTTATGTTTGTAGGAAATGGGATTTGAAGGATGGCTTGAATTCTTTCAGGATCAATTCTAATCCCATCTTTTGAGATGATATGGCCTAGTAATTTACCTTCTTCAAGGCCGAAGAGAGACTTCTTGGGGTTTAGGGAAATGCCATATTTCCTACATGTCATGAATATTTGCCTTAAGTGTTTGAGGTGCTCTTGATCAGATTTGGAGAAAGGGGTAAGGTCATCAAGATAGACAACAAAGAAATCATGGATTTCCTTGGAAAATGCAATTTCCATTGCCCTTTGAAAATTTGCACCAACGTTCTTTAGGCCAAAAGGAATTTTGACGTATTTAAATGTTCCCCACGGTGTGGTAAAGGTTGTCTTGTCTTGGTCATCCAGGTGAACAAGTATTTGGTTGAAACCTGAAAAGACATCAAGCAGTGAAATCCTTGATGACCCTACTACAATTTGTAGAATGTGATCCATTCTTGGCAATGGGTAGGTCTTTAGACTTGGTTTAAGTTTCTTAAGTCCACACATAGCCTAATCTCACTTGTCTTCTTTCTTGTGGGAACAAGATTGGATACCCATTCAGAAAATCTGATGGGTGTTATGATACCTGCTTCAAACATTCTTTGTACTCCCTTTTCAATCAAAGGGAGAAGCACATGATTGATTCTCCTTAGTTTTTGTTTGAAAGGCTTTTGGTTTGGTTATAAGGGAATGGTGTGTTGGATCACTGAGGTGTCATAGGACTTCAAGTCCTCATAACTCCAAGCAAATACATCTTGAAACTCTTTGAACAAATCAACATATTTTGGTTTTTGATCAGGTGGAAGGTTTTGAGATAGTTTGATCATTTTGGGCTTCTCTGCTGTCCCAATGTTGTGTTCTTCTATAGCGGCGTTTAAGGGCTACATTTTTGGCTTTTTGGGAACATCATTTGCATCAAATATATCTTCTAATGGAGTAAGGCTAGCAGGGAGAAAGTTATCCTTTAAACCAATCATCTCGACCATTGTTTTGGCTATTTCCTCCAAATGCATTTGTTTCAGCTCTTCAATGTTTGCACTGTCAAAAACGGTTGGGTTTAGGATTTGTTTGGCTGTAACCGCTGTTACAACCTGTTGATTTTCATTTGTTTGCTGTTGGGAGTCATTCATGGCATCCATGTCAATGTTTATATTTGAAAACTCATGCTCAAGAGTGAGGAAATTGTTTATTTGTTCATCGCTTTCAAACACTTTCCAATCTTTAACATTATTTGGGACAACAAGTCTATGTTTTATTTCAGCAGTGAAATGGTGATTTGGCTCAAAGGGAAGCATGCATGTGCTTGCAAAAGTGCCTAGGTTGTGAGCATGTATGTTATGATTTCTTGAAATCTTGGCAAGCTTGGATTCATAGAATGCATTGAGTATATTAGTGGCAGTTGTCCTATAGGCCCTCATTCTATTGTCATTAGTAACAAAGTTACCTTTCATTTGTTGGATTACTAGGTCAGTGTCACCTAGAATAGACACTTTGGCAACTCCTAAAGATTTGAGCAACTTAAGGCCTAGGAGGAGTGCCTCATAGTCCGCCATGTTGTTGGTGCATTTGAAATTCAGACTATATGCATGACCTTGTGCATAATTGGTATGTGTGTTGTGAATCCATACACCTTCTCCTGCTCCTAACTTATTAACTGAACCATCAAACTCTAAATACCATGTGATTTGTTGCTTGTGATTAGTATTAAGAGTTTCAGTCATTTTAGGATTGGGCAGACCTGAGTCTCGTGTTTCGGGAGGTTCTTCTTGTGTGCTGGTTGCATTGGTTATTGTGACAGTCTCATGGGTATGTGCAACCAATTCTTCATTGATGTGTGCTTGTTGTTCTAGAGCCAAAGGCTTGACATCATTTAAAGGGCAGCTATCATCATTAAACAAAATAAATGAATCCATATCAGTGTGGATTGAGTAGATGGGGAAGTTTTGTGGCTTATCCTTGCTACTCACCATATATTTCATGAGTGTTTCTCTATATAGTCTTTTTGGTTGCCCAAAGGCTGATATAGTGGCGTAAGAGAGGTCTAATTGGAGGGATCCTTGGAGTTTTGCCCCCAAGATCTTGATAGGAGCATGCCATACTTTGGTGGAATGTTAGCAACCACCACATCCATGAGGATTGTCTTTTTAGGATATTGGACTAAGGAGACACACAAGTCTTTGATTAGGACTAAACACTTGACTTGACTTGAGTCAAAGGATAAAAAATCTTTGTATGGCCTCGTTACGTCAAGGTTTAGTCTTTCCATTACCGCTTTGGGCATAACATTGCGTGATGCACCTGAGTCAAACATTGGATTATGTAAAATTTTATCATGGATATGAAAATTGATATAGAATGGAAAAACTGCTCCATTGACTGTTTTTCCATTGACTTCTGGGCCAAAGAGCAGCTCTCAGGTGTCATCTAGAATATTTACATCATCCTTAACCTGTTGCATTTGTAGAAATATTTGTATTTGCTGCCTATAAACATCATGCTTGGCAAGTTCTGAGAGGGGGATGAATATCTTAAGTTTTCCAATCTCTGCCTCTAAATTAAATGGCTTTTCGAGTGGAGTCTTGGTGTTGATGATGGAAGATTTTTCTTTTTCATTTGAATTATCAGTGATTTTCTCTCGTTCGCCAGCGTTATGGAGAGTGATCACTTGCATTTTTTAGTTATGGGAAGGCTTTTTGGAATGCTATGCACATTTTCCTTTGAGGAAAAAGGCACGACAGGCTAGTTTTTAGAAGGTTGTTCGATAGTGATATCATCTATGGTTAAGTACTCTGGGTTTGGGACATATTGTTCAACGTTTTTTGTTATAACAGCCTTGCCTTTGATTTTATCGGGATGTTGTTTTTCCTTTGGTTTGATGGGCTTGGGCACATCAATCGTTCTGGTTCTTAGCTTATATTGCTTATTTAGCTCATAAACGGCTGGGTCATAGGCTTGTTCAAAGTTGAAAAACTCTTGGGTTAGGAATTGATGCATATTATCGTGATTTTGGTCTTCTTTAGTTAAGAAGACATGTTGCTTGTTCTTCAAACCCATTAGGTTTATGTGAGTGTCTTCTATAGGCTCATTAGTTGTTGATGTCTCAGCGTAATTTTCTTGGAAAGGAGGCCTTATTTCACAGTTTGGGCTCACTCTTGCAGCGTTTGGGTTTTGATTCCTTCTGAAGTTTGGGTTCCTAACAGCGTTGGTTTGTTGCCCGTCCCATGATGATTTTTTCTCAACGTTGTCCACTCTATCTACCAGCCTATGCATGCCACTGATAAGATCATCCAGCTTTTGGTCTATGGCTGAGGGTTCTTCCTTAAAGGTCATTCTCCTCTCTGTTCTGGCTCTGCTTCTTTTGGCGATTAAATTTGCCTCCACAGTGACAGCCACATTTTGCATTTCGGCAAGGCTGTTAGGGGCTCTTTCTTTTAACAAGTAGGCCATATCTGGGTCGAAACCATTAGGGAATTTATACAAGGCAAGGTCAGGTGGATGCCTTAAGTTCTGTGGTATTGCATTATAGACATTATTGAATCTTGCACAATAGTCCAAAACAGACTCTTGAGGGCCTCTTTTAATTGTATCGTATTTGGCTAGTATGTGCAAGGGGTCTTACTTTTTCTCCCATTTGTTGATAAATGACTAGTATAAGGCTTCTGGGTATGCTATGGAATTAGCTGGGAGTGCTCTAAACCAAGTCCTGACATCACTTGTCAAACTTTGGACAAAAATCTTCATTCTCACCCCATCATCGTCAATCTCATAGCTTTCAAGTAATCCTGCATTTTCTTTATATGCTGAAGGGTTGTGCAAGCACTTGTGCCATCAAAATAAGTTATTTTAGTCAGGTAATCCTGAGGCATATCCCCAAGGTTAGCAGGCAGCTGTAAGGGTGCATATCTATTAGCCATATTAACAGGTATAAGTGGAGAAACAGGGATAAACGGAACAGCTGGAACAACTGGGATAATAGGAGTAGCAGTGGTAGTATGCGTAGTGAACGAAGGTGTGGAAAAGGTGCTTAGAGAGGTGGATGAAGAACAAGGGGAACTAGGGGTTGAACGAAATAAAACTTTGATAGGGGTGGGAACACAGCTTGGCTGAACTATCTCAGGACTAGAATCAGCAAAATCCTCTTTTCGCTCTAATTTCCTGAGGTTTCTTGGGATTAAATTAGGATTTTCAAAAATAGCTAGTGGATTTGGGTCTGGGTTTGACCTGGTATTATGTGTTTTCTTCTTAGGAACCAGCTTCTAACTTGTTTTTTGGAATTTTCTGAATAAGGTCCCCAGCGGAGTCGCCAATGATGTTATCACTCAAGTTGTCCCTTGGCTCCTTAAGGGATACGACCGAGGTAACCACAAACTGATCTTTGGACTACAGGTTCTAGCCCACCTGCAATCAGGGAGGGCTCTCTCTTAATGATTTAGCTTTGTTGATGATGATTTTAGGCTAGTTATTGAGTTCAAGGGGTTTTGTTTAAGTTTTTTGTGGGATGATCGATGTTTTCATGTAGGGAGCATGCATAGTGTGAGAGTTTCGAACCATTGGGCATGGAGTCGTGGAGTAGGGCTGCTAGTGTGCTTTATTGGTCACAAGAGGAATATAGAGCAGGATAGCTGCTCATGAAACAATCTTTCAAGCTAAAAGGGATGAAGTGATATCTAAGGAATGAAAGACAACTAAGAATCTTTCATTCAGCTTAACAGAGGGAAGGTGAGTGAACTATATCTAGGAGCAGTCAAGAATTCCTAAATAACATTCACACATGAATGAAACAGAGCAAATACGAGCCATGAGGAATTCATATTTATGCTTGAATGAAAAGAAAACACATAGAAGTCATAGAAACTGAGCATAGAGTGCAGCCAAGCAAATTCTAAGCTAATCTTTCTTTCTGTAACTTAGATGGTGATATATGTATTATATAAACATATATGAATTGAAAACGGAGGTAAGAAACACTTATTGGGCCATAGCAGTGCAAGAATTCTATATTTCACTGTTCAATCATTAATAACACAACAGACAGTCCATCCTCCAAGCTTTTCAGCAGTATTTGATTATAGAAATTCTCAAAACATACAATGCGAATCCGACATGAGGATTATCAGTCAACCAACCCTTTAAACAATGAATTAGGGTGGTTTATATAGGGAAAATATCTAAAAATATCCATTACATAAGATCTTAAACAGATCTGAGGGAAGTGAGTCTTTAATCTAATCTTGTCATGGAATTAATGCAAAAGTATATCTAAGTGCTGTGCTGGGGTAGCCAGCTCAAAAATGAGTCGAAATCTATCCTTATGGCTCTGTGCTATTCATTTAGCCATAATTGTGCTTTGGGCTTTGATCCCCTACTCTTGAGTGGTTTTGATGTGCATTAACTGTGATCTGAGAGCCTTTAAATGGCTTCACTCGTTTCTTTGACTTTGCTTGGGGGCCTTTAATGTTCACCTGCTTCTATCTGATACTCTTTGTTGCTTCACTGATACTCTTCAATGTAATCGAGGCTTCGTATTTCCTCTCATACTCTTTAACGCTTAAATTGGGCTACTTTCTCTTGATCTGATATGCTTGAAACTGTCAAATCGCCCCTTTTCTCCCCTTTCAAGGCAAGAATGGCAGCTGCAAATGATTTATGTGGTCTCTGGAATGCTACTAGCACTGGCTGATTTGAATAGGAATCATAAATGAGGAGTTTCTGTCAAACTGTGGGTTTTTGGGCCTGCTGGTAGCCGAGCTATATGGAGCTTTCCATTTTGGTCATTTTTTCTTAGCGATGTTTGATTAGCACTAAGCGCTAATCATGCATCGAAAACTGCCTCATTTTTTTATTCTGGGCTCTCTTTGCTGCGATTTGTGCCCTTCGCGCCTTCCTTTAGTGATGACGCCAGCATGACGTCAGCAATGGGTCCCAGTACGACAATGACGTGACAGGGTGATGTGGCAGGATGACGTGGGAGTACGGCGGGGATTAAATCGAAGATCAGCAATCGGCGGGGACAGGGGGCAATGGATTTTATATAGGTGATGCGATGGGAGTGATCGCTGATTTCGAAAAGGCGATAAGGCATGCAGCGGTGTGAAAATTGGAAATATTGCGGAAATGAATGGATCGCGATGCGATATTCTTTTGGGTGCAATAGCAATATCGTGTCGATGGATGAGAGCGGGAATATATATACAAGTACAAAAACTTGCGCCTACCGATCGCGAAATCGCATTAGGGAAGTGATATCGGGGAGATATAAAAGGGGAGGGGCCGATGAATGAATTATGCGACCTCCGACAGCGATATCACGTCGGAGGAAAGGGAAACACATCGGAGGAGGGTTGATGTGATCGGAAAAAGGATTTTTAAAGCTTTGGAAGGGTTCTTGATGTATCATAAGGAGTCCGATATCATTTTAAGGGGATTTTTGTGTTTTCGAAGGAGTCCAAACACCTTAGGAAGATGGTTTTTTGAGCGAAATTAGGGTTCTTACTAAGTTTCATGTAAACTTAGTAATTCCCAAGCATATTTATGGTTATATTTCAACTAGAGGAGGGGATATGTAAATAATGGGGATTTTTACCATATATTTTTAGTATGGGAAGGGAAAAAATTAGAAGGGATTTACGTAATAGAGTTACGAGTTAATATGAATTTTGTGAAGAAAGCACTAAGTATGTAAATCTTAGGCTATCTAAGAGTGAAAATGACTCATGGAGGAAGTATGAACATTCCTTGAGTAAAGTAGATCTTTACCAAGGTAAATGGTACGGAAAATGATGAAACTAAGAGGTATTAAGCAGAGCTTGCTCTCTTTGGGGACGTTAGTGAATGATTTTGGGAACAAGAAGAAGGGGAGTTAGTCATGCCTTGCTTGAAGTCCTTCAAATGAAAACTTGCCTCAAACTTGTGATATGAATAGATATGACACTTGAAAAGATGAAATGGGTCACAAGCCATGATTCTGCAACCGCAAAACTACCTACCCGGCCTACTCACCTAGCATTTTTTCTTCTTTTGGTTTGGGTGCACTTGAAATAGCATACCCAACTTTTCATTCTTTTCTTCTTGCTGTCCTCCTATCTACATCTACACTTATTTCATTCAGGGGCTCAAATTAAGCTATTGAGCACCCTTGTTTCTCTACCTATCTACAAATCTGCCAAGATTAAGCTGTTTAGACAGATAATTATTCTCTATATTCTACCACAGTAAATTGAAACCTAGGGAGACCAAGATTAAGATGTTTGGCCCTCCCTTAACTGAAAACTCATAAAAAAATGGAACATAGCAGTGGCACTTAGACTAGCACACTTTCATGGACACTTATTTGTCCTCTGTAGCAGATATGGAACATTGTAGCATGCAAAGTATGACATATTTGGTATGTAAAATTTCGATCATGAAAGTTGAATACCTGTTGCAACAGTAGGCTAACACCGCTTATAATAAGTCTAAAAGGATGGGAGTATATAACAAAAATAGACTAAAAACAAAGGTCGTGTGAAGGAAGTAGCACTGGCCAGCCTACCTCGGTCGTCAACAAGAGTTTGGGTAGGGATTAATTAGGAATAGGTATGATGGTGGAAACAAGGTGGGGCATGTGGGTGTGGCCTGGAAGTAGTTGAAATCGAATGGAGACAGAGACCACTGGCAGTGGCTTCAATATTTGTTTTATTCTATCATCATGAAATGGGTTCCATATGAAACATGGGGGTCACTGAACTGACAAGTGGTGATGATCGTTCAACTTACCAAGCTTCACTTGTTCCTTTTTCGAGTTGAATACTTACCTTTAGATTATTTATAGATTTTCCTCAATTGGTTCGACTAAGACATAGATTCTTTTATAGCTTGATAGGATATTCAGTAACAACTAAGAAGACAAGTGATAAGCCCCATAAATGGGTAATTATATGGGCTCATTCGGCCTATTAATTCGACTTAATCCACCATTTTCATTAGTTTTTTGCATGTTTTTTATTATATTTATGCTAATAGAGTGAATTGGGTTAGTCATTATGGCATGAAGTCTAATGTGTGCTTTATGCATATTTTTTGGTCAATTTTGGCCAAAGTCACAGTATTTATGAGTATTTGGCAGCCAGTATTCGAGGAAAACAGGGAAGAGGATTTGTAGCGGGGTGTACCCTTCATTTATGAGCGTTTACCTTGAATTCTCCATCAGAAACTCATAACACAAGCAACCACATGAGTGCATGCAAGGGGCAGCCAAGCAAGTAATGAAGGACTGCTTTTTATCTGCAGTTTTGGGAAGCTAAGCTTCTTGATTTTAGGAGAGCTGTTGGAGGCTCGAGTAGTATAAATAGTAGGGCTTAGGTGCTTATTTTTTTTAGTTGGATTTTAGCCAGTTATTAGTAGAATTCTCGCACTTTGGTGCAGCACTTGTTCAGCCCATTTTTGAGCTTCCTTTTTAGAACAATTCATGTAATGTGACTATTATTTTTGATAATCGAGATGAGTTACTTTCTGAGCCAAAACTGAGTTCTTTTAGAGGGCTGAAGCTCTTCGATTACATCCCAACCCAAGCTACCAAGTACCTCTTTCTTTGTACTTATATGCTTCTGATTTAGTTCATGAGTTAATTCATGTTAGATAGATTCATTTTAACTTGTTTAGAATAGGATGCTTTTGATGGTTTGCATAGCTCTTTTTTTTTTAGTTGATCATGTAGGTAAAAGTAGTGATAGGCTAAGATTCAAAAAAGGCCAACAGCAGGCCCTGATCTCCTTTCTCCCTTTTTGGGACTATGATTTGAGATTAAGGCACTACTGCTGCCACCAAAAACACAGTTTTGTTCTCCCATGCAATTTCTAGTGTGATGACTTGATTTGGAAAGATTAATGTATTGCTTCAGATTCAGTTGCCTAGATCATTACCTATTCTTTTAAAATAGATCTCTCTGCATGTTTTTCTATTCAAAGGTTACTTTTTAGCATTTTCTGTTTGTAGGTCAGAAATTAGGTCAAGCTACAGAAAGTTCTATTTTCATGGTATAGTTAGTCCTTTCATTGATTAGTTCTCGTAAGTAGATGTGCAGATCTCTTGAAAGGCACCTCATCTCACCATACATCCATAAAGCAGCTAGTATCAACTCACTCCTCACAGATTCCCCAAGTCATTCGCAACATGTCACCAATCTGCCCTAATTTCTGCATTTTTCTCCATAAGCTTCCCTCTTGCCATTTGAACAAATCCAACCATCATGTCCCCTCTTGATCTTCCTTGACAAGCTCCAGATACCTAAACACCTTTGTCTAGCCTTTAGTTATCCTCTCCCATCGTTTATCCACATTCAAAACCTCCAAAAATAGCTCTCGGCCTCCTCCTTTAGATCCTCATGTAGATCCTCCTATAGATCCGGTGTAGGGTCCTATATAACTTCCTGTGAGTGATTTCTCGAAGTCTAATTGCAAGGGAAGTATTTAGAAGGGTACTAGGGGATTCTTAGGACCTCTCCATACCTTCTTCCACCTCTTCAAAAGCCAAATCCATCCTCCATCACCATCAAACCTCTCCTACAATCACAATCCCATAAATTACAAGCATAATAATTTCACATAAAAACACTCAAAAAATACAAAAGGATGCTCTTTTCTAATTTTCTTTCAGAAGTAGTTTAAATAGATCTAATTCACATTCCTAGTTGTAAATGGCATTCATCTCGTTAGTTTCTATCTCTTTTTCTGCAAAAGTAGGGTTAGTTGGATAAATTAGGGTTTGCTAGGGTTTGAATTACATTTCAGTCTTCCTTCTATTTCTCCAAATAGAATAGCCTCTGTAGAGTTAGCTTTCTTTCATCATGGTTAAAAGCTTCTTCTAGAAATTCATAGAAGCTAGCTTGAGCTCCTAGTGATCTTGCACGAGCTGATCAAGTGACAGCCTGCAGTAAGAGCTAGTACTTGTGCACATAACACCATCGCTTCCAAGTTTGTTACAAACTACAGGGTTGATAAAAGTAAAGTAGGAAGCCCCAGGAGTTGTAGCATTATTGTTGCAATACTAGTGCTCACCAAAAAGATTATGAAATATCAAAGAAAACAATACCAGTAGATAAGTAAGTAATAACAAGATCAATGGAAATGTCTATAGGCATAACTACTCTTTTTTATCTGTAACTGGATCTGATCTGGAAGTGGAGGTCAAGTCGGATCTATTCTTTCTCCCTGATAGATTCTTTGTATATGATGCCTTAATGAATTTATTATTAGGAATAAGTAACTTGATCTTGACGTCATTCAAAAGTGTTGTTAGTGCATTAGATAATAATAAGGAATGCATTTCCTTCTCATTTCTTGGGATTAGTTACCATTTGAATCATAACATCCCTACCCAGTTGGAAGACAATTATCAACCTCTATTCGTTGGAGATTAGCGAGGAGGTACCATAGAGGCTCGTAAACCCCTTTAGAAAAAGACCAAAAAAACCAAGCTAGCTATCTATTATCAAGTGGAACTGCACTATTAGGATTTTAATGTCACTATACACCAAGTTCATCAGCAAGGTTTTCTCATCTGTTAGAGTATGGTTTTTCATTAGCATCACAGGTAGACTATGGCTGTTCATCAATAGCAGCAAGGTTTGTTCCTATAGCGGAGCAGTGCCATGCAACTTATCTTTGTTCCCAAAACCAATGGGACCATCATCTTTGTCTTACCCCGACAAAATGGGACCATGATCTCTAGTATAATTATTACCCATGACCACTACCCAAACTCAGCCCTATGATTACGAGCATGACATGAAGTTATCCAATAGAGCAAGATATGAGGTGGAGATTATTCAAGTGGAGTTATTATGACAAGTTGGATTCTTTCTATGACTTACATTACCTAGAACAAGACCACCATGATATTTCACATGTATGATCACTCTTATTTGCAATGATTAGCTAGTATGATGATATAACCCAGTATGACTCTTCGCTAAGATTAGTATGATTATTCAATATGAAATTCACTATGAAACTAGCAAGATATTCACTATGAAACTAGAAGTGAGTTAGCTCGAGGAGGTTCTATCTAGTGGAGTCAAAGAGGATTAGTTGGTTATAAATAGTATTGAAAGGAGGTGTTATCTATAGTCTTGTTAAGATGACTACAAAAGCTTAGGCCTTCCAATTTCTTCTATTAGTATAGCTTGGTATTAGGAGTGCTTAAACTACCAAATGAAGGTGAAAGCTTTACTCCTTGCCCGCGTCCCACGGGTGGATAAGACGCATTTATAGGTTCTTCCACTCGATATCTTGCTTCAACCCAATTAACACGCGTTGGTTAAACTAAGAAAATTTATCTGGCTATCTTAGCTACTTTTATTATGTATCCCTGGCTTAACAATAACCACAAAGGATAACTCTTGAAATAACAGCAACCACCTGCAGATTCATCCTTCTAAGATATGCTTATTCACCATGTACTTTAAAGTTGAATGGTCTATGTAGAACTGAAAATGGCCTTCGAAAATAATAGATAATGGTGGAACTTCTGTAAATCATACACCATAGCTCTCCCTTCCCTCTCTTTGGTGGTATAGTTGCGCTCGGCTTGAGACAACTTCCTAATTGCAAAGAAAAGAGCGTGATCAAGATTCCCTTCCCCTGGTTATGCAAGCATTTCTCCTAGGGAAATGTTGGATGCATCTACATGGACATGAAATTCCACATTCCAATCAGGAAACATTAGGAGCACTTACCCACTTTTCTTTCAGCCTTCTTACTATGATTCATATATTTATCTAACTCCCTAATGCATGTTGGTACCTTTGCCCCGATGATGGAGTATAGTTCTGCCCCAACGCACGGATGGGGTTACCCACCCCGATATGAGTCATGAAAAGCTGATCCAAAGTACCATATCTATTCTTATATGCTTCAAAGGTAGTCCCCACCCTACATAGATATAGATTTTTTTCCACCCATGCTTTGAAGGGTATGTCCGCTCACTTGGTTCTTCTCACTCATTCCTCCGATCTTTCTTGAAACATCTCAATTTAATATGTAGATAGTAGAATCGACATGGTAGTTCAGATAAGTTGTTAAGTGGCTTTCACATATGTGATGAATAAACGTATTATTACATATGTAATAATGCAGGTACTAAGGGAAGGATTGTTGCAAGTTTGAAAGTCCGTTGACCCAACATTCATGGTGCGTACATAAATGTACTTCAGTTTCATTATGAATCTCATTTATGCGCTGTTAAGATAGGGAGATATATTGGAGATTAACTTAGAAATAGATTATTAATTTACATGATCACTGAAGTAAATAAATTAAGGTTGCATTATTTATATAAGGTTCCACGAGAATTCGTTCCCATATCTCTTCTCTTTTCTTGCAAGTATGGATCCCACTTTCAAATAAATGAACAAAAAATTATAAGGTTCATCCATAACAATCTATTTTGCGAGAGAATAACAACAATTTTTCCCATTCACTCACATAACTTGGTGAGCATAGATGTAGCTTCGTCCAAGAATAATTCGCATATTGGATCTGACAGGCGGCATCATACATTTCTCATTAGGGAATTTCGGATCAAGATATCTAGTTATGAGAAGGAGAAAATCAGCGCAGCAAGTGGAAATAAAGAAATTCTATTAATGGCTAGGAGTTGGGTAACCATATGTTGCAGACGTTCCAGCAGTGGGAAACAAATCAAGCTGAGCGTCTCTGGAAATTTTAGAACTGCTGCTGGATAATATTTCACATATGATAATAGTGGAATATGTTATGCTCTTAACCTGCAAAGCAATACCCAAGTGAAGAAAAGATACCGAGAACACAGAATATGTGAAGAAAATATACCCAGAACACAGAATAGCAATGATTTTATTATTCAGAGAGAAATGTTCACAGGCCTCTTCGAGGGGGCAACCTCCAATAGAGCAGAGCTCCATTACAAAACAAGACACGATGCTCCTCGCAGGGAGTCTCTATCCTTTATATATGACTCATACATGCAATACCACGGGCCAATATCATGGGTTTTATTAATACCATCTATCTAATACTATCGCCCATTTACCATCTATCTAATACTACCACCCATTTGCAACTAACTGTGGTCCCGTCATTAATTGCGAGTTAACCACTTACAAATATTAATATGGGCTTTATTGAATCTTGACTATGACGTGATCCCATGACATAAATAAGGGGGTTAGGGTGGGACCCTAACATGCCCTCCCCCTTAAGACTAGCCTTGTCCTCAAGGCTGAAGCTGCGGAAACTGCTGAAGAATAGTGGCTGGTTCCCAAGTTGCATCTTCCAGAGAGGTGTCTTTCCATTTGACGAGGACCTCCTTAAGCATGTGGCCGCATAGGTGCTTGTGTCATGTGTCTAGAACCTGTTCAGGTTGAAGCCAGATTGACCCTTCTTTGTCCAATTCAGGTAGACTGGTTTGAACTCGGAAATTGTTCCCAATCACTTTCTTGAGGCACGATACATGGAAAACCGGGTGGATTTTTGTTGTAGGTGGCAAAGCCAACTTGTAAGCCACTTCTCCAATGCGCTGAAGTACTTGGTATGGTCCATAGAATTTTGGAGAGAGCTTTTGACAACCCTTGTCTTTGAGTGATGTTTGCTTATATGGTTGCAGCCTCAAAAAGACCTGATCCCCTTCTTGAAATTGGCGCTCTGAGCGATGTTGGTCAGCCTGTTGCTTCATACGGTTCTGAGCTTGATGAAGATTCTCGTGCAGATGGGAAAGCATGGTTGCGCGGCGTTGTAGGAGTTGATCCACGACTTGTACTTTGGAGCACCCCGTGAGATAAGAAGTTGGGGAAGGCGGAAGTTGTCCATAGACTGCTTCATAGAGAGTCATTTTGGTGGTGGCATGATAGTTGGTGTTATACCACCATTCTGCCAGAGGTAACCACTGTACCCAAAGGTGTTGTTTTTCTGAAGTGAAACACCTAAGGTAGGTTTCTAGGCATTTGTTGACAGCTTCGGTTTGACCATCTATTTGCGGATGATATGAAGTACTGAGTTTGAGTTGAGTGCCTTGTATTCTGAAGAGCTCCTGCCAAAAATTACTGGTGAAGATTGGGTCGCGGTCGGACACAATAGAAGTGGTCATGCCATGCAATTTGAAGATCTGATCCATGAAAGTTTGAGCAACCAAATTGGGTGTGAATGGTTGGGGTAGGGCGCAGAAATGAGCATACTTCGATAGTCGGTCCACAACCACCATGATGACTAACTTGTTCCCAGACTTTGGAAGACCTGTAATGAAGTCCATGGAGACCTCCATCCAAATTGACGCCGGAATGGGCAATGGTTGTAATGTGCCTGGTGTGTTGACGGTTTCCCCTTTGTGGCGTTGACAGACGTCACATTCTGCTACGAAAGTAAGGATGTCTTGCTTCATGCCGGCCCAAAAAAAATGATCTTCTGGTGCGAGCATATGTCTTCTGAAATCCCGAATGTCCTGCAATGGGAGATGAGTGCAATTCTGCCAAAATGCGACTTTTGAGGGTGGATGTTGGTGATATTACGACTCTGTCCTTGTAGCGAAGAATATCATTCTGCCACGAGTAGCCCTTGCTGGAATTAGGATCTACCTGCAATTGAGAAATGAGTTGGGAGAGCCCGGGATGTGAAAACCATTCCCTGCGAGCCTCTTCAATCAAGTCTGGAATGGGGAGGGAAATTGCGAGCAGAGTACTTTCCTCCTCAAATTGGCGCGACAATGCATCTACTACCCTGTTGTCTTTCCCTTTCTTGTAAATGATCTCATAATCATATCCCAGCATTTTGGCTAACCATTTATTTTGTTGTGGGGAAGATAGGCGTTACTCCAAAAAATATTTAAGACTGTGATGATCTGTGCGGATTTGGAAACGTCGCCCCAACAAGTAAGGTCACCAGGTCTCGACTACATGTAAGATGGCCATCATTTCCTTCTCATAGGTAGATTGGCCCAGATTCCTCCCACTTAGTTGTTGGCTGGTGAAGGCCAATGGTCACCCTTCCTGCATTAAGACCGCTCCAATACATGTTCCCGAAGCATCAGATTCAATGACAAATGATTTGGTGAAGTCCGCTAGTGCTAAGACAGGAGTGGAACACATGGCGGTTTTGAGAGCTGTAAATGCCTGTTGTGCTTCTTCGTTCCAGAAGAAGGAATTTTTCTTTAGGAGTTGTGTTAGGGGCTTCGTTATGCGGCCATAGTTGCAGACAAATTTACGATAATACCCTGTGAGACCCAAAAATCCTCTCAAGCTTTTCAAGGTCTTAGGTTGAGGTCATTCTTGCATGGCCTGGATCTTTTTTGGGTCCACCTTGACACCTTCACGCCCCACAATGTGGCCCAAATACTCAACTTCTTCCATGCCAAACGAACACTTAGACATCTTGACAAATAATTTATGCGTGCGGAGCAGTTGCAAGAGTAGATCTACATGCTGAAGATGTGCTGCCCAAGTGCCACTATAGATGAGGATGTCATTGAAGAAGACAAGGACAAATTTTCTGAGATATGGTTTGAGGAGGTGATTCATAAGGCTCTGAAAAGTAGAGGGGGCATTACAGAGACCAAATGGCATGACCAGGAACTCATAATGGCCTTCATGAGTTCTGAAAGCTGTCTTGGGAATGTCGACTTCCTTCATGTGAATTTGGTGGTAGCCTGAGCGAAGATCCAACTTAGTGAAGAATTGAGCCCCATTGAGTTCGTCCAGCAAATCGTCAACCACTGGGATGGGAAATTTATCTTTGACTGTTAACTTATTGAGGGCCCTGAAGTCTGGACACATCCGCCACTCCCCATCTTTCTTGAGGACCATGACCACTGGAGATGAATAAGGACTAATGTTGGGACGAATGGCACCTACTTCCAACAATTCCTTGATGATTTTTTCTATTTCATTCTTTTGGGTGAACGAATATCTGCATGGCCGCACATTTGGGGGTTGGGCCCCTGGAACCAATGTGATGCTATGATCATGTTCCCCTCGCGAGGGTGGAAGCTCATGAGGCTTGTCAAAGACAATTCGATGTTTATTTAAAATCTGTTGCATCTCAGGATGAATTGGCTGAGACATGGTGTCTACTACGTGGATGGCATTAAATTGAGCTACCACTCCATGATGGCCCATTTTTAACAATTTTTCCATCCTATGAGAGCTGATGATAGAGGGGGCTCCCGCCTGTAGTCCACGGAGGGTATGTGTGGAGTTATTCTGTTTAAAACTCATATATAACTCCTGGAAATCCATTGTGATTGGCCCAAGAGTGTGGAGCCATTCCACGCCGAGGACAATGTCGCAACCCCCCATGTGTATTGCAAACATGTGGGTTTTCAATTGATAATCCCCCATTTGAATTTTGACATTTTCACAGCGACCTTCACATTTCATTGTGCCCCCATCTGCAATCTGGACTTGGAAGTTAGAAACTGCCCGGACGAAACAATGTGCTGCTTCAACGATCTTTTGGTGGATGAAATTATGGGTACTTCCACTATCAATCAAGACTACTACTGGGCGATGTTTAAGAAAACCCCTGATTTTAAGAGTTTGAGGGGAAGAAATTCCTGCCAATGCATTTAGTGAAATAATTGGTTCATCATACAATCTCCTGTTGGTTATCTTCTTCGATCGCCTCCGGTTCCTCAAGTGGTGGATCTTCCTCGGTGGAGCTGTAGTCAGTGGCATCTATTTGAAGAAACTTGTGCTCTTTGCATTTATGACCTGGGGAATATTTTTCATCACAGTCGTAACATAGTCCTTGCTTCCTTCTTTCGGCCATTTCCGCAAGTGACACCTTTTGAATCTTAAGTTTCTGAGTCATATTGGGAGCCTGTGAGGGACGACCTTTAGCGGGGAAGTTGGGGCGGCTGGATTGGGCTGTTAATGCACGTTCCACCTTACGAGCTACCTGGCAAGCCTCTGTCCATGTGGGAGGGTGGTGGAGTAGAACCTGAGCTTTGATGGCTTCTTTAAGACCGCTGATAAATCATTCCATGTAGAACTCATCTGTGAGACCCTTAGTGCGGAAGGCTAAGGCTTCAAAAGCTGTAATATATTCCTCCACTGTACCCGTCTGTCGGAGCTTAGTGAGACACCCCAAAAAAGAGTCTTCCTGTTCAAAGCGACTGCGAAGAGTTTTGGCAAATTGGGCCCAATTCTGAAAATGTCCATTGCAACGCTGATGCCATTCCTTCGATTGCCATCGTTCATTGTCCAACTACATGGTGCCCACCATAAGCTTAGTCCCCTCATCTATGATATGATTCAATTGGAAATACTGCTCCATTTGTGCTAGCCATGCGGACGTGTGAGAACCGTCAAATTTCTGCATATCCAACTTGGGAGGTCGCTCACTGGGTGGTGGATGGGAGTGCCAAACGTGAGGAGAGTGGCTAGACTCACCCTCATGGTATTCATGGCCATTATACGCCTTCTCGTGGGCTGGCTTCTTGCCCTTTGGGAATTCCTCCTGTAACTGGTTACTTATTCCTTTAAGCTCAAGATCTATGTGGTTACTCATTCCTTGAAGCTCAAGTTCGATCTTGTTCACCGCAGTTTGGAGGGAGTGCACATGGTTTTCAATTTGGTTGATCCTTTCATTGGCCATCGCTTGAGCGCGAGTTTCTACCATACACCAACCTGATGAAAAATTGGGACCGCCTAAAATTTTTTTACTAAGAAATTGAATGGTACCACCTTGCTCAGCTCGTCGTCCTGATACTGATGGGCTAGGTCACCAATAAGCGCCCCGGAAGATCTCAGACTTTACTCAGACTTTTTTTTTGGAAAACTCCTAACGGAGTTTTACTCCTTCCTGATCAATACTGCAGTCGCCAAATCCTCAAAATGTCAATGCCGCCAAAAGTCTTGCGAAAATTATATCCAAGTACAGGAACCCTTCAAAACTACTCCGATCTCGTGGATCTGAGAGATCTGAATGGTGGAACAACTGCTGCTGCTGATCTGGAATATCCGATCCGGTGGATCTGAGAGATCTGAATGGTGGAACAACTGCTGCTGCTGATCTGGAATAGATGATGTGTGATCCCCCGATAGAAAGGGAACTATGGTCTTGGGGAGTGTCAGGTGCTATAGATCGCAATATACATAAGGGTCTGACAGTAGTACTCGGCCCAATGTTTCAGGGCTCTAACTAAGGAGGATCGACCGTACCCTTAGCCGTACAACCCGACTACCCTATCGTATGGGCGAGTAATCTCTCCGAGTGTTGTTCTCGGTGTACTGTAGCCACAAGATGGCCGAAGGTTTATCTATGGCGAGGTTTCAAGGGAGCTAGGGGGCTTCCTATATACCCAGAGGGTACGTGGAAGACAGTCCGTGCGCGGTTCTGTCTAATGCGCTACTACTCGAAGGGGTACCCACAGGGGTTACAAGGGAGTCCAACGGACGTGACCACCTCTTGTATTTTCTGCGTGCATGCCTCCCCAAATCCGCAGGTTTATGCGCTTAACGACAGATCGCGTGGTTTAAAGACGCCAGAACACGTCTCTAGCCAAAAAAAAATTTGCTAAAATTTGGAGATCCCACCGAGCCCTGGAAAGTGCTCTGATCCCACTTGTTATGCTCTTAACCTGCAAAGCAATACCCAAGCGAAGAAAAGATACCGAGAACACAGAATATGCGAAGAAAATATACCCAAAACACAGAATAGCAATGATTTTATTATTCAGAGAGAAATGTTCACAGGCCTGTTCGAGGGGGCAACCTCCAATAGAGCAGAGCTCGATTACAAAACAAGACACAATGCTCCTCGCAGGGAGTCTCTATCCTTTATATATGACTCATACATGCAATACCATGGGCCAATATCGTGGGTTTTATTAATACCATCTATCTAATACTACCGCCCATTTACCATCTATGTAATACTACCGCCCATTTGCAACTAACTGTGGTCCCGTCATTAATTGCGAGTTAACCACTTACAAATATTAATATGGGCTTTATTGAATCTTGACTATGACGTGATCCCATGACATAAATAAGGGGGTTAGGGTGGGACCCTAACAGAATAGCTAGTCCCACCATACCTTAGGTCCATGATTAATATTTTGAATCTTCTAGTTTTGTCATTAGGAGTCTAGTATAACCAATCCCGTTCCACATTATCTGCCTAGCGATAAAGCCAATCATTTATATGTTCCCAAGCCCTTCTATAGGCCATATTTTTCTAATCGTATTCGCTCTAGCCAAACCATCCCTCCTCTAAGTGTATTCCTCAAATCATGATGGTTAATATTTATATCTCTCCATGGTTAACAATGACAACTGAGATGCAAGAAAAGGATTACGACTCGGAGGTTCTTAGTAGTGGTATGGGAAAACATATTTCTTTGTTTTCGTGGGGAGGACTCCTCTTGCAATCAATGGAAAAATGATAGGGAGATGATTGCAATGGTAGGTTGGCAGGGATATGGAAAAATAGATATGCATACGGAGAAGGAAGTACAGGGTGAAGTATCACAACTCTAATCCTTCTACTGCTTATTAAATGGTCTCTATCAAAGTGTTCCACATCTCATCTCCAGTTGTTCTAGAGAATCTTGTTCCAGTAGGTGCAACCTTCTATTTTCCACCTTCAAAAGAGCCTTCTTCTGAACCACTATTGAGGAGCTCAGAACCAGAGAAGAAAGCGATCGATAGAAATAAACGGTAGATTTAGACGTTGATCCTAGGTTCCGTAATGCCTAAAGACCATAAGGGAGAGGAAAATACCTAAATTTTGATTCTTGAACCCACCTCACACTTATTTGTTCTACCATGATTTACTTACCACCTTCCCCATCAGGGAGAGATGAAGTGTTTCCTACCCCAACTCATTTATTCTACCAACAATATGAGGGAGGGGAGAGAGTAGCTACTATGAAGAAGGAAAACCCCCTGTTTCCCACAAACTATTTCGCTGTTGTACTACCTAGACCTGTTATACCTATACCACTCGAATGAATCACTTAGAGGACACTTCTATAGGCCTTTTAGGAGTACATGATGGATAGATGCATGGTGGTAAATTAATTGAGAAACACTTTTAGTTGCATGGCATGATGGTTTATTAGGCCAAAAGGGTTTTACTTTCGCTAATATTGTTTCACTAACGCAGATTGATTCTCAACATGTGAAAGAGACATCTTTGAATGGATGGGATTGTGGTTGAATGGAATTGAGCTGGTTCGATGGTTGGTTCATCACAGGCTCTCCTATTGGCATTGACACAAGCCAATAGAATGCTAATAGAAAAAAACACCCCATTTGAGATGCTTTTTATAATTCAGTAGAACCCAAAAGCCCCAACCCCATTGCGTAGGTGCCTTAGGAGCATTGAATCTATAATGTCACCATAGAATAGTCTGATCAGGTGAGAAATAGACCTTTTTATAGTCTTTTTTCATTACCATTATTACATATATAATATGACAACACTTCTCATTAGGAGGACTAACTCATGAACCAACCAACTACGAAAGGACAAGTGAGTGCTTCATTTATCAATTGAAACTTCGGGGCATTTAGTGACAACAACCACTTACTAAAGTTAGTAAATGAGAGGTACCACAATAGGATATAGTTACCCTTAGCACTATGAACATTCTTTGGAAAAGCATCATGGTTACTGATAGATCAGGATTAGACTAGCCAACCTCAAATTAGCTTTAGACGAGAACAAAACCCTAGGACAATAGAGTGAGAGAGGATTGAACCTAACCCATGGTTTTGAAGCAACACCATATTAAAATTTGAATTGATTCAATCACCAAACATGCTCTCAGGAATCTACTTGCCTAATGACAAATGCATCAAAGATACTGCTGAAATACGACTCGACGCATTACAACGAAGTGTTTTTTTCTATAAAATACCCCATCTCTAATGCTTTTCTCCATCAGATTCAATAGAATTGAACTTCTTGCCCCAACCTACTAGGTTTCGGAGTCTGGTAGAAGGCACGAGAGTGAAATCTATCGGGCTTTACAGAATAGACCTTTGACAAGGTTTTTGAATCACTGTTATTACATGTATAATAAAAACCTTTGACCCTTTCAGCCTAGTATCAATCAGCAGAACAATACCTCTTAGTCTTGGTTCCACACTACCTTCAACCAATAGCATAGGGAATTTTAATTTGAGCTTAGATCGTTTCTTTGCTAGCTGAATGGTTTGTATATTATTTTGCTCCCTCAAAATAGAGAGGAGAGGAGAGGTTGAATGGCCCGGTGTCAGATTGATAAGAGATGAGACTTAGTTCTTCCAACCTACCCCGACCGGGTGGATGGATGGAATTATTTGATGGGAAATCACCTCATAGGCTCTCAATAATCCACTTACCTAGGGAGAATTTACTTTAAGATCACCCAATAGATGATTCTTGACCTATGCTAACCACTTCGTTTAGAGCTCTACACTCACTTTTCAGAGGCTTTGAGTCATTCCATTATGAAATCAACATGGCTAGTCTTGATTACTTTATCATATGACGCATGGGCAATGGAGGTTTTATTTAATAGTAGCCAAACACTTTTAGTCACATGCATGCTCCTGTGGTATTGTACCCATAGGGGGTTTACCTATACCTCCTTATATCTTTAACTCGTGTTTCACTATGCTATATTACTTTGGATTATGGAACATCTTAAAGCCCCGTTGGGAAGGCTTTATTTGATGGGTGGAAGAGTGGATCGATGGCCATGGTTTAGTAGCTCACGTATGATAGTGTGGGTGGATCTTGACATTTCAAAGATCTTTTACTCCTAGATGGATACGTATTGGTACATCTAATTATCAAAATTATATTATGGGATAGGACATGCTTCATACTATAGGAGGGATATTATTTGGTGGATTCTTGTTCGTACATCTTTGGGGAGCCTAATTTTGATAAACTAGACAACTTTAAGCCCCACTACCTACAACCTCCACCCATGGGCTCAAGCGCGAGCCTCTCGGCTCTCCAATGAATGTGTTTAAGGCATAACGTCTAGTCCTCGGTGAGTGGTCTTCCTTCTTTGTAGTTTGGGGGCCTTCTCGTAGCCTCATCTCACTACCCTTTGCCTTGGAAAGAACCTTTGAACCTATGCATCAGACCTACTACCTTTTCTGAGTGGAAATATAGCCTTTGAAACAACCTCTGACTGAACACCCTCCTACCCGCTTCCTACCCTATCCATCTAAAATAAGTAAGTTCAACATAATAGAATCGGTTCACCATCTGCATTCAGTTAGCTCATTTCCCCTAGAACATGACCTCAATGAGCTTTCAATGGTTAGATTCCAGTCAGTACGATTTATGTCCATATGATGTCTGCACGATGTTTGTATTATGTGCACTTTTAGGTTTCCATATTCAGTTCACATTACCCATTATCCTTTCACTTTACAATACACATAGATAGTGCTTACACATAAACAGCCCAATATGAATAACACTTTCACTTACTGAGTGGATAATGGCCATTGTTTTTGGTGAGGCCCGAAAAAGAAAGGATTAACTTATGATATTTTGGGATAACTTTGGTTTAGGTGAGAACCACGTAAAAACAACCCACGTGTTGGGAAAAGGTGTTCACCAAACGATGTGCAACATATATATTTATTTCCAATTTGGAGGGACGTGGGTAGATACAAATAAAAGAAAAGGAAATAGATAAGCTTATATATAATTCATGATGTTAAGCCACCTAAAGAAAGCCTATTTCAAGTGGGCTTATGGCATCTTAAACAACACCATTTGGAGAAGGCGCAAAGTATTTGGCTTGGAATAGATTATGAAAACATTCGAAGTCACAATTTCTTTTACCAATAAACTCTGT
This sequence comes from Pinus tabuliformis, assembly GCA_031772625.1. Classification (NCBI taxonomy): domain Eukaryota; kingdom Viridiplantae; phylum Streptophyta; class Pinopsida; order Pinales; family Pinaceae; genus Pinus; species Pinus tabuliformis. The sequence goes on along the minus strand of CM062809.1, from coordinate 1,019,132,081 downwards.
TTAATTTTGTCGAAGGCACCCCTCTCATCAAGGATACTCAAATTCATTTCTTTATTACTCACATGGAATTTCATTAAACTTCTCTATGTTTGATTTAGTGGCATTGATTCGATTGCTTCTTTAGCCCCTCACCTCTAATAATTTCATTTTTCCTTTGAATTTATGACTGAAGCATCAAAAATGCCATGGGGTTGATTCTTTTATGGCCCCCAATCCCATAGGTGTGGGAGTTTGCATCAGTTCACATTGGATAAGGATATTTTAGGAATGCCCACCCCTTATAGAAATGGACGAGGAGAAAATCAATACTGTTGTTAATCAATACAATGGGATGCCTTATTTGTTGCAATTCCAAGAGACAATACACTTCAATTTGTTAGAAAATTATATATTACAGAGCAATGGAACACATAAAATATATTGAAAAAATATAAGCAAAGAAAATACATAAAACAAGAGAGACACATATATACATGCCTCACCCAATTTGGGCTATGTCCATGAAAAAACAACGAGTCCTTCCTTTTATATTATCCAGCAAACTGAAGAGATACAACCTACAATAGATCCTTTCTAATTCCCTCTTCTCTCTCACTCAATCTCCTCTCTTTCTCACTCAGAATACAGATATGCATAGACGCAATACAAGTCCCTCGTATATAGTGAGGGGTTGCCTTCTAGGGAAAAAGACCCTAAATTAAATATAACTTCTACGCAGATTGACTATGAAATTACAATAGTTTACAAGGAAATTTTACATCTATTTTTAGCTTTGGGGGCTGTCGTCCCCCCTAGACCCCCCTTGCAGTGCAAATATTACAGGAGGTGTTGCCTCCACATTATGAACTGGGGTCTAATGAGGTGACACCTTTGGGTAAAGAAGATATTCATGCTCCACATGCAACAAAAATTATTTCATTAGTTGATATAGATGGTTATGATACTCTATGAGGTAAGGGGGTGAAACTATGCTTCAATTAGGCTAGTATTCAATGTGAGCAATGGTCGGTACTCCAAGTTTTGATCCCAGTGTTGATCCCAGTACAACATCCAATAGGTTATAAGTATCAGTGCCAAGGTAGGTTCAATCCGAGGGGTATTTGGCAATCGTTTCTTTTTGTTTTTTTATTTACACTTGAATCCATTAATTTTTCGAGGGTACATTCTCATGTCACAACAAATGCGAGCTGAAATCTAAGCTCCCGATTGAGCGAGGGATAATCTTGCATCCTCGTCAAGAGCTAATACAGAAGCCCCATCAACGGACTATCTCTCACTCCGATTACTGGGGCATAAGAATATATCATCCCAATAAAATACAATCTCATGGGCCCTTTGATGGATTAATGGATTATTTCTTTTTTTTTTCACCTTACTGCAAGCAACATTTACCTGAGGGATTCTAGCAGTAAAAAGGAAACATCCTCTCAGAAAGTTTAAACCTTCTCACTTACATTCTAAACCATAGATGAAAAGACCTGGAATATGGCTCAGTTGACCATGGTTTTGCTCGAACCGTAGCACACAATACCTATCCAACAAATTCATCTATACGCTACGAAAATTAATAGAATCGAAGGATTTAACAATGACCATTGTTAACATACCTGAAAAAGAGTTTTTGATGCTTGAAACTCTCAGACCTAGCCTATAACATCAGAGATTGCAGAGCTCGGCTCGTGAGGGATGTAGTTTCAAATGAGCAATTGAGCAGCAGATGGGGTAGGGTTTAGTTACCCTAACCTCCCAAGTTTTAAAAACCACCGTTAGGTAAAGAACCATATCATCCATGGCAGGAATGACTCCACTGTACTCACCCGATGACTCACAACTCTGGGTGGAAACAATTCGAAAAGCTTCTATACGAATCGTGGCATATTGAATGATCTGGTTAAGGGTTAATGTTCATATGTATAAAGTATACCGCTTTTCCAAGATCTATGTATTATTATTATTATTATTATTATTATTATTATTATTATTATTATTATTATTATTATCCAATTTTAAGGTCACGAGCAAGCTAGACACCAAATTGGTGTATGAGACCCCGTCTTTATGGGATAACGGACCCACCTCCGTGATTCGACCGTTAAGTCTATGAATGCACACATACTCTAACGCCCTCCAATTTTGATCATGTATAAGTTCCACATTAAAAATTTCATTAAATAATTCGATTAATGAAATCTTCTTCGAAATTATTCTAGCGAGGTGGGGCTACATATTTATGGTCAAGCAAATTTATTTTTTTTTGTTTTATTTGCATGGTGTAATTTCTTCTACTTTTGGTTTTAGTATGTTACAAGTAGAAACACTTGTTTTGGAATAGATTTTATTGTACTAAAGAAATTAATTCATTTGTTATATATTTTTATAATTTAATAAATTAAAATAAATTAGATAAATCAAATAAATTATAATTATTATTATTATTAAAATAATAAATAATCCGAATGGTTAACTGAAATGATAGACACCCTTAAGGTTACGCCTTTATATTCATATTTATAAAAATAAATTTATAGTAATGAATATAGGCAAAATTATTTTGAGGTAAAAGGAGAACTAACATAAAGATACCAAATCTTAACTAAATTATTAAAAAAATATTTTGACTAATATTGATATTGTTGAAATCATTAGGTAAAAATCACATACAAAACTTTTTCTCGCGCATTTCAAACCATCTAGTGCGATTCATTTTCATGACAAGATGAAAAATAGATTATGACATAAGATTAAATATACCAAGATAGATGCTTTCTAGGCATTAGAATAAAACAACTAGTTTTGATTAAAAAATTATCAAAGTAAAAAATAGTAGTAAATAATGAATTAAATTAAAAGTAAAATTAGTAGTATTATTATTTTAATAAAATGGAAGATCAAATAAGGTTAAAAAATATTTATTTTAAACCATAAACAAAATAAATAATAAAAATTGAAATTATATATATATATGATGATGATGATGATGATGATGATGATGATGATGATGATGATGATGATGATGATGATGATGATGATGATGATGATGATGATGATGATGATGATGATGACGACGATGATTATTGCCTATCCGATCTCAAGAAAAGAGAAGAAAACTAAGTGTGATTCTTCAAAATCTTGTTTTCGTGATCAAAGACAAGGGAAAGAAGTGTGCCAAGGTTCCTCTAGTTGGATTGACTTAAGAAGTCATGAAGACTCGAAGTGTGGTAGATGTTAGGGAATTGAGAGTGGATGTGAGTAATAGGTGGGAAGTCTAAAAGGAAGTGCTTTTAATCTTCCACCTTCTTAGTATCACACATATGACAAATTCTATCATTTCATTGAGTCTTGGGTGGTAAGAGGTGGGTAGTCTAAAAGGAAGTGTTTTTCATCTTCCACCTTCTTAGTATCACAAATCTCATGCATTCTATCCTTCGAGAGAGCCTTGGGAGTAGACCACCACTAGGTTTCACTTCAAATTAATCAAAAGAGAGGTGTTATACACAAAAGTAAAATGGGAGCGCTCAGAGTATACCACTGCTAGGTTTCACTTTAAATTAATCAAATGAGAGGTGTTATACAAAAAAGTAAAACTAAATAATACTGTCAAATTTAATACTAAGTATTTTAAATATGTATTACATTAATATTGGAAGAGAAATTATATTTTTTAAATAAAAATGAAAAAGTAAAAATATCTTGGAAAAATGAGTGATTTTAGTGTCATAAATAAATTGTTTATTTGATAAATTTAATAAATATAAAAAACAATTTTATTAAAAATAATAATAATAAAATTTGGTAAATATAATTTTCAATTTTTTTTTGATAATATTAAAAAAATTAAAAAACGTGTATTATATAACTTTACGTTATATTTTGAAATAAAAATATGTATTACAAAATTAATATTCTTGATTTTCTAAATTCAAATTAAAGACATATAAGTATAGTTTTAATTATATTTCAAATAATTTAGTTTCATTTTCTTTTCAAATTTAATAAATGAAAAATTGTTCAAAGTAAATGACGATGCCCATGCTACAGCCAAGTATAAGGAGATGGGTAAGTATGTCAAGCTCTAATAAAATAATAATAATAATAATAATAAATTAATGTCTACCCCAAAACAATGAAAATAACGATATAGATAAAAAAAACTACAATCCAATTCAATACAAAGAATCAAAAACCCTCCTCCAAAATATTTTAATATTTATTTAAATTAAAGTCTTGTAAATTAAATATTTAAAAGAAAAATCATATCTTATGAGTATATTAAAATCTTTAAAGCCATAAATATTTCCATGTAAAAGTTGTAATATTCGAAAATATTAATTTGATATAGTTTTATTATAAATTATGTTATCATGTCGGGTAAAAAACATCATTAAATTAAATATTAATGTTATATTAAATATTAACATGATCATCCTCGTTGTCATGATGAACTTAGATCTAGTTTCAAAACGCATCGACCCATGATAGAGCGAGAGTTAAATGGATCTCACCTCGTATAATTTGGTCAACTGTGTTATGTTAAGGTATTATGTGGTCAAAGGTCACGAGTTCGTAACTCCACTAGCGAAAAACAAACAATACTAAGGGCTAGTATGAGCAAGATGATGCTATCGGACGACTTAAATGCCCTTGAGGCTCACCTAGCAACAACAAAAAACTATTATATAATTTCAAATTAATTTCACATATTCAAAACAATATTTTTCATAAGGTGTAGGCTAAAAAATAGAAGAAATGACTCTTTGACCTAAGTCCGACAAGATTGTAATTTCTTGTTCTTTCAAATATATTTTTTAACGCATAATTGGTTTCAACACCTTGAAAAACACATGTAACACTCAATCTTAGCAAATTAAATAACTAAAACTTATAATTTTTAAAAATCTATATTAGATTTTGAATAAAATTGAAAAGAAGAAATGTTTAGAAAAAGTCCATTTCATTTATGGAGTTGTCTTTAGTGCAACTTTTTGGACTTTCCTGTGCCGGAATCTTGGCGAAATCTTGTTTTTTGTTATTTAAACTCGATTGTTAACTGCATATTTGGATTGAGCACCCTCAAAAACCCCTAGGACACTCTCAGTGTGAAGGGATTACCCATCAACCTTGCGATTTCAATAAATTGTTGCCGGATTTTAGAGAAATTTTATCGGAAAATCCCACGGGAAAAGCTTCCAAAAAGTTGCACTAAAGTCAATTCCTTCATATATTAGCTAGACAAAGTATTTTCCATAATTTCAAAATTCCTAAAAATACTATAAAAAAACCAATTAATCTATTTCATAATTTAAAAAATGACCATTTCACCTATTAGTTAACCAAAGTTGTTTCCACCATCTCAAAATTGAGAAAAACAAATCCCATTCCACCATCTCAAAATTCCAAACAAAAGGGGCAAAGCAAGGGTTGGTTAACCTCGACTTATGACTTTTGTAAGGGACGCCATAAATATTGACTAGCTACAAGTAGTCAAAAGCCTATATGGTGGAGTCCGATAATTAGAAGAGATGGTGTTCTTCTCTCCTGCTATTGGGAAAATTTGTAAAGAGTTCAGGTTATTAACCATTGATTGAATCTTAGAACCATCGGCTGGCAACTCTGTTGCCTTCAATCAATTGTGCTTTCACGCTTGTTTTCCTAAAAATTTTGTACATTTCTTGCATTAATTCAAATTTCTAAGAGTCTCCCTAGTTGTGCAGTATGCGTAAAATCCCAATATGGAGCGAATTATAAGTGATTTATGGTGTTTCCTTTTCTTGTTCAAAGTTGTCTTTCGATCAAGTTTATAGCGTCTCTAGGAAAAATGTGAGTTATTTTATCTCCCCCACTGCATTTGTTTTGGAATGACTTTGTTAATCTAAACAAAAACTCATGTGAAAGAACGATTTTGTGTTTTCTTTACCGTGAATTGATTTTAATGACTATAACATTTGAGTTGGAATTTTGAACTTGAGCTATGGAATGATGTTAAAACCATGTATTTCATCTTATACACTATTGAGGTTGAAAAATATGTTTTCCAAATCTATCACATATTTTTTCAAATTGTCTAGAAATTTAGAACAAGTTAATGTGGTTTACTTTTACCACAATTAGATGAACCATATTAGCTAGTTCCAAAATGTTTTAGTAATTTAAAAATTTATGTGATAGAAGATCTCTGAATAACTCTACACACAAAAGCCTCCATTCAAGTAGATCTCTGAATAACTTTACTCACAAAAACCTTCATTCATGTTGGTTACCCATCAAACTTGTGATTTGAATGAATTCATGCCGAATTTTAGAGAAATTCACTGAAAAAGCTTCCAAAAAGTCACAGTAAAGACAACTTGAAAGTAAAAGAGTTGTCTTTAGTGCAAATTTTTAGAGTGTTAGGTTGAAAAAATTCTAGTGAAATCTTGATTTCTGTTATTTAGACTAGTTTTTTTACTGTATATATGTATTTAGCTCACTGAAAAACCCCTAGGGCACTTCCATTGTTTAGGAGTTCCCCGTCAAACTTGTGATTTCAATGAATTTGCGGCAGATTTAAGAGAAATTCATACAAAATAATCAACCGTAAAATCTTGCAAAAATTTACACTAAACACAACTCAAAACTAGATGAGTTGTCTTTAATTCGATTGTTTGGAGTTTCCGATGCCGTAATCTAGTGGAAAAAATTGTTTTAAACTCTTCATTTATGTTATTTAAACTACTTTTCTTACTGTATATATGGATCAACACCGTGGAAAACCCGTAGGGCACATCTATTATGTAGGGGTTAACCATCAAACTTGTAGTTTCATTGAATTCATGTTGGATTTTAGAGAAATTAGACCAGAATAATCCACCAAAAAAGCTTCCAAAAAGTCACACTAAAGACAACTAGAAACTAAAGGAGTTGTCTTTAGTGTGACTTTTTGGAGTTTCCGGTGCGAGAATATGGTGGTAAAATATGTGGTGAAATCTTGATTTGCTTTATTTAAACTAGTTTTTTTACAGTATATATGTATTTAGCACCGTGAAAAACACTAAGGGAACTTTTATTATGAAGGGGTTATGCTTCAAACTTGTGATTTCAATGAATTCATGCTGGATTTTAGAGAAGTTAGACATGATTAATCCACTAGAAAAGCTTCCGAAAAGTCGCACTAAAGACAACTTGAAACTAAAGGATTTTTCTTTAGTGTGACGCTCCACTTCTCGTGGCTGCATATTCCTTGGCCCCAATCTTATATCTTGGTGCTCTCGCAACTTTTCGGAGTTTATGGTGCCGAAATCCAATCGTAAAATTTGTGGTGAAACCTTAATTTGTATTATTTAAACTAATTTCTTTTACTTTATATATGGATTCAACACTCTGACAAAACCCCTAGGGTGCTTCTATTGTTGAGGGATAACCCATCAAACTTGTGATTTCGATGAATTCTTGTCAAATTTTTGAGAAATTAGACTGGAATAATCCACGAGAAAATCTTCAAAGAAGTCACATTAAAGATAACTTGTAACAAAAGGAGTTGTCTTTAGTGCGACTTTTTGGAGTTTCTGGTGTAGGAATCTCATGGAAATGTTTGTGGTGAAATCTTGATTTGTGTAATTTAAACTAGTTTTTTAACTTTATATATGGATTCAATGCCTTGAAAAAACCCTTAGCGCACTTCTATTATGTAGGGGTTACCCATCAAACTTGTGATTTCAATGAATTCCTGCCTGATTTTAGAGAAATTAGACGAGAATAATCCAGTGGAAAAGCTTCCAAGAAGTCACACTAAAAACAAATCGAAACTAAAGGAGTTTTATTTAGTGCGACTTTTTTGGATTTTCTCGTGCTAGAATCGTGTGGATACATTTGTGATGAAATATTGATCTGTGTTATTTAAACTAGTTTTTCGACTGTATATATGGATTTGGAACCATGAAAAACCGCTAGGGAACTTTTATTGTGCAGGGGTTACCTATAAAACATGTGATGTGAGTGAATTCTTGTCGGATTTCAGAGAAATTATATTGTAATAATCCAGCGGAAAAGCTTCCACAAAGCTGCACTAAAAGCAACTTGAAACTAAAGGAGTTTCCTTTAGTGCAACTTTTTGGAGTTTTCAATGATGAAATCGAGTGGAAAATTTTGTGGTGAAATCTTGATTTGTGTTATTTAAACTAGCTTTTTGATAGTATATATGGATTTAGTATCTTGAAAGACCACTAAGCACTTCTATTGTGCAAGGGTTACCCATCAAACTTGTGATATCAATGAATTCATGATTTCAATGAATTGTTGTCCAATTTTAGAAAAGTTAGACTTGAATAATCCACTAGAAAAGATTACAAAAACACATACTAGAGACAACTCCAAACTAAAGGAGATGTCTTTAGAGCGACTTTTTGGAGTTTTGGGTACCAGAATCTCGTGGAAAAATTTGTGGTGAAATCTTGATTTGTGTTATTTAAACTAGTTTTTTTTACTCTATATATGGATTTGAAAGACTCCTAGGGCACTTCTACTATGCACCGTTTACAAATGAAACTTGTGATTTCAATGAATTTGTGTTGGATTTTAGAGAAATTAGACTATAATAATCCATCGGAAAAGCTTCCAAAAAGTTGCACTAAAGACAACTCGAAACTAAAGGAGTTATCTTTAGAGCTAATTTTTGTAGTTTTTGTCTTTATTCTCAAATTTAATATTAAATATATCTTACATTAATATTTGAACATAAATTATAATTTTCTAGAAAAGGAATAAATGTAAAAGGAAAAATGTATTGCAAAAATTTTTGATTTTAATATTATAGATATTTTTTTTTATTTGATAAATTTAATTAATATAAAAAAACCAATATTTTTAAAAATAATAAAAAATTTGGGTAAATATAATCTTTAAAATGTCTTTATAATAGTAAAACAATTAAAAATCCTATATTATATAACTTAACATTAAATTTTAAAATCAAAATATTTATTACAAAATTAATATTCTTAATTTTTAAAATTTAAATTTAAAATATATATATATAAATATAGTTTTAATTATATTTTAAATAATTTATCTTTATTTTCTTTTAAAGATTAATAAATAAAAGATTGGTTAAAGTAAACGATGACCACCATCAATATTATTGGGTAGAGAGGCAGATTCTACAACTCAGTATGAGGGGATGGATAAGTATGTCACATCTCCTATAAAATGTTAATAAAAAAAATTAATGTCTACCCAAAAAATGAAAATAATCATGGTGATAAAAACTAGGGATTTGATCTCTTTGGTCCCATGGTAGATCGAGAGTTAGATGGATCTAAGGTGGTACAATTTGGTTAAATGTGTTCTATTAAGGTATTCTGGTCAAAGGTCACTAGTTCCTAACTCTAATAGCGAAAACCCAACAATACTAAGGGCTAGTGTGAGCAAGATGATGCTATCAGTGGGTGATTTTGACTACTTAGGGCTAAAGAGAACTCCTTAATATATTAGTTAGACAAAGTATTTTCCATAATTTCAAAATTCCTAAAAATACTAAAAAAAAACCAAAATACTAAGGGCTAATGTGAGCAATGATGCTATGAGTGGGTGATTTTGACTACTTAGGGCTAAAGACAACTCCTTCATATATTAGTTAGACAAAGTATTTTCCATAATTTCAAAATTCCTAAAAATACTAAAAAAAAACCATTTAATCTATTTCATAATTTCAAAAATGACTCTAAAAATTCGTGTTGAAATCTTGATTTGTGTTATCTAAACTAGTTTTTTTACTATATATATGGATTCATCAGCCATAAAAACCCCTAGCACTATGTAGAGTTTACAAATAAAGTTATGATTTCAATGAATTCGTGGTTGATTTTAGAGAAATTATAATCCACCAAAACAACTTCCAAAAATTTGCACTAAAGACAACTTGAAGCTAAAAGAGTTGTCTTTAGGGAGACTTTTTTTAGTTTTTGTCTTTATTCTCAAATTTAATATTAAATATATATTACATTAATATTTGAAGAGAAATTATAATTTTCCCGAAAAAGAAAAATGTAAAAAGAAAAATGTATTGCAAAAATTATTAGTTTTAATATTATAAATTAATTTTTTTATTTGCTAAATTTAATTAATATAAAGAAACCAATATTTTTAAAAATAATAATAAAGTTGGGGAAATATAATTTTTAAAATATTTTTATAACATTAAAACAAATTAAAACCCTATATTATATAACTTTACATTAAAATCTAAAATCGAAATATTTATTATAAAATTAGTATTCCTAATTTTTAAAATTAAAATTTAAAATATATATAAATATAGTTTTAATTATATTTCAAATAATTTAGATTTTTTTTTTTTAAAGTTTAATAAATAAAAAATTGGTCAAAGTAAATGACCATGACCACCATCATATTATTGGGTAAAGAGGGACATTCTAGGAGTATTAATAAAAAAAAATAATGTCTACCCAAAAAAATGAAAATAATCATGGTGATAAAAACTACAATACAATTCAATAGAAAGAATGAATATTATTGGGTAGAGAGGCACATTCTACAACTCACTATGAGGGGATGGATAAGTATGTCAAGTCTCCAATAAAATACTAATAAAAAAAATTAATGTCTAATGAAAAAAATGAAAATAACCAAGAACCAATAAAAAATTCTGCTCCAAAGTCTTTTAATATTTATTTTAATTAAATATTTGTAACGTAAATCTTTAAAAGGAAAATCATATCTTATGGATATATTAAAATCTTTCAAGGCATAAATATTTCCATATAAAAGTTGTAATATTTGAAAATGTAAATTTGATATAGTTTTATTATAAATTTTGTTAGTAAAAAAAATCATTAAATTTGATATTACTATTATATTAATATTGTTAGACTTACTCATTAGATCCTTTTGTGTTGAAAAAGTCAATAATTAGTAACTCCACTATCAAAAAACCATTAATTTTAAAGGCTAGTAACATTCACATGCCCTTGGGTTTCACCTACCAAAAAACAAAAAACTATCATATAATTTCCAATTAATTTCACATATTCAAAACAATATTTTTTATAATGCTCTTTGACCTAGAGATTGTAACTTCTTGTTCTTCAAAATATATTTTTGAATGCATAACTGGTTTCATTACCTTTATTGGTTAAACAAAACCTTTTACCTAATTTCAAATTTCTAAAAATAGTATATAGAAAAGACCATTTAATCTATTTGATAATTCCGAAAATGACCATTTCAACTATTGGTTAAACAAAAAGGTTTCCACTATTTCAAAATTCCAAAAACAAGATATAAAACCAGGGTCGGTTAACCCTAGTTACAACGAGTAGTAAAAAGTCTGTATGGTGGAGTCCGATAATAAGAAGAGATGGTGTTCTTCTCTCCTTCTATTGGGGAAAATTTATAATGAGTAGTGGTTATTGACTACTGATCGCATCGCAGGCTCGCGACTCTGTTTCCTTCCATCTGCTGAGCTTCCGCGCGCTTGGTTTCCTCAAAATTCTGTAAGCTTCTTGCATTAATTCAAATTTCTGCGAGTTTCTCTAGTTCTTCGGTATGCATAGATAGGACTTTACGCCATTATAGATAGGACTTTAATTCAAATTTCTTTTGGCGTTCAGAGCCTTTCGATCAAGCTTTTTGAAGGTACGAAGCTTTTTGAAATCATAAGACGAGCGTGAGTTATTTTCTCTCCCCGATTATGTTTGTCTGATGTGAAGGACCGATTTTGTGTTTTCTTTACCCTGAATTGATTTTAATGACTTTCAGTTGGAATTTTGAATTTGAGCTATGATTAAAATCATCTGTTTTATTTTATAGAATATTGAGGTTTAGAAATCTGTTTTCTAAATCTATCACATATTTTTTTAATTCTCTAGATATTTAGAACCAGTTATTGTGATTTATTTTTATTATAATTGATTGGTTCTAAAATTTAGTTATTCAAAAAATTATGTGAGAGCAGATCTCTGAATAACTCTACACTCAAAAGCTTCTATTCAGTTAGATCTTTGAATAATTTTACTTACCAAACTTTTTGTTCAGTTCAAAACGATTTAGAAATTTAAAATATTTTGTTATAAAAAATCTCTAAGTAACTTTAGACACAAAAGCCTCTCTATTCAGTTGGATCTCTGAATAACTTTATTCGCAAAACCCTTCATGAAGTTATTCAATTGGTTAAGTGAATGTGATGTTGCTCAACCTTTAATGTAAACTAATAAAGGGCATGCAACAGTATCTTAATTAAGGGTATGCAACACTAAGATGGCGATAAGTAAGTAATAACAAGATCAAAGGAAATGTCTATAAGCATAACTACTCTTTTTTATATGTAACTGGATCTAATCTCTAAGTGGAGGTCAAGTCGGATCTATTCTTTCTTCCTAATAGTTTCTTTGTATACAATGCCTTTTGTATATGATGCTTTAATGACTTGATGATTAGGAATAGATAACTAGATCTTGAAGTCATTCAAAAGTGGTGGTAGTGCATGAGATAATAACTAGGAATGCATTTAATTCTCATTTCATGGGATTTGTTACCATTTGAATCATAACATCCCTACCTGATTGGAAGACAATTACCTACCCTAGTCTTTATGAAAGTATCTATCTGTTGGAGATTAGCTAGGAGGTACCATAAAGGCTCATAAACACCATTAGAAAAAGAGGAGAGAAACCAAGTGAGCTATCTCTTATCAAGTGGAACTGCATTATTAGGATTCTAATGTCAACTACACAGCAGTAGGGTTTTCTCATATGCTAGAGTATGGTTTTTCATTAGTAGCACAGGTAGATTGTGGTTGTTCATCACTAGTAGCAGGGTTTGTTCCTATAGTGGAGCAGCACCATGTAACCTATATTTGTTCCCAAAACCAATGGGACCATCATCTTAGTCTTACCTTGACAAAATGGGACCATGATCTCTAGTCTAATTACTAGCCATGAGGACTAAGCAAAGTTAGCTATATGATTATGTGCATGACATGAACTTATCCAATTGAGTAGGATATGAAGTGGAGATCATGCAAGTGGAGTTATGATGAGAAGTCGGATTCGATAAGTTGAATTCTTGCTATGACTTACATGATCTTTCACTAGTATGATCACTCTTATTCGCTATGATCAGTTAGTATGATGATATAACTCAATACAACTCTTTGCTATGATCAGTATGATTATTAGATATGACATTCACTATGAAACTAGCAAGATATTCCCTATTCAAATTAAACATGAAAGAAGTGAAGCGAGTTAGCTGGAGGAGGTTCTATCTAGTGGAGTCAAAGAGGATTAGTTGGTTATAAATAGTACTACAAGGAGGAGCTATCTATAGTCTTGTTAAGATGACTACAAAAGAGGCCTTCTCATTTCTTCTATTAGTATAGCTTGGTATTAGGAGAGCTTAAACTACTGGATGAAGGTGGTAGCTTTACTCCTTGCTCATGTCCCACTGGTGGATAAGATGCATTTACAGGTTCTTCCACTAGATATCTTACTTCAACCCAATTAAGAGGCATTGTTTAAACTAAGTAAATCTCTCAAGTTATCTCAGCGACTTTTCTTATGTATGGGTGGCTTAACAATAACCTCAAAAGGGAACTCTTGAAGTAACAACAACCGCGTGCAGATTCATCCTTCTAAGATACGCTTATTCACTAAGTACTTTAGAGCTAAATGGTCTGGCAGAACTGAAAATGGCCTTCCAATAGAATAGATAACTGTGGAAGTTGTGTAAATCATACACCATAGTTATCCCTTCCCCCTCTTTGGTGGTATTATTGTGCTCGGCTTGAGACAAATTCCTAATTACAAAAAAAACAAGGTGATTGAGATTCCCTTCCCTTGGCTACACAAGCATTGCTCCTACTGAAATGTTGGATGCATCTACATGGACATGAAATTCCACATTCCAATCAAGAAATATTAGGAGCACTTACCTACTTTTCTTTCAACCTTCCTGTTATGATTCATATATTTATCTCACTCCATAATGTATGTAAGTACCTTTGCCCTGATGATGGAGTATACTTCTGCCCCAATGCTTGGATGGGGTTACCCACCCTGATATGAGTCATGAAAAGCTGATCCAAAGTACTATATCTATTCTTATATGCTTGAAAGATAGTCCCCACCCTCCATAGATATAGATTTTTTTCCACCCATGCTTTGAAGGGCTTGCCTGCTCGCTTGCTTCTTCTCACTCATTCCTCTGATCTTGCTTGAAACGTCTCAATCTAATATGTAGATAATAGATTCGACATGGTAGTTCGGATAAGTTTTTAACTGGTTTTCATGTATATGATGAATAGACGTATTATTACGTATGTAATAATGCAGGTCCTAAGGGAGGGATTGCTCCAAGTTTCAAAGTCCCTTGACCCGTAATTCATAGTGCATACATAAATGTACTTTACTTTATAGGAGATAGATAGGAGATTGATTTAGAAATAGTTTATTAATTTACACGGTTGCTGAAGTAAATAAATTAAGGTTGGATTATTTATTTAAGGTTATGCGAGCATTCATTCCCATATCTCCTTCTCTTTCCTCGCAAGAATGGATCCCACTTTCAAATAAACGAACAAAAAATTATAAGGTTTATCCATAACAATCTATTTTGTGAGAGAATAACAACAATTTCTCCCATTCGCTCACATAACTTGGTGAGCATAGATGTAGCTTCATCCAGGAAGAATTTGTATATTGGACCTAACAAGCGGCATCATACCTTTCTCATTAGGGAATTTGTGATGAAGTTATCGAGTTATGAGAAGCAAGAAATCAGCACAGGAGGTGGAAAGAAAGAAATTCTAGTAATGGTTAGGAGTCGGAGAACCACGCGTAGCAGAATTTCAAGCAGTGCGAAACAAATCTAGCTTAGTGTCTATGGAAATTTTAGAACTGCTACTGGATAATATTTCACATATGATAATAGTGGAATAGCTGGTCCCACCATACCTTAGGTCCGTGATTAATATTTTGAATCTTCTGGTTTTGTCGTTAGGAGTCTAGTATAACCAATCCCGTTCCATCTTATCTGCCTAGTGATAAACTCAATCATTTATATGCTCCCAAGCCCTTCTATAAGCCATATTTTTCTGGCCATATTCGCTCTAGCCAAACAAGCCCTCCTTTAAGCGTATTCCTCAAATCACGATTGTTAATATTTATATCTCTCCATGGTCAATAATGACAACTGAGATGCAGGAAAAGGAGTACAACTCTGAGGTTCTTAGTAGCAGTATGCGAAAACATATTTCTTCGTTGTGATGGGGAGGACTCCACTTGGAATCAGTGGAAAAAAAATACGAGGATGATTGCAATGGTAGGATGGGAGGGATATGGAAAAATAAATATGCGTACGTAGAAGGAAGTATAGGGCGAAGTATTAGAACTCTAATCCTTATACCACTTATTAAATGGTCTTTATCGAAGTGTTCCACATCGCATCTCTGGTTGTTCCAAAGATTCTTGTTCCAGTAGGTGCAACCTTCAATTTTCCGCCTTCGAGAGAGCCTTCTTCTGAACCACTATTGAGGAGCTCGGAAGCACAAAAGAAAGCGATAGATAGAAATAAACGGTAGATTTAGAGGCTGATCCTAGGTTCTATAAGGGCTAAAGACCATAAGGGAGAGGAATAGACCTAGCTATTCATGCTTGAACCCACCTCATAGTTACTTGTTCTACGATAATTTACTTACTACTACCATCACCATAGGGGAGAGACAAAGTGTTTCCTACCCCAACTCATTTATTCTACCAGGAATATGAGAGAGGGGAGAGAGTAGCTACTATGAAGAAGAAAAATCCCCTGCTTCCCACAAACTATTTCACTACCGTACTACCTAGACCTGTTATACCTGTACCACTGGAATGAATCACTTAGAGGCCACTTCTATAGACCTTTTAGAAGTACCAGATGGGTAGATGGATGGTGGTAAATTAGTTGAGAAACACTTTTAGTTGCATGGCATGATGGTTTATTAGGCCAAGAGGGTTTCACTTTAGCTAAGATTGTTTCACTACCAAAGATTGGTTCTCAACATGCAAAAGAAGCATCTTTGAATGGATGGGATTGTGGTTCAATGGCATTGAGCTTGTTCAATGGTTGGTTCATCGCAGGCTCACCTATTGGCGTTGACACAAGCCAATAGGATGCCAATAGAAAAAAACACCCCATCTGAGATGCTTTTCTATAATGTCACCACAAAATAAGCTGATCCGGCGAGAAATAGACCTTTTTATAGTCTTTTTTCATTACCATTATTACATATATAATATGACAACACTTCTCGTTAGAAGGACTAACTCACGAACCAACCAACCAAGAAAGCACAAGTGAGTGCCTCATTTACAAATTGAAACTTCAAGACATTTAGTGACAACAACCACTTACTAAAGTTAGGAATTGAGAGGTACCACAATAGGATATAGTTACCCTTACCCCTACGAACATTCTCTCGAAGAGCTTCATGGTTACTCCGAGATCAAGATTAACAAAAACCCTCAATTTAGCTTTAGACCATAACAAAACCCTAGGACGATAGAGTCAGAGAGGATCGATCCTAACCCACAGTTTTGAAGCAACACCATATTACAATTTGAATTGATTCAATCACCCAACACGCTCTGAGGAATCTACTTGCCTAATGACAAGTGCATGAAAGATACCCCTTACCTAGTTCCAGTCTACTAAGTTTCACCCGTTTACCCAACGGCTAAGGTAAAGGTAGTTGATCACCCAACAATAGAAGTTCTAATTAATTAGTCAGTGGAGATTACATAATATCCACTTATATTTGATCAAGATCGAAAACCATAATCATATCAACTCGAAGCGAGCATCTGTTTGTCCAATACCATCATCTAACCCAACAACACCAGCAACGTATCATTTTCTAGGCCCATCATTCATCTCTTGACCAGCATTGGTGTAGATAAAATATCCACTTATACCTCGGTGGAAGAACACCATTCTCATCATTGGATCTTCCAAGAATGCTCATATGCCTAACTTGTTATTAGTACCTATTAATGGTGGCTGCTAGTACCTATTAATCTAGGCATAGGTAGGGGAAGGAACAAAGCTATAAGCGAAGGGATTGTAAACAAGTGATTTAGTTAATCCATTAGTTGATTCAGCAACCATTGAAGCAATTGAAGATACATACCCATACCCATAAATCTAATCCAACTATACAGGACCAATAGTTTATCTGCCACCACCTCGAGTACCCCCAGTAGTACCAACAACAAGACGATTCACAAGAAAAGTAGATGCTTTTTTGGTTGAATATGTAGTTGACTCTACAGCAACAGGTTCAACATAAGTACATCTTATTGCTTAAGCAAATGAACTAGTACCTTGTGATCGAGATGATGACCTTAGTGATCGAGTTGTGGATGATCCATATAAAGAAACATATAGGGAACTAACCACTACGCATGGGGAATGGGAACTAACCACAACATTAGATAAAACCACCTAATGTAGTGATAGAGATAATGATCAAGATGAATATGATGATTTTAGGTCTACAGGTGAACGAGCTAAAGGAGCATTTGGTGATCAATATAGAGTAAAAGGACCACCAGTAGTGATAGCAGTAGATATAGCACCAAAAAAAATAGATCATGTCGGTCCAGCACCAATAATAGTAATAGAGCTAAGAACGTAGGTCTCTTTACCAAGAGAAAACACAAAGGCTACAGACACAGTGATAGTACCTCAATCCTTTCCATTTCGAGATAGAGAGCAAGAGTCTTATTTTCATGTTAGAGAGCGAGATCTAGTTAGTTCCACATCTGAACCATATCGAGTCGCACCAATAGAGTAAGAAACAACAATTGTAACACGATTTGATCCACTAATACCACTCGCAACATATCCAGTAGCTAGATTAGTAGCAAAGTAAGCATCCTAATCACCATATGCAGATCATCCAGGTCGAGAACCAATCCCAGGCATTGAAACAACAAGAGAAACGTCAAGTGCAGTAGTAGACTCCTATGTTTATCCAGTAGATTAAGAAAATGAGCCACGACCAGCAACATATAATCCAGAAACTATGTTAACACCAGAAGCAAGGGAAGATCAAGACCTAGTGGCAACACTAACCAATAATGTAGCACCCATAGTAGAAAGAGATGGAGATACATTGGGTGCAGTTTAAGTAGATCCATTTCCAGATCAATACCTAGAAGTGGATAAATAACTAAGCCGAGAGATAACCCCTAGTTGACTAGTAATAATGTATCGCCATGGTCACCATTTTCTATCCCTTGCTACTCGAGTACTAGCATCCCCATTCCTATTCCTTGCTAAATCATTGTCTAAGATGGTCCATCCAAAAGCTAACATAATAGGATGATAAATGTTCACAACTGCAAGAACATAAGTATAACTAGGTGGTAAGGCATAGGTTCAATAAGGTAATGCGTGAGAAGTATCCAAGTGAGTAGTTGCTTAAGAAATAGCATCGGCAAAGGAAGAAGAGCTATTAGTGAGAGTTTCTAATCCAATTAGAACAATTCATGACCCAAATCAGGAGGCAGCATTTCTAAACTCTGTAACAACCCCATATCTAGATCACATAGCAAACTGGGGAGAAAGAGTACGCTTTAAATATAGTTGACCCAGAATCTGTTCATATGGAAGCAGTAGTAATTTCCACTAAGCGAGATGCAAAGTGAATCTCGAGTGCACGTTAAACATGGGTACCTATAGGGTGCAAAATGGGAGGGGAAAGACCAGATGTTGTACGTGTCAAGTCCATTAGGGCTAATGAACACTCCTAAACCCTAGATAGCCAAAAAACAAGTTATATTATATATAAGAAAACTACAGGAACTACTTGACAAAAACGCACTTAGGCCACACCCTTAATTGTCAATAAAAACACAATGGAGGAGAGGATGCGTAAGCATAGCTTGACCATCAAGAGAGGTAATCTCATGAACAATAACAGTATACTGGTGGAGGATATGAATACTTAATATCTAGACGCAAAGTAAAAAGTTTAACTAGTATCAAAGCAAGCATAAACAGAGGTGGAGGCTAGTGCATAGCTTCTGACTTGAGATTGATAACCATAGGCAGTTTCGGATCCGGTCGTAGAAGATATAGAAGCAATTTCAACACCAAGAAGTGTTGTTCGGATTAGGGAAATTAGGAAAGAAAATAAACATTTAGTTTTACATTAACCAAGAAAAGAACATAATTAACTGTTAAACTAAAACTAAACACACGAATAGACACACAGGATTTAAGTGGTAAAACCTTGACAGAGTGTCAAGGAAACATCCATATAACTGTTATTTCAATATGAAACTAACTAGTTACATTTTTACACAAATTTACTTAATTCGTTGTCAAACTTCCAACAAGAATATCAGTATCTTTATCTAGTTGCTCGAGCAAATTCAATTTGAATGCAAGATCCCTTCCAGTTGTTATAGAGCCAGATCCCGCATAGAGAGAGCATCTGAGTAGTTACCTCATGGTTATGCCTATCCCCATTTAGAGAACAACTATTAACAAGGGCAGTTGCATTATTATATTCAATTGTGAAAGGACCAGAACTGAAACTATATATACATCGAGGAGTTCATTCACCAGCAAATTATCCAACATCTTTAGGTAATAATATGTCTATGCATGCAGTGGCACCAAAGACATAAGTAGGAGCATTGATTCCATTATATGAATGATGGACCAGATCCTGCACACACTTATGGGTAGCAGATATCACATCCCTGTCCAATCTGCCAAGAGGGGTCCCCATAAACAATCGTTCATCCACAAAAGTAACCAATCTGGGGTAACAGGTGTGGTCCAAAGAGGTAACTGGTTGTGCAACCCCTTATAATAAGTCTAAAAGGATGGAATTATATAACATCAATAGACTAAAAACAAAGGTCGTGTGAAGGAAGTACCGCTGTGTAGCCCGTCTCGGTGGTCACCAAGAGTTTGGGTGGGGATTAATGAGGAATACATATGATGGTGGATATATGGTGGGGGCATGTGGGTTTGTCCTAGTAGTAGCTGAACTCGAATGGAGACAGAGACAATTGGCCGTGGGTTCAATACTTGTTTTGTCCTATCATCATGAAATGGGCCCCGCATGAAACATGGGTCTCACTGAACTGACAAGTGGTGATGATTGTTCAACCTACCGAGCTTCACTTGTTCCTTTTTCAAGTGGAATACTTACCTTTAGATTATTTATAGTTTTTTCCTCAATTGGTTCAACCAAGTCATAGATTCTTTTATAGCTTGGTAGGATATTTAGTAACAACTAAGAAGACAAGATTATGAAAGATCTAAGAATGTAATACTCGTAGATAAGTAAGTAATAACAAGATCAATGGCAATGTCTATAAGCATAGCTACTCTTTTTTATCTATAAGTAGATCCGATGTGGAAGTGGAGGTCAAGTCAGATCTATTCTTTCTTCCCGATAGTTTCTTTGTATATGATGCCTTTTGTATATGATGCTTTAATGACTTGATGATTAGGAAAAGATTACTTAATCTTGACGCCCTTCAAAAGTGGTGGTAGTGCATCAAATAATAATATGGAATGCATTTCTTTCTCATTTCGCGGGATTAGTTACCATTTGACTCATAAAATCTCTACCCGGTTAGAAGACAATTACCTACCCTAGTCCTTATGAAACTACCTATCTCTTGGATATTAGCTCGGAGGTACCATAAATGCTCATAAAACCCATTATAAAAAGAGCAAAAAATCCAAGCGAGCTATCTCTTATCAATTTAAACTACGCTATTAGGCTTCTAATATCAATTACACCCCAAGTTCATGAGCAAGGTTTTCTCGTCTGCTAGAGTATGGTTTTTCATTAGCAACAGAAGTACACTATGGTTGTTCATTAGTAGTAGTAGGGTTTGTTCCTATAGTGGAGTAGCACCATGCAACCTATCTTTGTTCCCAAAACCAATGGGACCATCATCTTAGTCTTACCCTAACAAATGGGACCGTGATCTCTAGCCTGATTATTACCCATGACTACTACCGAAAGTTAGCCCAATGATTACGAGCATGACATGAAGTTATCCAATAGAAAATGATATGAAGTGGATATTATTCAAGTGGAGTTATGATGAGAAGTCGGATTCGATAAGTTGGATTCTTGCTATGACTTACGTTACCACCATGATCATTCACAAGTATGATCACTCTTATTCGCTATGATCAGTTAGTATGATTATATAACCCAGTATGACTCTTCGCTAATATCGATATGATTATTTGATATGACATTCACTATGAAACTAGCAAGATATTCCCTATTCAAATTAGATATGAAAGAACCAAAGCGAGTTAGCTGTAGGAGGTTCTATCTAGTGGAGTCAAATAGGATTAGTTGGTTATAAATAGTATTGTAAGGAGGAGCTATCTATAGTATTTTTAAGATGACTACAAAAGCTTAGGCCTTCCCCTTTCTTCGATTAGTATAGCTTGGTATTAGGAGAGCTTAAACTACTGGATGAATGAGGTAGCTTTATTCCTTGCTTGCATCCCACGGGTGGAAAAGATGCATTTACAGGATCTTCCACTAGATATCTTGCTTCAACCCAATTAATAGGCATTGGTTAAACTAAGTAAATTTATCTACGTATCTCAACTACTTTTCTTATATATCACTGACTTAACATAACCTCAAAAGGGAACTCCTAAAATAACAACAAACACCTACAAATTCGTCCTTCTAAGATACACTTATTCACCAAGTACTTTAGAGCTGAATGGTTTGCATAGAACTGAAAATGGCCTTCCAATAGAATAGATAACCATGGAAATTCTGTAAATCATACACCATAGATCTCCCTTCCCTCTCTTTGGTGGTATAGTTGTGCTCAGCTTGAGACAACTTCCTAATTGCAAAAAAAACACGGTGATTGAGATTCCCTCCCCCTCATTATGCAAGCACTGCTCCTAGGGAAATGTTGGATGCATCTACATGGACATGAAATTCCACATTCCAATTAGGAAACATTAGGAGCACTTACCCACTTTTCTTTCGGCCTCCATATTATGATTCATATATTTACCTAACTCCCTAATGCATGTAGGTACCTTTGCCCCCATGATGGAGTATACTTTTGCCCCAATGGTCGGATGGGGTTACCCACCCCAATATGAGTCATGAAGAGTTGATCCGAAGTGTACTATATCTATTATTATAAGCTTGAAAGGTAGTCCACACTGTGCATAGATATATATATTTTTCCACCCATGCTTTGAAGGGTATGTTCGCTCGCTTGGTTCTTCTCACTCATTCCTCTCATCTTGCTTGAAACTTATCAACTAAATATGTAGATAGTAGACTCGACATGGTAGTTTTGATAAGTTGTTAAGTGGTTTTCACGTATATGATGAATAGACATATTATTACGTACATAGTAATGCGGGTGATAATGGAGGGATTGCTACAAGTTTCAAAGTCCCTTGACCCGATATTCATAGTGCATACATAAATGTACTTCATTTTCATTATGAATCTCATTTATGTGCTTTTAAGATAGGGATATAGATAGGAGATTGACTTAAAAATAGGCTATTAATTTACGCGCTTGCTGAAGTAAATAAATTAAGGTCGGATTATTTATATAAGGTTATGCGAGCATTCATTCCCATATCTCCTTCTCTTTCCTCGCAAGTATGGATCCTACTTTTAAATAAACAAACAAAAAATTATAAGGTTTATCCATAACCTTATATAAAGACCTATTGCAATGAAGTGTTTTTTTATATAAAATACCCCATCTCCAATGCTTTTCTACATCAAATTCAATAGAATCAAACTTCTTGCCCCAACCTACTAGGTTTTGCAGTCTAGAAGAAGGCACAAGAGTGAAGTCGATCGGGCTTTACAGAATAGACCTTTGACAATATTTTTGAATCACTGTTATTACATGTATAATAAAAACCTTTGACCCTTTCAACCTAGTATCTATCAGCACAACAATACCTCTTAGTCTTGGTTCCACACTACCTTCAACCAATAGCATAGGGAAGTTTAATTTGAGCTTAGATCATTTCTTTCCTAGCTGAATGGTTTGTGGACTATTTTTCTCCATCAAAATAGAGAGGAGAGGAGAGGTTGAATGGACCGGTGTCAGATCGATAGGAGATGAGACTTAGTTCTTCCAACCTACCCCGACCGGGTGGATGGATGGAATTCTTTGATGGAAAATCACCTCATAGGCTCTCAATATTCCACTTACCTAGGGAGAATTGACTTTAAGATCACCAGATAGATGATTCTTGACCTATGCTAACCACTTGGTTTAGAGCTCTACACTTGCTTTTCAGAGGCTTTGAGTCATTACATTATGAAATCAACATGGATAGTCTTGATTAATTTATCATATGATAGGTGGGAAATGGAGGTTTTATTTAATAGAAGCCAAACAATACTATTCACATGCATGCTCCTGTGGTATTGTGCCCATATGGGGTTTACCTTTACCTTCTTATATCTTTACGTGGTGTTTCACTATGCTAGATTACTTTGGATTATGCAACATCTTAAAGCCCCGTTGGGGAGGCTTTATTTGATGGCTGGAAGAGTGGATCAATGGCCATGGTTTAGTAGCTAACGTATGATAGCGTGGGTGGATCTTGACATTTCAGAGATCTTTTACTCCTAGATGGATATGTATTGGTAGATCTGATTATCAAAATCATATTATGGGACAAGACATGCTTCATACTATAGGAGAGATATTATTTGGTTGATTCTTGTTCGTACATCTTTGGGGAGCCTAATTTTGATAAATGGGACAACTTTTTCATTGCTAGGACAGATATTGTTGATGCCCAAACCCACATAGATTATCTTTTCACACTCGTCTTACTTTGGAGGGACTGTTATTAGACCCTTCATGTACTATCGGTAACCTATGATGATGGGATGGTGTACCAATCCTTCAGTATAACAAAAATAACATCGGGGGGAGAGTCTTTACAAAACTTAGCTTGGATGGACACGCTCCATTTGGTGAGGTATTCCAAGTAGGCCCTCTAGAATTAGATCTTTGATGGCGTTGTTAGAATATAATAGAAAAGGAGGAAAACCTTGAATTGTTTAATTGTTTGATTGTTTAATAGCCATGGGAATTTGAATCACTTCATTATACCTTACCTTGGAAACACTATAAACTTGCCTGAAACGAAAGGAATGACTCTCTATGGACAAAACTAGCTACATGCCTTACAACAGAATGAAAAGACCAAGTAAGATCAGTACAGGATCTTATTGGACATTATGCCAATGGGGAGGAGACAAGAGAGCTTATCGTGGATCGATTAGAACATGGGAATTAGCAATCATGATACCTTACCACGTTATACTACCTTTGAGACACACTTTCTATTTACAGTCGCCCCTAGTCACATGCTAATAAGGGAGGGAATCTTGAAGACCAGGAGAAGTGTCAAATCAGATCAGATGATGTGGGAATTGAAAGAAATGCTCTTAGTCATACACTTGCGCTAATAGAATTTCCTTTTCGAACAACCAATATGGGCACCAAGACCCATGATAACCACATGTTCTAGTATAAGAAACACCCCCTATCATATTCTTTTTCGAATTCTCTAGAATCAAACTTGTTTCCCCTGGTGCTTGAGGAGCACAGAATCAATCATTGAACAAGCAGGTTGATCTGCCTTTAGAACATATACCCTATATGATTTTTTCATTTGTGTTATTATGTATATAATATGAGAGAGATATTTTTACTTTTACATGACTTACTGTACAACCCAACCAAGCCAAGAAGGATACCTTCTTCTTTCACCAACCTTGAACTTCACGACATGGAGTGCTGCCCGACAACCATTAAGTCATGAATATGAATCAGGATCAAAATTGGATGTACCTTTATTTTATTACTCTTACTCTTACTTCTACCCCTACCCTACCCCTACTCACATTCTATGGAAGGAAGGGAAGAAGAGTTTCATCACTACTGCACCATATATTTCATTTTTTAGGTTGGGTGGGATTAGACACCTTACCTTTCTATTAATACAACCTCAGGCTGAAAACTTAACACCACATCAGCCAAGAATACCCCACATAGGGAGGGAGGGGCTGATATTTCTATTTTACCTACACGAATTTCTTAGACCCCGAGGGAGCCCAGGAACTGGAATCACAAAATGTTCAGGACAAGTTGAGACTTCCTTATAAGCAGGAGCCATGAATGGAATTGGTTCATTAGTGGATCGTTGGATCGGAATGTGGAATAGACATGGGATTTATAATCACTTAATGAGAAGACCTTTGAAGTACTGGATTGATGGCATGGAGAAACTTACCCCAGGAAAGAATGAGACCCATAAGATCACGACCTAACGGAGACAGGATTACAATACATTCTCTTGTTTAGACCATATATATGCTTGAATTATATTCTCTCTACCACCCTACATTAGGTCATACAAGCTTTAGGAGCAACTCCTAGAATAGAATAGAAGGATTTTATTTAATCATTGGATCAAAATCAGAATGAAGAGAAGAAATAGCCCTTACCACCTTGGAGGGAGAACCCTTATATATCCCTGCCATAGCTCTTAAAAGCCAACCCTTCTAGTGGGAGTTAAACCTAAGTAGTCTAGAAAGCGAACTCTATCGATGCATGAGTAGCCATCTGTTTAAGCTCCACTACCTACAACTTCCACCCATGGGCTCCAGCAAGAGACTCTCACCTCTCCAATGAACGTGTTTAAGGCATAAAGTCTAATCCTCGGTGAGTGGTCTTCCTTCTTGGTAGTTGGGGGACTTTCTCGTAACCCTCATCTCACTACCTTTTGCCTTGGAAAGAACCTTTGAACCTATGCATCAGACCTACTGCCTATTCTAAGTGGAATATAGCCTTGGAAACAACCTCTGACTCAACAACCTCCTACCCGCTTCCTACCCTCTCCATCTAAAAGAAGTAAGTTCAACATAGTAAAATGAGTTCACCATCTCCATTCAGTTAGCTCATTTCCCCTAGAACATGACCTCAATGAGATTTTAGTGGTTAACTTCGAGTCAGTATGATTTCTGTCCATATAATGTCTGCACGATGTCCGTATTATGTGCACTTTTAGGTTTCCATATGTAGTTCACATTACTCATTATCCTTTCACATTACAATACACATACACAGTGCCTACAGATAAACAACCCAATATGAATAACACTTTCACTTACCGAGTGGATAATAGCCATTGTTTTTGGTGAGGCCCAAAAAAGAAATGATTAACTTATGATATTTTGGGATAACTTTGGTTTAACTGAGAACCACGTAAAAACAACCCACGTTGGGAAAAGGCGGTCACGAGACGACGTGCAACAGATAGATTGATTTCCAATTCGAAGGGACATGGGTAGATAAAAATAAAAGAAAAGAAAATAGATAAGCTTATATATAATTCATGATGTTAAGGCACCTAAATAAAGCCTATTTCAAGTGGGCTTATGGCATCTTAAACAACACCATTTGGAGAAGGAACAAAGTAGTCGGCTTGGAAAAGATTCTCAAAACATTTGAAGTCACCATTTCTTTTACCAATAAACTCAGTTTGATTTTGTCGGAGGCACCCCTCTCATCAAGGATACTCAAATTCATTTCTTTATTATCACATGGAATTTCATTAAACTTCTCTATGTTTGATTTGGTGGCATTGATTTTATTGCTTCTTTAGCCCCTCACTGCTAATATTTTAATTTTTCCTTTGACTTTATGACTTAAGCATCAAAAAGGCCATGGGGTTGATTCTTTTATGGCCCCCAATCCCATAGGTGTGGGAGTTTGCATTAGTTCACATTTGATAAGGATATTTTAGGAATTCCCACCCCTTAGGATAGAAATGGACGAGGAGAAAATAACTACTATTGTTAATCAATACAATGGTATGCCTTACTTATTTTTTGTGATTCAAAGAGACAATACACTTGAATTTAATAGAAAATGATATATTATAGAGGAGTGGAACACATAAAATATATTGCAAAAATATAAACAAAGAAAACACATATAACAAGAGAGACACAGATATACATGGCTCACACAATTTGGGCCATGTCCACGAAGAAACAACGAGTCCATCCTTTTATAATATCCAGCAAACTGAAGAGATACAACCTACAACAGATCCTTTGTAATTCCCTCTTCTATCTCACTCAATCTTCTCTCTCTTTCTCACTCAAAATATAGATATGCATAGATGCAATACAATTCCCTCATATATAGTGAGGGGTTGCCTTGTAGGGAAAAAAACCCCTAAATTAAACATAACTTCTACCATGAGATATCCACCTAATGAGCGACCCAGATTGACTATGAAATTACAATAGTTTACAAGGAAATTTGACATCTATTTTTAGCTTTGGGGGCTGTCGTCCCCCCTGGACCCCCCTTGCAGTGCAAAGATTATAGGAGGAGTTGCCTCCACATTATGAACTGGGGTCGAATGAGGTGATACCTTTGGATAAAGTATATATTCAGGCTCCACACCCACAACAATTTATTTCATTAGTTGATATAGATGGTTATGATACTCTATGAAGTAAGGGGGTGAAACTATGCTTCAGTTAGGCTAGTATTCAATGTGAGCAATGGCTGATACTCCAAGTTTTGATCCCAGTGTTGATCCAAGTACTACATCCAGTAGGTTACAAGTATCAATGCCAAGGTAGGTTCAATCCCAAGGGTATTTTGGCACTCGTTTCTTTTTTTTAATTATTTACACTTGAATCCATTAATTTTTCGAGGGTACATTCTCATGTCACAACAAATGCGAGCTTAAATCTAAGCTCCCATGAGGGTTACTGTTGCGTCCCCGTCAAGAGCTAATATAGAAGCCCCATCAATGGACTATCTCTCACTCCCAATACTGGGGCATAAGAATATATAATCCCAATAAAATACAATCTCATGGACCCTTTGATGGATTAATGGATTTTTTTTTTTTTCACCTTACTGCAAGCAACATTTACCTTTGGTATTCTAGCAGTAAATTAAGGAAACATCCTATCAGAAAGTTTAAACCTTCTCTCTTACATTCTAAACCATAGATGAAAAGACTTGGAATATGGCTCAGGTGACCATGGTTTTGCTTGAACCGTAGCACACAATACTTAGCCAAGAAATTCATCTATACACTGCAAAAATTAACAGAATCAAAGGATTTAACAATGACCATTGTTAACATATCTGAAAAAGTGTTTTTGATGCTTGAAACTCTTAGACCTAGCCTATAACATCAGAGGTTGCAGAGTTCGGCTCGTGAGGGATGCAGTTTCAAATGAGTGATTGAGAGGTAGATGGGGTAGGCTTCAATTACCCTAACCTGCCAAGGTTTAAAAAAAACCATTAGATAAAGAGCCATATCATCCATGGCGGGAAAGACTCCATTGTACTCACCCGATGACTCGCAAGTGTGGGTGGAAACAATTCAAAAAACTTCTATACGAATCCTAGCATATTGAATGATCTGGTTAAGGGTTAATGTTCATATGTATAAAGTATACCGCTTCTCCAAGATCTATGTATTATTATTATTATTATTATTATTATTATTATTATTATCCAATTTTAAGGTCACGACCAAGCTATACACCAAATTGGTGTATGAGACCCCCTTGTTTATGGGATAACAAACCCACCTCTTCTGAGTGATTCCACTGTTAAGTCTACGAATGCATACATACTCTACCGCCCTCCAATTGATCTGAAAATTTGATTAAATAATTCCATTAATGAAATTTGCTTCCAAATTATGGCAGCGAGTTGGGGCTACATATTTATGGTCAAGCAAATTTATTTTGTTTTTTTTTATTTGCATGGTGTAATTTCTTCTACTTTTGGTTTTAGTATGTTACATATACAAACACTTGTTTTGGAATAGATTTTATTGTACTAAAGAAATTAATTCATTTTTTATATATTTTTATAATTTAATAAATTAAAATAAACTAGATAAATCAAATAAATTATAATAATTATTATTATTATAATAATAAATAATCCGAAGGGTTAGCTCAACCGGTAGAGTTTTCATTGCTAAGTACCTTGCTACTTGACACCCTTGAGGTTACACCTTTATATTCATATTTAAAAAAAATAAATGTATAGTAATGAATATAGTCAAAATTATTTTGAGGTAAAAGGAGAACTAACATAAAGATACCAAATCTTAACTAAATTATTAAAAAGATATTTTGATTAATATTGATACTCTTGAAATCATTAGGTAAAAATCACATAGGAAACTTTTTCTCACGCATTTCAAACCATCTAGTCTAATTCATTTTCACGAAAAGCTGAAAAAAAGATCATGAAATAATATTAAATATACCAAGATAGATGCTTTCTAGGCATTAGTATAAAACAACTAGTTTTGATTAAAAAATTATCAAAGTAAAAAATAGTAGTAAATAATGAATTAAATTAAAATTAAAATTATTAGTATTATTATTTTAATAAAATGGAAGATAGAATAAGGTTAAAAAATATTTATTTTAAACAATAAACAAAATAAATAATAAAAATTGAAATTAAATGAATGAATGAATATATATATATATATATATATATATATATATATATATATATATATATATATATATATATCATGATGATGATGATGATGATGATGATTAATGCCTAACTAATCTCAAGAAAAGAGAATAAAACTAAGTGCTATTCTTGAAAATATTTTTCTCATGATCAAAGAGAAGGGAAAAAAATGTGCCAAGATCCCTCTAGTTGGATTGACTTAATAAGTCAAGAAGACTAGAAGTGTGGTAGATGTTAGGGAATTGAGAGTGGATGTGAGTAATAGGTGGTAAGTCTAAAAGGAAGTGCTTTTCATCTTCCACCTTCTTAGTATCACACATATGACAGATTCTATCGTTTCATGGAGTCTTGGGTGGTAAGAGGTGGGTAGTCTAAAAGGAAGTGTTTTTCATCTTCCACCTTCTTAGTATCACAAATCTCACACATTCTATCCTTCGAGAGAGTCTTGGAGGTAGACCACCACTAGGTTTCACTTCAAATTAATCAAAAGAGATGTGTTATACAAAAAAGTAAAACGGGAGCATGAGGAGTATACCACCACTAGGTTTCACTTTGAATTAATCAAAAGAGAGATGTTATACAAAAAAGTAAAACTAAATAATACTGTCAAATTTAATACTAAAAATTTTAAATATGTATTACATTAATATTTGAAGAGAAATTATATTTCTTTTTTAAATAAAAACAAAAAAATAAAAATATCTTGGAAAAATGAGTGCTTTTAGTGTCATAAATAAATTTTTTATTTGATAAATTTAATAAATATAAAAAAAAACGATTTTATTAAAAAAAATAATAAAATTTGGTAAATATAATTTTCAATTTTCTTTAATAATATTTAAAAAAATTAAAAACCTGTATTATATAACTTTACATTATATTTTAAAATAAAAATATGTATTAAAAATTTAATATTCTTGATTTTTTAAATTAAAATTAAAGACATATATAAGTATAGTTTTAATTATATTTCAAATAATTTAGTTTCATTTTCTTTTCAAGTTTAATAAATGAAAAATTGTTCAAAGTAAATGACGATGATGACCATCACTATTATTGGACGCCCACGCTACAACCAAGTATAAGGAGATGGGTAAGTATGTCAAGTCTCCAATAAAATAATAATTAAAAAAAAAATTAATGTCTACCCAAAAAAATGAAAATAACCATATAGATAAAAAAAAACTACGATCCAATTCAATACAAAGAATCAAAAACCCTGCTCCAAAATATTTTAATATTTATTTCAATTAAAGTCTTGTATATTAAATCTTTAAAACAAAATTCATATCTTATGAGTATATTAAAATCTTTAAAGCCATAAATATTTCCATGTAAAAGTTGCAATATTCGAAAATATTAATTTGATATAGTTTTTTAATAAATTTTGTTATCATGTCGCGTAAAAAACATCATTAAATTTAATATTAATGTTATATTAAATATTAACAGCATCATCCTCGTGGTGATGATGAACTTAGATCTAGTTTCAAAACACATCGACCCATGATTGAGCCAGAGTTAGATGGATCTCAGCTGGTATAATTTGGTCAACTATGTTCTGTTAAGGTATTCTGTGGTCAAAGGTCACGAGTTCATAACTCCACTAGCAAAAACCCAACAATACTAAGGGCTAGTATGAGCAAGATGATGCTATCACATGAATTAAATGCCCTTAAGGCTCACATACCAACAATAAGAAACTATTATATAGTTTCAAATTAATTTCACATATTCAAACAATATTTTTCATAAGGTGTAGGCTAAATAATAGAAGAAATGACTCTTTGAACTGAGTCTGACAAGATTGTAATTTCTTGTTCTTTCAAATATATTTTTTAATGCATAATTGGTTTCAACACCTTGAAAAACACATGTAACACTCGATCTTAGCAAATTAAATAACTAAAACTTATAATTTTTAAAAATCTATATTAGATTTTGAACAAAATTGAAAAGAAAAAATGTTTAGAAAAAGTCCATTTCATTTATGGAGTTGTCTTTAGTGTGACTTTTTGGACCTTCCAATGCCAGAATCTTGGTGAAATCTTGTTTTGTGTTATTTAAACTGGATTTTTAACTGCATATTTAGATTCAGCACGCTCAAAAACCCCTAAGACACTTTGACTGTGAAGGGATTACCCATCAAGCTTGTGATTTCAATAAATTGCTGCCGGATTTTAGAGAAATTTTATCGGAAAATCCCACCGGAAAAGCTTCCAAAAATTTTCACTAAGGAAAACTCCTTCATATATTAGCTAGACAAAGTATTTTCCATAACTTCAAAATTCCTAGAAATACTATTAAAAAAACCATTTAATCTATTTCATAATTTCAAAAATGACCATTTCAGCTATTAGTTAACCAAAGTTGTTTCCACCATCTCAAAATTGAGAAAAACAAATCCATTCCATCATCTCAAAATTCCAAAAAAAAGGGACAAAGCAAGTGTTGGTTAACCCCGACTTATGACTTTTGTAAGGGACACTATAAATATTGACTAGTTACAAGTAGTGAAAAGCCTATATGGTGGAGTCTGATAATTAGAAGAGATGGTGTTCTTGTCTCCTGCTATTGGGAAAATTTGTAAACAGTTCAGGTTATTAACCATTGGCTGAAACTTAGAACTGTCAGCTCACAACTGTGTTGTCTTCAATCTATTGTGCTTTCGCACTTGTTTTCCTTAAAATTCTATACATTTCTTGCATTAATTCAAATTTCTAAGAGTCTCCCTAGTTCTGCAGTATGCATAAAATCCTGATATGGAACGAATTATAAGTGATTTATGGTTTTTCCTTTTCTTGTTCAAAGTTGCCTTTCGATCAAGTTATTGAAAGTATAACATTAGTAACTATTTTGGAATATTAAGAGAGGATGGGAGGAGAAATTTATAGCGTCTCTAAGAAAAATGTGAGTTATTTTATCTCCCCCACTGCATTTGTTTTGGAATGCCTTTGTTAATCTAAACAAAAACTGATGTGAATGAACGATTTTGTGTTTTCTTTACCCTAATTTGGAATTTTGAACTTGAGCTGTGGCATGATGTTAAAACCATGTATTTCATCTTATACACTATTGAGGTTTAAAAATCTGTTTTCCAAATCTATCACATATTTTTTCAAATGGTCTATAAATTTAGAACAAGTTAATGTGGTTTACTTTTACCACAATTAGATGAACCATATTAGCTAGTTCCAAAATGTTTTAGTAATTTAAAAATTTATGTGATGGAAGATCGCTGAATAAATCTACACACAAAAGCCTCCATTCAAGTAGATCTCTGAATAACTTTATTCACAAAAACCTTCCTTCTTGTTGGTTACCCATCAAACTTGTGATTTGAATGAATTCATGCCAAATTTTAGAGAAATTAAGTGAAAAAGCTTCCAAAAAGTCATACTAAAGACAACTCGAAACTAAAAGAGTTGTCTTTAGTGTAAATTTTTGGAGTTTTAGGTCGAAAATATTCTGGTGAAATCTTGATTTGTGTTATTTAAACTAGTTTTTTTTACTGTATATATGGATTTAGCTCACTGAAAAACCCCTAGGGCACTTATCCCCATCAAACTTGTGATTTCAATGCATTTGCAGCAGATTTAAGAGAAATTAGTCTAGAATAATCAACTTTAAAAGCTTCCAAAAATTCACACTAAAGACAACTCAGAACTAGATGAGTTGTCTTTAATTCGATTGTTTGGAATTTCCGATGCTGGAATCTAGTGGAAAAAAATGTTGTGAAATCTTCATTTATGTTATTTAAACTACCTTTTTTACTGTATATATGGTTCAGCACCCTGGAAAACCCTAGGGCACATCTATTTTGTAGGGGTTAACCATCAAACTTATGGTTTCATTGAATTCATGCTCGATTTTAGAGAAATTAGACCAGAATAATCCACCAAAAATGCTTCCAGAAAGTTGCACTAAAGACAACCAGAAACTAAAGGATTTGTCTTTAGTGTGACTTTTTGGAGTTTCTGGTGCGAGAATACTATGGTAAAATATGTGGTGAAATCTTGATTTGCTTTATTTAAACTAGTTTTTTTACAATATATATGGATTCAGCACCATGAAAAACACCAAGGGAAATTTTATTGTGAAGGGGTTATGCTTCAAACTTGTGATTTCAATGAATTCATGCCAGATTTTAGAGAAGTGAGACACGAATAATCCACCAGAAAACCTTCCAAAAAGTTGCACTAAGGACAACTTGAAACTAAAAGAGTTTTATTTAGTTTGACTTTTCGGAGTTTCTCGTGCCGAAATCCGATGGTAAAATTTGTGGTGAAACCTTAATTTGTATTATTTAAACTAATTTTCTTTACTTTATATATGGATTCAAAATTACATGACAAAACCCCTAGGGCGCTTCTATTGTTGAGGGATTACCCATCAAACTTGCGATTTCAATGAATTCGCGTCAAATTTTTGAGAAATTAGACTCGAATAATCCACGAGAAAAGCTTCGAAAAAGTCGCATTAAAGATAACTTGTAACTAAAGGAGTTGTCTTTAGTGTGACTTTTTGGAGTTTTCGGTGTTGGAATATGGTTGAAAAGTTTGTGGTGAAATCTTGATTTGTGTAATTTAAACTAATTTTTTAACTTTATATATGGAATCAACGCCCTAAAAAACCCTTAGGGAACTTCTATTATGCAGGGGTTATGCGTCAAACTTGTGATTTCAATGAATTCCTGCCTGATTTTAGAGAAATTAGATGAGAATAATCCACTGGAAAAGCTTCCAAGAAGTCACACTAAAAACAACTCGAAACTAAACGAGTTTTCTTTACTGCGACCTTTTTTGATTTTCTCGTGCTAGAATCCTGTGGATATAGTTGGGATGAAATCTTTTTTTGTGTTATTTAAACTAGTTTTTTGACTGTATGTATGGATTTGGCACCATGAAAAACCCCTAGGGAACTTTTATTGTGCAGGGGTTTCCCATCAAACTTGTGATGTCAGTGAATTCTTGCCGGATTTCAGAGAAATTATATTGTAATAATCCAATGGAAAAGCTTCCAAAAAGCCGCACTAAAGACAAATTCAAATTAAAGGAATTTCCTTTAGTGCAACTTTTTGGAGTTTTCGGTGCTAAAATCTAGTGGAAAATTTTGTGGCGAAATCTTGATTTGTGTTATTTAAACTAGCTTTTTGATATTATATATAGATTCAGTACTTTGAAAGACCACTAGGCACTTCTATTGTGCAAGGGTTACCCATCAAACTTATGATTTCAATAAATTCATGTCGGATTTTAGAAACGTTAGACTTGAATAATCCACTGGAAAAGCTTCCAAAAAGTCACACTAGAGACAACTCCAAACTAAAGGAGTTGTCTTTAGAGCGACTTTTTGGAGTTTCGGGTACGTGGTGGAAAAATTTGTGGCGAAATCTTGATTTGTGTTATTTAAACTAGTTTTTTACTGTATATATGGATTTGAAAAACCCCTAGGGCACTTCTACTATGTAGGGTTTACAAATAAAACTTGTGATTTCAATGAATTTGTGTTGGATTTTAGAGAAATTAGACTGGAATAATCCATCAGAAAAGCTTCCAAAAAGTTGCACTAAAGACAACTCCAAACTAAAGGAGTTGTCTTTAGGGCTAATTTTTGTAGTTTTTGTCTTTATTCTAAAATTGAATATTAAATATATATTACATTAATATTTGAACACAAATTATAATTTTCTAGAAAAGGAAAAAATGTAACAAGAAAAATGTATTGCAAAAATTATTGATTTTAGCATTATAAATAAATTTTTTTATTTGATAAATTTAATTAATATAAAAAAACCAATATTTTTAAAAATAATAAAAAAGTTGGGTAAATATAATTTTCAAAATGTTTTTATAATAGTAAAACAAATAAAAACCCTATATTATATAACTTTACATTAAATTTTAAAATCAAGATATTTATTACAAAATGAGTATTCTTAATTTTCAAAATTTTAATTTAAAATATATATAAATATAGTTTTAATTATATTTTAAATAATTTAGCTTTATTTTCTTTTAAAGATTAATAAATAAAAGATTGGTCAAAGTAAATGACGATGACCACCATCAATATTACTGCGTAGAGAGGCACATTCTACAACTCAGTATGAGGGGATGGATAAGTATGTCATGTCTCCAATAAAATGTTAATAAAAAAATTAATTTCTACAGAAAAAATGAAAATAATCATGGTGATAAAAGCTAGGGATTTGATTTGGCTCGCCCCATTATAGATCCAGAGTTAGGTGTATCTAAGCTGGTATAATTTCGTCAACTGTGTTATGTTAAGGTATTTTGTGGTCAAAGGTCACTAGTATTCTGTGGTCAAAGGTCACTAGTTCATAATTTCGAAAATGACTGGAAAAATTTGTGTTGAAATCTTGATTTGTGTTATCTAAACTAGTTTTTTTACTATATATATATGGATTCATCAGGGTGAAAAATCCTTTGGGCTCTTCTACTATGCACGGTATACAAATAAAGTTGTGATTTCAATGAATGTGTGCTCGATTTTAGAGAAATTAGACTGGAAGAATCCATTGAAAAAGCTTCCAAAAATTTTCGCTAAAGACAACTCGAAGCTAAAGGAGTTGTCTTTAGGGAGACTTTTTGTAGTTTTTGTCTTTATTCTCGAATTAATATTAAATATATATTACATTAATATTTGAACAGAAATTATAATAATTTTCTGGAAAAGGAAAAAACGTAAAAAGAAAAATGTATTGCAAAAATTATTGATTTTAATATTATAAATAAATTTTTTTATTTTGATAAATTTAATTAATATAAAAAAACCAATATTTTTAAAAATAATAATAAAGTTGGGTAAATATAATTTTTAAAATGTTTTTATAACCGTAAAACAAATAAAAACCCTATATTATATAACTTTACATTAAAATATAAAATCAAAATATTAAGTCGGTAAGTCTCCAATAAAATATTAATAAAAAAAATTAATGTCTACCGAAAAAAATGAAAATAATCATGGTGATAAAAACTACAATACAATTCAATAGAAAGAATCAATATTATTGGGTAGAGAGGCACATTCTACAACTCAGTATGAGGGGATGGGTAAGTATGTCACGTATCCAATAAAATATTAATAAAAAAAAATTAATGTCTAATGAAAAAAATGAAAATAACCATGTTGATAAAAACTAAAATACAATTCAATAGAAAGAATAACAAATAATGCTCCAAAATCTTTTAATATTTATTTTAATTAAATATTTATAAAATAAAACTTTAAAAGGAAAACCATATCTTATGGATATACTAAAACCTTTCAAGGCATAAATATTTCCATATAAAAGTTGTAATATTTGAAAATATAAATTTGATATAGTTTTATTATAAATTTTGTTATCGTGCCGTGTAAAAAACATCATTAAATTTAATATTACTATTATATTAATATTGTTAGACTTAGGGATTAGATCCTTTTGTGCTAAAAAGGTCACTAGTTAGTAACACCACTATCAAAAAACCAATAATATTAAAGGCTAGTGCAAACAAGCCCATGATTTGACTACTTAAATTCCCTTGGGTTTCACCTACCAAAAAAACAAAAAACTATCATATAATTTCCAATTTATTTCACATATTCAAAACAATATTTTTTATAAAGCAGAGTCTCACCATAGATGAAATGGCTCTTTGACCTAGAGATTATAACTTCTTGTTCTTTAAAACATATTTTTGAATGCGTAATTGGTTTCATTACTTTTATTAGTTAAACAAAGTCTTTTACATAATTTTGAATTCCTAAAAATACTATATAAAAAAATGTAAATGTGTTAGAAAACCTACATAGATGAATCTAGCTAGTAAAGGTTGAACACACAGCTTTGCAGAGCGAAAAACACTAAAAGAAAATCGAAAGAGGAAAAGAATGATTCATTCGAAAATATGTTACAATGCTCATGATATAGCACCACTGGGTGAAGATCCCAAGGTAATGCACTATAGTGGTGATCAATGAGAAGACTCAACACCTACAACAAGTTCCGGAGATAACTAGTGAGTTGCGAAGTTAAAGAAGGAGAAAATCAAGGAGTAAATCATGCAAAAGGAATCTTGCATGCAATCCCATGCTCTAACTAAGAGTCCGCATGTAGGTGTGTAGTAGGTCCAACATGCAAAAGGAATCTTGCATGCAGTCCCATGCTCTAACTAAGAGTATGCATGTAGGTGTGTAGTAGTTCCAACACCCCCCCTGAACACCACTATGGGGAAAAATAGAAAATGGGCCGTGGCAACTAAGGCCAAAAGTCACCCAAAATACAGTGCAACTTGTACTAAAATGGAGGAAACAGGGAAAACCTCGTGGGAAAACCCCTCCCTCAAAATACAATGTAATCAAAAGAAAAGAAGAAGAAAAATACAGTTTCTAAGCAATCGTGTCCTTCACTCGAAGACGATCGCGCAAAGAGAAAAACTTCTGCTCAGTGAATGTCTTGGTGAAGATGTCTGCAGTCTGTTCTGCTGAAGGACAGAACTGCAAATCAATGACCCGATCATGTACTAAGTCTCTGGTGTAGTGCATATGGATCTCTATGTGCTTCGTCCGTTGCCGCTGTACTGGATCCCTACAAAATTTGAGAGTGCTCTAGTTGCCACACCAGATGACAATGGGCTGGTGGAACTAGATGCCCAACTTAGTGAGGAAGTGTTGTAGCCATAGAGCCTGAATGGTGATGTTGACTACTCCTGAGTACTCAGCCTCAGCTGAAGAGAGAGCAATAGCAGCCTGCTTCTTGCTCGACCAACAGATAGGGCCAGATCCTAGACTGAGTGAATATCCGGAGGTGGACTTGTGATCAATGTTGTCTCCCTCCCAATCATAATTTGTCAAGCCAAGGAGATTCAATGCAGTGCTTGCTGCATAGTGAATCCCAAAGGTGATAGTGCCCTGCACATATCAGAGGATGCACTTGGCAGCATTCCAGTGTAGCTCATGTGGCTCCTGCATGTATATGGAAACTGCCCCTACTACATATGAGAGATCTCGTTAGGAGTGGGTGAGGTATAATAAGCTCCCCACTAGCTGTCGGTAGAGAGTGATGTCAAATAATGGAGTGTCACCTCCATCCTCAAGGCAGACCCTAGACAGAAAAGGAGTCAGTGCTGGCTTGTAGTCAGTCATGCGAAATCTCTCGAGGAGATCCCATGCATACTTAGCCTGAGAGAGTTTGATGCGTGTGGCATTCTGGTTGATCTCAAGACCCAGAAAGAAGTGTAATGGAACCATGTCCATCATCAAGAACCTATCATGCAAGGCCCTCTTGACTGTAGCAATGGCTGAAGCTGAGCTGCCAATGATTAGGAGATCATCTACATAAAAAACTAAGATAAGAAGAGAATCATGTGTCCTAAGCATGTAAACATTCGGATCAGACTTACATCTTTCAAAGTTTTGTGATAAGGGAAAAGAATCCATCTTCGCATACCAAGCTCTCGAGGCCTGCTTAAGGCCGTAGAGAGATTTCTTCAGTCTGCAGGCCAAAGATGAATCCTGAATGAAACCATGTGGCTACTCGATGTAGATCTCCACAGATAGGTATCCGTGAAGAAAGGCATTCTTCACATCCATCTGATGTACTTCCCACCATTGGGCA
The DNA here is from genome assembly GCA_031772625.1 of Pinus tabuliformis. NCBI lineage: Eukaryota > Viridiplantae > Streptophyta > Pinopsida > Pinales > Pinaceae > Pinus > Pinus tabuliformis. Next base: position 1,019,092,868 of record CM062809.1, on the reverse strand, counting down.
GCCACAATGGCAATTGTAAGGCATATGGAATCCCTCTTTGCTACTTGAGCAAAGGTCTCGTCATAATCAATGCCATGCACTTGTTGGAAGCCTTTGGCTACTAGCCTTGCTTTTCGTCTGGTGATTTTCCCATCTGCAGCACTCTTCGTCCTGTAGACCCATTTGCATCGGACAAGTTTCCTCCCTGAAGGAAGGGGGACCAGATCCCAAGTCTGGTTCTCGAGGAGGGAGTAATACTCCTCCTTTATGGCAGACTCCCAAGATGGATGCCCAGCAGCCTCAGCATAAGACTGTGGATCAGAAGACTGAACCAAATCACAATGCCAGGAGGGCGATGGTTCAGTGGTAGTGAGACAAGAGGAGGCTCAATAAACTCTGAGCTAGTCCTCTGCAGATCAGAATTATCCCCCACAAGACCATTTCTAGCAGCTGGTTGGTCTTGTGCATATATCTCACGTAATCTCCTTGTTCTCTAATTTATGACAGGGGAATATGATTCACTTATGGAAGCCCGATCTGGGCTTGGATGTGGATCATCATTTGCATGCACTAGATTTGCATCTGAGGACTCTGTCTTTGCATTTGCATGCTCTTCCTCGGCATTTGCATGATCTGTATCTGCATCTGAGTGCACTCAGTCATCATCTCAGACATGAGGTAGATAAAAAGTGTCTGCATGCGGTGCTTGAGGTGCATGCAAGAGACTTTCCTCAAATTTGACACTTCACTCAATGATGAGATTGTCCATAGAGGGAATCAAGAGTCGATATCCCTTCACACCATCAGGGTATCCAACAAAGATGCACTCAATGCTCTATGGATCAAGAGCTTTCCTCTTTTTAGATGGGATCTCGGCCCATGCTCAAGAGCCGAAAACACGGAGGTGAGTGACCTCTGGTTTAGTGCTGCTCCAAGCCTCAAAGGGGGTCTGATCTTAGACAGACCTATGAGGATATCTGTTCTAGATGTAGTTAGCACAATTAAGTGCTTCGACCCAAAGCTTATGAGGTAGTGACTTGGCATACAACACGCCGGAAGCCATCTCTTTGAGAGATCGGTTCTTTCTCTCAGCAACTCCGTTCTACTGCGGAGTGTATGGAACTGTGTACTGCAACTGTATGCCAGACTGAAGGCAAAGGTTCCGAAGTGTTGTGTTAACATATTCCCTCCCATTGTCTATACGAAGGGCTTTGATCCTTCTCTCTGACTATGTCTCAACTAGTGCTTTGAAATCTTCAAAGTGCTCAAAAACTTCAGATTTGTTCCTGAGAAGATACACCGAAGTATACCGTGAGAAATCATCAATAAATGTAAGCACATACCTTGCTTTGTTGATAGAAGGATGAGTAAAAGGCCCCATGAGATTACTATGGATCAGATCTAGAGGAGAGGATGGTCTGTTTGTCTTGTCGGTGTCAAAATTTTCTCTGGGATGTTTGCCAAGAACACACCCTTCACAAACTCCTTTGGAGAACCATCTCATTCTTGCTTAGTTGCTGCATATACTTGTAATTTAAGTGACCAAACCTCTTGTGCTAAAGCCTACTACTATCATCAGCATGTGTAAGCAATAAGGAGGATTCATATTCGATAAATTCAGAAAATGTATACAGTCTGGCTCCACTGTTTACCTCACCAGTTGCAATTTTGGCACTGCTATGTAGATCATATATGTTCACTACATCTGGAGTGAATTCCACTCTCTTTCTAGTGCCAAAATGAGTGATTTGATAAACATAAAGCAAGTTTACCGAAAGTTTTGGAACATGAAGCACATCTTCAAAGCTTCCATGTAAAAGTCGCACTCCACCTTTTCCGGTGACCTCAATAGGTGAGTCATCTCCCATGAGGATGGGAGGTCCTTTGCATGCATCCAAAGATGAATAAAATTCCTTTGTAGGAGCCATATGATGTGATGCACCAGAACCTATAATCCATGCATTAGGAGAAGAATTAATTGCAACTAAAGCATGAAAATTGTTACCTTTCCCGTGTGGTAGATCCTCAGTTTTCTTCTTGGCACCCAGAGGGATGTGGTCCCCAAGGTTGTGGTTCTGAAGGATTTCTGCCATTTGGTCAATTTGTTTCTTCATGCAAGAGGATTGTGGATGGAATCCTCTTTGACAGTAGGTGCATCTGTTTCCTTTCTTTCCTTTCTCATTTCTCGAGCCAGAGGAGTCATTGAAGGGCTTGGTGTACCCTTCGTTCTTTGGATGGGAATGTGATTTTCCTTTGTATTTTTGCTGCTAATTTTTCTGATTTGAATCAGATCTGTGATTTCTATTGTGGCTGCCATCATGCACAGCAAGTGCATGTGCTTTTGGAGGTTTGATTTTCCCCATTCCAATGAGTTTATCTTGCTCAAAAATAAGGGACTCCATAAATTCTTTGAGAGAGGGCATAGTGCAGGATTTACCTGCTGCGAGCCTTACTGAATGAAAAGTAGACACAGAGATGGGGTATTCTGGTCCGAGCTTTGACATAATAGAGAGAACTTGGTGACTCTCCTCCTTGGATTTGCCAATTCCACAACCCTTGAGTTGCAGCAATAGATCATTATATTTGGTGAAGAAGTCTTGAATTCTGTCATAGTTCCGTGGATCCAATGATAGCAGCTCCACTTTGAGCAGATGTCCTTTCATCTCATCGTGTTTCCCATAGAGATCTTCAACCTTTTTCCAAATCTCATTGGGAGTATTGCAAGCAGATAGATGAAACTATAACTCTGGAGAGATGCACATCCATATGGATCCGTGAGCCTCATCCATACGGTTGAGGTACTTGGATTTCTCTATGGTTGAAATGGGTTCCACTTATGTAGCCATGGTAATCCTGTACAACCCTTTATGATGAAGGTATCGAATCATTTGGTCCTTCCATTCATGACAGTTGTACGATGTTGGGATCGATGCTTTGGGAAACTCCATTTTTCCGTCAATCTTCGATCTCCAAGGTGTAAAACTTGCAAAATAAAGTATTGGTGCACCTTTTATCTAGCAACATGTGGGCTCTGATACCATGTAAATGTGTTAGAAGACCTGCACAGATGAATCTAGCTAGTAAAGGTTGAACACAAAGCTTTGCAGAGCAAAAAACACTAAAAGAAAATCGAAAGAATAAAAGAATGATTCATTCGAAAATATGCTACAATGCTCATGATATAGCATCACTCGGTGAAGATTCCAAGGTAATGCACTACAATGGTGATCAATGACAAGACTCAACACCTACAACAAGTTCCGGAGATAACTAGTGAGTTGCGGAGTTAAAGAAGGAGCAAATCAAGGAGTAAATCATGCAAAAGGAATCTTTCATTCAATCCCATGCTCTAACTAAGAGTCGACATGTAGGTGTGTAGTAGCTCCAACATGCAAAAGGAATCTTACATGTAGTCCCATGCTCTAACTAAGACTTTGCATGTAGGTGTGTAGTAGTTTCAACAAAAAAGACCATTTAATCTATTTGATAATTCCGAAAATGACCATTTCACCTATTGGTTAAACAAAAAGGTTTCCACTCTCTAGAAATTCCAAAAACAAGATATAAAACAAGGGTTGGTTAACCCTAGTTACAACGAGTAGTAAAAAGTCTATATGGTGGAGTCTGATAATAAGAACAGGTGGTGTTCTTCTCTCCTTCTCTTTGAGAAAATTTGTAATGAGTAGTGGTTATTGACTACTGATCGCATCGTAGGGCTCGCGACTCTATTTCCTTCCAGCTCCTGAGCTTCCGCGCTTGGTTTCCTCAAAATTTTGTAAGTTTCTTGCATTAATTCAAATTTCTAAGAGTTTTTCTACTTCTTTAGATAGGACTTTACGCCATTATATGGTGCATAAAATCCCGATATGGAAGAAATCATAAGTGATTTATGGTTTTTTCTTTTGGTGTTGAGAGCCACCTTTCGATCAAGCTTTTTGAAGGTACAACACTAGTAACTATATTGGAATATGAAGCCGCTAAGACAAGCGTGAGTAACTTTATCTCCCCCATTATGTTAGTCTCATGTGAAGGACCGATTTTGTGTTTTCTTTACCCTGAATTGATTTTAATGACTTTCAGTTGGAATTTTGAATTTGAGCTATGGCATGATGTTAAAATCATGTCATTTATTTTATAGAATATTGAGATTTAGAAATCTGTTTTCTAAATCTATCACATATTTTTTTAATTCTCTAGATATTTAGAACGAGTTATTGTCATTTTTTTTTATTATAATTAAATAAACCATAATATCTGGTTCTAAAATTTAGTAATTTAAAAAATTATGTGATAGCAGATCTCTGAATAACTATACACTCAAAAGCTTCTATTCAGTTAGATCTTTGAATAATTTTACATACCAAACTTTTTGTTCAGTTCAAAACGCTTTAGAAATTTAAAATATTTTGTGATAAAAAATCTCTAAGTAACTTTACACACAAAAGCCTCTCTATTCAGTTGGATCTATGAATAACTTTATTCACAAAACCCTTCATGAAAGTTATTCAATTGGTTAAGTGAATGTGATGTTGCGCAACCTTTAATGTAAACGAATAAAGGGCATGCTGCATTAACAACAATGTAGCATGCTGCATTTAACGGGGAATATTGTGAATGCGCAGTTAAATTGGATTGAAGCATATTTTATCAGCCTTGTGAATGCAAAGTTAAATCGGATGTTGGACTTTGCATCCCTTTTATCATCGTTTGTTAATGTAATGTCTAGGGAAAGAAGAGGGTTTTCTATTCCCATGAGCAAGAAGTGGGATTTCTGTGCTTATGAGGCCATGCATTTCTTAACCTTCCATTGCATTGTTTTTTATGTTCGGTAATTTGCTAACATTTTTGTTCCTACTGGAACTTCAGAATCACTATGATGGCGTGATGGTCTTTCTTTTTTTAGTTTTCATAGATCATTTATTGTTATATTTGCTGACATTTTTGTTGCTATTGGAACTTCAGAATCACTGAGATGACGTGATGGTTTTTTTTTTGGCTGTCATAAATCATTTATTGTTATATTTGCTGACATTTTTATTGCTACTGGAACTTCAGAATTACTGAGATGGCATGGTGGTTGTTTTTTAATAGTTTTTTAGAGATCTATTATCTTTATAACCTTTTTCTTTCTTAAACTTTTTTAAAGATATCCTGGAATAACCATTCCACAGGGTATACTCTTGTTCATATGGACTTCTTAATGAATAACCATTCCATATGGTATACTCTTGTTACATGTATGTCTATCTGTCTGATGAAATAGTGGTTTCTATTTTTATATGGTGTATCTTATGTATTTTTCTAGCCAATTTTGTTCCTTCTCATGCTATTTCTTAATATTGAATTTTATAGTTTCATAGATCATTTATTGTTATTAGAGTTCTATTTTTTTTATAACTTTTTTTTTCTTTCCTAATAACCATTCCATATGGTATATTATTGTTCATAAAAAAAAATCCTTTTCTTTCTTTCCTAACAACCATTCCATATGGTAAATCCTTGTTCATATGGACTTCTTAAAGCTTTTGGAGTTCACGGTTTCAAAAAGACAGATTTCCAGTATTTTGTCAATATAGGTGCGGTTTGTCTATCTGTTGGATGTCTGAAATATGATGTAGTTTGTCTTTCTATCCAGTTACGTTCATTCTTAATTAGTCCTTCGTTTACATCTTTATACAAAATGGATGATGGGTAACCTGCTTATGTTCTGACATTTTTGTTGCTTGTGAATAATCTAATATAGCTCGGGAGTGCGTGATGCTATCGTGTATCTCAAGGAAGTAAAAGAGATTTTCAAGGATAATAAAGAGAAATATGATGAGTTCATTGAAGTCATGAAAGCTTTCAAAGACCGAAGGTCTGTACCTCTCTTTTATAAAGATGGGAATTATCAATCAATACCTGTTATTTTCTTTGGTCTCCATTAACTAGAAATCTTAATATTGATGACAATTCTTTGGCAATTTTGCAGACTTGATACGGTTGATGTTATAGCTTGAGTAAAAAAATTATTTAAAGGCCACAATTCCCTTATTTTCGGTTTTAATGTCTTTCTGCCTAAAGGATATGAAATTACATCTCCTTCGAGGCAAAAACATGTTGACTTTCACCAAGCAATTAGTTATGTTAATAAGATCAAGGTAATGCAGATGAGCAATTATGTTAATAAAATCAAGATAATGCAAATGATGATCTATTTGCTCTTTGATATTTGAAAGCTATTTTATATTTACAAACCAGTAAACCAGTTTATTGTAACTAGATGTATTTTTGAAATGCTGAATTGGTATAGGAGTCTTTGTTATAACATTCTTGTTTTGTTTTATTGTTTTGAGACAAGGTTTCGAAGTGACGAACAAGTATACCCAAACTTTTTGGATGTATTAAACATGTATAAATGTGGGAACAAATCAATAGATGAATTATATGAAGAGGTACTTTCTAGTGTTTTGCAAATATGAGAACATAAATGTTAATTTCTTCTAATTCTTTTAAGCTATGCTATTCTATAAGGAATTTAATTATATTTGTTTGTATGTAGGTGGAAACACTATTTTATGATCATCGAGATTTATTAGAAGAATTTAAGATTTTTCTACCAAACCAAATAGGTGGAAACACTATTTTATGATCATCAATATTTACTAGAATAATTTATACTTTTTCTACTAGATGAGATATTTATTAGAAGAATTTGCACCTTTACTACCAAATGTGATAGGTGGGAATACTATTTTATGATCACCAAGATTTACTAAAAGAATTTATACCTTGTCTGCTAGATGAGACAGCTCCAACTCCCATTTCCAATGTGCATTTCTTGTAATTTCTATCGGGTATTTACACAAAGAAATCGTGGTGAAGGCCTCTTATCTAATCACTATGTTATATGTTAAAAGAATCAGTGACTATGCTTTATCAATGTAGTTGTAAAAAGGTACAAACTTAGACAACCTATTGAAAGTTTCTTCCATTTTATATTAACATATAGTTATGAATGATGTCATAATATTGATTGCAAATTCCTAAAGCTATGCACATTTTGCCAATAAACATTTTATTATTTAGTCAAAGTGGGTCAATATATTACAGACTCAATTCTATTACATGTGAAAAGATTAGCAATATTTTCCATGCTTTTAAAAATAACCATGGTTAATTTCATAATTAGAGTAATGTTTGAGAAGGAAAAAATCAATAATAATTTGTAGCAAAAGTTGAATTGAACAAAATAAGGCAGTGAAACGAAAATTGTTTGCCCTTCCTTATATTGTTGCTTCCAATATAGGATTTTAGTTAGTTTGTTTTGTTATTGCTTTGAAGCATATCCATATTGAAATCTCTACAATGAATATTGTTAAATTTGAGGGTATATTACATAATGTTTTCGTAACAGTATGCAATGTGTTGGTCAATGTTGTAGAAGGTGCAACATAGAAATTAAGAACTGCAATATGCATGTCATGAAGAATCATCTTTTCTATTGTAGCTTCTACATTTTTCTCTTAAAACTGCAAATGTTCCAAAATCTATATATCTTCAAGTTTTTGTAATATGATGGGTTCTTTCAAATATATTTCTTATAAACATAGGATGTGAGATTGCATTAAATCATTGTTCCTTAGTATATCATTTATATGTATTTGTAAGTTGTGGGTTTTTAGAGAGTGTTGAGGTATATGCATTTGTTTCAATGGATAGGTAATTATAGTGGAGTTCCCATTTTGTATTTTTTTTAGACATTCTATTTCAAGAGAAATTTTAGACTCATGTCTAGAATTGGTATTGGATAAACAATAGAAGGTAACTTGTTATTATTATGGGTAGTTAAATGTTACAATTTCAAGGTGTTTTTACCCTACATGTTCTATTTAAGTGTTCCACCTTTCTTTTGGTTGAAAGACATATGGGTTATAATTTTTATATATCACTTTGACACATTTTCCTCTGGCCCATGGACCCTTAAATTCGACCCTTAAAGTTGTTAATTTATCAGTCCCATGCTACTGATAAATAAGGATACCCTTCCCTAGGATTATGCTTAAAATTCTTGTAAAGTTTTCAAGTATCTTGGTGGACACCATTAATTATAACGTATTTTGAAGAGGAACAATCGAATCTTAGCTTTCAATTTGATGAGTTGGACTTAAGGAGGACTTTATAAATCATAATAAAAGTTTTAAGCCAATTCTAAATAAGAATTTGAGAGGATTCTAATATTTCAAGAAATAATAATATGTAACCATGGACTTTGAAGAAATTCATAATCTTCTTAAAATAAAGAATAGATCTTTGACAATATGCTAACAACTAAATGTCACAACCCTGGTCATATTTAGATTCATGTATGAACATATGGAAATCATCATATCCTTGGTAAAGACACATTTGAGATGTCCATATCCAAACGAAAAATCGATTTATTTTCTAACCAAACTAATAAATAGACCTTTATGTGACTTCTTATTTCATCTAGTGCTGATAATCTAGTAGGTAAGTTGGATCTCATTTTCTTTGGAACCTTCTTCCCACCTTTCTGGAGCACCTATATATATATTGCAGTTTTTAATAGATTATGGGTAAAGATCTGATTGTCGAGCCAAAAAATATTTTTCTTAAAAGCAAATGATTATGGAAAGCGTGATTGGAATTGGCTTATAAGGAAAATGGAGAACGGTATTCACCACTAGTGTAACCATTGGTTATCAAGATGGGTTTGACTAGTTCTAGTTAAAACGGTATTAGAAGCACAATATGTCTTCTTGTAAATACTATCTTTGATCCCTCCGTGCATTTTTTACAAGATTCAATGGCTCTTTTTCTAATTCATATGGTATGGTAGTAGGGAGAAACAGGGATTGCCTTTGGTTAAGTTGAATAAATTTGATCTCCTGAAATCCGAAGGGGGCAATGTTTTCAAAAAAAAATTATTATTTATGCCTTGGTAGCCAAGAGTTATGGAGGATAATAAATTCCAATGGATTATGGACAGAGGTTATTTGATCAAAATATATCGAGCCAGACTCTACTGGATTGGTTGAGGTGTCCAAATCCCACAAAAAGGGCTGATGTTTTAGAAAGTTCTTATTGATGCCCTTTCATCAATTCATTAACTACTTTGTTGGAAAGTTGGTAAAGGTGTCCAAGTGCAAAACGGACTTGACCCATGGGTGGGGTGCACTGAGGTATATCATTTGCCTGATCATATGACAACAAATATTCCGGCCAATGGATATTAGACCTTATCTCAGATTGCAGATCCTCTAGCTTCAACAACATATCTATATGAAGATAAGTATACATACCCATATCCTTCGAATTTCTAAGACATTACCTTGTCCAATTTCATATCCATTAGATCTTGAAAGTATAAGGATGATCTAGTGATTCAATTTTGACCTGATCCATACCTTCATTTAGAGCTCAAGAAAATGATGTTCTAGGGATCTTCTCTAACTAATCATTATCCACATGTTCATGAAAACGGACGTAGATGCTCTGCATCCAGGTGACTCACTCTTTTCACTCGGCCTGAAGTTTTAGATTCTTCTCCACTGAAAATGAATATCTTCATCTGTTTCAAAATTAGAGTGAGATCGGGATGATGACCAGCCCCTCAACTATCATACAGAGGTTTAGGCCCAGTGGTTATACCTTCACACCTTTCTTGGACAGATGAGGATTACTCCTTTAGGGAACATTATGCTATCTAAGAGACCATGGATGTTTCGGCGCTCAAGGTTTAGGTGATACTAAATATAATATAATAGGTTGTGATGACCTAACAACTAATATTGTAACTACTATGATGAGGAGACACCAAATAAAGGAAAGGGGAGCTATTATTCGGGTCAGGAACTAATGGTACAGAGAGCTAATTCTCAACCAGCAACTCTGGTCCTATGAGTCGAGATCTAAGGTTAGTGATGGAGATGCAGTTTCTTATCCATCACTAGTAGGATAGGTAGAGGTAGAGGTAGAAGTAGTAGACCCAACACCCATTTACCCAATGGCTAAGGTAAAGGCAGTTGGACACCCAACAATAGAAGTTCTAATTAATCAGTCAATGGAGATTACAGAATATCCACTTATACTTGATCGAGATCGAGAACCAGAAGCATATCAACTCGAAGCACCCTACGCAGCATCTGTCTATCCAATACCATCATCTAACCCGACAACACCAACAACAGATCCTGTTCTGGGCCCATCATCCATCTCTTGACTAGCATCATTGTAGATAAAACATACACCTATACCTCGGTGGAAGAACTCCATTCTCATCATTGGATCATCCTAGAACGCTGATATACCTAACTTGTTATTAGTACCTATTCAGTGGTGGCTGCAAGTGTTGAAATTTTAATTTCCAATTGCGCGCATTTAATTCCAAAATCCACGATGGATTTCCCCGCACCACCTTTCATGCTGAGTGGTATTTGTGAGGAGGGATCTGATCACACCGACAAAACGACACGTGTCTGAGTTGACTTTTGAAAACCACCCATTCCCCGGACAGTAAAGTTCAGCAAGGAAGGGCCTCCTGATATTACCGTCAGCCATTCGATCAATGAGGGCAAGATCAACGGTTGGAAATTCAAGAGAGTGAGGGCACATGTTTTTGTTTGACCTCCATATGTCTGATAAAAACGTATGTAAACCTGAATGAATTAATTTTTCACCATGCTGAAGAAATTAGGAAATGTACTGAGGTTGGTAAATGCAAGTAGGTATTTAATTTTATTAGTTTTTTTTTTTTACGGGTGTATTTTTGTTTTTACGGGACATGTAAAAACGTTTGTATGTCATGTTTTTTTGTGGTTCTTGGCATATGCAAAGTAATACACAGTGGTGTGAATTTTGAAGCGGGTTGTTCATTGCATATGTAATGTAACAAAGCACGAAAAACAGTGCGAATAACATGAATGAAATGGGAAAAACGCAGTAGCGTATATAAGTGCGAAAAAGCAAGAACATGGGAGAATTTTTTAGGAGGTTAAAATGAGTTTGAGCGAACGGAATGCACAGGAGTGTGAAACAAAACAAGAATAGAGCATAAGCGTAGGATTGAAACTTTTTTTACTTTACAGCAGTAAATCTATGTAAGAATTTTTTTTATTTGCAGTAGTAAATGTAAATGAAAAATTTACACACAGAAGTGTAAATCCTTTTAAATGGAGGCAGAGTAATTTTTGTTGAAATGTTCTTCGTGTAATCCCTGAAGCAGAGGAAGAATATATTTGTATCATCTGTTGTTTGATTAATGAATACAAGTTTATTTTGGTTGAGAAACTGTGCTCTGCTCAGAATTATTTTTTTGCTTCCCTGTGTTAAAGATCCTGTGGAGAAAACAGAGCATTGTTCTCTGTTCTTTTGTGTTTGAAATTACAAGAAATTTTCAACATGGCATTAGAGCTTTTCCGGGCTCTTTGAAGGTGTCAAAGAAGCTGAAGGGAAGGATTTTTGCTGCAACAGCTTCTCCAGCAAAGTGAAGACACAGTCAAGAAAGGATCGAGGTATTTCTCAGATTAGTTTTTTGTGTTGTTGTTGAAGACAATAAGTGTTTTTAAATACACAGTCAAATATTTTTGAGAGTGTAAGAAATGGCTGCCATCAGCACCAGCACTAGCATGGGTATTTTTAATACTCAGCTCACACAGTTTAATGGGAAAATCTATGACTATTGGGCAATAACCATGAGAGCCATGTTTGCCTCACAATATTTATGGGAACTTGTTGAATATGGGTTTGAAGAACCAGGAGATGAAGATGAGTTTAATGGATTAACACAGGCAGAGAAAGATATGTTGAAGAGAAATAGGAAGAATGATTCCAAAGCCCTCGTATTTTTGTATCAAGCAGTGCATGAGAGTGTGTTTCCAAGGATAGCAGCAGAGAAGACATCCAAAGAAGCATGGAAAACTCTCAAGACAGCCTATGAAGGCATGGAGAAAGTGAAGACAGCAAAACTACAGTTGCTGAGCAGACATTTTGAGAATTTTTGCATGAAGGAGTCAGACAATATTGACTCATTCTTCACACATGTGATTGGTCCAGTCACACAAATAAGATCTCATGGAGAAATTCTTGAAGAAAGGAGGATTGTGGAGAAACTATTGAGGGTCCTACCCTCAAAGTTCGATGTGATTGTCACCACCGTGGAAGAGACAAAGGATCTCTCAAACTTTTTAGTTGATGAACTTCATGCATCACTAATAACACATGACCAGAGGTTGAGTAGAAATGAAAACTCATCTCTAGAGCAAGCCTTCAAGACCCAAATGTCCTTTGGAAGAGGAAGAGGCAAAAGCCAAAACAGAGGTGGAAGAAACAGTCCAGCAAATGCTCAAGGAAGAGGCAACAATTCTAATCAGAACCAAGGCCAAGGCAGCAACAAACAAAGTGGACAACATCATGCTCAAGGAAAAAGGTATGAAAAATGCAATGTCCAATGTTATTATTGTAAAAAATATAGGCATTATGCAAATGAATGCAGGAAGAAGGAGCATGATATGAATAATAGATCTAGTGAAAATATCACTAGAGAAAATATCAGCCAATATAATGTGTTGTTAGCTTGTAATATGGCTGAAACAAATAGTGAAGATATATGGTTTCTAGACTCCGGTTGCAGCAACCATATGACACGAAACATAGCCTTGTTTTCTGCTTTAGATCAAAATGTGAAATCACAAGTCACATGTGGGACTGGTAGTAAAATTTCTCTTATGGGAAAAGGAGAAGTAGAAATATTTACAAAGAAAGGTGAAAAGAAAACCATAGGAGATGTCTATTATGTTCCTGGAATGAAGTGTAACCTCTTAAGTATTGGACAACTTGTTCAAAAGGGGTACAATGTTTTCTTTGAGAATGATGTATGCACCATCATGGATGGAGCGCCCAACAAAAGATGTATTGCTGAAGTGAAAATGACAAAGAACAGGATGTTCCCTCTTAGAATAAGGGCAGATTTGAATAATAAAGAAATAATTGCAGCAGTTACCCAAGAGGCTTTCCAAAGCATACCAAAGGATGAAAATTGGTTGTGGCACTTGAGATTTGGACATATCAACTTTGGAGGCCTTAACTTGTTGAGTAAAAAAGGAATGGTAAGAGGATTACCATTGATAGAGAAACCGGACAGCCTTTGTGAAGGTTGTATCTTGGGGAAACAACACAGAGAAAGTTTTCCATCAGGGAAAAGCATAAGGGCAAAAGCACCCTTAGAGATTGTCCACTCAGATTTATGTGGACCGATGCAAAATCCATCATTAGCAGGCAACCAATATTTTCTAACATTCATTGATGATTTTACAAGAAAAACTTGGGTTTATTTCCTGAAGAACAAAAGTGAAGTGTTTGAAAATTTTTGAAATTTCAAAGCACTTGTAGAAAACCAAAGCGGGCTACATATCAAAGTTCTAAGAACTGATAGAAGAGGTGAGTATATCTCCAAGGAACTTCTACAGTTTTGTAGAGAAAATGGAATTCATAAGAAATTTACATCTAGGTACACCACGCAACAAAATGGAGTTGCTAAAAGGAAGAACAGGACAATCATGGATATGGCGAAGAGCATGTTGAAGCGAAAGCATTTGCCAAATGATTATTGGGCTGAAGCTATACACTATGCAATATATATTTTGAATATGTGTCCTACAATTTAAAGCAGTGATGAACAAAGTGCCGGAAGAAGCATGGAGTGGGAGAAAGCAAGGAGTCACCCACATGAAAGTTTTTGGATGTGTGGCTTATGCACACATTCCAGATCAGCTAAGGAAGAAGTTGGACAACAAAGGGGAGGAATCCAAAGATTACAGGTTGTATATCCCATCTACCAAGAAGTTTTTTTGTAAGGAGAGATGTTCAGTTTATTGAGGAGAAATATTGGGATGGAAGCATAGAGAAAATAGTGAATGTTAAAAATTGTTTGTCTCATGATGAAGATGATGAGGAGATGGCTGAAATACATCCCCAAATAGTAGCGCCAACACAAGGATAGCAAGAGACACCCTTGAGGAGAAATGAAAGTGCTTCTCCAAGCACACCACAAGGAGTAAATTCAAGTGTGTCTTCAAGCACTTGCACACCAAATGAAAGAGGTAAGAAGTTCAGAAATTTAAGTGACATTTATGATGAAGGTATGAATTCCTTGTTTGCTTTATATTGTCATGTTGATGAACCTATTCATTTCAAAGATGCAATTAAGGATAGGAAATGGATAGAGGCTATGGATGAGGAGATCAATGCCATAGAAAGAAACAAGACATGGGATTTGGTTGAACTACCAAAAGGTAAAGAAGTCATTGGATTTAAATGGGTCTATAAGACTAAGAGTAATGCTGAAGGAAAAATAGAAAGATACCAGGTAAAGTTGGTTGTCAAGGGATACAAGAAGCAATATGGGAGAGACTATGAGGAAACTTTCGCAGTGGTTGCAAGAATGAAAACCGTGAGATCAGTGTTGTCCATAGCAGCACAAAACACGTGGAAAGTTTACCAAATGGACGTGAAGTCACCATTCCTAAATGGAGTGTTAATGGAAGAGGTTTACATTGAACAACCTCTAGGCTATGAAAAGAAAGGTCAAGAGCACAAAGTGTGCAGATTGAAGAAAGCTCTTTATGGGCTAAAGCAAGCACCAAGCGCATGGTATAGTAGGATAGATTGCTATCTACTGGAAAAAGGATTTGAAAAGTGAGGGAGAACCCACCGTCAACATCAAAGAAAAGGATGGTAAATTGCTAATTGTTGTGTTGTATGTTAATGATGTTATTTTCACAGGAAATGATGTTTATCTTATTGAAAATTTCAAAATAGTCATGAAAGAAGAATTTGAAATGAGTGACATGGGTTTGCTGAGATACTTCTTAGGAATAGAATTAGATCAAAATGAAAATGGAATTTTTATCTCACAAGCAAAATATGTAAATGAAGTATTGGAAAGATTTAATATGCAGGACAACAAGGTAGCAAACATTCCCACAGTGATGGGATTAAACTCAGCAAAGAGGATAGCAGCAAGGATTTTGATCCTAGTTTGTACAAGAGTATAGTTGGCAGCCTTATGTATTTAACTGCAACTAGGCCGGATATAATGTTTTATGTTAATTTAATTTCCAGATGCATGGAGAGGCCAAAAGAAGCACATTAGCAGGCAGTAAAAATAGTTTTGAGGTATGTTAAAGGTACTAAAAGGTTTGGCATTTTATATACTGTCTCAGAATGTTCAAATTTAATTGGATACATTGATAGTGATTGGGCTGGATGTGTAGATGATCAGAAAACCACATCCGATTATGTCTTTCACATGGGTTCAGGAGCCATTTCATGGGCATCTAAGAAACATCCCATTGTAGCATTGTCTACAGCAGATGCAGAGTATGTGGCAGCTACAACAGCAGCATGTCAAGCAGTTTGGATGAGAGGAATGTTAAGGAGCTTAGGCCAAGAGCAGACAAAAGGAACGGTTATTTTTTATGACAATAGCTCAGCAGTTGCATTATCCAAGAATTTTGTGTTTCACAAGAGAATGAAACACACTGACACAAGGTTTCACTACATCAGGGAATTGGTAAGCAATGGAGAAATTGTTTTACAACATTGCAGGACTCAGGAATAGGTTGCAGACATTCTGACCAAGACATTGGACCAGAAAAGTTTTGAGTTTTTGAGGAAATGTTTGGGTATGACTGATAACCCAGCAGTTGAAATTAAAGGGGAGTGTTGAAATTATAATTTCCAACTGCGCGCATTTAATTCCGAAAACCGCGATGGATTTCCCCGCATCACCTTTCACGCTGAGTGGTATTTTTCACGAGGGCTCCGATCACACCGACTAAATGACATGTGTTTGAGTTGACTTTTGAAAACCACCCATTCCTCGGACAGTAAAGTTCAACAAGGAAGGGCCTCCCAATATTGCCGTCAACCGTTCGATTAATGAGGGTAAGGTCAACGGTTGGAAAT
This sequence comes from Pinus tabuliformis, assembly GCA_031772625.1. Classification (NCBI taxonomy): domain Eukaryota; kingdom Viridiplantae; phylum Streptophyta; class Pinopsida; order Pinales; family Pinaceae; genus Pinus; species Pinus tabuliformis. The sequence continues at coordinate 1,019,076,920 of CM062809.1, read as the reverse complement.
TCAAGAGAGTGAGGGCACATGTTTTTGTTTGACCTCCGTATGTCTAATAAAACCGTATGTAAACCTGACTGAATTAATTTTTCCCCATGCTGAAGTAATTAGGAAATGTACTGAGGTTGGTAAAAGCAGGTAAGTATTTAATTTTATTAGTTTTGTTTTTACGGGACATGTAAAAACGTATGTATGTCATGTTTTTTTGTGGTTCTCGGCATATGAAAAGTAATACACAGCAGTGTGAATTTTGAAGTTGATTTTTCATTGCATATGTAATGAAACAGAGCACGCACAACAGTGCGAAGAACATGAATGTAATGGGAAAAACGCAGTAGCGTATATCAGTGTGAAAAAGCAAGAACATAGGAGAATTTTTCAGCAGGTTAAAATGAGTTTGAGCACATGGAATGCACAACACTGCGAAATGAAACAAGAACAGAGCATGAGCATATGATGGAAATTCTTTTTACTTTAAAGCAGTAAATCTATGTAAGAATTTTTTTTATTTACAGTAGTAAATGTAAATGAAAAATTTACACACTGAAGTGTAAATCCTTTTAAATGGAGGCAGAGTAATTTTTGTTGAAACTTTCTTCGTGTAATCGCTCAGGCAGAGGAAGAATATATTTGTATCAACTGTTGTTTGATTAATGAATACAAGTTTATTTAGATTGAGAAACTCTGCTCTGCTTAGAATTTTTTTTTTGCTTCCCTGTGTTAAAGATCCCGTGGATAAAACAGAGCATTGTTCTCTGTTCTTTTGTGTTTGAAATTATCAGAAATTTCCAACAGCTAGTACCTATTAATCTAGGGGTAGGCAAGGGAAGGAACAAAGCTATAAACGAAGGGATTGTAAACAAGTGATTCATTTAATCCAGTAGTAGATTCAACAACCATTGAAGGAGTTGAAGATACATACCCATGCCCAGAAAGCTAATCCAGCTATATAGGACTGATAGTTTATCTACCACCACCTCTAGTACCAACAGCAAGACCATTCACAAGAAAAGTAGATGTTTTTTCAGTTGAATATGTAATTGACTCTACAACAACAGGTTCAACCTAAGTAGATCTTGTTGATTAAGCAAATGAACTAGTACCTTGTGATCAAGATGATGACCTTCGTGATCGAGTTGTGGATGATCCATACAGAGACACATATAGGGAACTGACCACTACACATGGGGAAAGAGAAGTAACCAACACATTAGATAAAACCACCTAATGTGGTGATAGAGATAGTGATGAAGATGAATATGATGATTTTAGGTCTAGAGGTGAATGAGCTGAAGGAGCTGTTCATGATTGATATAAAGTAAAAGAACCACCAGTAGCCATGGTAGTAGATATAGCACCAAAAAAATAGATCATGTCGGTTCAACACCAGTAATAGGAATAGAGCTAAGAACATAGGTCTCTTTACCAAGAAAAAACATAAAGCCTACAGATGCAGTGACAGTACCTCGATCCTTTCCATTTTGACATAGAGAGCCAGTGTCCACCTTTCATGTTAGAGAGCAAGATCCACTTAGTTCCACATCAGAACCATATCTAGTCGCCCCAGTAGAGTAAGAAACAATAGTTCTACCAAGATTCGATCCACCAATACCGCTAGCAGTAAATCCAGTAGGTAAATTAGTAGCAGAGTAAGCATCCTAATCACCATATGCAGATCCTCCAGGTCGAGAACGAGTCCTAGGCATTGAAACACCATGAGAAATGACAAGAGCAGTAGTAGAATCCTATGTTTATTCAGTAGATTAAGAAAATGAACCAGGACCAACAACATATAATCTAAAAGCTAAGGTAACACCAGAAGCAAGGGAAGATCAAGACCTAGTAGCAACACTAACCAATAAAGTTGCACCCATAGTAGAAAGAGATGGAGATGCGTCAGGTGCAGTTTACGTTGTTCAATTTCTAGATCAATACCTAGAAGCGTATAAAGAACCAAACCCAGAGATAACCCCTAGTTGACCAGTAACAATGTATCGCCATGATCACCATTTTCTGTCCCTTGTTACTCATGTACTAGCATCCCCATTCCTATTCCTTGCTAAATGCTTGTCTAAGACAGTCCATCCAAAAGCTAACATAATAGGATAATAATTGTTCACAACTGCAAGAACATAAGTATAACTAGGTGGTAAGGCATAGGTTCAATAAGGTAATGCACGGGAAGTATCCGAGCAAGTAGTTGCTTAAGAAATAGCATCAACAAAGGAAGAAGCGTTATTAGTGAGTTTCTAATCCAATTGGAACCATTCCAGACCCAGATCAGGAGGAAGCATTCTTGAACTCCATAACAACCCCATATCTAGATCACGTAGTAAATTGGGGAGAAAGAGTATCCTTTAAAGACAGTTTACCCGGAATCTGTTCATATGCAACCAGTAGTCAGTTCCATTGAGCCAGATGCAAGGCGAATCTAGTGTGCACTTTCAACATGGGCACCTATAAGGTACAAAATTTGAGCGGAAAGACCAGATGTTGTAGGTGTCAATTCCACTAGGGCTAATGAACACTCCTAAACCTCAGATGGTAAAAAATCAAGTTATATTAGATACAAGAAAGCTAGAGGACCTACTTGACAAAAAGGCACTTAAGCCACAGCTGTAATCATCAATAAAAACGTAATGGAGGAGAGGATGCGTAAGCGTGGCTCGACCACCGAGAGAGGTAATCTCATTAATGATAATAGTATACTCGTGGAGGATACAAATACTTAAGATCATGACGTAGAGCAAGAAGTGTAGCTAGTAAAAAAGCATGCATAAACAGAGGTGGAGGCAAGTGCATAGCTTCTGATTTGAGATTGATAACCGTAGGTAGTTTCAGATCTGGTCCTAGATGATGCAGAAGCAATTTCACCACCAAGAAGATTAGTATATTTATCTGGTTGCTCACTCAGATTCAATTCGAGTACAAGATCCCTTCCTTCCAGTTATTATAGATCCAGAGCCTGCACAGTGAAAGCATCTAAATCAGTAGTTACCTCGTGGTTATGCCTATTGCCATTTAGAGAACAACCAGTAACATGGGCAGTTGCATTATTATATTCAGTTGTGAAAGCACCAGAATTGAAACTATCTATAGCTCGAGGAGTTGCTTCATCAGCAAATGATCCAGTGTCTCTAAGTAATAATTAGTTTATGCATGCAGTGGCAACAAAGACAGAAGTAGGAACATTGATTCCATTATATGAATGATGGGCCCGATCGCCCACACACATATGGGTAGCAGATATCACGTCGTTGTCCAATCCGCCAAGAGATGCCCCCACAAACAACCATTCATCCACAAAAGTAAACCATGTGGGGTAGCAGTTGTGGTCCAACAAAGTAACTAGTTGCGCAACCGCCTTATAATAAATTTAAAAGGATGGGAGTATATAAAAACAATAGACTAAAAATAGAGAGACGTGGGTGTGGCCTGGAAGTAGTTGAAATAGAATGGAGACAGAGACAACTCGCCATGGGTTCAATATTTGTTTTGTCCTATCATCATGAAATGGGCTCCATATGAATCATGGGGCTCACTGAACTGATAATTGGTGATGATCTTAAGCTTGTTCCTTTTTCGAGTGGAATACTTACCGATAGATTATTTATAGCTTTTTCCTCAATTGGTTCCAGCAAGACATAGATTATTTTATAGTTTGATAGGATATTCAGTAACAACTAAGAAGACAAGATTATGAAATATCCAAGAAAACGCTACCGGTATATAAGTAAGTAATAACAAGATCAATGGAAATGTCTATAAGCATAACTACTCTTTTTATATGTAACTTGATCTAATCTGGAAGTGGAGGTCAAGTTGGATCTATTCTTTCTTTCTCATAGTTTCTTTGTATACGATGCCTTTTATATATGATGCTTTAATGACTTGATGATTAGGAATAGATAACTCGATCTTGACATCATTCAAAATGGTGGTAGTGCATCAGATAATAACTAGGAATGCATTTATTTCTCATTTCGCGGGATTAGTTACCATTTAAATCATAATATCCCTACCTGATTGGAAGACAATTACCTACCCTAGTCCTTATGAAAGTACCTACTCGTTGGAGATTAGGTGGGAGGTACCATAAAGGATCATAAACACCATTAGAAAAAGAGGAGAGAAACCGAGCCAGGTATCTCTTATCAAGTGGAACTGCACTATTAGGATTCTAATGTCAACTACACCACAAGTTCATCAGCTAGGTTTTCGTGTCTGCTAGAGTAAGGTTTTTCATTAGCAGCACACGTAGACTATGGTTGTTCATCAGTTGTAGTAGGGTTTGTTCCTATAGTGGAGCAGCACCATGCAACCTATCTTTGTTCCCAAAACCAATGGGACCATCACCTTAGTCTTACCCCGACAAAATGGGACCATGATCTCTAGTCTGATTATTACCCATGAGGAGTACGCAAAGTTAGCTATATGATTATGTGCATGACATGAAGTTATACAATAGACTAGGATATGAAGTGGAGATTATGCAAGTGGAGTTATTATGAGAAGTCAGATTCGATAAGTTGAATTCTTGCTATGACTTACGTTACCTAGAACAGGACCACCATGATCTTTCACTAGTATGATCATTCTTATTCGCTATGATCGGCTAGTATGATGAGATAACTCAGTACGGCTCTTCGCTAAGATCAATATGATTATTAGATATGACATTCACTTTGAAACTAGCAAGGTATTCCCTATTCAAATTAAACATGAAAGAACATAAGCGAGTTAGCTGGAGGAGGTTCTATTTAGTGGAGTCAAAGAAGATTGGTTGGTTATAAATAGTATTGCAAGGAGGATCTATCTATAGTCTTGTTAAGATGACTACAAAAGCTTAGGCCTTCTCATTTCTTCTATTAGTATAGCTTGGTATTAGGAGAGCTTAAACTATTGGATAAAGGTGGTAGCTTTACTCCTTGCTTGTGTCCCACGGGTGGATAAGATGCATTTATAGGTTCTTCCACTGGATATCTTGCTTCAACCAAATTAACAGGTATTGGTTAAACTAAGTAAATCTCTCTAGTTATCTCAGCTACTTTTCTTACGTATCCCTGGCTTAACAATAACCTTAAAAGAGAACTCTTGAAGTAACAACAACCGCCTGCAGCTTCGTCCTTCTAAGATACGCTTATTCAGTAAGTATTTTAGAGCTAAATGGTCTGTGAAGAACTGAAAATGGACTTCCAATCAAATAGATAATGGTGGAACTTCTGTAAATCATACACCATAGCTATCCCTTCCACATCGCATCTCCGGTTGTTCCAAAGATTCTTGTTCCAGTAGGTGCAACCTTCAATTTTCGGCCTTTGAGAGAGCCTTCTTATAAACCACTATTGAGGAGCTTTTAAGCACAAAAGAAAGCGATAGATAGAAATAAACGGTAGATTTAGAGGCTGATCCTAGGTTCCGTAAGGGCTAAAGACAAAAAGGGAGAGGAATAGACCTAACTATTCATGTTGGAACCCACCTCGTAGTTACTTCTTCTACCATAATTTACTTACTACCTTCACCATAGGGGAGAGACAAAGTGTTTCCTACCCCAACTCATTTATTCTACCAGAAATATGAGGGAGGGCAGAGAGTAGCTGCTATGAAGAAGAGAAATCCCCTGTTTCCCACAAACTATTTCACTACCGTACTACCTAGACCTGTTATACCTCTACCATTGGAATGAATCACTTAGAGGCCACTTCTATAGACCTTTTAGAACTACTCGATGGATAGATGGATGGTAGTAAATTAGTTGAGAAACACTTTTAGTTGCATGGCATGATGGTTTATTAGGCCAAGAGGGTTTCACTTTAGCTAAGATTGTTTCACTACCACAGATTGGTTCTTAACATGCAAAAGAAGCATCTTTTAATGGATGGGATTGTGGCTCAATGGCATTGAGCTCGTTTGATGGTTGGTTAATCGTAGGCTCTCCTATTGGCATTGACACAAGCCAATAGGATGCCAATAGAAAAAAACACCCCATTTGAGATACTTTTCTATAATGTCACCATAAAATAAGTCGATCAGGCGAGAAATATACCTTTTTATAGTCTATTTTCATTACCATTATTACATATATAATATGACAACACCTCTCGCTAGCAGGACTAGCTCACGAACCAACCAACCAAGAAAGGACAAGTGAGTGCCTCATTTACAAATTGAAACATCAAGACATTTATTGACAACAACCACTTACTGAAGTTAGGAATTGAGAGGTACCACAATAGGGTATAGTTACCCTTACCCCTACGAACATTCTTTGGAAGAGCTTCATGGTTAGTGCAAGGTCGGGATTAGACTAGCCAACCTCAATTTAGCTTTAGACCATAACAAAACCCTAGGACGATAGAGTGAGAGAGGATTTATCCTAACCAAGAGCTTTGAAGCAACACCATATTACAATTTGAATCCTTTCAATCACCCAACACGCTCTTAGGAATATACCTGCCTAATGACAAGTGCATGAAAGATACATCTTACCTAGTTCAAGTATACTAAGTTTCACCCGTTTACCCAACGGATAAGGTAAAGGTAGTTGGTCACCCAACAATATAAGTTCTAATTAATTAGCGAGTGGAGATTACATAATATCCACTTATATTTGATCGAGATCGAAAGCCATAAGCATATCAACTCGAAGCACCCTACACAGTGTCAGTTTATCCAATACCATCATCTAACCCAACAACACGAGCAACGTATCATGTTCTATGCCCATCATCCATCTCTTGACAAGCATCGGTGTAGATAAAATATCCACTTATACCTCGGTGGAAGAACACCATTCTCATCATTGGACGTTCCTAGAATGCTCATACACCTAACTTGTTATTAGTACTTATTAGTGGTTGCTGCTAGTACCTATTAATCTAGGCATAGGCAGGGGAAGGAACAAATCTATAAGCGAAGGGATTGTAAACAAGTGATTTACTTAATCCATTAGTTGATTCAGCAACCATTGAAGTAGTTGAAGATACATACCCATTCCCATAAACTTAATCCAAATATACAGGACCAATAGTTTATCTGCCACCACCTCGAGTACCACCAGTAGTACTAGCAACAAGACCATTCACAAGAAAAGTAGATGCTTTTTTGGTTGAATATGTAGTTGACTCTACAGCAACATGTGGTGGGCTCCAGTATTGCAGCAATAATGCTACAACTCTTGGGACTCCCTTCTTTACTCTTATCAACCCAGTAGTTCATAACAAACTTGGAAGCGATGGTGTTGTATGTACAAGTACTAGCTCTTGCCGCAGGTGTCACTTGGTTAGCCGGCACAAGTCCGTTAGGAGTTGAAGACAACTTCTATGAGCTCTTAGAAGAAGATTTTTAACTGATGGATGAAAGATAACTCAAAGGAGATTGATCTACTTGCAGAAAGAAACTCGAAAGTAGAAAGGAAACATAAACCCTAGCAAACCCTAATTTTACCAACTAGCACTACTAATGCAAGAAAGAGGATGCAAGCTACTGGAAGAGATGCCATTGATTTCTAGGAAGGTAAATACATGTATCTAACCTACTTCTATAGTAACATCTGGGAAAAACATCTTTTTGTAGTTTTGAATAAGTTGCTAGAGTTATTATGCATGCAATTTGATTGTTTTTGGCTGTGCAGAGGGGGATTGGTGAGAAAAAATGCTTGGAAGAGGTCGGGAAGGTTCAGAGAGGGCCTGAGGGGTCCCTAACAACTTTCCATATAGTTCCACCGAGTTTGGCTATCAAGAAACCTCATTCGTGAGCCTCTACAGGAAGTCTGCAGGGGTTCTACAGGATGTCTGTGATTTTCTACACGATGTCTGTAATATTCTGCAGGATGTTCAGAAATGGAGTTTGGAGGATGGATGGAGAGGAAAAGGTGAAGGAGTGAGTGTGGAGGTAGAATAAGGGTTGGAGGTGATCCAGGATTTGGTGGATGGAGTTGAGGACAGATGTAGATGGCTCGATTTGTTCAAGGAAGACTGAACAATTGTTGCACAAAAATTAGGGTTATGTGAGAAAATGGAAAACGTGAGGCAAGGGTTCGAAGTAGAGGGTGAAGCAGGTGGTATTGATGGAGAATGGGCAGATGAGGAAGAATAACAGGTGCTCTACAAGTCATTTTTCCAGCTGTACCAACGAAGACTTGTAAAATTTGAAACCTAGCTACATTGACCTAATCTGATCTAGCTAACAGTAAAGAGCATGAACATAAGTGTTATTTGCAAGAAAACTATGTATATTAACTATGCAACGAAGCATTCAAGAATCTGAACATGTAACCAACTTCTGCAAATGAAAACCAAACACTAATGATTGCATGGCAAAGCAAAGTCAGTGTTTTTGTGGGCAGCAAGGTCACCTTGATTCCAACTCCTGATCCCACTGAGGGAGACGTGAAATCATAGGTGCTTAATGGCCTTTTCTGGAGATTTTCCCTGTGAATATCCTATAAACTTAATCTGAACATCAAAAGCCTTTCTAATCATCAACAGTGACCTAGTTTATTATTAAGATCTAATCTACTTAACATAAATGATTTTGCAAATGCATAAAAGACAAATAACAATACATAAAGGAGGCCTTAGCACTCGGGTTGGGGCCAAACCCAAGAGCTGCAAGCTCCTATAAACGACTCAGATCTGATGCCAAGTAAAACTGCTTCTCATTATTCAAAAATAATCATCACAAGAAAGTTATACAGCAGTAGCTACAAGAATACAAATTGAGCAAAAGGGCAGCACTATAGTGCGAATACCAACAGTTCGAAAAGTAAACTACGAAGGCTGAGGTCTTCCTACTTATACATTATGAGTGGCCTACTAGCCCTCCTAAATTCAAGTGACTTGGCTGTCCCAACTGTTAGTAAACAATCACTCCTCCCAAAGATGCTCGACTGCCTTTAGAACTCGTTTTGGTGGCCTGTGGAACTCGGAGTTGAGGGTTGAGATTTCGAGGAAGGCCATTTAATGTAAGAGACAGCCTCCCTACAAATCCTCACCTCAAGCTTGGCTGTCATCTGACCCATGATTGCTTGGTTTTGCTCCAAAAGTTGTCCAAAAAACCTGAAGTAACCATGTATTAGCATCCTAGGTAGAGTGACCACCCTTATTCGTTCAAATAACATAAACATATTAAAAAACATGCATAATCTATGAAAAATGGAGGATTGAACAAGGACAATTAGGCAAAATGAGCCCAATAAGTTACCCAATTCGGGGCTCATCATCACCCCCCTGCTAAATGGGTTGCTCATCCTATGAGCAACTAGTCCAGCTCATCATCCTTTCTGGCTTTGACCGCCTCCCTCACGTCCCAGGCCTCTGCAGTGATATCCTCTTCCAGGTTGTGGAATCCTACTTTCCTTTCCACTTCCTCCCACTGTCTACCTTCCTCCTCTTCCTTAACTCCTTCTAGCAATCCCAAAAGCAAAGTATGACTGAATTTCAGGCTAATTCAATTGGCCTGCAAGTTCTGCATCAACTGTTTCTATTGAGGTACCCTTGCCAAGGCCTCCCTCATCCTGGTTGGAGAGTGGTATTCCCTTATCTTCAAGCTGTGAGGCAGTGTGTTCCACTGCCTTGTGCAGGCATGCAAGTAGTTTTCTCCCAACAATCTCTCCATGTCTTCGAAGTGGGCAATAGCTTGAGCTTGTTGCTCAATATATCCTTGTAAATCCTAAGGACTGTTGGCCAAGTGCTGGTGGGCACTTATCACTGCTAAGGGGTCATTCGGCTCTGCTCTAATCATGAGTGGCTCACTGATTTCTTTGCCTATGACACTGTGGACCTCTGCTGCTCTCTTTTCCTCATGGTCCATCCAAGAGGCCATGGCCATAAGTTGGACATCACCTATCACAGTGTTGGGATCCCATGCATTCATGTTGGGAAGGGCAAAGTTGTGTAAGTAAAACTCTGATAATTTCGCCCTATCCTCGGATGGACTACTGCTACATAGAGCTACAAACTGATGATAATTTTGGAATGGGGTGATGCCCCTTTGAGCCAAGGTATTCATCTGAAACTGTAACCACTGGTCCTTGAGGTATAGGGCATAGGATTTGGCAGGATGCCTACACTACAGAGCTTCCATTGCCCATCTCGCCATGCAGGCGAGTTGGGCCTCCTTTTCTTGTACCTGTTGTTTCAGAGATTGTATTTCAGCCTGCATCCCTTCCCTTCTCTGTTGTTCATCAATGGTATCTTTGGTTGTTGTGGCCTCCTCCTGTTGTTGTTGTTCTCCCAATATGTGAGGCATGTCTTCCTTCCTTTGCCCCTGTAACTATAGCTGTTGTCTAAGTAGCTCATTTTCTTCCTATAGATTGACCCGTTGGCTTCTCTCCACGTGTCGTACCATATCCAATTCCCTTCTTGCCTCCTTGAGTTGTTCCTCCAGAGGACCTATATCTGCCACACCCTTGGACTTAGCGATTTCCATCCAAGTGTGGGTCCTCACTCTCTCTTCTTCTAGTGCAAGGAAAAGTGGCACTATGAATTTCTGAGGAATAATCTTGTCGGCCTTGAAGAAGTTATAGTAGGAGCCCAAGCTGGGCTGGGGGCTCAGTTCCATAATGTGCTCTACCTTTTCTTCCCTCTGTGGTGATTTGGCTACCTCACCTTCCATTTCTTCGGTCTTCTTGAGCCTGGCCAATGTTTCCTGTAGAATAGTTTCAGCATCTTGTAGAGAGGCTTTTGTGTCCAACATTTTCATTCTTTCTCTCCAGGTGGATGTCTTCGGGTTTCCGCGTTCATAAGTGATGGATGGCTTGGAGGGAGACCTCTCCTTTTGTGTGGTAGGGGTGTCTACAATTGTGATTGGATCTTTTGACGGTGGCTGGGATTTGCCAGTCTTTATCCTTACGCTCCTTCGTGCCTTAAAATACATGGAAAGCTCCCTCTTCCGCTTCCCTTTCTGCTTTGGATATGTGCTAAGGGTGGCCAGCACAGCTGCTGCCTCCCTAGCTAGAATCTCAGATGATTTCTCCTTCTATTGCCCTTTCCCCAGACTTCCTATAGAAAGTCCTGTATTGACCGTTTTCTGGCTTCCTGTAGAAACGGTCTTTCGACTTCCTGTAGAACTGGTTTTTACTATTTTGGCTTGCTTGGCTGGGGGTGCATTCTCTTTGAATTGTGTTGTGGTTGCCTTGGGTGTGCCCTCACTTTCTTGGACTTTTTCAGTCCTCTCTGCCCTGATTTGCAACCGTTTCTCCCTTGGCGTTTATGCCTTTATTTCACCCACAGCTTTGGCCTCAGTAGCTTGGCCTTTTTCTTGTTTCTCTTCTTGCTCTTCCTGTGGTGGTCTGTCTCAGGTTTTCTTACCCTTAGTTTCCTTACCCTTAGTTTTCTTCTCTGCCTCAATATGATCCCTTTCCTCACTGCTGGATGAAGTGAGTTCTTCGGCCAGAATCCGGATATCATCATCCTTGGACATTTTGCAGAAAATCTCCCAGGAGAGAGGAACAATATAGGTATGGAGGCAATCTTCTACTAGAAGCTTGATAAGCCCATGATGGGCCAGCTGGTCCGGTGTCCCTTCTTGCAATTTTGTTCCACACTCCATTAATGATTGTAGGAGGAAATATGGGATGCTTAACTTTTGTTATGTGGGTAAATCCATCTTATGTCTGAGTTCAATTAGCAGTCGGAAGTGATAACCATATACAATACTGAACCGCCCCTCACAGGTAATGTATTTGATAATCTGAAGGCTGACCTCACTACAAAATGGATGTAAGCTAGCTCTCCAGACCCCATTTTTATCCTCTGAAAACTGCTCCTCTGGTAGGAAGAATTCCTTTTTGGCTTTCTGGCCCAATGACCTCTTGTCTTTGCTCTAGGGTATCCCCAATGGCAGATCAGTGACTCGACTAATGAGTTTTGGGGTCAGCTTTAGGTTCAACCCTCTGAAATTTACAGTGGCCAGTATTTTGGATTTAGGCTGCAGGGACATTAGGAATTCTTCTGTTACCTCATCATCATAACCTTGGATTCTGTCACAGAAGGTCATCCAATTAGCACGGGTAAATAGGTCTACCACCTCGGGAGTTTCCCGCAATTTTCTGGAATCTGAGTGTTCCTTTCTGATAAACCCTCCTGGGATGATGAAAATACTCTGTTTTGGCTTGTGCTCTTGGTCAGAAGGGGAATTTTGTGTATGCTTTCCTCCAGAAGTTGGAAGACAGTATCCCTCAAGTGTTTGTATTTCCCTTTTCACCAAATCCCCGGTTAGAATGTTGTTGCTGCCCAAAACTCAACTGACAACATGGAATTAGGCTCTCACAGACAGGGTACAGAGCTTGATTTTTTATTCCCAACCACATAACAGTCACAATTTTGTATGCACAGGTTAGTTTTACAGTGGTTTATCATTATTATAGGGAGAATTTGTTAACAAGAACTGTGGAGGAGAATGTGACGCAGAACCAACTGGAAAAGCTCTGTGTATTACACAGGAAAACTACTATTCTTGACTCACAGGTAGATTTGCTTCCAATTCTCCTACTCTAGATAGTTTAATTCACCGCCTTTCGAAATATCATGCATGAGAATGGTGTTTTCGGGCCTACCTCTCTTCGAACTCCAATGTTGACGCAGAAAGTCTAGGTTTTTCTGCTCCGGGAGGCTGTGCTGCGTTTCCTGTAGAGCTCCTTCTTGTAGAGAGCTTTGTTGGATTCTGGAAGGTGTCACGGTGCTTCTGGACGAGCCTGGGATGCGAGAGGATTTTGAAATGGGCCGAGAAGCTCGGGCTAACGAACTGCAGAGGAGGAGGACGCGTACTCCACTGAAAAATGGTTGCAAGTGTGAATGACAGCGGTTCATCATGAGTTATTCGGTCGAGCAATTTGAATTATGGCGCAATTCATGGCGAGGGGGTGAGGTGTCCAGGCCGAGTCGTTAACCAACGTCATGGCCATCATTCTTCGGCGTGTCTCTGATTGCCATTTCCTTTCTCTGCCATTAACCACCACCATTATGGTTAATCCGCCAATTCTCCCCAACTGGACACTTCCCACGTGTTGGCTCTTCATCCCTTTGGCAGATTCGAGCGTAACCGAGCTTGTTTGGATCCCACGAGGCCATTCGAGGCCACCAAATTCGTTCAATCCGCACCATTTCACAGACATGCAGTTTTCAGAGTATAGTCTATGCAATTTGAAGAATAAGGTTAGACACTTACCTGTGTGGCCGTGGATGTGTTTTGCAGGCTTCGGGACATGGAACGATGGCTTTGCCCACTGCTGCTTCATGCACAGGCGCTGGAACTCCTTATCTCATTGGCTAATGCTGTCTGCAAAGCTTCAGGATCCGATCTTCTAGTTTTGAATGCTGCATGCACAGCTCTGTCTTTTCTCAGCTGTCGAGGAGGTGTTCACGTCCAAGAGGAGCTGGTTGCATGTCCCCTGCACCGATCTCAGCTGCTATCGACTCCATCATATGTGCTCTAGATGGATCAGCTGCTACAGGATTCCTGTAGGACATCCTGTAGCTGCTTCTCCTCTTGGGACGCATGCTGAAACAAGCAAGGTTATATTCGCAGATGAAAGGTATTGATGGAGCTTTGACAGGTAGAGTGTGCGAGCCTTTGAATGCTTGATTTGTCCCTTGGGAAAAAAAATTCAATTTGAGGAAAACATGACTCTTTGCATGACTGTGTAGGAATACATAACCAAATTGTTGCATGGTGTTGGAAAGCGATGAAACCGGTGATGGATGGAAGAGAGGGGTGGTTGCAGGCCTCATCAACAGACTTCAAGCTTTAAATCCCTTTCCATAATCGATTTTTTCCTGCCCGAAGGCTCTACATGATGTTTCCTGTAGAAATGCAAAACTTCCTACAGAAAGCCTTGAAACTTCCTGTAGAAAGCTCAGAACTTCCTGTAGGAGGTTGAATCTTGGCCCGAATGTGTTCAAATCTTGAAAAAATGAGTGTCCATGGAGGGAGTGTCTATGAGGATGTTTGGTAGCTTGGGATGGACCCCTGTCCTCGTTTTGCGTGACCTTCTTTATCTGCACTGTATTCCCTGCAACCTGCAATAATATCAGAGATCAGACCTGTTTTTTTCTTTTTCTCTTCTTTTTTCTCTTTTCTTTTTTTTTGAGAGAGAGACAGTAGGGGCGCCTCCATGAGGTTTTCACCCCCACTATCTGCCCTGGGCGCCTCAGAGAGGTTTTCACCTAGGGATCTTTTTTATTCCATTTCTTTATTTTTCTGAGAGACAACAGGGGTGCCTCCATGAGGTTTTCACCCCCACTATCTGCCCTGGGCACCTCAGAGAGGTTTTCACCCAGGGATCTTTTTATTCCTTTTTTTTGTGTTTGATGATCAAGGTGTGGCGGGAATAGAGGCAGAACCCTGCTCTACTGCCAACACTGATTTTTCCACAGTTTTAATGGACTCCTGCCTCGAAAGGGGTTTCTTGTAGATTTTCAATCGACGCCCATTGACAAGCATGGGGGTGGCTTCTTCATCAATGGTCCTGATAAACATTGAACCATTTTCATTGCATTTCTCCATTGTATATGGTCCTAACCATCTTGTCCTCACCTTCCCTTTGAAATCCTTGTATCTTGACTCATACAACAACGCCTAATCTCCCGGTTGGAATTTCTTTTCATGAAGGTACCGATCATGCCATATCTTCCTCTGGAGTTGAACTACTTCTGAGTGGAGGAGGGCCTGCATTCTATGTTCATCTAATCCATTTAGCTGCAATAATCTTTCACGTTGAGCATGGCTGAGATCTAGGTCCAACTGAGCTGCAACCCTCAATGTGTTCTACTTGAACTCTATGGACAACAAAGCTTTCTTCCTGTAGACCAGCTCATAAGGTGTGAAACCTGTTGTAGTCTTCCAAGTGGTGTTGTAGGCTCAGGTAGCCTCAACTAGGCGATCTGCCCAATCCTTTCTGCTGCTGCTCACCACGTTAGTCAAAATCCCTTCCAATGCTCTATTAGTGACTTCCACCTGCCCATTTGCTTGTGGATGATATGGGGTGGAAGTCTTGTGCTTGATCTTGTGATGAGCGAGCAAGTCTTCAATCAGGTTGGAGGTGAACTGGCTTCCTCGATCGATGACTAACTCTCGTGGGTAGCCAAACTTGTAGAAGATATTTTCCCTTAAAAACTCAGCCACCTTTTCTTCTATTGCTGCTTTGATTACCTTTGTTTCTACCCACTTCGTCAGAGAGTCGGTGCACACAATGATGTAAGACCTTTGCTTTGAAGGGGGGTTGATAGGACCCACAAAATCCATGCCCCACTTCTCAAATGGCTCGAAGGTCACTTGAGGTTGGAGAGGCATTTCATCCCTTGGAGTCGGTTTCCCCATCCTCTGACATCGGTCACACTAGCTGATGTATCTTCTGACATCTTGATGAAGAGTAGGCCAATAGTAGCCTGCCTATAGATTTTTGAAGGCAGTCCTTTTTGCTGCAAAGTGGCCTCCACAAGGTCCATCATGGCAGGTTAGGAGGATGTCAAATACTTCCTCCTCCCTAACACACCGCCTCAAGATTTGATTTGGACCAAGTTTAAACACGTTGCCCCCGATCCAACTGAATGGGGCACTCTTCCTTACGATTCTGCTCTTCTCCTTTGAGGATAGATGCGGAGGGAACTGTGTTGAGACCAAGTAATTAGCTATATGTGCAAACCATGGAGAGAGTATTGAGATAGCAAACAGATGTTCGTCTGGCATCTGGTCATCCACTGTTCCTTCGTCACCGGTAGGCAAATCCAATCTAGACAAGAAGTCAGCAACAACATTTTCCTTACCTGGCTTGTCAACAATAGTCAAATCAAATTGCTGCAACAAAAGTAACCATCTAATAATATGAGCATTGACATCAGGCTTATTTATTAAATATCTAATCGCAGCATGATCAGTGTGTACAAATGTTTGATAACCAGTGATGTAGTGTCTGAACTTGTTTAAGGAATGGACTATAGCCAGGAACTCTTTCTCGGCTACAGTATAATTCATTTCTGCCTTGGACAAGTTTTTGCTAACAAAATATATGGCGTATGGTAGTTTCTCCTCAACTTGTCCTAAGGCTGCCCCTATGGCATTGTTCGAGGCATCAGTGTGGATGTGGAAAGGTAGGGCCCAGTTTGGACCTCTCAAGATTGGAGCGGACACCAGCTTATCTTTCAACTCATTTAGTGCCCCTTGACAGTTGTCAGTCCATCTGAACTTGACATCCTTCCCTAAGAGGCCAAACAATGGCGAGGCTGGCGTGCTGAAATCTTTAATGAATCTTCGATAATATCCTGCTAAGCCTAGGAAACACCGAACATCCCTTACCTTTTGCGGAGGTGGAACATTTTGGATGATAGCAATCTTGTTAGGATCCACCTGTAACCCTTGGCGAGAAATGGTATGACCTAGCGCGGTCCCTTCAGTCATCAGGAATTCACATTTTTTAGGACTGAGGGACAAGTTCATCTCAATGCACTTGGTTAGAAATTTTCCCAGATTAGTCAATTCTTCTTGGAAGTTGGACCCATAAGGAGTAAAGTCATCCATATAGATTTCTACCGAATCATGGACCAACTCAGAAAATATGCTCAATACTGCTCTTTGGAAAGTGGTAGGAGTGTTGCATATCCCAAAGGGAAGGAATTAGTAGGCAAAGGTACCCCATGGACAAGTGAAGGTGGTTTTATCTTTGTCCTCCGGGCTTATTTGGATCTGATTATACCCGCTGAACCGATTTAGGAAAGAGAAGAACTTCTTCCCTGCCAGTCCATCCAACACTTGATCTATGAAAGGTAAAGGGAAATGGTATTTCTTGGTGGCTTTGTTAAGTTCTCGGTAATCTACATAGATTCTCCACTTCCTATTCTTCTTGGGCATAAGCACTAGAGGTGATACCCACTCACTATCGGAGATAGGGTAGATGAATCCTGCATCCAACATTTTTTGCAATTCTTCTTTGACAATGTCTTTAAGGGCTAGATTCATTCTCCTTTGAGGCTGCCTGACTAGTTTACAATCTTCTTTAATGTTAATGTGATGGGTACAGACTAAAGGATGGACTCCTTTCATCTCCTTATAGCTCCAAGCGAAAGCATCTAAATGATTGTTCAATAAGCTACACAGCTCCTTCTCTTGGGAAGGAGATAGGGAGGAGCTGATCTTCAAAGCTCTTTCGGGACCAAACTCCACATTCTTAACTCTGGGAGAGGTCAGATCAGTCACACAGAGGTCCACTACGGTGCTGGCCTGGGCATCTTCCACCAATTCCCCTAAGGATAGTGCACTGGGAGGAGGATTTTGATTCAAAGTCTCAATCAAATCATCCTCGGTTTGAGGGCCTCCCCTAGTGGTTTCTACTATGCACAATGGTGGAGAGTAGACCTCATCCTCATCTCCTTCTTCCAACCAGAATGGTAAGTCATGTTCTAGCAGAGGTTGGGCAGGAGGGTATAGGATTAGCTGCTTGGACATATGACCATTCTTGATGGTCATGTTTCTAGTTCAGCAACTGATGTAAGCATCCACAGTGGCTAACCAAGGCCTTCCCAAAATGATGGGATATCCAGTAAGCTTTTCCTTTGGCTGAAGGACCAAGAAGTCTACAAGATACTCCTAAGAGTCAACAGAGACCAAGACATCTTCCACAATCCCTTCGGGAGTCACAGTGGAGCGATATGCCGACTGCAGGACTGTCGAGGTCTTCCTTAAGGAACTCTGAAGGTTGAGTTTAAGCATGGTGTCCTTGGTCATCACATTAATGGTAGCCCCTAGGTCAATCAAGGTATGGAGGATAGTGGTGCCATTGATGTGGACGTCAACTACAGGACTCCCAGGGTCCAAATACTTTGGACAGATTACTTGCCCCAACATTAGATCGGGCAGTTGTTCTATGACATTGATAGTCGAGGCATCTCTATTTTGCCTTCCTGGGTGCCTGAAACACTTCTCCTTAATCAATTTGTTGTATATTGGTACATCTTTTATGGCCTGGAGAAGTGGTATTTTCACGCACAATTGTTTAAGTTTTCCCAGAAGTTTAGTCTCCTCTGGGTTTGGTTGTGTGGTTACTTTTAGTCACTCAGGAAAGGGTGGAATGGATTTGGATTGATTTTCCTATTTCTCGTCCTCGTCTTGTAGAGGAGGAGGTTAACAATCTAGAAGGGTCTTCCCGGATTGTAGGTTGATCTCCTAGATCTCCACAGCATAGGTAAGGCATGTAGTCTCCCCAGTGTATACCTGCTGGGCCTGTCGGTTGTTGGGGTTCGGGTTTGGCTGAGCAGGCATCTCGGGTTGTCTTGGAGGAACAAGAGGTAATGGTTGTGGCTGAGCCGGTGGTGGAAGCAGAATGGCGGGAGGAGAGTTGTATTGGGGCCTCCACCTCGATTGAGGTGCATTCCACTGAGGTTGTGGCTAGGCATGCGAGTGAAACGAATGAGCTGTGGGTTGAGCATGGTACTGAGGTGGATAAGACCACGAAGGAGGCGCAGAACAGGAAGGATGAGCAGCGGGACCCCAAGAAGGCATGTGAGCAGATTGGTTGGGGCTATAATAAGCTTAGGATGTCCCTTGCATCCCCTGCTGGTAAGGTTTGGGCCCATGCAGCCTCCTTTGGTTGAGGAAGTAGAGAGGTTCACTGGTTGCCTCAGTCCCCTAGTACATGGCTTTAAATCCAGGCAAGGTTGGGCATTGGTTCGTGGGGTGGTTTTCCTAACAAATGAAGCATACCTCTACTGAGTGTAATGGACACTCGTTCTTAGGGTGCTTCCTTGTACATCTAGGACAAAAAATGGCCAAAGCCCTCTCAGCTTCCTCTTTATTTTGTTGGATTCAGAAGGTATCGAGTTGCATGGCAATGGTCTGTCTCATCTCACTTTTGAGGTCTTCCATCTGATTAGCAAACTCATGCTTGGGGAAGGTAGTACTAGTTGAAAGTGGATTCCCCCTACCTCTTTTCCGGGCTGCCCTAGAGTGGTTTCTAAACAGAGTCCTTATGTCCTCATAATGTAGTTGGTAGATGTCTCCTCCAGCTAGCATGTGAAGGGTATCTAGAAGGTCTTTAGGGACTCCTCAGAGGAGAATCAACTTTAAAGATTCAGGGTCAAGTGTGCACCTGACCCGTTTATAACTAAGTTGGAACCTTTCCTCGTAGTCTTGTAAAGACTCATCATTTCCTATGGTCATCCGAAAGATTTCTCCCTTTATTTCTTTTGACCTACAGTAGTCCCGGTATTTGTTGTTAAAGGCTTGCTGCATATGAGCTCAAGTTGTGATACTGTTTCCAGGTAGCCCCATGAACCAGCGTAATGTTGCATCCTTGAGGGTAGAGGGAAAGAGTTTCAACTTTTTCTCGTCTTCTGCATAGTCATAAGTTCGAC
The DNA here is from genome assembly GCA_031772625.1 of Pinus tabuliformis. Lineage (NCBI taxonomy): Eukaryota > Viridiplantae > Streptophyta > Pinopsida > Pinales > Pinaceae > Pinus > Pinus tabuliformis. Next base: position 1,019,057,583 of record CM062809.1, on the reverse strand, counting down.
AAAGGACAGCAAACTCAAATAGGAAGGTATCAGGGTCTTTAGTGGTCAATCCATGGAAATGAGGTAAGGCTGAGGAACTTATGTTCTTCATCTTCATGTCCCCGTTGGTCTCTCGGATGGGGAAGGTACCTTCTATTCTCTCGTCATCGTCTCTACCGTTTCTATTTTTAGCCATGGTCTCAAAAGGAATGTTTTCTTGCTTTTCTTCTATTATAGGATCTTCGTATATCTCAGGAGGTTCACCTATAGGTTCTTCTGGGTCACTGCCACCAAAGGAGAGAGAAGGGTGACTCAGTGAAGTGGTGGGGGTGTTGGGTAGGAATTTTCTGGTATTATCTCTGTTCCTACGAGGCATGAAAAGATTTTTGATTGCTTTTTCTTTTTCTGATTGTACCTACAAAACTGAAACAGATGGAATTGCAACTAACTAAAATCTATCTTGCAGAAATGAAAATGCGGAATTGAAATGAAAGCGGGAATGGACTAAGCTATTTTGCTGAAATCAAATTGCGAGAATGAAATACTAGACTACGCTTGCAGAATTGAAATTCTATTCTACGCTTGCAGAATTGAAAGGCTAATCTACGAAAGTAGTAAATGTCTACTCTACTTTTGCGGAAATGAAATTGCAGAATGGAAATGAAATAAACTACTTAGCATAACGTTAGAGTAGGGAAATAGAAGAAAAGTAGCAATCACAAATACTCTAACGCTTCCCCGGCAACGGCACCAAAAAGAATTGTGGGCTCCAGTATTGTAGCAATAATGCTGCAACTCCTGGGAGTCCCTTCTTTACTCTTATCAACCCGGTAGTTCGTAACAAACTTGGAAGCGACGGTGCTGTATGCACAAGTACTAGACCTTGTCGTAGTTGTCACTTGGTCAGCTGGCACAAGTCCGCTAGGCGCTTAAGCCAACTTATATGAGCTCTTAGAAGAAGCTTTTTAACTGATGGATGAAAGCTAACTCAAAGGATATTGATCTACTTGCAGAAAGAAACTAGAAAGCAGAAAGGAAATGTAAACCCTAGCAAACCCTAATTTTACCACCTAGCCCTACTGATGCAAGAAAGAGGATGCAAGCTACTGGAAGAGATGCCATTGATTTCTAGGAAGGTAAATACATGTATCTAAGCTACTTCTATAGTAACATCTGAGAAAAACATCTTTTTGTATTTTTGAATAAGTTGCCAGAGTTATTATGCATGCGATTTGACTGTTTTTGGCTGTGCAAAGGTGGATTGGTGAGAAGAAATGCTTGGAAGAGGCCGGGAAGGTTCAGAGCGGGCATAAGGGGTCCCTAACACCTTTCCATAGAGTTTCACCATAAACCTTATTCATGAGCATCTACAGGAAGTCTGCAGGGGTTCTACAAGATGTCTGTGATTTTCTACAGGATGTGTGTAATTTTCTACAGGCTATTCAGAAATGAGATTTTAGAGGATGGATGGAGAGGAAAAGGTGAAGGAGTGAGTGTGGAGGTAGGATAAGGGTTGGAGGTGATCCAGGATTTGGTGGATGGAGTTGAGGACAGATGTAGATGGCTGGATTTATTTAAGGAAGACTGAAGCAATGTTGCACAAAAATTAGGGTTATGTGAGCAAATGGCAAACGTGAGGCAAGCGTTCAAAGTAGAGGGTGAAGCAGGTGGTATTGATGGAGAATGGGCAGATGAGGAAGAATAACAGGTGCTCTACAAGTCGTTTTTCCAGCTATACCAACGAAGACTTGTAAAATCTGAAACCTAGCTACGTTGACCTAATATGATCTAGCTAAAAGTAAAGAGCATGAACAGAAGCATTATTTGCAAGAAAACTATGTATATTAACTATGCAACGAAGCATTCAAGAATCTGAACATGTAACCAACTTCTGAAAATGAAAACCAAACACTAATGATTGCATGGAAAATCATTTTTGTGGGCAGCAAGGTCACCTTGATTCCAGCTCCTGATCCCACTGAGGGAGAGGTGAAATCATAGGTGCTTGATGGCCTTTTCTGGAGCTTTTCCCAGTCAATATCCTATCAACTTAATCTGAACATCAAAAGCCTTTCTAATCATCAACAGTGACCTAGTTTATCAGCAAGATCTAATCTACTTAACATAAATGATTTTGCAAATGCATAAAAGACAAATAACAATACATAAAGGAGGCCTTAGCACTCAGGTTGGGCCCAACCCCAAGAGCTGCAGGTTCCTATAAAGGACTCAGATCTGATGCCAAGTAAAACTGCTTCTCATTATTCAAAAATAATCATCACAAGAAAGTTATACAGCAGTAGCTACAAGAATACAAATTGAGCGAAATGGCAGCACTATAGTGCAAATACCAACAGTTCCAAAAGTAAACTACGAAGGCTAAGGCCTTCCTACTTATACGCTATGAGGGGCCTAGCAGCCCTCCTAAATTCAAGGGACTCAGCTGTCCCAACTCCTAGTAAACAATCACTCTTCCCAAAGCTGCTCGGCTGCCTTTAGAACTCGTTTTGGTGGCCTGTGGAGCTCGGAGTTGAGGGTGGAGATTTCGAGGAAGGCCATTTAATGCAAGAGACAACCTCCCTACGAATCCTCACCTCAAGCTTGGCTGTCATCTGACCCATGATTGCTTGGTTTTGCTCCAAAATTTTTCCAAAAAACCCGAAATAACCACGTATTAGCCTCCTAGGTAGAGTGACCACCCTTATTCATTCAAATAACATAAACATATTAAAAAACATGCATAATCTATGAAAAATGGAGGATTGAACAAGGACAATTAGGCAAAATGAGCCCAATAAGTTACCCAATTCGGGGCTCATCAACAGGTTCAACATAAGTACATCTTATCGATTAAGCAAATGAACTAGTACCTTGTGATCGAGATGATGACCTTAGTGATCGAGTTGTGGATGATCCATATAGAGACACATATAGGGAACTAACCACTACGCATGGGGAATGGGAACTAACCACAAAATTAGATAAAACCACCTAATGTAGTGATAGAGATAGTGATCAAGATGAATATGATCATTTTAGGTCTAGAGGTGAATGAGCTGAAGGAGCTTTTCGTGATCAATATAGAGTAAAAGGACCACCAGTAGTGATAGTAGTAGATATAGCACCAAAAAAAAATAGATCATATCGGTCCAGCACCAATAATAGTAATAGAGCTAAGAACGTAGGTCTCTTTACCAAGAGAAAACACAAAGGCTACAGACACAGTGATAGTACCTCGATCCTTTCCATTTCCAGATAGAGAAACAGAGTCTTACTTTCATGTTAGAGAGCGAGATCCAGTTAGTTCCACATCTGAACCATATCCAGCCGCACCAATAGAGTAAGAAACAACAGTTGTAACAAGATTTGATCCACTAGTACCACTCACAGCATATCCAGTAGGTATATTAGTAGCAAAGTAAGCATCCTAATCACCATATGCAGATCATCCAGGTCGAGAACCAATCCCAGGCATTGAAACACCAAGAGAAATGACAAGAGCAGTAGTAGACTCCTATGTTTATCCAGTAGATTAAGAAAATGAGCCAGGACCAACAACATATAATCCAGAAACTATGTTAACACCAGAAGCAAGGGAAGATCAAGACCCAGTAGAAACACTAACCAATAAAGTAGCACCCATAGTATAAAGAGATGGAGATGCATTGGGTGCAGTTTAAGTAATTCCATTTCCAGATCAATACCTAGAAGCGGATAAAGAACCAAGCCCAGAGATAACCCCTAGTTGACTAGTAATAATGTATCGCCATGGTCACCATTTTCTATCCCTTTCTACTATAGTACTAGCATCCCCATTCCTATTCCTTGCTAAATCATTGTCTAAGATGGTCCATCCAAAAGCTAACATAATAGGATGATAAATGTTCACAACTGCAAGAACATAAGTATAACTAGGTGGTAATGCATAGGTTCAATAAGGTAATGCAGAAGTATCCAAGCAAGTAGTTGCTTAAGAAATAGCATCGACAAAGGAAGAAGAGCTATTAGTGAGAGTTTCTAATCCAATTAGAACCATTCTAGACCTAGATCAGGAGGCAGCATCTTTGAACTCCATAACAACCCCATATCTAGATCACATAGCAAACTGGGGAGAAAGAGTACGCTTTAAAGATAGTTGACCCAGAATCTGTTCATATGGAAGCAGTAGTAATTTCCACTAAGCGAGATGCAAACTGAATCTCGGGTGCACTTTAAACATGGGTACCTATAGGGTACAAAATGGGAGGGGAAAAACTAGATGTTGTAGGTGTCAAGTCCATTAGGGCTAATGAACACTCCTAAACCCTAGATAGCCAAAAAACAAGTTATATTAGATATAAGAAAGCTACAGGAACTACTTGACAAAAACGCACTTAGGCCATACCCTTAATTGTCAATAAAAACACAATGGAGGAGAGGATGCGTAAGCATAGCTCGACCACCGAGAGAGGTAATCTCATCAACGATAATAGTATACAGGTGGAGGACATGAATACTTAAGATCGAGACGCAAAGTAAGAAGTCTAACTAGTAACAAAGAAAGCATAAACAGAGGTGGAGGCTAGTGCATAGCTTCTTATTTGAGATTGATAACCATAGGCCATTTCGGATCCGGTCCTAGAAGATACAGAAGCAATTTCAACACCAAGAAGTGTTGTTCGGATCAGGGAAATTAGGAAATATGATAAACATTCAGTTATACATTAACTAAGAAAAGAACATAACTAACTGTTAAACTAAAACCAAACACACGAATAGACACACAGGATTTACATGGTAAAACCTTCACAGGGTATCAAGGAAACATCCATATAACTGCTATTTCAGTATAAAACTAACTAGTTACATTTTTACACAAATTTACTTAATTCGTTGTCAAACTTCCAACAAGAAGATCAATATCTTTATCTAGTTGCTCGAGCAAATTCAATTTGAGTGCAAGATCCCTTCCAGTTGTTATAGAGCTAGATCCTATGTAGAGAGAGCATATGAATCAGTAGTTACCTCATGGTTATGCCTATCCCCATTTAGAGAACAACCAGTAACAGGGGTAGTTGCATTATTATATTCAGTTGTCAAAGGACCAGAACTGAAACTATATATACATCGAGGAGTTGATTCACTAGCAAATGATCCAACATCTTTAGATAATAATATTTCTATGCATGCAGTGGAAACAAAGACAAAAGTAGGAGCATTGATTCCATTATATGAATGATGGACCCGATCCTGCACACACTTATGGGTAGCAGATATCACGTCCCTGTCCAATCTGCCAAGAGAGGCCCCCATAAACAATCGTTCGTCCACAAAAGTAACCCATGTGGGGTAGCAGGTGTGGTCAAAAAAAGTAACTGGTTGTGCAACCCCTTATAATAAGTCTAAAAGGATGGGAGTATATAATAGCAATAGACTAAAAACAAGGGTCATGAGAAGGAAGTAAAGCTAGCTAGCCTATCTTGGTGGTCACCAAGAGTTTGGCTGGGGATTAATGAGGAACACATATGATGGTCGATATATGGTGGGGCATGTGGGTGTGTCCTAGAAGTAGTTGAAATCGAATGGAGACAGAGACAATTGGCCGTGGGTTCAATATTTGTTTTGTCCTATCATCATGAAATGGGATCCGCATGAAACATGGGTCTCACTGAACTGACAAGTGGTGATGATTGTTCAACTTACCGAGCTTCACTTGTTAGTTTTTCAAGTGGAATACTTACCTTTAGATTATTTATAGCTTTTTCCTCAATTGGTTCGACCAAGACATAGATTCTTTTATAGCTTGATAGGATATTTAGTAACAACTAAGAAGACAAGATTATGAAATATCCAAGAAAACACTACCTGTAGATAAGTAAGTAATAAAAAGATCAATGGAAATGTCTATAAGCATAACTACTCTTTTTATCTGTAACTAGATCCGATCTGGAAGTGGAGGTCAAGTCAGATCTATTCTTTATTCCTGATAGTTTCTTTGTATATGATGCCTTTCGTATATGATGCTTTAATGACTTGATGATTAGGAATAGATTACTCAATCTTGATGTCATTCAAAAGTGGTGGTAGTGCATCAAATAATAATAAGGAATGCATTTCTTTCTCATTTCACGGGATTAGTTACCATTTGATCATAACATCCCTACCCGGTTGGAAGACAATTACCTACCCTAGTCCTTATGAAACTACCTATCTGTTGGATATTAGCTGGGAGGTATCATAAAGGCTCATAAAACCCATTAGAAAAATACCAAAAGAACCAAGCCAGGTATCTCTTATCAAGTGAAACTGCACTATTAGGCTTCTAATATCAATTACACCCCAAGTTCATGAGCAAGGTTTTCTCGTCTGCTAGAGTATGGTTTTTCATTAGGAGCACAAGTAGACTATGGTTGTTCATCAGTAGCAGTAGGGTTTGTTCCTAGAGTGGAGCAGCACCATGCAACCTATCTTTGTTCCCAAAACCAATGGGACCATCATCTTAGTCTTACCCTGACAAATGGGACCATGATCTCTAGCCTGATTATTACCCATGACCACTACCCAAAGTTAGCCCAACGATTACGAGCATGACATGAAGTTATCCAATAGAATATGATATGAAGTGGAGAAAATTCAAGTGGAGTTATGATGAGAAGTCGGATTCGATAAGTTGGATTCTTTCTAAGACTTACGTTACCTAGAACAGGACCACCATGATCTTTCACAAGTATGATCACTCTTATTCGCCATGATCAGTTAGTATGATTATATAACCCAGTATGACTCTTCGCTAATATCAATATGATTATTCGATATGACATTCACTATGAAACTAGCAAGATATTCCCTATTCAAATTAGATATGAAAGAACTGAAGCGAGTTAGTTGGAGGAGGTTCTATCTAGTGGAGTCAAAGAGGATTAGTTGGTTATAGATAGTACTACAAGGAGGAGCTATCTATAGTATTTTTAAGATGACTACAAAAGCTTAGGCCTTCCCCTTTCTTCTATTAGTATAGCATGGTATTAGGAGAGATTAAACTACCGGATGAAGGAGGTAGCTTTATTCCTTGCTCGCGTCCCACGGGTGGATAAGATGCATTTACAGGTTCTTCCATTAGATATCTTGCTTCAACCCAATTAATAGGCATTGGTTAAACTAAGTAAATTTATCTACGTATCTCAGCTACTTTTCTTATGTATCCCTGACTTAACATAACCTCAAAAGGGAACTCCTAAAATAACAACAACCACCTACAAATTCGTCATTCTAAGATACACTTATTCGCCAAGTACTTTAGAGCTGAATGGTCTGCATAGAACTGAAAATGGCCTTCCAACAGAATAGATAACGGTGGAACTTCTGTAAAACATACACCATAGTTGTCCCTTCCCTCTCTTTGGTGGTATAGTTTTGCTCGGCTTGAGACAACTTCCTAATTGCAAAAAAAATAGGGTGATTGAGATTCCCTCCCCCTCATTATGCAAGCCCTGCTCCTAGGGAAATGTTGGATGCATCTACATGGACATGAAATTCCACATTCCAATTGGGAAACATTACCCACTTCTCTTTCGGCCTTCCTGTTATGATTCATATATTTATCTAACTCCCTAATGCATGTAGGTACCTTTGCCCCGATGATGGAGTATACTTCTGCCCCAATGGTCGGATGGGGTTACCCACACCAATATGAGTCACGAAGAGTTGATCCGAAGTGTACTATATCTATTATTATATGCTTGAAAGGTAGTCCACACTGTGCATAGATATATATTTTTTTCCACCCATGCTTTGAAGGGTATGTCCGCTCGCTTGGTTCTTCTCACTCATTCCTCTGATCTTGCTTGAAACGTATCAATTAAATATGTAGATAGTAGACTCGACATGGTAGTTCTGATAAGTTGTTAAGTGGTTTTCACATATATGATGAATAGACATATTATTATGTACGTAGTAATGCGGGTGATAATGGAGGGATTGCTGCAAGTTTCAAAGTCCCTTGACCCGATTTTCATAGTGCATACATAAATGTACTTCAGTTCCATTATGAATCTCATTTATGCGCTCTTAAGATAGGGATATAGATAGGAGATTGACTTAAAAATAGGTTATTAATTTACACGCTTGCTGAAGTAAATAAATTAAGGTTGTATTATTTATATAAGGTTATGTGAGCATTCATTCCCATATCTCCTTCTCTTTCCTCGCAGGTATGGATCCCACTATCAAATAAACGAACAAAAAATTATAAGGTTTATCCATAACCTTATATAAAGACCCATTACAACGAAGTGTTTTTTTATATAAAATACCCCATCTCCAATGCTTTTCTGCATCAGATTCAATAGAATCAAACTTCTTGCCCCAACCTACTAGGTTTCAGAGTCTGGAAGAAGGCACGAGAGTGAAGTCAATCGGGCTTCACAGAATAGACCATTGACAAGATTTTTGAATCATTGTTATTACATGTATAATAGAAACCTTTGACCCTTTCAACCTAGTATCAATCAACAGAACAATACCTCTTAGTCTTGGTTCCACACTACCTTCAACCAATAGCATAGGGAAGTTTAATTTGAGCTTAGATCGTTTCTTTGCTAGCTGAATGGTTTGTGGACTATTTTGCTCCATCAAAATAGAGAGGAGAGGAGAGGATGACTGGACCGGCGTTAGATTGATAGGAGATGAGACTTAGTTCTTCCAACCTACCCCGACCGGGTGGATGGATGGAATTATTTAATGGAAAATCACCCCATAGGCTCTCAATAATCCGCTTACCTAGGGAGAATTGACTTTAATATCACCGGATAGATGATTCTTGACCTACGCTAACCACTTGGTTTAGAGCTCTACACTCGCTTTTCAAAGGCTTTGAGTCATTCCATTATGAAATCAACATGGCTAGTCTTGATTACTTTATCATATGACAGGTGGGCAATGGAGGTTTTATTTAATAGTAGCCAAACACTTTTAGTCACATGCATGCTCATGTGGTATTGTACCCATATGGGGTTTACCTTTGCCTGCTTATATCTTTAACTGGTGTTTCACTATGGTAGATTACTTTGGATTATGGAACATCTTAAAGCCCCGTTGGGAAGGCTTTATTTGATGGGTGGAAGAGAAGATCGATGGCCATGGTTTAGTAGCTGATGTATGATAGCGTGGGTGGATCTTGACATTTTAGAGATCTTTTACTCCTACATTGATATGTATTGGTAGATCTAATTATCAAAATCATATTATGGGATAGGAAATGCTTCATACTATAGGAGGGATATTATTTGGTGGATTCTTGTTCATACATCTTTGGGGAGCCTAATTTTGATAAATGGGACAACTTTTTCATTTCTAGGACAGATATTGTTGATGCCCAGACCCGCATAGATTATCTTTTCACACTCGTCTTACTTTGGAGGGACTGTTATTAGACCCTTCAAGTACTATCGAAAACCTACGATGATGGGATGGAGTACCAATCCTTCAGTATAACAAAAATAACACTGGGGGGAGAGTCTTTGCAAAACTTACCTTGGATGGATAGGCTCCATTTGGTGAGGTATTCCAAGTAGGCCCTATAGAATTAGATCTTTGGAGGCCCTGCTAGAATATAATAGAAAAGGAGGAAAACCTTGAATTTTTTAATTGTTTGATTGTTTAATAGCCATTTGAATTTGAATCACTCCATTATACCTTACCTTGTAAAGACTATAAACTTGCCTGAAAGGAAAGGAATGACTTTCTATGGACAGAACTAGCTACATGCCTTACAACAGAATGAAAAGACCAAGTAAGATTAGTACAGGATCTTATTGGACTTTATGCCAGCGGGGAGGAGAGGAGAGAGCTTATCGAAGATGGATTGGATCATGGGAATTGGCAATCATGATACCTTACCACCTTATACCACCTTCGAGACACACTTTCTATTTACAGCCGCCCCTAGTCACATGCTAATAAGGGAGGGAATCTTGAAGACCAAGAGAAGTGCCAGATTAGATCAGATGATGTGGGAATTGAAAGAAATGTTCTTAGTCATACACTTGCGCTAATAGAATTTCCTTTTTGAACAACCAATATGGGCAACTACACCCATGATAACCACATGTTCTAGTATAAGAAACACCCCCTATTAGATTCTTTTTCGAATTCACTAGAATCAAACTTGTTTCCCCTAGTGCTTGAGGAGCACGGAATCAATCATTGAAAAAGCAAGTTGATCTGGCTTCAAAACATATACCTTATATGATTTTTTTTCATTTTTGTTATTATGTATATAATATGAGAGAGATATTTTTACTTTTACATGACTTACTATACAATGCAACCAGGCCAGGAAGGATACCTTCTTCTTTCACCAACCTTGAACTTCACGACATGGAGTGCTGCCCGACAACCATTAAGTCATGAATATGAATCAGGATCGAAATTGGATGTACCTTTATTTTATTACTCTTACTCTTACTTCTTCCCCTACCCTACCCCCACTCACATTCTGTGGAAGGAAAGGAAGAAGAGTTTCATCACTACTGCACTAGATATTTCATTTTTCAGGTCGAGTGGGATTAGACACCTTACCTTTCTATTAATACAGCCTCAGACTGAAAATTTAACACTACATCAGCCAAGAATACCCGACATAGGGAGGCAAGGGCGTATATTTCTATTTTACCTACACGAACTTCTTAGACCTCAAGGGAGCCGAGGAACTGGAATCATAAAGCGTTCACGACAAGTTGAGCCTTCCTTATAAGCAGAAGACATGGATGGAATTGGTTCATCATTGGATCGTTGGATCGGAATGTGGAATAAACATGGGATTTATAATCGCTTCATGAGAAGACCTTTGAAGTACTGGATTAATGGCATGGAGAAACTTACCCCAGGAAAGAATGAGACCCATAAGATCTAGACCTATAGGAGACAATGTTACAATACATTCTCTTGTTTAGACCATATACTTGCATGAATTATATTCTCTCTACCATCCTACATTAGGTCATACAAGCTTTAGGAGGAACTCCTAGAATAGAATAGAAGGATTTTCTTTAATCATTGGATCGAAATCAGAATGAAGAGAAGAAAGAGCCCTTACCACCTTGGAGGGAGAACCCTTATATATCCCTGCCATAGCTCTTAAAAGCCAACCCTTCTAGTGGGAGTAAAACCTAAGTAGTCTACAAAGCCAACCCTATCCATGCATGATTAGCCATCTATTTAAGCCCCACTACCTACAACTTCCACCCATGGGCTCGAGTGAGAGACTCTCGGCTCTCCAATGAATGTGTTTAAAGCATAAAGTCTAATCCTCGGTGAGTGGTCTTCCTTCTTGGTAGTTGGGGGGCTTTCTAGTAAACCTCATCTCGCTACCTTTTGCCTTAGAAAGAACCTCTGAACCTATGCATCAGACCTACTACCTTTTCCGAGTGGAAATATAGCCTTGGAAACAACCTCTGACTGAACACCCTCCTACCCACTTCCTACCCTCTCCATCTGAAAGAAGTAAGTTCAACATAGTAGAATGAGTTCACCATCCGGATTCAGTTAGGTCATTTCCCCTAGAACATGACCTCAATGAGCTTTCAGTGGTTAGCTTCCAGTCAGTATGATTTATGTCCATATGATGTGCGCACGATGTCCGTATTATGTGCACTTTTAGGTTTCCATATTCAGTTGAAATTACCCATTATCCTTTCACTTTACAATACACACACATAGTGCCTATAGATAAACAACCCAATATGAATAACACTTTCACTTACTGGGTGGATAATAGTCATTGTTTTTGGTAAGGCCCGAAAAAGAAAGGATTAACTTATGATATTTTGGGATAACTTTGGTTTAGGTGAGAACCACGTAAAAACAACCCACGTGTTGGGAAAAGGCGGTCACCAAACGATGTGCAACAGATAGATTGATTTCCAATTTGGAGGGACATGGGTAGATAAAAACAAAAGAAAAGAAAATAGATAAGCTTATATATAATTCATGATGTTAAGGCACCAAAAGAAAGCCTATTTCAAGTGGGCTTATGGCATCTTAAACAACATCATTTGGAGAAGGAACAAAGTAGTCGGCTTGGAACAGATTCTCAAAACATTCGAAGTCACCATTTCTTTTACCAATAAACTCAGTTTGATTTTGTCGGAGGCACCCCTCTCATCAAGGATACTCAAATTCATTTCTTTATTACTCACATGGAATTTCCTTAAACTTCTCTATGTTTGATTTGGTGGCATTGATTCGATTGCTTCTTTAGCCCCTCATCACTAATATTTTCATTTTTCCTTTGACTTTATGACTTAAGCATCAAAAAGGCCATGGGGGTGATTCTTTTATGGCCCCCAATCCCATAGGTGTGGGAGTTTTCATCAGTTCACATTGGATAAGGATATTTTAGGAATGCCCACCCCTTATAGAAATGGACGAGGAGAAAATAACTACTTTTGTTAATCAATACAATTGGATGCCTTACTTATTTGTTGCGATTCAAAGAGACAATACACTTCAATTTGTTAGAAAATGATATATTATAGAGCAATGTAACACATAAAATATATTGCAAAAATATAAACAAAGTAAACACATAAAACAAGAGAGACACAGATATACATGGCTCATGCAATTTGGGCTATGTCCACGAAGAAACAACAAGTCTTTCCTTTTATATTATCCAGCAAACTGAAGAGATACAACCTACAACAGATCCTTTATAATTCCCTCTTCTCTCTCACTCAATCTTCTCTCTCTTTCTTACTCAGAATACAGATATGCATAGACGCAATACAATTCCCTCATATATAGTGAAGGGTTGCCTTCTAGGGAAAAAAACCATAAATTAAACATAACTTCTACCATCAGATCTCTGCCTAATGAACGACCGAGATTGACTATGAAATTACAATAGTTTACAAGGAAATTTTACACCTATTTTTAGCTTTGGGGGCTGTCGTCCCCCCTAGACCCCCCTTGCAGTGCAAATATTACAGGAGGAGTTGCCTCCACATTACAAACTGGGGTCCAATGAGGTGATACCTTTGGATAAAGAAGATATTCAGGCTCCACACCCAACACAATTTATTTCATTAGTTGATATAGATGGTTATGATACTCTATGAAGTAAGGGGGTGAAACTATGCTTCAATTAGGCTAGTATTCAATGCGAGCAATGGTCGGTACTCCAAGTTTTGATCCCAGTGTTGATCCCAGTACTACATCCAATAGGTTACAAGTATCAATGACAAGGTAGGTTCAATACCAGGGGTATTTTGGCACTCGTTTCTTTTTGTTTTTTTATTGACACTTGAATCCATTAATTTTTCAAGGGTACATTCTCATGTCACAACAAATAAGAGCTGAAATCTAAGCTCCCCATCGAGCGAAGGATAATCTTGCATCCCTGTCAAGAGCTAATATAGAAGCTCTCACTCCCAATACTGGGGCATAAGAATATGTCATCCCAATAAAATACAATCTCATGGACCCTTTGATGGATTAATGGATTATTTCTTTTTTTTCACCTTACTACAAGGAACATTTACCTGAGGGATTCTAGCCGTAAATTAAGGAAACATCCTCTTAGAAAGTTTAAACCTTCTCTCTTAGATTCTAAACCATAGATGAAAAGACCTGGAATATGGCTCACGTGACCATGGTTTTGCTCGAACCATAACACACTATACTTACCTTCTCTCTTAGATTCTAAACCATAGATGAAAAGACCTGGAATATGGCTCACGTGACCATGGTTTTGCTCGAACCATAACACACTATACTTAGCGAAGAAATTCATCTATGCCATTGTTAACATATCTGAAAAAGTGTTTTTGATGCTTGAAACTCTTAGACCTAGCCTATAACATCAAAGGTTGCAGAGTTCGGCTCGTGAGGGATGCAGTTTCAAATGAGTGATTGAGCAGTAGATGGGGTAGGCTTCAATTACCCTAACCTCCCAAGGTTTAAAAACCACCATTAGATAAAGAACCATATCATCCATGGTGGGAATGACTCCACTGTACTCACCTGATGACTCGCAACTACGGGTGGAAACAATTCAAAAAGCTTCTATACGAATCCTAGCATATTGAATGATCTGGTTAAGAGTTAATGTTCATATGTATAAAGTATACCGCTTTTCCAAGATCTATGTATTATTATTATTATTATTATTATCCAATTTTAAGGTCACGACCAAGCTATACACCAAATTGGTGTATGAGACCCCCTTGTTTATGTGATAACGGACCCACCTCCACTCAATGATTCGACTGTTAAGTCTACGAATGCATACATACTCTACCGCCATCCAATTGATCATGTATAAGTTCCACATTGAAAATTTGATTAAATAATTCCATTAATGAAATTTCCTTCGAAATTATGGTAGCGAGGTGGGGCTACATATTTATGGTCAAGTAAATTTACTTTGTTTTGTTTTATTTGCAAGGTGTAATTTCTTCTACTTTTGGTTTTAGTATGTTACATATATAAACACTTGTTTTGGAATAGATTTTATTGTACTAAAGAAATTAATTCATTTGTTATATATTTTTATAATTTAATAAATTAAAATAAATTAGATAAATCAAATAAATTATAATAATTATTATTATTAAAATAATAAATAATCCAAAGGGTTAGCTCAACCGGTAGAGTTTTCATTGCTAAGTACCTTGCTACTCGACACCCTTAAGGTTACGCCTTTATATTCATATTTAAAAAAATAAATTTATAGTAATGAATATAGTCAAAACTATTTTGAGGTAAAAGGAGAACTAAAATAAAGATACCAAATCTTAACTAAATTATTAAAAAAATATTTTGATTAATATTGATATTGTTGAAATCATTAGGTAAAAATCACATAGAAAACTTTTTCTCACGCATTTCAAACCATCTAGTCTGATTCATTTTCATGACAAGATGAAAAACAGATCATGGCATAAGATTAAATATACGAAGATAGATGCTTTCTAGGCATTAGAATAAAACAACTAGTTTTGATTAAAAAATTATCAAAGTAAAAAATAGTAATAAATAATGAATTAAATTAAAATTAAAATTATTATTATTATTATTTTAATAAAATGGAAGATCGAATAAGGTTAAAAAATATTTATTTTAAAGAATAAACAGAATAAATAATAAAAATTGAAATTAAACGAATGAATATATATATATATATATATATACATATATCTATATATATATATATATATACATATATCTATATATATATATATATAGTGATGATGATGATGATGATTAACGCCTAACTCATCTCAAGAAAAGAGAAGAAAACTAAGTGCGATTCTTCAAAATCTTGTTTTCATGATCAAAGAGAAGGGAAAGAAATGTGCCAAGATCCCTGTAGTTGGATTTACTTAATAATTCAAGAAGACTAGAAGTGTGGTAGATGTTAGGGAATTGAGAGTGGATGTGAGTAATAGGTGGGAAGTCTAAAAGGAAGTTCTTTTCATCTTCCACCTTCTTAGTATCACACATATGACAAATTCCATCGTTTCATGGAGTCTTGGGTGGTAAGAGGTGGGTATTCTAAAAGGAAGTGTTTTTCATCTTCCACCTTCTTGGTATCACAAATCTCACACATTCTATCCTTTCGAGAGTCTTGGGAGTAGACCACCACTAGGTTTCACTTCAAGTTAATCAAAAGAGAGGTGTTATACAAAAAGGGAGTAGACCACCACTAGGTTTCACTTCAAATTAATCAAAAGAGAGGTGTTATACAAAAAGGGAGTAGACCACCACTAGGTTTCACTTCAAATTAATCAAAAGAGAGGTGTTATACAAAAGGGGAGTAGACCACCACTAGGTTTCACTTCAAATTAATCAAAAGAGTGGTGTTATACAAAAAAGTAAAACGGGAGTCTTGGGAGTATACCACCACTAGGTTTCACTTTGGATTAATCAAAAGAGAGGTGTTATACAAAAAACTAAAACTAAATAATAGTCAAATTTAATACTAAATATTTTAAATATGTATTACATTAATATTTGGAGAGAAATTATATTTCTTTTTTAAATAAAAATGAAAAAAATAAAAATATCTTGAAAAATGAGTGATTTTAGTGTCATAAATAAATTTTTTATTTGATAAATTTAATAAATATAAATTTTTTTTTATTAAAAATAATAATAAAATTTTGTAAATATAATATTCAATTTTTTTTAATAATATTAAAAAAATTAAAAAACCTGTATTATATAACTTTACATTATGCTTTAAAATAATAATATGTATTACAAAATTAATATTCTTGATTTTTTAAATTAAAATTAAAGACATATATAAGTATAGTTTTAATTATATTTCAAATAATTTAGCTTCATTTTCTTTTCAAGCTTAATAAATGAAAAATTGTTCAAATTAAATGACGATGATGATCATCACTATTATTGGAAGGCCATGCTAGAACCATTTGTAAGGAGATGGGTAAGTATGTCAAGTCTCCAATAAAATAATAATAATAAAAAAAAACAAAATTTCTACCCCAAAAAAATGAAAATAACTATATAGATAAAAACAACTACAATCCAATTCAATACAAAGAATCAAAAACCCTGCTCCAAAATATTTTAATATTTATTTAAATTAAAGTCTTGTAAATTAAATCTTTAAAAAAAGAATCAAATCTTATGAGTATATTAAAATCTTTAAAGCCATAAATATTTCGATGTAAAAGTTGTAATATTCCAAAATATTAATTTGATATAGTTTTATTATAAATTTTTTATCATGTGTGTAAAAAAACATCATTAAATTTAATATTAATGTTATATTAAATATTAATAGTATCATCCTTGTCGTGATGATGAACTTAGATCTAGTTTCAAAACGCATCGACCCATTGTAGAGCTAGAGTTAGATGGATCTCAGCTAGTATAATTTGGTCAACTGTGTTCTACTAAGGTATTATGTAGTGAAAGGTCACTAGTTCTTAACTCCACTAGCGAAATCCCAACAATACTAAGGGCTAGTATGAGCAAGATGATGCTATCACATGACTTAAATGCCCTTGAGGCTCACCTACCAACAACAAAAAATTATTATATAATTTCAAATTAATTTCACATATTCAAAAAAATATTTTTCATAAGGTGTAGGCTAAATAATAGAAGAAATGACTCTTTGACCTGAGTGTGACAAGATTGTACTTTCTTGTTCTATCAAATATATTTTTTAATGCATAATTGGTTTCAACACCTTGAAAAAAACATGTAACAAATGATCTTAGCAAATTAAATAACTAAAACTTATAATTTTTAAAAATCTATATTAGATTTTGAACAAAATTGAAAAGAAAAAATGTTTAGAAAAAGTCCATTTCATATATGGAGTTGTTTTTAGTGCGACTTTTTGGACTTTCTGGTGCTGGAATCTTGGTGAAATCTTGCTTTGTGTTATTTAAACTAGATTTTTAACTACATATTTGGATTCAGCACCCTCAAAAACCCCTAGGACACTTTGACTGTGAAGGGATAACCCATCAAGCTTGTGATTTCAATAAATTGCTCCTCGATTTTAGAGAAATTTTAATGGAAAATCCCATCCGAAAATATTCCAAAAAACTGCACTAAGGACAACTCCTTCATATATTAGCTAGACAAAATATTTTCCATAATTTCAAAATTCCTAAAAATACTATAAAAAAAAACCATTTAATCTATTTCATAATTTCAAAAATGACCATTTCACCTATTAGTTAACCAAAGTTGCTTCCATCATCTCAAAATTGAGAAAAACAAATCCATTCCACCATCTAAAAATTCCAAAAAAAAAGGGACAAAGCAAGGGTTGGTTAACCCCGACTTTTGACTTTTGTAAGGGACGCCATAAATATTGACTAGTTACACGTAGTCAAAAGCCTCTATGGTGGAGTCCGATAATTAGAAGAGATGGTGTTCTTCTCTCCTGCTATTGGGAAAATTTGTAAATAGTTCACGTTATTAACCATTGACTGAAACTTAGAACTGTCGGCTCGCAGCTCTGTTGTCTTCAATCTATTGTGCTTTCACGCTTGTTTTCCTCAAAATTTTGTACATTTCTTATATTAATTCAAATTTCTAAGAGTCTCCCTAGTTTTGCAGTATGCATAAAATCCCGATATGGAACGAATTATAAGTGATTTATGGTTTTTCCTTTTCTTGTTCAAAGTTGCCTTTCGATCAAGTTACTGAAAGTATAACATTAGTAACTATTTTGGAATATTAAGAGAGGATGGGAGGAGAAATTTATAGCGTCTTTAGGAAAAATGTGAGTTATTTTATCTCCCCCACTGCATTTGTTTTGGAATGCCTTTGTTAATCTAAACAAAAACTGACGTGAATGAACGATTTTGTGTTTTCTTTACCCTGAATTGATTTTAATGACTATAACATTTGAGTTGGAATTTTGAACTTGAGTTGTGGCATGATGTTAAAACCATATATTTCATCTTATACACTATTGAGGTTTAAAAATCTGTTTTCCAAATCTATCAAATATTTTTTCAAATTGTCTAGAAATTTAGAACAAGTTAATGTGGTTTACTTTTACCACAATTAGATGAACCATATTAGCTAGTTCCAAAATGTTCTAGTAATTTAAAAATTTATGTGATGGCAGATTTCTGAATAAATCTACACACAAAAGCCTCCATTCAAGTAGATCTTTGAATAACTTTACTCACAAAAACCTTCATTCATGTTGGTTACCCATAAAACTTGTGATTTGAATGAATTCATGCCGAATTTTAGAGAAATTAACTGAAAAATCTTCCAAAAAGTCACACTAAAGACAACTTAAAACTAAAAGAGTTGTCTTTAGTGTGAATTTTGGAGTTTTAGGTTGAAAAAATTCTAGTGAAATCTTGATTTGTGTTATTTAAACTAGTTTTTTTACTGTATATATGGATTTAGCTCAGTGAAAAAACCTAGGGCACTTCTATTGTTTAGGGGTTCCCCATCAAACTTGTGATTTCAATGAATTTGCAGCAGATTTAAGAGAAATTAGTCCAGAATAATCAACCGTAAAAGCTTCCAAAAATTCACACTAAAGACAACTCAAAACTAGATGAGTTGTCTTTAATTCGATTGTTTGGAATTTCCGATGCTCGAATCTCGTGGAAAAAAATTGTTGTGAAATCTTCATTTATGTTATTTAAACTACATTTTTTACTGTATATATCAGCACCGTGGAAAACCCCTAGGGCCAATCTATTGTGTAGGGGTTAACCATCAAACTTGTGGTTTCATTGAATTCATGTGGAATTTTAGAGAAATTAGACCAGAATAATCCACCAAAAATGCTTCCAAAAAGTTGCACTAAAGACAACCAGAAACTAAAGGAGTTGTCTTTAGTGTAACTTTTTGGAGTTTCTCAATCAGGTGGTAAAATATGTGGTGAAATCTTGATTTTATTTATTTAAACTAGTTTTTTTACAGTATATATGGATTCAGCGCCGTGAAAAACACCAAGGGAACTTTTATTGTGAAGGGGTTATGCTTCAAACTTGTGATTTCAATGAATTCATGCCGGATTTTAGAGAAGTTAGAGAGGAATAATCCACGAGAAAAGCTTCCAAAAAGTCGCACTAAAGACAACTTGAAACTAAAGGAGTTTTATTTAGTGCGACTTTTCGGAGTTTGTGGTGCCGAAATCCGATGGTAAAATTTTTGGTGAAACCTTAATTTGTATTATTTAAACTAATTTCTTTTACTTTATATATGGATTCAACACTATGAAAAAACCCCTAGGGCGCTTCTATTGTTGAGGGGTTACCCATCAAACTTGTGATTTTAATGAATTCGTGTCAAATTTTTGAGAAATTAGACTCGAATAATCCACGAGAAAAGCTTCGAAAAAGTCGCATTAAAGATAACTTGTAACTAAAGGAGTTGTATTTAGTGTGATTTTTTGGAGTTTCCGGTGTGAGAATCTGGTGGAAAAGTTTGTGGTGAAATCTTGATTTGTGTAATTTAAACTAGTTTTTTAACTTTATATATGGATTCAACGCCGTGAAAAACCCTTAGGGCACTTCTATTATGCAGGGGTTATGCGTCAAACTTGTGATTTCAATGAATTCCTGCGTGATTTTAGAGAAATTAGACGAGAATAATCCACTAGAAAAGCTTCCAAGAAGTCACACTAAAAACAACTCGAAACTAAAGGAGTTTTCCTTAGTGCGACTTTTTTGGATTTTCTCGTGCTAGAATCCTATGGATACATTTGTGATGAAATCTTGATTTGTGTTATTTAAACTAGTTTTTTGACTGTATATATGGATTTGGCACCCTGAAAAACCCCTAGGGAACTTTTATTGTGCAGGGGTTACCCATCAAACTTGTGATGTCAGTGAATTCTTGTCGGATTTCAGAGAAATTATATTGTAATAATCCAGCGGAAAAGCTTCCAAAAAGCCGCACTAAAAACAACTTGAAACTAAAGGAGTTTCCTTTAGTGCAACTTTTTGGAGTTTTCGGTGCTGAAATCCAGTGGAAAATTTTGTGGTGCAATCTTGATTTGTGTTATTTAAACTAGCTTTTTGATAGTATATATGGATTCAGTACCTTGAAAGACCACTAGGCCCTTCTATTATGAAAGGGTTACCCATCAAACTTGTGATTTCAATGAATTCGTGTCGGATTTTAGAAACGCTAGACTCGAATAATCCACTAGAAAAGCTTCCAAAAAGTCACACTAGAGACGACTCCAAACTAAAGGAGTTGTCTTTAGAGCGACTTTTTGGAGTTTCGGGTACCAGAATCTCGTGGAAAAATTTGTGGTGAAATCTTGATTTGTGTTATTTAAACTAGATTTTTTACTGTATATATGGATTTGAAAAACCCCTAGGGCACTTCTACTATGTAGGGTTTACAAATAAAACTTGTGATTTCAATGAATTTGTGTTGGATTCTAGAGAAATTAGACTGGAATAATCCATCCAAAAAGCTTCCAAAAAGTTGCACTAAAGACAACACGAAACTAAAGGAGTTGTCTTTAGGGCTAATTTTTGTAGTTTTTGTCTTTATTCTCAAATTTAATATTAAATATATATTACATTAATATTTGAACACAAATTATAATTTTCTAGAAAAAGGAAAAATGTAAAAAGAAAAATGTATTGCAAAAATTATTGATTTTAACATTATAAATAAATTTTTTTATTTGATAAAATTAATTAATATAAAAAAACCAATAGTTTTTAAAATAATAAAAAAATTGGGTAAATATAATTTTTAAAATATTTTTATAATAGTAAAAAAAAAAAAAAAACCTATATTATATAACTTTACCTTAAATTTTAAAATCAAAATATTTATTACAAAATTAGTATTCTTAATTTTCAAAATTTTAATTTAAAATATATATAAATATAGTTTTAATTATATTTTAAATAATTTAGCTTTATTTTCTCTTAAAGATTAATAAATAAAAGATTGGTCAAAGTAAATGACGATGACCACCATCAATATTACTGGGTAGAGAGGCATATTCTACAACTGAGTATGAGGGGATGGATAAGTATGTCATGTCTCCAATAAAATATTAATAAAAGAAATAGTGTATACCAGAAAAAATGAAAATAATCATGGTGATAAAAACTAAGGATTTGATCTCTCTCCCCCCATGATAGATCCAGAGTTAGATGGATCTAAGGTGGTATAATTTGGTCAACACCTATTGTGGTCAAAGGTCACTAGTTCGTAACTCCAATAGCTAAAACCCAACAATACTAAGGGCTAGTGTGAGCAAGATGATGCTATCAATGGATGATTTTGACTACTTAGGGCTAAAGACAACTCCTTCATATATTAGTTAGACAAAGTATTTTCCATAATTTCAAAATTCTTAAAAATACTAAAAAAAAAACCATTTAATCTATTTCATAATTTTGAAAATGAGTGGAAAAATTGGTGTTGAAATCTTGATTTGTGTTATCTAAACTAGTTTTTTCACTATATATATGGATTCATTAGGGTGAAAAACCCCTAGGGTACTTCTACTATGCACCTTTTACAAATAAAGTTGTGATTTCAATGAATTTGTGCTCGATTTGAGAGAAATTAGTGTGGAATAATCGACCGAAAAAGCTTCCAAAAATTTGCACTAAATACAAGAAGCTAAAGGAGTTGTCTTTAGGGAGGCTTTTTGTAGTTTTCCTCTTTATTCTCAAATTTAATATTAAATATATATTACATTAATATATTTTCTCTAAAACGAAAAAATTACATTGTTTAGATAATCTTCGGCAAAATCACATAATCAATCTTTAAAGATTGATTATGTGATTTTGCCGAAGATTATCTAAACAAAACCAATATTTTTAAAAATAATAATAAAGTTGAGTAAGTATAATTTTTAAAATGTTTTTATAAATGTAAAACAAATAAAAACCTTATATTATTTAACTTTGCATTAAAATCTAAAATCAAAATATTTATTAGAAAATTAGTATTCCTAATTTTTAAAATTAAAATTTAATATATATATATATAAATATAGTTTGGAAGCTTTTCCGATGGGTTTTTCTATTCAAAATCAGCAATTTATTGGAAATACAAGTTTGATAGCTAATTGTAAAGGGGTTTTTGAATCCAAATATGTAGTTAAAAAACCATTTTAACTTCAAAAAATCAAGATTTAACCTCAATTTCTTCCGCCCCCATTCCTTCACGAGAATCTCCAAATGCAACCAACTCCTATTTCAAATAATTTAGCTTTATTTTATTTTAAAGTTTAATAAATAAAAAATTGGTCAAAGTAAATGACCATGACCACCATCAATATTATTGGGTAGAGAGGCACATTCTACAACTCAATAACTTCTCCAATAAAATATTAATAAAAAAATTAATGTCTATGGAAAAAATGAAAATAATCATGGTGATAAAAACTACAATACAATTCAATAGAAAGAATCAATATTATTAGGTAGAGAGGCACATTCTACAACTGATTATGAGGGGATGGGTAAATATGTCACATCTCCAATAAAATATTAATAAAAATAAAATGAAAATAATCATGGTGATAAAAACTACAATACAATTCAATAGAAAGAATCAATATTATTGGGTAGAGAGGCACATTCTACAACTCAGTATGAGGGGATGGGTAAGTATGTCACCTCTCCAATAAAATATTAATAAAAAAAATTTAATGTCTAACAAAAAAAAAGAAAATAACCATGGTGATAAAAACTACAATACAATTCAAATATTTATTTTAATTAAATATTTGTAAAATAAATCTTTAAAAGGAAAACCATATCTTATGGATATACTAAAATCTTTCAAGGCATAAATATTTGCATATAAAAATTGTAATATTTGAAAATATAAATTTGATATAGTTTTATTATAAATTTTATTATGGTGCGTGTAAAAAACATCATTAAATTTAATATTACTATTATATTAATATTGTTAGACTTAGGGATTAGATCCCTTTGTGTTGAAAAAGTCACTAGTTAGTAACTCCACTATCAAAAACCAATAATGTTAAAGCCTAGTGTGAACAAGCCCATGCAATCAACTCGTGATTTTGAATACTTAAATGTCCTTGGGTTTCACCTACCAAAAAAACAAAAAACTATCATATAATTTCCAATTAATTTCACATATTCAAAACAATATTTTTTATAAAGGGAGTGTGACCATAGATGAAATGGCTCTTTGACCTAGAGATTGTAACTTCTTGTTCTTTAAAATATATTTTTGAATGCATAATTGGTTT
This sequence comes from Pinus tabuliformis, assembly GCA_031772625.1. NCBI lineage: Eukaryota > Viridiplantae > Streptophyta > Pinopsida > Pinales > Pinaceae > Pinus > Pinus tabuliformis. The sequence continues at coordinate 1,019,033,888 of CM062809.1, read as the reverse complement.
AATTACTTTTATTAGTTAAACAAAGCCTTTTACATAATTTCAAATTCCTAGAAATACTAGACCATTTAATCTATTTGATAATTCAGAAAATAATCATTTCACCTATTGGTTAAAAAAAAGGTTTTCACTATGTCGAAATTCCAAAAACAAGATATAAAACAAGGGAACAAGGGTTGGTTAACCTTAGTTACAACGAAGAGTAGTAAAAAGTCTATATGTTGGAGTCCGATAATAAGAAGACGTGGTGTTCTTCTCTCCTTCTCCTTGAGAAAACTTGTAATGAGTAGTGGTTATTGACTACTGATCGCATCGCAGGGCTCGCGACTCTGTTTCCTTCCATCTGCTGAGGTTCTGCGCTTGGTTTCCTCAAAATTCTGTAAGCTTCTTGATCTAGTTCTTCAGTGTGTATCGATAGGACTTTAAGCCATTATATCGTGCATAAAATCCCGATATGGAAGAAATCATAAGTGATTTATAGTTTTTTCTTTTGGCATTCAGAGCCGCCTTTCGATCAAGCGTTCAGAGTAACTATATTGGAATATGATGCGGCCAAGACAAGCGTGAGTAATTAAATAAACCATATTTATTGGTACTATATGTGATAGCAGATCTCTGAATAACTCTACACTCAAAAAAACTTCTATTCAGTTAGATCATTGAATACTTTTATTCAGTTCAAAACGCTTTAGACATTTAAAATATTTTGTGATAAAAAATCTCTAAGTAACTTCACACACAAAAGCCTCACAATTGAATAATTAACTTTATTCACAAAACCCTTCATGAAAGTTATTCAATTGGTTAAGTGAATGTGATGTTGCGCAACCTTTAATGTAAACGAATAAAGGGCATTCAACAGTAAGATGGCGAAAGATTCTTTTTTTTTCTTACCAGGGGCGAATTGCTCCAGTAACAACAATGTAGCATGCTGCATTTAACGGGGAATATTGTGGATGCGCAGTTAAATCGGATGTTGGATTTTGCATCCCTTTTATCATCATTGTTAATGCAATGTCCAGGGAAAGAAGCGGGTTTTCTGTGCCCATGAGCAAGAAGTGGGATTTCTGTGCTTATAAGGCCATGCATTTCTTAACCATCCATTGCATTTTTTTTATGTTCCATAATTTACCCTGCATTTTTTTTATGTTCCGTAATTTACCCTAAATAATTTTATGTAGTTCTGCATGTTGTCTCTTAATATTGAATTTTTGCCAGTCATATTTGCTGACATTTTTGTTGCTATTGGAACTTCAGAATCACTGTGATGGCGTGATGGTCTTTTTTCTTTTAGTTTTCATAGATCATTTATTGTTATATTTGCTGACATTTTTGTTGCTACTGGAACTTCAGAATCACTGAGATGACGTGATGGTTTTTTTGGCTGTCATAAATCATTTATGGTTATATTTGCTAACATTTTTATTGCTACTGGAACTTCAGAATTACTGAGATGGTGATGGGGACCCAGCCCACGTGTCCCTCACTCCCAAACCTTACGTGGACTTGTGTGATTATTTCGTAATTGGATATTTGTTTGATTGTGCTTTTATGAATTAGGTGGTATTTAATCACCCGCCTGTACTTCTCCGCCTCTCCACGCTCCACCTGTCCGTCTCGGGATTTGGCAAAACCCTAATTCTCACTTGGCCCTTTTCCCCGGCTAGTTCGCGCTCATTTGGTCATTTTCATTGTTATGTTTGCTCTCTGTGGCTCTGCTCTGGTATTCGGCTCTGTATATGGGTTTTGTTACTCTCTGCAATGTTCCGCTCTCTGTGGTTCTGCTCTGGTATTCGGCTCTGTCTATGGGTTTTGTTCAGAGGTTCGGCTCCGTCTCGGTGGGAAGCTCAAGGTTGCAACTCCGTCTCTGGTTTCAACCCATCATTCAACTTCATCTGCTCAGGTAAGGGTTTCGTTTCATGCTGTATGCTCTTGTCCTCAACTCGAATTTCGCCTAACCCTTCACAGCTCCTCTGTGGTTAGGTTGTCACTGAGCTTCTGCGACTTATGGGTCTGGTTACAACTGGTAAGGTTCCACACCGTGGCTCTATACGGGTCTTTCCTCCCTCTGTTCCTTCTATTCGTCTTTCACTGAGCTATTTGTTGTTGCATGAGTTTAATTACATCCGCGACCCTAACAATATATGTCACGGTGGTTGCAGGTAACTGGTTCCGTGGCCTTGCAGGGGATTCGATCGCCTATCCTCCAAGTAGCTCTGTTTCTATTCCACCCTTTTCTGTAGCTTTTGGTCTGCACTATATTTGCTTGCTATGGTTGTCTGTATACGTTAATGAGTCAAGTCTGTGTGAGGGTTCAACCTGCTTTTGTGATTCAGAGGGTTTCTATGCTAATTTTCGGTTAATGCTCCGGTCCTTGGCTCTCTCGTCACTCGGTCATTCTATAACAGTGCTAGGTAGTCTTATGAGTTCTCGCTTGCTTGGCCGTTGGCAATTTTATGACCGGCAAGATTTATACACAGCGAATGTAATAATTTTGGGGTTTCAGTGTCGTTGCTTACCTGTGGTTTGAGGACCGTGGTTTTCTTGCTTGATAGCCCGACTCCTTTCGTTCTTCACTTGACTTCGGCTTCGGCTAGTCGTGAGACGCTTGTAATTGGAATACCCTGTTACTGTGTGGACCTGCAATGTATTTTCATGAACAGAACTTGATGTATGTGTGTGTTTACCTCTCGGAGTAATGATACTTGGTTACAATACTACTTTGCAATGTGTGAATATAAACAGTAAATGAAAATAGATGAATGTGCGTGGATGCTGTGTGAAACTCTGTCACGGTTGTATTTGTATTAGATGTAATGAAAAGAATTCACTGTATATGCAAGATATATCTTCGAGGACATAAAATCACAATCTGTAAATTTATTTAGGATGCACTGAACAATATATGAAGGAAAAGAATTGTATTCTGCTATTTCTCTTTTTTTTCAATGTCACACTCCAGAACCTTTTACATGTATTTTTCCTGTCTTCTTATACAATAGTTCAGTAGTTAGGTAACTGTTAGTTAGTTCCAGATTACAGTTTACTTGACAGTTACTCCAGTTACGTGACTTGGCTATTGTTAGTTTGTCTGTTCCTTCTGTCTCGTAAAGGTTTGATGCTTTACAATGATTTATGGTCTTTTTGTCTAATTCTCTAATAATCTTAATTCAAAGCCTATAACTACAAGCCCTTAACAATTTTAGTTAGGACCTGTTATTACAATTGCAACAGAAACAAGTTAATAAGACACTTAAGCTAATAAACTAAATGCTGTAGTTTAATCCTTAAAGAACAAAATGATATAAAAAAAAAAACTATGACAGTCTTGCTCTCCAACTGTTGAAATATTCACTTCTCCCAATCTTCTTCAGAAACCTGGTCTGCCTCTTCTCGGTCTGTGCCCTGTCGACCAGATGCTCCTGCATCAGGCTGCCGGGGTAAAAGAGAGTTCTCATGGCTCCGTTCCATGAGTTCTTCCACCGAGTAACCTGCCTTTCGGATCTGCATCACGTCAAGCCAAGAACTGTCCTCCATTGGACGGTCCTTCCATTTAACGAGATAACGCAGATATTCCTTTTTGCGTGTCTTTTTGGCCACCTGCGTGCTGATGATTCCTTCTATCTCATGGGTCTTGACCGATGGTAATTGTTTCTTCCAAAGATTGTCCTCGAACTGGGTGTCCCGTTGTGGCTGTACCACTCGTTCTTCCTCTGCCTGGGCATGATATGGAAACAGGTCTGCCACATTAAATATGGGTGATATGCCTATATCAGGTGGCAGCTGAATTTCATATGCATTCGCTGAGAATTTTCGCAGAATTTTGCATGGGCCGATTTTTTTGAACTTCAGTTTGTTATACGTACCCTTAGGAAACCGCTCTCGGCGCAAATGTGCAAGGACTTCGTCCCCAATTTCAAAGTTTACCTCTCGCCGCCTTGTGTCTGCATGTTGCTTATATTTCTGCGTGCTGTCCTGTAGTCTCGTCTTGACATTTTCATGCAGCTCACTCATTGCTTCTGCAAAATCTTCCCCGTCTGCACTCCTTCTTTCTAGCTGTCCCAAATCTCGTAATTCATGTACTCCTCGCGGATGCATACCATACAAGATTTGAAATGGGCTAAGACCGGTGATCCTATTTGGCGAATCGTTATAAGCGAATTCTGCCTGGGCAAGAGCTCGGTCCCACAATCGTGAGTTCTCCCCCGTCAAGCTGCGTAATAAGTTGCCCAAACTCCTGTTTACCACCTCTGTCTGTCCATCAGTCTGCGGGTGATACGCAGAGCTGAAGTTTAATTGTGTGCCCAGCTTTTTCCACAGGGTGCGCCAAAAATGTCCTGTAAATTTCACATCCCTGTCTGAAACAATAGTTTTTGGTAAGCCATGTAGTCGAACTACTTCCGTAAAAAAAAGATGTGCCACGTTCGTGGCGTCGCTTGTCTTCCGGCAAGGAATGAAATGAGCCATCTTTGAAAACCTATCCACCACCACCATCACTGAATCATACCCCCTCTGTGTTCTAGGCAATCCTAGGACAAAATCAATGCTGACTGAATCCCACGGCCTGCTTGGAACAGGTAGGGGTGTATACAGCCCCGTGTTCTGGCTGTGTCCCTTCGCTAGTTGGCAGATTTTACACCTGGTTATATACCGCTGCACGTCTCGATTCATCCTTGGCCAGTAATAAAAATGCGCGAGCTGCTCCACTGTCTTATTGACGCCAAAATGTCCCGCTAGTCCGCCACTGTGTTTCTCTCTCACCAGATTTTCCCTCATCGAACAATCTGGAACACACAGCTGTCCCCCTCGAAACAACAATCCTTCCTGTAGATTGTAATCTAGCCATGGGCTTGTATTCCTCAATACGGGATTCTGGCATGCTTCAAAAGCTTCCTTGAAATCCGCGTCCATCTGGTATAAATATTTCAAGTATTCAAATCCCATCACCTGTATGCCACTTTCCTGTAAGAGCAGGGCTCTTCTACTCAAAGCGTCCGCCACTTTGTTGGCTTGCCCACTTATGTGTTTCAACACAAAGGTGAAACTTTGTAGGTACTCCACCCACTTGGCATGTTTATGGTTCAGTTTGTGCTGCTGAGTTATGTACTGCAAAGCAGAATTATCAGAGAACAAAACGAACTCATTTCCCAGTAAGTAGTGCCTCCAATGTTTCAAGGCTTGAACCACTGCATAAAATTCCTTATCATATGACGAATACTTCTGCCGACTCTCATTCAGCTTCTCACTAAAGAATGCCACTGGTCTATCCTCTTGACTGAGTACAGCGCCAATAGCTGTCCCGCTGGCATCACATCGAACCTGAAAAGGTTTGCTGAAATCGGGCAGTCTCAAGATTGGCCTCTCTGTTATCTTACGCTGCAGGAGTTGGAAACTGTTTTCTGCCACCTTAGTCCAGCAAAAAGGTTGGCTGGCCTTCTTGATGGTGTCCAACATGGGTGCGCAGATTTCACTAAAATTCCTGATAAACTTCCGGTAAAAACTTGCTAAACCGTGAAAACTACGTACCTCGAATAAACGTTTGGGTGACGGCCAACTCATGATCGCTTCAATCTTCTCTGGGTCCATCTTCAACTCATTCTCTGCTACCACGAATCCCAGATAAATCAACTCCTTCTGCAAGAAAGTGCATTTTTTTAAATTTACCAGCAGTTTGTTCTGCTGCAGCTTTTCGAACACCCTTCGGATATGCTGAAGGTGTTCTCTTTTCGTCCTGCTGAAAATCAAAATATCATCCAGATAGACTATTACAAATTTTCCTATAAACTCTTTTAACATCTCATTCATTAATCTCATAAAAGTGCTTGGAGCATTACTCAATCCAAATGGCATGACCAGCCATTCGTACAGTCCTTCGTTGGTCTTGAAGGCTGTCTTCCACTCATCTCCCTCTCTAATCCTGATCTGATGGTACCCACTTTTCAGATCTATCTTAGTAAAATACGCTGCCCCACTAAGACAGTCCATCATATCATCCATTCTAGGCAAGGGAAACCTGTATCGAATGGTGATCTTGTTTATGGCCCGTGAATCTGTGCACATTCGCCATTCTCCCCCCTTCTTGGGTGCAAGGACTGTAGGTACCGCACAGGGGCTTAAACTCTCTCTGATCAGTCCCTTGTCTAACAATTCCTGCACTTGTTTGCGTACCTCCTCGTTGTCCTTGGGGCTCATTCTGTACGCTGCCTTGTTCGGTAAACTTGATCCGGGTATAAAGTCAATATGGTGGCTGATGCTCCTCTTGGGAGGTAACTTATCAGGTAACTCCTCAGCCGCAATATCCTGAAATTCCTCTAACAGCTCTTGGATCTCTTTGGGCAATTCTGACCTTTCCACGCTCAGTAATACTGGCTTCATCCTCCTTACCACTGCAAAATTAATCTCATTTTCTTCAATCTGTTTTATATACTGCTTTCCTCCAAGTAATAATGCTTTTGTCCCGCTGGATTCAGCTGTATCTTCCTCCTTGATGGGTACAAGTGTATGTTTGACCCCATCCTTCGTAAATTTATAACAATTTGTTTTGCCATCGTGTGTCACCTTCCTGTCATACTGCCATGGCCTTCCGAGCAGTATGTGACACACGTCCATTGGCATGACATCACAGACCACTGTATCGTGGTACTTGCCAATGCGGAACTCCACCTCACATTGTTCATCGACCAACAACTGGTGGCCTTTCTGCAGCCACGACACCTTGTAAGGTGTGGGGTGCTTCAGCCGCTTCAACCCCAACTTTTCCACCATCTCCGTGGCTACCAAGTTATCAGTACTCCCGCTGTCTATAATTACCTTACAGCACTTTCCATGCGATTTACAGACTGTCCGGAATAGTGCTTTCCTCTGGGTTGTTTCAGCCACTTCCTTGGTTGGCTTTATCAATACTTTATTCAAAATTAAATCTTCCCCCGTTTCTGCCATGTCTTCCACTTCCCGGGGTTGTGCTTCAGCTTCTTCAGGCTGTGCCATCAGCGTTCCCCTTTGACCAGCTTGTTCAGCTTCTGGACACTCAAAGGCTCTGTGCCCCCATTTGTGGCACCTGTAGCACTGGACATTCGCCCCTCTTCCGCGGCCATTCCCTCGTCCTCTCTGGTATGACCGACCTCCTCTGGTGCTATCTCCTTTTTCGGCTGTCCCTGAAGCTTTTGAACTGCTGCTTTCTTCGCTGTTTGCAGCACTCTTACCTCTTCCGTAGGACTGTCCTCGTCCTCTGCTACTTCCTCTCCCTCTTCTGCTGTTCTGTTTTCTGTTAATCTTTTCCTCAGCCTTAACAGCGCTCTGAAAGGCTTCTTCAATATTCCGGGGAGAAAGAATACTAATTTCATCTAGTATCTCCATCCTCAATCCATTTACGTACCTTGCTGTCTTTTCTGGGTTATCATCAGTATAACCAGCACGTAAATTTACCCTGTAAAATTCTTCTGTATACTCCCTAACTGTCATCCCTTTTTGTCTTAGGCTCTGCACTCGTCGATATAATTCCACCTGGTAATCTTTCGGCAGAAATCTGCCCTTCAACTTCGCTATCATTCTGGACCATAGTCGTATCAGCGACTTGTTCATTTTCTTTCTGTCTGCTTGGACACTGTCCCACCATAATAGTGCGTGTCCCTTCAACTTAGTGGCAGCGAACTTAACCCTCTTATCCTCACTGACTTCTTCATTTTCAAAATATTTATCCAGTTCGCTTATCCAGTCCAACAGGACTTCCGCAGACAGACTGCCATCATAATTTGAGATTTCTGTTTTTGGTTTGCTGCTGGCCATCAAAACCTGTCGCAGCAACCTCAATTCTGGAGCTTCCTCATCAGACCCTTCTGCAGCAGTCATCACCTCCTCTTCACTGGTGTCTCCCAGTTCTGGGTCTCTTCGTCTACCCGCTTCTACTGCTTCCAAGCGAGCTGTAAGAACTCTAATTTGTTCTCGCAATCCTTCATCTGCTCCTCTACGTGCACCTCTTCCACGTCCTCGTCTTGGCACTTGTCCTTCTGCCATCTTCTCTTAACTAAAGAAAACTGCTCTGATACCAATTGATGGGGACCCAGCCCACGTGTCCCTCACTCCCAAACCTTACGTGGACTTGTGTGATTATTTCGTAATTGGATATTTGTTTGATTGTGCTTTTATGAATTAGGTGGTATTTAATCACCCGCCTGTACTTCTCCGCCTCTCCACGCTCCACCTGTCCGTCTCGGGATTTGGCAAAACCCTAATTCTCACTTGGCCCTTTTCCCCGGCTAGTTCGTGCTCATTTGGTCATTTTCACTGTTATGTTTGCTCTCTGTGGCTCTGCTCTGGTATTCGGCTCTGTATATGGGTTTTGTTACTCTCTGCAATGTTCCGCTCTTTGTGGTTCTGCTCTGGTATTCGGCTCTGTCTATGGGTTTTGTTCAGAGGTTCGGCTCCGTCTCGGTGGGAAGCTCAAGGTTGCAACTCCGTCTCTGGTTTCAACCCATCATTCAACTTCGTCTGCTCAGGTAAGGGTTTCGTTTCATGCTGTATGCTCTTGTCCTCAACTCGAATTTCGCCTAACCCTTCACAGCTCCTCTGTGGTTAGGTTGTCACTGAGCTTCTGCGACTTATGGGTCTGGTTACAACTGGTAAGGTTCCACACCGTGGCTCTATACGGGTCTTTCCTCCCTCTGTTCCTTCTATTCGTCTTTCACTGAGCTATTTGCTGTTGCATGAGTTTAATTACATCCGCGACCCTAACAATATATGTCATGGTGGTTGCAGGTAACTGGTTCCGTGGCCTTGCAGGGGATTCGACCGCCTATCCTCCGGGTAGCTCTGTTTCTATTCCACCCTTTTCTGTAGCTTTTGGTCTGCACTGTATTTGCTTGCTATGGTTGTCTGTATACGTTAATGAGTCAAGTCTGTGTGAGGGTTCAACCCGCTTTTGTGATTCAGAGGGTTTCTGTGCTAATTTTCGGTTAATGCTCCGGTCCTTGGCTCTCTCGTCACTCGGTCATTCTATAGCAGTGCTAGGTAGTCTTATGAGTTCTCGCTTGCTTGGCCGTTGGCAATTTTATGACCGGCAAGATTTATACACAGCGAATGTAATAATTTTGGGGTTTCAGTGTCGTTGCTTACCTGTGGTTTGAGGACCGTGGTTTTCTTGCTTGATAGCCCGACTCCTTTCGTTCTTCACTTGACTTCGGCTTCGGCTGGTCGTGAGACGCTTGTAATTGGAATACCCTGTTACTGTGTCGACCTGCAATGTATTTTCATGAACAGAACTTGATGTATGTGTGCGTTTACCTCTCGGAGTAATGATACTTGGTTACAATACTACTTTGCAATGTGTGAATATAAACAGTAAATGAAAATAGATGAATGTGCGTGGATGCTGTGTGAAACTCTGTCACGGTTGTATTTGTATTAGATGTAATGAAAAGAATTCACTGTATATGCAAGATATATCTTCGAGGACATAAAATCACAATCTGTAAATTTATTTAGGATGCACTGAACAATATATGAAGGAAAAGAATTGTATTCTGCTATTTCTCTTTTTTTTCAATGTCACACTCCAGAACCTTTTACATGTATTTTTCCTGTCTTCTTATACAATAGTTCAGTAGTTAGGTAACTGTTAGTTAGTTCCAGATTACAGTTTACTTGACAGTTACTCCAGTTACGTGACTTGGCTATTGTTAGTTTGTCTGTTCCTTCTGTCTCGTAAAGGTTTGATGCTTTACAATGATTTATGGTCTTTTTGTCTAATTCTCTAATAATCTTAATTCAAAGCCTATAACTACAAGCTCTTAACAATTTTAGTTAGGACCTGTTATTACAATTGCAACAGAAACAAGTTAATAAGACACTTAAGCTAATAAACTAAATGTTGTAGTTTAATCCTTAAAGAACAAAATGATATAAAAAAAAAACTATGACAGTCTTGCTGTCCAACTGTTGAAATATTCACTTCTCCCAATCTTCTTCAGAAACCTGGTCTGCCTCTTCTCGGTCTGTGCCCTGTCGACCAGATGCTCCTGCATCAGATGGCCTGGTGGTTTTTTTAATAGTTTTTTTAGAGATCTATTATCTTTATAACCTTTAAAGATATCCTGGAATAACCATTCCATATGGTATACTCTTGTTCATATGGACTTCTTAATGAATAACCATTCCATATGGTATACTCTTGTTCGAAGTATGTTTATTTGTCTGATGAAATAGTGGTTTCTGTTTTTATAGGGTGTATCTTATGTTTTTTTAAGCCAGTTCTGTTCCTTAGTATGCTGTTTCTTAATATTGAATTTTATAGTTTTATAGATCTTTTATTGTTATTTAGAAATCTATTTTTTTTATAACTTTTTCTTTCTTTCCTAATAACCATTCCATATGGTATATTATTGTTCATAAAAAAGATCTTTTTCTTTCTTTCCTAACAACCATGTTCATGGTTTCAAAAAGAGACAGATTTCCAGTATTTTGTCAATATAGGTGCCGTTTGTCTATCTGTTCAGATATCTGAAATATGATGCAGTTTGTCTTTCTAGCCAGTTACGTTCATTCTTAATTAGTCCTTCTTTTACATCTTTATACAAAAGGGATGATGGGTAACCTGCTTATGTTCTGACATTTTTGTTGCTTGTGAATAATCTAATACAGCTCGGGAGTGCGTGATCCTGTAGCATATCTCAACGAAGTAAAAGAGATTTTCAAGGATAATAAAGAGAAATATGATGAATTCATTGAGGTCATGAAAGCTTTCAAAGCCCGAAGGTCTGTACTTCTTTTTTATAAAGATGGGCATTATCAATCAATACCTGTTATTTTCTTTGGTCTCCATTAACTACAAATCTTAATATTGATGACAATTCTTTTGGCAATTCTGCAGACTTGATAGGGTTGATGTTATAGTTCGAGTAAAAGAATTATTTAAAGGCCATAATTCCCTTATTTTGGGTTTTAATGTCTTTCTCCCTGAAGGTTATGAAATTACATTTCCTTCTGGGCAGGTTGACTTTTTTCGCCAAGCAATCAATTATGTTAATAAGATCAAGGTAATGCAGATGAGCAATTATGTTAATAAAATCAAGATAATGCAGATGATGATGTATTAGTTCTTTGATATTTGAAAGCTATTTTATATTTACAACCCAATTTATTGTAACTAGATGTGTTTTTGAAATGTTGAGCTGGTATAGGAGTCTTTGTTATAACATTCTTGTTTTGGTTTATTGATTTCAGACAAGGTTTCAAAGTGATGAACAAGTATATCCAAACTTTTTGGATATATTAAACATGTATAAATCTGGGAACAAATCAATAGATGAAGTATACCAAGAGGTACTTTCTAGTGTTTTGCAAATATGAGAACATAAATGTTAATTTCTTCTAATTCTTTTAAGCTATGCTATTCTATAGGGAATTTAATTCTATTTGTTTGTATGCAGGTGGAAACGCTATTTTATGATCATCAAGATTTATTAGAAGAATTTAAGCTTTTTCTACCAAACTAGATAGGTGCAAACACTATTTTATGATCTTCAAGATTTACTAGAAGAATTTATACTTTTTCTACTAGATGAGAGATTTATTAGAAGAATTTGCACTTTTACTACCAAATGAGATAGGTGGAAATACTATTTTATGATCACCAAGATTTACTAGAAGAATTTATACCTTTTCTGCTCCAACTCCCATTTCCAATGTGCATTTCTAGTAATTTCTATTGGGTATTTACACAAAGAAATTGTGGTGAAGGCCTCTTATCTAATCACTATGTTATATGTTAAAAGAATCAGTGACTATGCTTTATCAATGTAGTTGTAAAAAGTACAAACTTAGACAACCCATTGAGAGTTTCTTCCATTTTATATTAACATATAGTTATGAATGATGTCATAATATTGATTGCAAATTCCTAAAGCTATGCACATTTTGCCAATAAACATTTTAATATTTAGTCAAAGTGGGTCAATATATTAGAGACTCAATTCTATTCCATGTGAAAAGATTAGCAATCTTTTTAATGCTTTTAAAAATAACCATGGTCAATTTCACAATTAGAGTTATGTTTGAGAAGGCAAAAATCAATAATAATTTGTAGCAAAAGCTGAATTCAACAAAATAAGGCAGTGAAAAGAAAATTGTTTGCCCTTCCTTATATTGCTGCTTCCAATATAGCATTTTAGTTTGTTTGTTTTGTTATTGCTTTGAAGCATATCCATGTTGAAATCTCTACAATGAATATTGTTAAATGGAAGGGTATATTACATAATGTTAGCATTTTAGTTTGTTTGTTTTGTTATTGCTTTGAAGCATATCCATGTTGAAATCTCTACAATGAATATTTTTAAATTTGAGGGTATATTACATAATGTTTTTGTAACAGTATGCAATGTGTTGGTCAATGTTGCAGAAGGTGCAACATAGAAATTAAGAACTACAATATGCATGTCATGAAGAATCATCTTTTCTATTGTAGCCTCTACATTTTTCTCTTAAAACTGCAAATGTTCCAAAATCTATATATCTTCAAGTTTTTCTAATAAGATGGGTTCTTTCAAATATATTTGTTGTAAACATAGGATGTGAGATTGCATTAAATCATTGTTCCTTAGTAGATCATTTATATGTATTTGTAAGTTGTGGGTTTTTAGAGAGTGTTGAGGTATATGCATTTGTTTCAATGGATGGGTAATTATAGTGGAGTTCCCATTTTGTATTTTTTTTAGACTTTCTATTTCAAGAGAAATTTTGGACTCTTGTCTAGAATTGGTATTGGATAAACAATAGAAAGTAACTTGTTATTATTATGGGTAGTTAAATGTTACAATTTCAAGGTGTTTTTACCCTACATGTTCTATTTAACTGTTCCACCTTTCTTTTGGTTGAAAGACATATGGGTTATAATTTTTATATATCAATTTGACACATTTTCCTCTGGCCCATAGACCCTTAAATTTGTTCTTATTTATCAGTCCCATGTTACTCTTTTGAAACTATAGTGACAATTTATAGTTAGTGTATTATAATGTTGTCAGTTGATTAGACCCTTAAATTTGTTCTTATTTATCAGTCCCATGTTACTCTTTTGAAACTATAGTGACAATTTATGGTTAGTGTATTATAATGTTGTCAATTGATTAAGTTCTTCTGAAGATTTCTTATTACAAACTCGAAACAATTCCTTTATTCTTTGTTTTCTGTCAAGAATTAACTCCCATTATAGTTGCAATTCCAAATAGTCTCTTTCCGCAGTTCCAGTTTTATTTGGCTTACAACCTTTAGTTTTAAAAATAAAGTGGATTATTTAACATACTCATTGTTAGAATGCATAGTTCATGCTTCAATTTTTGTTATAATGTTCTTGTTGAGTATTTTTGTCCAATATTTGGAGTTAGTTATTAAATTCTAATCCTATTATTCTATGTGATTTCTTATTTCATCTAGTGCCGATAATCTAGGTAACCTGGATCTGTTTTTCTTTGGAACCTTCTTCCCACCTTTCTAGAGCACATACACACACACACACACACACACACACACACACACACACACACACACACACACAGATATATATATATATATATATATATATATATATATATATATATTGCAGTTCTTAATAGATTATGGGTAAAGATCTGATTATGGAGCCAAAAAAGCTTTTTCTTAAAAGCAAATGATTATCAAAAGCATGATTGGAATTGGCTTATAAGGAAAATGGAGAAGGGTATTCACCACTAGTGTAACCATTGGTTATCAAGATGGGTTTGACTAGTTCTAGTTAAAACAGTATTAGAAGCACAACCTGTCTTCTCGTAAATACTATCTTTGATCCCTAGGGGCATTCTTTACAAGATTCAATGGCTCTTTTTCTAATTCATATGGTATGGTAGCTGGGAGAAACAAGGATTGCCTTTGGCTAAGTGGAATAAATTTTCTCTCCCAAAATCCCAAGGGGGCTAGGTTGTCAAAAAAAATTATTATTTATGCCTTGGTAGCCAAGAGTGTATGGAGGATAATAAATTCCAATGGATTATGGATAGAGGTTATTTGATCAAAATCTATGGAGCCAGACTGGATTGGTTGAGGTGTCCAAATCCCACAAAAAGGCTCGATGTTTTAGAAAGCTCTTATTGATGCCCTTCCATCAATTCATTAACTACTTTGTTGGAAAGTTGGTAAAGGTGTCCAAGTGAAAGAGGGACTTGACCCATGGGTGGGGTGCACTGAGGTATATCATTTTCCTGATCATATGATAACAAACATTCTGGCCAATGGATATTACACCTTATCTCAAATTGCAGATCCTCTAGCTTCAACAACATATCTATATGAAGATAAATATACATACCCATATCCTCAGAATTTCTAAGACATTACTTGTCCAATTTCATATCCATTAGATCTTGAGATTATGACGATGATCTAGTGATTCAATTCTGACCTGATCCATACCTTCATTTAGAGCTCAAGAAAATGATGTTCTAGAGATCTTCTCTAACTAATCGTTATCCACATGTTCATGAAAACTGACTTAGATGCTCTGGTTCGAGGTGACTCACTCTTTTCACTGGGCCTGAAGGTTCAGATTCTTCTCCACTGAAAATGAATCTCTTCATCTGTTTCAAAATTAGAGTGAGATCCGGATGATGACTAGCCCCTCAACTATCGTACAGAGGTTTAGGCCCAGTGATTATACCTTCACACCTTTCTTGCACAGATGAGGATTACTCCTTTAGGGAACATTATATTATCTAAGCGACCATGGATGTTTCGGAGCTCAAGGTTTAGATGATACTAAATATAGTATAATAGGCTGTGATGAGCCAACAACTAATACTGTTGCATCTATGATGAGCCGGCACCAAATAAAGGAAAGGGGAGCTATTATCCGGGTCAGGAACTAGTGGTACACAGAGCTATTTCTCACCCAGCAACTCTGGTCGTATGAGTCGAGATCTAAGGTTAGTGATGCAGACGTAGTTTCTTATCCATCACTAGTAGGATAGGTAGAGGATTACTCCTTTAGGGAACATTATATTATCTAAGCGACCATGCATGTTTCGGAGCTCAAGGTTTAGATGATACTAAATATAGTATAATAGGCTGTGATGAGCCAACAACTAATACTGTTGCATCTATGATGAGCCGGCACCAAATAAAGGAAAGGGGAGCTATTATCCGGGTCAGGAACTAGTGGTACACATAGCTATTTCTCAACCAGCAACTCTGGTCGTATGAGTCGAGATCTAAGGTTAGTGATGCAGACGCAGTTTCTTATCCATCACTAGTAGGATAGGTAGAGGTAGAGGTAGAAGCAGCTGACTAAGCAGTAGACCCAACACCCGTTTACCCAATGGCTAAGGTAAAGGCAGTTGGAAACCCAACAATAGAAGTTCTAATTAATCAGTCAGTGGAGATTACAGAATATCCACTTATACCTGATCGAGATCGAGAACCAGAAGCATATCAACTGGAAGCACCCTACGCAGCGTCTGTCTATCCAATACCATCATCTAACCCAACAACAACAACAGATCCTGTTCTGGGCCCATCATCCATCTCTTGACCAGCATCGTTGTAGATAAAATATCCACTTATACCTCGGTGGAAGAACTCCATTCTCGTCGTTGGACCATCCTAGAACGCTCATACACCTAACTTGTTATTAGTACCTATTCAGTGGTGGCTGCTAGTACCTATTAATCTAGGCGTAGGCAAGGGAAGGAACAAAGCTATAAGCGAAGGGATTATAAACAAGTGATTCATTTAATCCAGTAGTTGATTCAGCAACCATTGAAACAGTTGAAGATACATACCCATGCCCAGAAAGCTAATCCAGCTATATAGGACCAATAGTTTATCCGCCACCACCTCTAGTACCAGCAGAAAGACCATTCACAAGAAAAGTAGATGTTTTTTCAGTCGAATATGTAGTTGACTCTACAGCAACAGGCTCAACCTAAGTAGATCTTGATGATTAAGCAAACGAACTAGTACCTTGTGATCGAGATGATGACCTTCGTGATCGAGTTGTGGATGATCCATAGAGAGACACATATAGGGAACTAACCACTACACATGGGGAACGGGAACTAACCACCACATTAGATAAAACCACCTAATGTAGTGATAGAGATAGTGATCAAGATGAATATGATGATTTTAGGTCTAGAGGTGAATGAGCTGAAGGAGCTTTTCATGATTGATATAGAGTAAAAGAACCACCAGTAGCCATGGTAGTAGATATAGCACCAAAAAAATAGATCATGTCGGTTCAGCACCAGTAATAGTAATAGAGCTAAGAACATAGGTCTCTTTACCAAGAGAAAACACAAAGCCTACAGACGCAGTGACAGTACCTCGATCCTTTCCATTTTGACATAGAGAACCAGTGTCCACCTTTCATGTTAGAGAGCGAGATCCAGTTAGTTCCACATCAGAACCATATCCAGTTGCACCAGTAGAGTAAGAAACAACAGTTCTACCAAGATTCGATCCACCAGTACCGCTAGCAGCATATCCAGTAGGTAAATTAGTAGCAGAGTAAGCATCCTAATCACCATATGCAGATCCTCCAGGTCCAGAACCAGTCCCAGGCATTGAAACACCATGAGAAACGACAAGAACAGTAGTAGAATCCTATGTTTATTCAGTAGATTAAGAAAATGAACCATGACAGCAACATATAATCTAAAAGCTAAGGTAACACGAGAAGCAAGGGAAGATGAAGACCTAGTAGCAACACTAACCAATAAAGTAGCACCCATAGTAGAAAGGGATGGAGATGCCTCGGGTGCAGTTTAAGTTGTTCAATTTCCAGATCAATACCTAGAAGCGGATAAAGAACCAAGCCCAGAGATAACCCCTAGTTGACCAGTAACAATGTATCGCCATGATCACCATTTTCTATCCCTTGTTACTCCTGTACTAGCATCCCCATTCCTATTCCTTGCTAAATCCTTGTCTGAGAGGGTCCATCCAAAAGCTAACATAATAGGATAATAATTGTTCACAACTGCAAGAACATAAGTATAACTAGGTGGTAAGGCATAGGTTCAATAAGGTAATGCAGAGGAAGTATCCTAGCGAGTAGTTGCTTAAGAAATAGCATCAGCAAAGGAAGAAGCATTATTAGTGAGTTTCTAATCCAATTGGAATCATTAGAGACCGAGATCACGAGGCAGCATAACAACTCCATATTGTTCGAAATTTCTGGCAATTTCAAACACAAATTAACTAGACACATAGTAATGCTCTGTTTTTCTTCCACAGGATCTTTTGCATAGGGAAGTCCAAATAAAATTTCTCAGCAAAGGAGAGTTTCTCACCTAAAATTTTCACCATAAACAAAATAGTGTGTCTCTTTTACAAATGATTTTTACATTGGTGTGTAAAATCTTCATTCACATTTTACTGCTGTAAAAAGGGCTTTTACATTTAGTGCTGTAGAATAAAAATTCTTATATTGATTTACTGCTGTAAAAGCAATTTTCTTACATAGGTTTACTGCTGTAAAATAAAAAAAACTTTCACATTTACCCAAAAAGAATTTCTTAAATGCCTTGCTTGTTTTTCACATCGCATTTAACCAAAGTTATCATTTATTCTGCTGCTCCACACCATACATTTAATTATGAATTTCAATGCATATACTCCTCAAGAATTCGCAGTGATGTGTATTGTCCTGTTATTTCCTCTGCATCTGAGAGCCCTCTTCTTCCCTAGAACCAGTTTTTTTTCCTCCTGTGTGCAATTACAATTAAAAGTCAACACTCACACATCATATGGGTTAACAAAAAAAATACATGCCGTATGAAAAACTTTAAAGCTTTTACCTAAAACTATGATAGTTCATTAAATACATTAATGTTAAAACCGTTCCGTAAAACCAAAAAAAATTCATGCAAGTTGAAGAAGATCCTCGGATGCATCTCGCAAGGCTAACTCACACAAACCAAACGCTGTTTAATTGCCGAGGGATTGGTGGTTTTCAAATCGTACTAAGGACGCGTGTCACTTGGTGGGGGTGTTCGGAGCCCTTCTTACGGATACCGCTTTTGCCAATAGGTGGTGCAGGGAAGTCTGGGTGGTTTTGCCAAAACAACGTTGCAATAAATGTGCGGTTGAGTCATACCGAGACATTTCCTAAAAAATTCAAAGCTTTTCTGGTCCAATGGCTTTGTCAAAATGTCTACAACCTATTCGTGAGTCGTGCAATGTTGTAGAACAATTTCTCCATTGCTCACCAATTCTCTCATGTAGTGAAACCTTGTGTCAATGTGTTTCGTTCTCTTATGAAACATCGAATTCTTGGATAATGCAATAGCTGAGCTATTGTCACCAAAAAATCATTGTTGCTTTTGCGTGCTCTCGACCTAAGCTCCTCAACATCCTTCTCATCCAAACTGCTTGACATGTTGCCTCTGTTGTAGACAATGCTACAATGGACTGCTTCTTAGAAGCCCATGAAATGGCTCCTAAACACATGTGAAAAACATAACCTGAAGTGCTTTTCCGATCATCTACACTTTGAGCCCAATCACTATCAGTGTATCCAACCAAATTTGAACATT
Source organism: Pinus tabuliformis (assembly GCA_031772625.1). NCBI lineage: Eukaryota > Viridiplantae > Streptophyta > Pinopsida > Pinales > Pinaceae > Pinus > Pinus tabuliformis. Next base: position 1,019,015,334 of record CM062809.1, on the reverse strand, counting down.
CTGAGATTGTATATAAAATGTCAAAAGTTTTAGTACCTTTAACATACCTCAGAATTCTTTTTGCTGCCTGCCAATGTGCTTCCTTTGGCCTCTCCATGAATCTGGAAATTAAACTAATAGCAAACATTATGTCAGGCCTAGTTGCACTCAAATACATTAGGCTGCCAACTATGCTCTTGTACAAACTAGGATCAAAGTCCTTGCTGCTGTCCTCCTTGTTGAGTTTTAATCCCATTACTGTGGGAGTGATTGTTGCCTTGCACTCTTGCATATTAAATCTACCCAACACTTCATTTACATATTTTTCTTGTGAAATAAAAATCCCATTTTCATTTTGATCTACTTCTATTCCTAAGAAGTATCTCAGCAAACCCATGTCAGTCATTTCAAATTCCTCTTTCATGACTGCTTTGAACTGTTCAATGAGGTAGTCATCATTACGTGTAAAAATAACATCATCAACATATAACACAACAATTAGCAATTTACCATCTTTTTCTTTGATGTAGACGGTGGGTTCTCTCTCACACTTCGCAAATTCATTTTCGAGTAGATAGGAATCTATCCTACTGTACCATGCTCTTGGCACTTGCTTCAGCCCATAAAGAGCTTTCTTCAATCGGCACACTTTGTGCTCTTGGCCTTTCTTCTCATAGCCTAGAGGTTGCTCAATATAAACCTCCTCTTTTAACTACTCGATGAAGGTGGTAGCTTTACTCCTTGCTCGTGTCCCACAGGTGGATAAGATGCATTTACAGGTTCTTCCACTCGATATCTAGCTTCAACCCAATTAACATGCATTGGTTAAAAGAGAACTCTTGAAGTAACAACAACCGCCTGCAAATTCATACTTCTAAGATACGCTTATTCAGTAAGTACTTTAGAGCTAAATGGTCTGTGCAGAACTGAAAATGGCCTTCCAATAGAATAGATAACGGTGGAACTTCTGTAAATCATACACCATAGCTATCCTTTCCCCCTCCTTGGTGGTATAGTTGTGCTCGGCTTGAGACAAATTCCTAATTGCAAAAAAAACAAGGTGATTGAGATTCCCTTCCCTTGGCTACACAAGCATTGGTCCTAGGGAAATGTTGGATGCATCTACATGGACATGAAATTCCACATTCCAATCAGGAAACATTAGGAGCACTTACCCACTTTTCTTTCAGCCTTCCTGTTACGATTCATATATTTATCAAACTCCCTAATGCATGTAGGTACCTTTGCCCCGATGATGGAGTATACTTCTGCCCCAATGCTTGGATGGGGTTACCCACCTCGATATGAGTCACGAAAAGCTGATCCAAAGTACTATATCTATTCTTATATGCTTGAAAGATAGGTGGCTTGTGGAGCTCAGAGTTGAGGGTGTAGATTTCAAGGAAGACCATTTAATGTAAGAGACAACCTCCCTACGAATCCTCACCGCAAGCTTGGCTGTCATCTGACCCATGATTGCTTGCTTTTGCTCCAAAATTTGTCCAAAAAACCTGAAATAACCATGTATTAGCCTCCTAGGTAGAGTGACCACCCGTATTCATTCAAATAACATAAATGTACTAAAAAACATGCATAATCTATGAAAAATGGAGGATTGAACAAGGACAATTAGGCACAATGAGCCCAATAAGTTACACAATTCGAGGCTCATCATCACCCCCCTGCTAAATGGGTTGCTCATCCTCTAAGCAACTAGTCAAGCTCATCATCCTTTATGGCTTTGACCGCCTCCCTCACGTCCCAGGCCTATGTGGTGATATCCTCTTCCCAGTGGTGGAATCCTACTTTCCTTTCCACTTCCTCCCACTCTCTACCTTCCTCCTCTTCCTTAACTCCTTCTAGCAATCCCAAAAGCAAAGGAGGACTGAATTTCAGGCCAATCCAATTGACCTGCAGATTCTGCATCAACTATTTGTATTGAGGTACTCTTACCAAGGCCTCCCTCATCCTAGTGGGAGAGTGGTATTCCCTTATCTTCAAGCTATGAGGCAGTGTGTTCCACCACCTTGTGCAGGCATGCAGGCAGTTTTCTCCCAACAATCTCTCCATGTCTTCGAAGTGGGCAATAGCTTGAGCTTGTTTCTCAATGTATCCTTGTAAATCCTGAGGACTGTTGGCCAAGTGCTGGTGGGTGCTTATCGCTGCTGAGGGGTCATCCGGCTTTGCTCTAATCATGAGTGACTCACTGAGTTCTTTGCCTATGATACTGCGGAACTCTGATAATTTGGCCCTATCCTTGGATGAACTACTGCTACATAGAGCTGAAAACTAATGATAATTTTAGAATGGGGTGATGCCCCTTCGAGCCAAGGTATTGATCTAAAACTGTGACCACTGGTCCTTGAGGTATAGGGCATCCATTGCCCAGCTGGCCATGCGGGCCAGTTGGGCCTCCTTTTCTTGTACCTGTTGTTTCAGAGATTGTATTTGAGCCTTCATCCCTTCCCTTCTCTATTGTTCATCAGTGGTATCTTTGGCTATTGTGGCCTCCTCCTGTTGCTATTGTTCTCCCAAGATGTGAGGCCTGTCTTCCTTCCTTTGCCCCTGTAACTGTAGCTGTTGTCTAAGCAGCTCATTTTCTTCCTGTAGCTTGACCCGCTGGCTGCTCTCCACATGTCGTAACATAGCCAATTCCCTTATTGCCTCCTTGAGCTATTCCTCCAGAAGACCTATATCTGCCACACCCTTGGACTTAGCGATTTCCATCCAAGTGTGGGTCCTCACTCTCTCTTCTTCTAGTGCAAGGAAAAGTGGCACTATGAATTTCTCAGGAATAATCTTGCCGGCCTCGAAGAAGTTATAGTAGGAGCCCAAGCTGGGTTGGGGCCTAGGTTCCATAATGTGCTCTACCTTTTCTTCCCTCTGTGGTGATTTGGCTGCCTCACCTTCCATTTCTTCGGTCTCCTTGAGCCTGGCCAATGTTTCTTGTAGAATAGTTTCAGCATCTTGTAGAGAGGCTTTGTGTCCAACATTTTCATTCTTTCTCTCCAGGTGGATGTCTTCGAGCTTCCCTGTTCATAAGTGATGGATGGCTTGGAGGGAGACCTCTCCTTTTGTGTGGCAGGGGTGTCTACAATTGTGATTGGTTCTTTTGACGGTGGCTAGGGTTTGCCAGTCTTTATCCTTACGCTCCTTCGTGCCTTAAAATACATGGAAAGCTCCCTCTTCTACTTCCCTTTCTGCTTTTGAGATGTGCTAAGGGTGGCCAGCACAGCTGCTGCCTCCCTGGCTAGAATCTCAGGCGATTTCTCCTTCTGTTGCCCTTTCCCCAGACTTCCTGTAGAAAGTCCTGTACTGATCGTTTTCTGGCTTCCTATAGAACCGGTTTTTACTGTTTTGGCTTGCTTGGCTGGGGTGCCTTCTCTTTGAATTGTGTTGTGGTTGCCTTGGGTGTGCCCTCACTTGCTTGGACTTTTTCAATCCTCTCTGCCCTGATTTGCAACTGTTTCTCCCTTGGCGTTTGTGCCTTTATTTCACCCACAGCTTTGGCCTCAGTAGTTTGGTGTTTTTCATGTTTCTCTTCTTGCTCTTCTTGTGGTGGTCTGTCTTGGGTTTTCCTACCCTTAGTTTCCTTACCCTTAGTTTTCTTCTCTGCCTCAATATGCTCCCTTTCCTCACTGCTGGATGAGGTGAGTTCTTCGACCAGAATCCGAATATCATTGTCCTTGGACATATTGCGGAAAATCTCCCAAGAGAGAGGGACAGTATTGGTATGGAGGACATCTTCTACTAGAAGCTTGATAAGCCCATGATGGGCCAGCTGGTCTCGTGTCCCTTCTTGCAATTCTGTTCCACACTCCATTAATGATTGTAGGAGGAAATATGGGATGCTTAACTTTTGTTCTGTGGGTAAATCCATCTTATGTCTGAGTTCAGTTAGCAGCCGGAAGTGATAACCATATACAATACTGAACCGCCCCTCACAGGTAATGTATTTCGTAATCTGAAGGCTGACCTCGCTCCAAAATGGATGTAAGCTAGCTCTCTGGACCCCATTTTTATCCTCTGAAAACTGCTCCTCTGGTAGGAAGAATTCCTTTTTGGCTTTTTGGCCCAATGACCTCTCCTCTTTGCTCCAGGGTATCCCCAATGGCAGATCAGTGACTCAACTAATGAGTTGTGGGGTCAGCTTAAGGGTCAACCCTCTGAAATTTACAGTGGCCAGTATTTTGGATTTAGGCTGCAGGGACATTAGGAATTCTTCTGTTACCTCATCATCATAACCTTGGATTCTATCACAGAAGGTCATCCAATTAGCAACGGTAAATAGGTCTACCACCTCGAGAGTTTCCCGCAATTTTCTGGAATCTGAGGGTTCCTTTCTGATAAACCCTCCTGGCATGATGAAAATACTCCGTTTTGGCTTGTGCTCTTGGTCAGAAGGGGAATTCTGTGTATGGTTTCCTCCAGAAGTTGGAAGACAGTATCCCTCAGATGTTTTTATTTCCATTTTCACCAAATCCCCGGTTAGAATGTTGTTGCTGCCCAAAACTCGACTGACAACAGGGAATTAGGCTCTCACAGACAGGGTGCAGATCTTGATTTTTTATTCCCAACCACATAAGAGTCACAATTTTGTATGCAGAATTTGTTAACAGGAACCGTGGAGGAGAATGTGACGCAGAACCAACTGGAAAAACTCCATGTATTACACAGGAAAACTACTATTCTTGACCCACAGGCAGATTTGCTTCCAATTCTCCTACTCCAAACAGTTTAATTCACCACCTTTCAAAATATCATGCATGAGAATGGTGTTTTTGGGCCTACCTCTCTTCGAACTCCAATGTCGATGCAGAAAGTCCAAGTTTTTCTGCTCCAGGAGGCTGTGCTGCGTCTCCTGTAGAGCTCCTTCCTGTAGAGAGATTTGCCGGCTTCTGGAAGGTGTCACGGTGCTTCTTGACAAGCCTAGGATGCGGGAGGATTTTGAAATGGGCCAAGAAGCTCGGGCTAATGAACTGCAGAGGAGGAGGACACGTACTGCGCTGAAAAACGGTTGCAAGTGTGAATGGTAGCGGTTCATCGTGAGTTATTCGGTCGAGGAATTTAAATTACGGTGCAATTCATGGCGACGGGGTGAGGTGTCTAGGCCGAGCCGTTAACCAACGTCACGGCCATCATTCTTCGGCGTGTCTCTCATCGCCATTTCCTTTCTCTGCCGTTAATAGCTGCCATTACTGTCAATCCGCCGATTCTCCCCGACTGGACACTTCCCACGTGTCGGCTCTTCGTTCCTTTGGCGGATTCGAGCGTAACCGAGCTCATTCGGATCCCACGAGGCCATTCGACTGACTGTGGGTGGCCAGTTGACTGGCCATCGAATTCATTCGATCCACACCATTTCAGAGACATGCAGTTTTTAGAGTATAGTCTATGCAATTTGACGAATAAGGTTAGACACTTACCTGTGTGGCCGTGGACATGTTTTGCAGGCTTCGGGACATGGAACGATGGCTTTGCCCACTGCTACTTCGTGCACAGGCGGTGGAACTCCTTCTTTCATTGGTTGATGTTGTCTGCAAAGCTTTGGGACCCGATCTTCTGGTTGTGAATGCTGCATGCATAGCTCTGTCTTTTCTTAGTTGTCGAGGAGGTGTTCACATCCAAGCAGAGCTGGTTGCATGTCCCCTGCACTGATCTCAGCTGCTATCGACTCCATGGTATGTGCTCTAGACGGATCAGCTGCTACAGGATTCCTCTAGGACATCCTGTAGCTGCTTCTCCTCCTGGGACACATGCTGAAATGAGCAAGGTTATATTCGTGGATGACAGGTCCTGATGGAGCTTTGACAGGTAGTGTGTGCGAACCTTTGAATGCTTGATTTGTCCCTTGGGGAAAAAAATTTCAATATGAGGAAAATAGGACTCTTTGCATGACTGTGCAGGAATACATAACCAGATTGTTGCATGGCAGTGGAAAGCGATGAAACCGATGATGGATGGAAGAGAGGGGTGGCTGTAGACCTCATCAACAGACTTCAAGCTTTAAATCCCTTTCCAGAATCGATTTTTTCCTGCCCGAAGGCTCTACATGATGTTTCCTGTAGAAATGCAGAACTTCCTATAGAAAGTCCTGAAACTTCCTATAGAAAGCTCAGAACTTCCTGTAGGAGGTTGAATCTTGGCCTGAAAGTGTTCAAATCTTGGAAAAAATGAGTGGCCATGGGGGGAGTGTATATGAGGATGTCTGGTAGCTTGGGATGGACCCATGTCCTCGTTTTGCGCAACCTTCTTTATTTGCACTGTATTCCATGCAACCTGCAATAATTTCAGAGATCAGACCTCTTTTTTTCTTTTTCTCTTCATTTTTCTCCTTTTTTTGAGAGAGAGAGACAGTAGGGGCGCCTCCATGAGGTTTTCACCCCCACTATATGCCCTGGGTGCCTCGGAGAGGTTTTCACCCAGGCATCTTTTTTATTCCATTTCTTTATTTTTTTGAGAGACAGCAGGGGCGCCTCCATGAGGTTTTCACCCCCACTATCTACAATAGGCACCTCGAAGAGGTTTTCACCCAGGGAATAGAGGCAGAAGCCTGCTCTACTACTAGCACCGATTTTTCCACAGTTTCAAGGAACTCTTGCCACGAAAGGGGTTTCTTGTAGATTTTCAATCAATGCCCATTGACAAGCATGGGGATGGCTTCTTCATCAATGGTCCTGATAAGGATTGAACCATTTTCATTGCATTTCTCCACTGTATATGGTCCTAACCATCTTTTCCTCAACCTCCCTTTGAAATCCTTGTATCTTGAGTCATACAGCAGTGCCCAATCTCCCGACTGGAATTGCTTTTCATGAAGGTGTCGGTCATGCCATATCTTCCTTTAGAGTTGAACTACTTCTGAGTGGAGGAAGGCCTGCATTCTGTGTTCATCTAATCCATTCAGCTGTAACAATCTTTCACGTTGAGCATGGCTGAGATCTAGGTCGAGTTGAGCTGCCACCCTCAATGTGTTGTACTCGAAATATATGAACAACAAAGCTTTCTTCCCGTAGACCAATTCATAAGGTGTGAAACCTGTTGTAGTCTTCCAAGTGGTTTTGTAGGCTCAGGTAGCCTCAACTAGGCGATCTGTCCAATCCTTTCTGCTGCTGCTCACCACCTTAGTCAAAATCCCTTCCAATGCTCTATTAGTGACTTCCATCTGTTAACACCCAGGTTGTTCCCTATGACTCCCAAGGGAATACGGCCGGGGTAACCACTAACCAATATTTGGATCATTGTTTCTAGCCAAACTGTGATCAGAGAGGGCTCTCTCTTTATGATTTGTAACTGTTTATGATAGGGTTTTAGGCTAGCTATTATGCACAGGTTTTGTTTATGTTTTGGTTGAAGAATTTCCTTCAGATCTCTTGTGATGTAATATTCAGAGAGTCAAGTATCATTGGGCAATGGAGTCTGTAGCAGTAGGTGTCTAGAAACTTTGAGATGAACCGGTGAAACTTACAGGGCCATTTGGATGCTTCATAGAACAAATTTTGATTAATAACAGGAAACAGGTAAGACAAACAATGAAAGCATTCAAGAATTTTCACTCATTTTTAAATGTTTCCACCAAACTGGTTATGAGAAAAGACAGATGTCACAGGGGCAAACTTGAATCCCTGGGAATGTCTATCACAGCGAAAGATATAGTTTCAAAGTGCAGCAACTAAGAATTGCACTTCTGTTACTGTATCTGAGGAAAACATGGATAATAGCTCAGTTTGAGTTCAGGGTAATCATGGATTAAGTCCTGGAACCATTCTTCTACTTTGCTATTAAGTGTAAAACATCTGAACAATAAAAGAGAACAAAAGACTCGAAAACATGTAATACAGAGATTCGAGAAAACTTATTGTTTTATGAAACACTCTGGAATCCTGCAACATTCACCATTCATCACAACGCACCAAATACACCACGCTTTGGAAATTCCATTCTCCCTTTGTATTATTTCTCTGAGAATTTTTACAGCAAGTGAGAGTTCCAAAAGGAAAATAACAACAACCCCTTAAGCTTCTGTGAGGGGCCAATATATACTTGCGATTGTTTACAAAAATATCTGAGTCCTGAGTTATCTCAGACTTAATGTTCTTACCAACTTTGAGATATTATTATCAGAAATTTATTACATCATTGAATACAAAATAAAGGCGCTTTAATGTTCTGTCAGAAGATATTTTGGCCTTTGGGATCTGCTGAGTCGGTTGAGATATTTTGATTGAATGCTGGAGAACCCGACTTTATGGCTTGTGCGGTGTATGCTGTGTTTGTCACCTGTGATTGTGACTGCTGCAGTGGTGAGAGAATAGCTCTGCTGAGTTGGCTCAGCTTCTGCCTCTTCCTTGTAGATTTTATTCATCAAAATTGTGCCTGCGTATGACTGCTCATGTGCTGGAGAAAGAACCAACCTCACGGGTTCGGACCTGATAAGATTACCTGTGTCAGATTCCTCCACTCTTCTTGTGTGGGCAATTGGTGTCTTATGATTGCCCCGATAGTCTCATCTGCCTCAGTATACTTAAAGAAATTCGGTGGTGTATCAAACAGATGATCAATTTCATTCATAATAAAAAACAGATTATCCACCCTATCATACAGATTCTGCCCCGATGCTGGCCCTGTGTCTGCTGAGGTACTGGGCTGTTTTGCAATTTGTGCTACCGCATGGGCATCAATCCTTTTGTTGTAATTTTCTAGGGTGAGCAGTCTTCCTACACTGCTTAAAATGCTGGGGAGGCCTCTGTTCTGTAATGCCAGGAATCTGTCCAGGAATTTGTTGATTTCAGTCTGCATGTCCTGTGTTCTCCTCTCCAGTGTTCCAACTAGGCTTCTTAGTGTCAGGACTCGTTTAACTACTGAGATTGTTTCAGTCCTGTTAGTAATTCCCATGGCAGCTAGTTGAGAGCTAGTTTTGTTATTTAAAACATTGACCATTCTGCTGGCAGCATCTGGCATGTGGCCAAGGCTTGCTCTTGCTCTGTGTATTTCCATGTTTGCCTTGGTGATGAGTGCTATTTGCTCATCCATAGTCTCAATGTACTGCCACTGATTGGTGATGGATCGACCGATGTTACTCCAGAGGACTGCCTTTAGTTCTGCTGTTACCTTCTCTAGTGCAAGCTCTTTTTCTAGTTCAGCTATTCTCTTTTTTAGAGCTTTTATCTCTCTCTCCTTTGTTGCTTCATTCTGCTTGCTTTTGTCAAATTTTTCATTCACCTTGGCCAAAGTCTTCTTGACTTCATCAAGCTCTTTCATTTGGGATTCAAGAATTTGGATCTCAGCTTGTAGCTTCTGCATATCCAGACTGGGAGTCTGTCCTGGTGTTGGTGTAGTCGTTGCTGTAGATGGTGCTGTAGTTCCCGTTTGCTGAGGAGGAGGAATAGTTGTTGGAGGGACTTCCTCAAGATTAATTATCACAGGAGGAGGCTGGGAGGGTTGGTCCTCTTCTCTTTGCTTCATTGCTATTTGTAGTGCTGCCTTTGCAGCTTCTGATTGTCCTAGCTGGTCTTGAGTTCGAACCAGCTCCTTGTACAGGGATACCAGCAGGTCTGTAGTATCCTTTTCCTGCCTTTGCTGGGCAACCTCATCTGTTTGTGGATGGATGGTAGCTGGGAGCTTGATTTTCTTTCTTAAAGCCGCCATGTCTGCATCCCTTATCTTCAGGAGTTCTTGGATACCCTTAACATCTTTAGGATCATGTCCTATTTCGATAATTACCTCTTCCAAGGACTTGATCCGGTTGTCCTTGGCTTGTGATGATGCTCTCTCCAATTCCAGCTGAGAGGCTGTATTATCAAGGCTGCTCTTCAATTTGTAGTTCTCCAATGTCTCACCTGCCAAGGAGGCATACACCATTTCACCAGTTTGTTTATGTAATTCAATCTTATCCATAGGGTGTATGTCTTTGGCCAGCACCTCCATGTTGGTTCTTAGGTAATCCGAGGTAGATTGAGGATGCAGTGTTGTGGGCATGAAGTGACTCATGATCATCTTGCCTTCACTTACATCAAAGGCAGACATGAGTCTTTGCTGATTTGTAGGAGCCAGGTTCAGCAAATGATCGTACAGCCGTATTTTAATAGGATCACTCCTCCTCTTAATGTCAATAAATTGCTGCTTGATGCTTGACTGTCCCTCTCTGTGCTGGCTGGAGGAGCTGACCTCTCCTCTTATAGTTCTATCATGTTCATGCTGAGATGAACTGGCTGAAACTTCTCCACTGGGTGGGCCCATGCCCATTGCTTGCCTCACTGCTATGTCATCCTCTTGGGAGTCATTTAGTCTTTGTCTTTTCTCTCCCCGATTAATGGATGAAGTCAGGGGAGTCTCTCTATCCCTTTTCCTGGTGAAGTCCTCCTTTTGTGGGGTTTGGAGGACCGAGGTATCAACAGTGGTTTCTGCTCTAGGAGGCACCACTGTCTGAGCCTGTTGCTCAGTGGAGCTTGGAGGATCAGTCACTTTTTCTTGCTGCAAGGGCTGCTGTTCACTAAACTGTTCCTCTTCCTGTTGCTGCCCGAATTCCTGCTGCTCCATCTCTTCTTGCTGCTGTAGCAATGTGTGCACTTGTTCTTCTGTCAATGGAGGTGGCTGTTCCACCTGCTTCCCTTTATCTCTGCTTGCTGTCTGTGGTGCTTTCTCGGCAGTTTGCTGCTGTGCTGTTGATGATGTAGCAGCTGCTCCAAGTTGCTTTTTGTAGGAGAGGGGCACCTGTAAATTGGCGAGCAGAGGTCGAGCAGGTGTGCACGTTTGCTGCTGAGGAGGTCGTCCGGGTTAAATCAACAGGTTGGCGGAAATTCGAACGTAAACGGTCATGCAGGGAGAACAATAGCGACAGGAGTGAAAGTGGGAAAAACACGGCTTTTTTGGGTAAATATGGGTTTTTTACCATTTTGGCGCTTTTTCGTGATGACGTCAGCATGACGTCATTGGTGGGTCATGGTGAGGTGACGTCAGCTGACGTCGTCGGGTGACGTGGCAGTAGATTATTGGTCCAAGGGGCGATGAGGTGGCAACCACGTCAGCGGATAGGTGGACGAATGGCAGAGGTGAGTACGGGCGGACGCGACGTGGCGATGAGTTAGCGGAAAATAGGTGGCAGTTAGGACCGTAGCGGTTACGGTTAAAGCTAACCGCTACGGTTTCTCGGGGCGGTTTGGGTACGGCGCCGAAGTTGTCAGGCCCGGCTCCGAGATACCTCAGTGCTTGACGCGTGGAGAGGCCGTGACGTGACGCAACGTCAGCATCTCGGGCGGTAAAGGACAGCAGTGGGAGCCGCTCCGATATTGACGTGGATCGTCAGATCTTCGGGCCTTGATCCGACGGTGGGCGGAGTATGGAGGTGCTCGGGTTATATGCGGGCGGGGAACTTTAGGTTTTATGGGTTTTTTATTGGTTTTTTGAATGTTTTTTCATTTAACCAATTACGCGCTAACCCTTTGGAAATGCGCCAGAGGCGGTTTTTTTGACTTTGGTAATTTTTGCAAAGGATTTGAAGGCGGAATAGGGTTTTGTAAGGGTTTTCCAATGCAAATGGTGGTTTGAGGAGCAGTTTGACTTGCAGCAAGGGGGAATGGGATGGGACAGGTTCACCAAAGTGACCAGATGTCACTTTGGTCCCTTTTGAAGACCATATGGCTATAATGCCAAGGGGAGGGAGTATATATAAGATTTGGGGCTTTATACACCTTAGTGTTAGTATTATTAGGGGAAGGGGTAAAATAGGGGAGCTATATAGTAAAATTAGAGGTTAATATGAATGAAGGGAGCAAATGAAAGGGATTTTACTGAGTTTATCTGAAATTGACTTGGTTTTGAGAGTAGATCAAAATGAAAAGATCTTAGACAAGAAATGTGGATTCTGAATGAACTAGAACCACCATAAAACCATGATCTCTCTTCATAAATCTCAGCTGAAAGAAAGGGAGTGTTAGTAATGGAATAAAGGGGAAGAGGGAAGTTAGTCATGCTCCTTGCTGTAATATGATGGAATTAACCACTTTTTCTATTGATAGATTTTGCCTTGGCAAAACACCTGTTGACATATGTGTAATGGTGAAAATACCCTTTCTGCAACCACAACTGCCTACCCAGCTATTTCCCTAGCATTTTTTTGTTTCTCCATAGAGGGTGCATTTGGACTTGCAAACCCTTACTTGCCTTTTCTTTTCTTTGGCTTTTTCTTTTTTCTTTTCTATCTACTTCTACCCTTATCTCTTCCAAGGTCCCAGATTAAGCTGTTGGGAACCTTTGCTTCTCTACCTAGACTACTTGTCTGCCAAGATTAAACAGTTTGGACAGACTTCTTTCTCTATTCTATAACTCAAAATTGAACACATGGCATGATCCAGATTAGACTGTTGAATCATCCACAAAATTGAAATAAGGTCCTCAATACTTGAAACACTTTACCCACCTCTTGCTTTCTAGGAAATATGGGATCTTTGGGATACCAAAGCAGAGCATATTTGGCCTTTCTCTTGCCAATCATGAAATATGAAACCTATTGGTATAGGTATCCAACAGTGGCTCCACATGGGGATGGTTTTTCTTTTGAAAGACCAAGAACAGCAGGTCAGATTGCCTTGTTCCTTGACTGCCCATCTTTGTCTTTGAAATCTGCTGCGTGAATGTGTCAAAATAGTGTGTTTCTCTTTTGGAAGACCTCTGATTCTATTTGCCTTTTACTGCTTGGTAAATCACTTGGGAAAACTGCTTTTTACAATCTAAAACAGAAAACAATATGTACATCTGCATATATACAAAGAATCCTTAGGTTCTACTCATGGGGAATAGTCAAAGTAGTGCTTCAGCATCCTGCCATTAACAGGACCTTCATCCAAGTCAGTTTCAGTAAGACTTTTGAGGAAATAAGTGTTGTTACCTTGTACTGCTTGGACAGCAAATGGTCCTTTCCATAAAGAGTCAAACTTTCCATGTTTCCCTTTCTCTTCTCTTCTTGCATCCCACTTTAAAACTTTGTCCCCCACATTGAAATCTTCTGCTTTGGTTCTTCTATCAAAAGCCCTTTTCAGTTTCTCTTGTAGTATCTGCACTCTGCTGAAAACTTGTTCTCTGGTCTGCTGTAAACAAATTATCTGGTTAATCCTTCTTTGCATGTCATTTGGCTCTGCTTGGCTTTCTTGCAGAAGTTTCATAACCGGCACTCCTAGTGATGAAGGAAATCTGGCCTCTAATCCATAGACTAACTCATATGGGCTGGTCCCAATTGATCTTTTAGTTGTTAGTCTGTCTGCCCATAAAGCATTTACTAGTTTCTTATGCCAGTTCTTTTTGTTCTCTTCCAGCACTTTCTTTATGATATTTATCAAACTTTTGTTTGATGATTCAGCAAGGCCATTTCCTTGAGGATAGTAAGCTGTAGAATGGCCCAAAGTAATGTGAAATTTATGGCAGAAGTTCACCATCTTCTTGGATCTGAAGGCAGCAGCATTGTCTGTTATTATCTTGTCTGGGCAGCCAAATCTAGCCAGTATATTGTTTTCCAAAAACTTAATGATTACTGAATCATTTGCTTGTCTGCATGGGGTAGCTTCAATCCACTTGGTGAAGTAGTCTGTTGCTGTTAGAATCCATCTGTGTTGCCCTGAAGATGAGGGATGAATTTCCCCAATGAAATCCAAGCCCCATTGTTGGAAAGGTCTCTCTGTTGCAATAGGCTTCAAAGGAAGTGGCAGCAACTGTCTTTTGCCTTCAAACAGTTGGCATTTGTGGCATGAGGCTGTAAATTTCTTAACATCAGAGAACATAGTAGGCCAGTAATAACCAGCCCTCAATATCTTGTCCACAGTGGACTTCCAGTACAAATGTCCACCACAGTCTCCAGCATGGAAGTCTTGCATGATATTGTTAGTTTCATTCTCTATTAGACAGTGCAGCAAAATACCTTCATGGTTTTTCCACAGTAGATTTTCATCCATCACACAAAATCTAGATGTTTTCATTTTTAGGAACCTACACTTAGTTCTGGACAGTCCTGGGGGAGCACACAGGTTTTGTAACACATAACAGATATCAGAGTACCAAGGAGATTGTTCAAAGGCTACATTGATCTTTGGAGTCGCCAGCTCTGTTTCACTGTCCAGTTGGTTAATGTCTAAGGCTTGGAAATTTGCTTCTGTCATTAACTTGGCCAAACCTTGTCCTTTTATCAGCTTTGTAGGCTTTATTTCAATGTCAAATTCTAGTATATTGGCAATCCATTTTCCTCTCCTGCCCTCTAAGTTTTCTTGGGTGAGAATGTCTTTGACAATAGGACTTGGTACATAAGCCACAACATGGGAGTAAAGGATGTAAATCCTAAAGTATTTAATAGCCTTGATCAAAGCATAGGCTTGTTTTTCCATTATTTGATACTTTAGGGGGGCATCTCTAAGAGCTCTGCTGAAAAAAGCAATGGGCTTTTCATTCCCTTGGTCATCTTTCTGCAATAATACAACAGCAATAGTATGCTGGGAGGCAAATGAGAAAATAATAAAGTCTCTGTCAAACTGAGGATTAGTTAACACTGGGGTTTGAGTCAAGGCCAATTTTATACTTTCGAAAGCTTGTTTTGCTTCAATAGTCCATTTGACCTTTGAATCTTTCTTTAGCATATTGTTTAGTAATCTGATTAATTCTGCTAAATTTGGGATAAACCTTCTTAAAAAGTTGATTTTTCCTAAGAATCCTTGCAGCTCCTTGACATTCCTTGGGTGAGGCATTTGTAGGATAGCTTGTATCCTATCTGGATCAATTCTTATGCCATTTTTTGAAATAATATTCCCTAGAAGTTTCCCTTCTTCCAAGCCAAATAATGACTTCTTGGGGTTTAAGGAAATACCATATTTCCTGCATGTTATGAAGATCTGTCTTAAATGTTTCAAGTGTTCTTGGTCAGATTTTGAAAAGGGTGTTAGATCATCTAAGTAAATGACCAAGAAGTCATGAATCTCTTTTGCAAAAGCAATGTCCATTGCTCTCTGAAATGTTGCCCCTGCATTTTTCAATCCAAAGGGCATTTTCACATACTTGAAAGTGCCCCATGGGGTAGTAAATGCAGTTTTGTCTTGATCATCAGGGTGTACCAGGATTTGATTAAAACCTGAGAAACCATCCAGCAATGATATCCTTGAAGCTCCTACTACTCTTTGAAGAATGTGATCCATTTTGGGTAAGGGGTAGTTGTCTTTGAGTGACACTTGGTTCAAATTCCTTAAGTCTACACAAAGTCTAATCTCACCAGTTTTCTTTCTTGTAGGGACCAAATTTGAAATCCACTCAGAAAACCTGATTGGTGCTATGATACCAGCTTTGAACATTTTCTGTAATTCTTTTTCAATGGAAGGAAGGAGCACAGGATTGATTCTTCTCAATTTCTGTTTGAATGGTTTTTGATTAGGCTTGAGGGGAATGGTATGCTGGATAACAGAGGTATCGTATGACTTTAGATCCTGATAACCCCAAGCAAAGACATCTTGGAACTCTTTAAAGAGATCAATATATTTGGGTTTTTGATCAGGGGGCAAAGCAGCAGATAGCTTTATTATTTTAGGCTTGTCAGTGGTACCAATGTTACATTCTTCAATTGTTGCATCTAATGGCTGCATCTTTGGTTTCCTGGGGACATCATTTGAGTCAAAAATGTCCTCTAGTGGGGTAAGGCCTGCTGGAAGGAAATTGTCTTTGAGTTGTATGATTTCATCTTTAGCGTTGCTCACCTCTTCACAGTCAATTTGGTGAATTTGCTGAATGTTTTCTTTGTTGAAAATGGTTGGACTGAGTAATTGTTTGGATGTTCTAGGTGACATTGGGTGGGCAGACTGTTGAAACTGTAATTGTGATGGACTTGCTCCATCAAATATTTGTGATTGACTTGCTGTCTCAAGCATTTGTGATTGACTTGCTGTCTCAAGGTCAATATTTAATCCTGTAAACTCTTGTTGCAAGGTTAAAAAGTTGTTTATTTGCATGTCATTCTCAAATACTTGCCACTCTTTGACATTGTTTGGAATAGAAGGCCTATATTTGACCTCTTCCGTGAAACAATTGTTGGGTTCTAATGGGAATTTGAAGGTGCTGGCAAATGTTGCCAAGCTGTGTGCATGGAGATTGTGGCCCCTTGGAATTTTTATGATAACAAACTCGGAGAAGGTCTCTAGTATTTCAATTACAGCAGACCTATAGGACCTCAATCTTTTGTCATTGGTAACAAAATTTCCTTTCACTTGTTGAATCACTAGATCAGAGTCTCCCATGATGGAGAGTTTAGGAGCCTGTAGTGATTTTGCTAGCTTTAGGCCCAACAGCAGAGCTTCATATTCTGCCATGTTGTTAGTGCATCTAAACTTCAATCTGTAAGCCCTACCTTCTGCATAATCTTTCTCTTTATTATGTATCCATACTCCAGCCCCTGCCCCTAACTTGTTGACTGAGCCATCAGACTCTAGAACCCACAGAATATCTTGCTGAATAGGAGATTTAACATTCTGTTCATGGGATGGCAATGTGAGCATGAGTTGGGGTTTCTTTTCCCATTTGTTTTCTGGGATAAATTCATCACTTGTTTGACAGTTTTTGACAACTAGAGGAGGGTTAATGTGTATTGTTGGGCTAATTGAAGTTTGGCAGGTGCTACTTGTTTGATCAATGTTTTGTTCTTGTATGAGTGTTTCGGTCTTAATGTCATTGTTTGAGAGGCTTGGGCTGTCATTGAAGAGGATGAAGGAGTCTATGTCCGAATGGACAGCATATATTGGAAAATTTTGAGGCTTTTCTTCACTGCTGACCATATACTTCATGAGTGTTTCCCTATAAAGTCTTTTTGGTTGCCCAAATACAGAGATGGTTGCATATGACATATCTAATTGCAGGGAGCCTTGGAGTTTGGCTCCCCATGATCTTGATAAGAGCATCCCGTATTTGGGTGGGATATCAGCAACTACAACATCCATTAGTATGGTTTTGTTGGGAAATTGAACCAGGGACACACATAAATCTTTTATTAGGCCCAAACATTTGACTTGACTAGAATCAAAAGAAAACAGGTCTTTGTATGGTCTTGTTATATCCAAGTTTAATCTTTCCATGACAGCTTTTGGCATAAGGTTGTGAGAGGCACCTGAGTCAAACATTGCATTATGCAGTATTTTATCATGAACATGCAGGCTGACATAAAAAGGTAAAACCCCTGTGACTACTTTTTTTCCATCTACCTCTGGGCCAAACAGTAATTCTGGAGTGTCATCTAGCACATTTACATCATCTTTGCTGTTGGTGAGCTGAAGGGATTTTTTGATCTGTTGCTTATATATGTCATGCTTGGCTAGCTCTGAAAGGGGAATTGCTATCTTTAACTTGCCAATCTCTGCTCCTAGGTCAAAGGGTTTGTCAACTTGGATTTTAGAGTCACGGATAGCAGTCCTTTCTCTGTTCATTAAATCTTCTTGTTGGATTTCATCTTGATTTTGGAACCTACCCCTCATACCCATGTCTTGAGGGGTAATGTTCGGATTTGGGTGGGAGGATGAGGTTGCCGTGGGCTGTTGTAGTGGGGACAGTAATTCAGTGACTTCCTCAACCACTACTTCTTTTGTAGGCAAGTTTGTTTTGTCATTAGGTTCAGTGACTAAGGTTTCTTTAGATTGCTGTTTCTCCTTTATCTTTTCGGGCTGATTTACATTTACAGTCCTACTCCTTAGTTTGTATTGTTTATGGACTTCATAGACAGCAGTATCATATCCTTGTTTAAAGTCAAAGGATTCTCCTGATTTTGTTTGGAATGTTTTTCTTTCATCCTCCTCATGGTCTTCTTGTGTTAAGAAAACATGGCTTTTACCATCCAGACCCATTAAGTTGATTTCAGGATCTTCATTGAGCTGATTGGCCGAGGAAGTTTCTGCATAGTTTTCTTGAAAAGGGGGTCTGATATCTTGGTCTGCACTTGTTTTTCCTATGTTTGGGTTCTGCGTTCTCCTAAAATTTGCGTTTCTAGGAGGATTGCTTTGTGATGCCTCCCATGATGACTTTCTTTCAACTGATTCCACTCTTTCACCCAGTCTCTTCATGCTGTTTAGTATTGCATCCAACTTTTGATCAAAGCCTAAGGGCTCTTCTCTCAAACCAGCCTTCTTTTCCAGCTTTGCCCTGTTTCTCTTGGCAATTAGGTTGGCCTCTACAGTGACTGCAACTCTTTGAGCTTCTGCAAGGGTTGGAGGATCTCTTTCTTTCAGCTGATAGGCCATATCAGAGTCAAAACCGTCAGGGAAGTTATACAGGGCCAAATCAGGAGGGGGCCTTAAGTTCTGGGGGATAGCATTATATACATTGTTAAACCTAGCACAATATTCCAAGACTGTTTCTTGGGGACCTCTTTTGATAGTGTTATATTCACCGAGTATGTGTAGAGGATCTTTCTTCTTCTCCCATCTGTTGGTAAACTCTTGGTACAGGACCTCAGGGGTTGCAATGGAATTTGCATTCAGGGATCTAAACCAAGTTCTGACATCCCCGGTTAAGCTTTGAACAAAAATTCTCATCCTGACACTATCATCATCTATTTCATAGGTCTCAAAGTGGTCTTGCATCTTCTTAGCATGCTGGACAGCTGTCAAAGGGCCATGGGAGTCAAAAAATGAGATTTTGGTTTGGTAGTCTTGAGGTAGAGCCGGTGCATTGGCTGGTATCTGTAGAGGTGCATATCTGTTAGCCATGTTTATGGGGTTTATAGGGTTAATAGGAACAAATGGGACAGCTGGGATTACAGGTGTAACAGGGTTAATAGGATGGGTAACAAGCGGGAAACTGGTTGAAAGAGTATGTGCAGATGGTGAAGATGGGAGAGGAGGGCTTTGAGGTGTTGATGATGAACTAGGGGAACTAGGGGTGGACCGAAAAAGGACTTTGCAAGGAGTAGGAATGAGGATAGGTTGGTCTGAACTTATATCTGAATCAGCAGGCTTCTCCTGCTTTTGCTGTCTCCTTATGTTCTTTGGAATGATATTTGGGTTATCAACAATGATGGGTTGATCAGGGTCAGGGTTTGCCCTAGTGTGCCTTGGGTTTCTTTTGGGAGCCAGCTTCTACGTATTCTTTTAGAACTTTATACAGGAGGCTTTATATGTACAAGGACTAGGTAAGAATTCTGGAATGACTATATATGTTTCAAAGCTAGGATGAAGATTCCCTAGTTAGCTCTTCCCTAAAGTTGTCCCTGTGTTTACAGAAACAGTCCTAAGGCCTCTTGGCTAGTTTCAGGCTTGATGGTAGCTTTGGAAGATAGATAGTATCTAAAAAAACTTTTAAGAAGTCCCCAGCGGAGTCGCCAATTATGTTAACACCCAGGTTGTTCCCTATGACTCCCAAGGGAATACGGCCGGGGTAACCACTAACCAATCTTTGGATCACTGTTTCTAGCCAAACTGTGATCAGAGAGGGCTCTCTCTTTATGATTTGTAACTGTTTATGATAGGGTTTTAGGCTAGCTATTATGCACAGGTTTTGTTTATGTTTTGGTTGAAGAATTTCCTTCAGATCTCTTGTGATGTAATATTCAGAGAGTCAAGTATCATTGGGCAATGGAGTCTGTAGCAGTAGGTGTCTAGAAACTTTGAGATGAACCGGTGAAACTTACAGGGCCATTTGGATGCTTCATAGAACAAATTTTGATTAATAACAGGAAACAGGTAAGACAAACAATGAAAGCATTCAAGAATTTTCACTCATTTTTAAATGTTTCCACCAAACTGGTTATGAGAAAAGACAGATGTCACAGGGGCAAACTTGAATCCCTGGGAATGTCTATCACAGCGAAAGATATAGTTTCAAAGTGCAGCAACTAAGAATTGCACTTCTGTTACTGTATCTGAGGAAAACATGGATAATAGCTCAGTTTGAGTTCAGGGTAATCATGGATTAAGTCCTGGAACCATTCTTCTACTTTGCTATTAAGTGTAAAACATCTAAACAATAAAAGAGAACAAAAGACTCGAAAACATGTAATACAGAGATTCGAGAAAACTTATTGTTTTATGAAACACTCTGGAATCCTGCAACATTCACCATTCATCACAACGCACCAAATACACCACGCTTTGGAAATTCCATTCTCCCTTTGTATTATTTCTCTGAGAATTTTTACAGCAAGTGAGAGTTCCAAAAGGAAAATAACAACAACCCCTTAAGCTTCTGTGAGGGGCCAATATATACTTGCGATTGTTTACAAAAATATCTGAGTCCTGAGTTATCTCAGACTTATTGTTCTTACCAACTTTGAGATATTATTATCAGAAATTTATTACAGCATTGAATACAAAATAAAGGCGCTTTAATGTTCTGTCAGAAGATATTTTGGCCTTTGGGATCTGCTGAGTCGGTTGAGATATTTTGATTGAATGCTGGAGAACCCGACTTTATGGCTTGTGCACTGTATGCTGTGTTTGTCACCTGTGATTGTGACTGCTGCAGTGGTGAGAGAATAGCTCTGCTGAGTTGGCTCAGCTTCTGCCTCTTCCTTGTAGATTTTATTCATCAAAATTGTGCCTGCGTATGACTGCTCATGTGCTGGAGAAAGAACCAACCTCACGGGTTCGGACCTGATAAGATTACCTGTGTCAGATTCCTCCACTCTTCTTGTGTGGGCAATTGGTATCTTATGATTGCCCCCATAGTCTCATCTGCCTCAGTATACTTAAAGAAATTCGGTGGTGTATCAAACAGATGATCAATTTCATTCATAATAAAAAACAGATTATCCACCCTATCATACAGATTCTGCCCCGATGCTGGCCCTGTGTCTGCTGAGGTACTGGGTTGTTTTGCAATTTGTGCTACCGCATGGGCATCAATCCTTTTGTTGTAATTTTCTAGGGTGAGCAGTCTTCCTACACTGCTTAAAATGCTGGGGAGGCCTCTGTTCTGTAATGCCAGGAATCTGTCCAGGAATTTGTTGATTTCAGTCTGCATGTCCTGTGTTCTCCTCTCCAGTGTTCCAACTAGGCTTCTTAGTGTCAGGACTCGTTTAACTACTGAGATTATTTCAGTCCTGTTAGTAATTCCCATGGCAGCTAGTTGAGAGCTAGTTTTGTTATTTAAAACATTGACCATTCTGCTGGCAGCATCTGGCATGTGGCCAAGGCTTGCTCTTGCTCTGTGTATTTCCTTGTTTGCCTTGGTGATGAGTGCTATTTGCTCATCCATAGTCTCAATGTACTGCCACTGATTGGTGATGGATCGACCGATGTTACTCCAGAGGACTGCCTTTAGTTCTGCTGTTACCTTCTCTAGTGCAAGCTCTTTTTCTAGTTCAGCTATTCTCTTTTTTAGAGCTTTTATCTCTCTCTCCTTTGTTGCTTCATTCTGCTTGCTTTTGTCAAATTTTTCATTCACCTTGGCCAAAGTCTTCTTGACTTCATCAAGCTCTTTCATTTGGGATTCAAGAATTTGGATCTCAGCTTGTAGCTTCTGCATATCCAGACTGGGAGTCTGTCCTGGTGTTGGTGTAGTCGTTGCTGTAGATGGTGCTATAGTTCCCGTTTGCTGAGGAGGAGGAATAGTTGTTGGAGGGACTTCCTCAAGATTAATTATCACAGGAGGAGGCTGGGAGGGTTGGTCCTCTTCTCTTTGCTTCATTGCTGTTTGTAGTGCTGCCTTTGCAGCTTCTGATTGTCCTAGCTGGTCTTGAGTTCGAACCAGCTCCTTGTACAGGGATACCAGCAGGTCTGTAGTATCCTTTTCCTGCCTTTGCTGGGCAACCTAATCTGTTTGTGGATGGATGGTAGCTGGGAGCTTGATTTTCTTTCTTAAAGCCGCCATGTCTGCATCCCTTATCTTCAGGAGTTCTTGGATACCCTTAACATCTTTAGGATCATGTCCTATTTCGATAATTACCTCTTCCAAGGACTTGATCCGGTTGTCCTTGGCTTGTGATGATGCTCTCTCCAATTCCAGCTGAGAGGCTGTATTATCAAGGCTGCTCTTCAATTTGTAGTTCTCCAATGTCTCACCTGCCAAGGAGGCATACACCATTTCACCAGTTTGTTTATGTAATTCAATCTTATCCATAGGGTGTATGTCTTTGGCCAGCACCTCCATGTTGGTTCTTAGGTAATCCGAGGTAGATTGAGGATGCAGTGTTGTGGGCATGAAGTGACTCATGATCATCTTGCCTTCACTTACATCAAAGGCAGACATGAGTCTTTGCTGATTTGTAGGAGCCAGGTTCAGCAAATGATCGTACAGCCATATTTTAATAGGATCACTCCTCCTCTTAATGTCAATAAATTGCTGCTTGATGCTTGACTGTCCCTCTCTGTGCTGGCTGGAGGAGCTGACCTCTCCTCTTATAGTTCTATCATGTTCATGCTGAGATGAACTGGCTGAAACTTCTCCACTGGGTGGGCCCATGCCCATTGCTTGCCTCACTGCTATGTCATCCTCTTGGGAGTCATTTAGTCTTTGTCTTTTCTCTCCCCGATTAATGGATGAAGTCAGGGGAGTCTCTCTATCCCTTTTCCTGGTGAAGACCTCCTTTTGTGGGGTTTGGAGGACCGAGGTATCAACAGTGGTTTCTGCTCTAGGAGGCACCACTGTCTGAGCCTGTTGCTCAGTGGAGCTTGGAGGATCAGTCACTTTTTCTTGCTGCAAGGGCTGCTGTTCACTAAACTGTTCCTCTTCCTGTTGCTGCCCGAATTCCTGCTGCTCCATCTCTTCTTTCTGCTGTAGCGATGTGTCCACTTGTTCTTCTGTCAATGGAGGTGGCTGTTCCACCTGCTTCCCTTTATCTCTGCTTGCTGTCTGTGGTGCTTTCTCGGCAGTTTGCTGCTGTGCTGTTGATGATGTAGCAGCTGCTCCAAGTTGCTTTTTGTAGGAGAGGGGCACCTGTAAATTGGCGAGCAGAGGTCGAGCAGGTGTGCACGTTTGCTGCTGAGGAGGTCGTCCGGGTTAAATCAACAGGTTGGCGGAAATTCGAACGTAAACGGTCATGCAGGGAGAACAATAGCGACAGGAGTGAAAGTGGGAAAAACACGGCTTTTTTGGGTAAATATGGGTTTTTTACCATTTTGGCGCTTTTTCGTGATGACGTCAGCATGACGTCATTGGTGGGTCATGGTGAGGTGACGTCAGCTGACGTCGTCGGGTGACGTGGCAGTAGATTATTGGTCCAAGGGGCGATGAGGTGGCAACCACGTCAGCGGATAGGTGGACGAATGGCAGAGGTGAGTACGAGCGGACGCGACGTGGCGATGAGTTAGCGGAAAATAGGTGGCAGTTAGGACCGTAGCGGTTACGGTTAAAGCTAACCGCTACAGTTTCTCGGGGCGGTTTGGGTACGGCGCCGAAGTTGTCAGGCCCGGCTCCGAGATACCTCAGTGCTTGACGCGTGGAGAGGCCCTGACGTGACGCAACGTCAGCATCTCGGGCGGTAAAGGACAGCAGTGGGAGCCGCTCCGATATTGACGTGGATCGTCAGATCTTCGGGCCTTGATCCGACGGTGGGCGGAGTATGGAGGTGCTCGGGTTATATGCGGGCGGGGAACTTTAGGTTTTATGGGTTTTTTATTGGTTTTTCGAATGTTTTTTCATTTAACCAATTATGCGCTAACCCTTTGGAAATGCGCCAGAGGCGGTTTTTTTGACTTTGGTAATTTTTGCAAAGGATTTGAAGGCGGAATAGGGTTTTGTAAGGGTTTTCCAATGCAAATGGTGGTTTGAGGAGCAGTTTGACTTGCAGCAAGGGGGAATGGGATGGGACAGGTTCACCAAAGTGACCAGATGTCACTTTGGTCCCTTTTGAAGACCATATGGCTATAATGCCAAGGGGAGGGAGTATATATAAGATTTGGGGCTTTATACACCTTAGTGTTAGTATTATTAGGGGAAGGGGTAAAATAGGGGAGCTATATAGTAAAATTAGAGGTTAATATGAATGAAGGGAGCAAATGAAAGGGATTTTACTGAGTTTATCTGAAATTGACTTGGTTTTGAGAGTAGATCAAAATGAAAAGATCTTAGACAAGAAATGTGGATTCTGAATGAACTAGAACCACCATAAAACCATGATCTCTCTTCATAAATCTCAGCTGAAAGAAAGGGAGTGTTAGTAATGGAATAAAGGGGAAGAGGGAAGTTAGTCATGCTCCTTGCTGTAATATGATGGAATTAACCACTTTTTCTATTGATAGATTTTGCCTTGGCAAAACACCTGTTGACATATGTGTAATGGTGAAAATACCCTTTCTGCAACCACAACTGCCTACCCAGCTATTTCCCTAGCATTTTTTTGTTTCTCCATAGAGGGTGCATTTGGACTTGCAAACCCTTACTTGCCTTTTCTTTTCTTTGGCTTTTTCTTTTTTCTTTTCTATCTACTTCTACCCTTATCTCTTCCAAGGTCCCAGATTAAGCTGTTGGGAACCTTTGCTTCTCTACCTAGACTACTTGTCTGCCAAGATTAAACAGTTTGGACAGACTTCTTTCTCTATTCTATAACTCAAAATTGAACACATGGCATGATCCAGATTAGACTGTTGAATCATCCACAAAATTGAAATAAGGTCCTCAATACTTGAAACACTTTACCCACCTCTTGCTTTCTAGGAAATATGGGATCTTTGGGATACCAAAGCAGAGCATATTTGGCCTTTCTCTTGCCAATCATGAAATATGAAACCTATTGGTATAGGTATCCAACACCACCTACCCATTTTCTTGTGGATGATATGGGGTGGAAGTCCTGTGCTTGATATTGTGATGAGCGAGCAAGTCTTCAATCAAGTTGGAGGTGAACTGGCTTCCTTGATCGGTGACTAACTCTCGTGGGTAGCAAAACTTGTAGAAGATATTTTCCCTTAAAAACATAGCCACCTTTTCTTCTGTTGCTGCTTTGATTGCCTTTATTTCTGCCCACTTGGTCAGATAGTCGGTGCACACAATGATGTAAGACCTTTGCTTTGAAGGGGGGTTGATAAGACCCACAAAATCCATGCCCCACTTCTCAAATGGCTCGAAGGTCACTTGAGGTTGGAGAGGCATTTCATCCCTTGGAGTCGGTTTCCCCATCCTCTGACATCGGTCACAGTGGCTGATGTATCTTCTGACATCTTGATGAAGAGTAGGCCAATAGTAGCCTGCCTATCGATTTTTGAAGGCAGTCCTTTTTGTTGCAAAGTGGCCTCCACAAGGTCCGTCATGGCAGGTTAGGAGGATGTCAAAGAATTCCTCCTCCCTAACACACTGCCTCAAGATTTGATCTGGACCAAGTTTAAACAAGTTGCCCCCAATCCAAGTGAATGTGGCACTCTTCCTTACGATTCTGCTCTTCTCCTTTGAGGATAGATGCGGAGGGAACTGTGTTGAGACCAATTAATTTTCTATATCAGCAAACCATGGAGAGAGTACTGAGATAGAAAACAGATGTTTGTCTGGCATCTAGTCATCCACTGTTCCTTTGTCACCTGCAGGAAAATCCAATCTAGACAAGAAGTCAGCAACAACATTTTCCTTACCTGGCTTGTCGACAATAGTCAAATCAGATTGCTGCAACAAAAGTAACCATCTAATAATAGGAGCATTGACATCAGGCTTATTCATTAAATATATAATCACAGCATGATCAGTGTGTACAAACGTTTGATAACCAGTGATGTAGTGTCTGAACTTGTTTAAGAAATGGACTACAACCAGGAACTCTTTCTCAGTTACATTATAATTCATTTCTGCCTTGGACAAGTTTTTGCTAACAAAATATATGGAATATGGTAGTTTCTCCTCAACTTGTCCTAAGGCTGCCCCTATGGCTTTGTTCGAGGAATAAGTGTGGATGTGGAAAGGTAGGGCCCAGTTTGGACCTCTCAAGATTAGAGCGAACACCAACTTATCTTTCAACTCATCCAGTGCCCCTTTACAATTGTCAGTCCATTTGAACTCGACATCCTTCCCTAAGAGGCCAAACAATGGCGAGGCTATCTTGTTGAAATCTTTAATGAATCTTCGATAATATCTTGCTAAGCCTAGGAAACTCCAAACATCCCTTACCTTTTGTGGAGGTGGAACCTTTTGGATGATAGCAATCTTGTTAGGATCCACCTGTAACCCTTGGCAAGAAATGGTATGACCTAGCACGGTCCCTTCAGTCATCAAGAATTCACATTTTTCGGCACTGAGGGACAGGTTCATCTCAATGCACTTGGTTAGAACTTTTCCCAGATTAGTCAATGCTTCTTGGAAGTTGGACCCATAAGGTGTAAATTCATCCATATAGATTTCTACCGAATCATGGACCAACTCAGAAAATGTGCTCAATACTGCTCTTTGGAAAGTGGCAGGAGCGTTGCATAGCCCAAAGGGAAGGACTCGGTAGGCAAAGGTACCCCATGGACAAGTGAAGGTGGTTTTATCTTGGTCCTCCGGCCTTATTTGGATCTGATTATACCCGCTGAACCCATCTAGGAAAGAGAAGAACTTCCTCCCTGCCAGTCCATCCAACACTTGATCTATGAATGGCAAAGGGAAATGGTCTTTCTTGGAGGCTTTGTTAAGTTCTCGGTAATCTACACAGATTCTCCATTCCCGTTCTTCTTGGGCATAAGCACTAGAGGTGAGACCCACCCACTATTGGAGATAGGGTAGATGAATCCTGCATCCAACAATTTTTGCAATTCTTCTTTGACAATGTCTTTAAGGGTTGGATTCATTCTCCTTTGAGGCTTCCTGACTGGTTTACAATCTCCTTTAATGTTAATGTGATGGGTACAGACCGAAGGATGGACTCCTTTCATCTCCTTATAGCTCCAAGCGAAAGCATCTAAATGATTGTTCAGTAAGCTACACAGCTCCTTCTCTTGGGAAGGAGATAGGGAGGAGCTGATCTTCAAAGCTCTTTCAGGACCAAACTCCACATTCTTAACTCTGGGAGAGGTCGGATCAGTTACACAGAGGTCCACTACGGTGCTGGCCTCGGCATCTTCCACCAATTCCCCTAAGGATAGTGCACTGGGAGGAGGATTTTGAATCAAAGTCTCAATCATATCATCATCGGTTTGAGGGCCTCCCCTAGTGGTTTCTACTATGCACAATGGTGCAGAGTAGACCTCATCCTCATCTCCTTCTTCTAACCAGAATGGTAAGTCATGTTCTAGCAGAGGTTGGGCAGGAGGGTATAGGACTAGCTGCTTGGACATAGGACCATTCTTGATGGTCATGTTTCTAGCTCAGCAACTGATGTAAGCATCCACAGTGGCTAACCAAGGCCTTCCCAAAATGAGGGGGTATCTAGTAAGCTTTGCCTTTGGCTGAAGGACCAAGAAGTCTTCAGGATACTCCCAAGAGTCAACAGAGACCAAGACATCTTCCACAATCCCTTCGGGAGTCACAGTGGAGCGATCTGCCAACTGCAGGACTGTCGAGGTCTTCCTTAAGGAACTCTGAAGGTTGAGTTTAAGCATGGTGTCCCTGGTCATCACATTAATGGCAGCCCCTAGGTCAATCAAGGTATGGAGGATAATGGTGCCATTGATGTGGAAATCAACTACAGGACTCCCAAGGTCCAAATACTTTGGACAGCTTACTTGCCCCAACATTAGATCGGACAGTTGTCCTATGACATTGATAGTCGAGGCATCTCTCTTTCGCCTACCTCGGTGCCTGAAACACTTCTCCTTAATCAATTTGTTGTATATCGGTACATCGTTTATGGCCTGGAGAAGTGGTATTTTCACACACAACTGTTTAAGTTCTCCCAGAAGTTCAGTCTCCTCTGGGTTTGGTTGCATGGTTACTGTTAGTCACTCAGGAAAGGGTGGAATGGCTTTGGGTTCACTTTCTTGTTTCTCGTCCTAGTCCTCTAGGGGAGGAGGTTGGCGATCTGGAATGGTCTTCCGAGATCGCAGGTTGATCTCCTAGATCTCCACAACATAGGTAGGGCATGTTGTCTCCCCATTGTATACCTGCTGGGCCTGTCGGTTGTTGGGGTTCGGGTTCGGTTGAGCAGGCATTTGGGGTTGTCTTGGAGGAGCAGGAGGTAATGGTTGTGGTTGAGCCAGTGGGTGGAGGTAGAATAGCGGGAGGAGAGTTGTATTGGAGCCTCCACCTCGGTTGAGGTGCATTCCACTGAGGTTGTGGCTAGGCATGCGAGTGAAACAAAGGAACAGTGGGTTGAGCATGGTACTGAGGTGGATAAGACCATGGAGGAGGTGTGGACCAGGAAGGATGAGCAGCGGGACCCCAAGAAGGCATGTGAGCAGATTGGTTGGGGCTATAATAAGCTTGGGATGTCCCTTGCATCCCCTGCTAGTAAGGTCTAGGCCCGTGCAACCTCCTCTGGTTGAGGAAGTAGAGAGGTTCAGTGGTTGCCTCAGTCCCTTGGTACATGGCTTTAAATCCAGGCAAGGTTAGGCATTGGTTCATGGGGTGGGTTTCCTCACAAACGAAGCATACCTCTACTGAGTGCAATGGAAACTCATTCTTAGGGTGCTTACTCGTACATCTAGGAAAAAAAATGGCCAAATCCCTCTCAACTTCCTCTTTATTTTGTTGGATTTGGAAGGTATCGAGTTGCATGGCAATGGTGTGTCTCATCTCCCTTTTGAGGTCTTCCATCTGATTAGTAAACTCATGCTTGGAGAAGGTAGTACTAGCTGAAACTGGATTCCCCGTACCTCTTTTCCGGGTTGCCCTAGAGTGGTTTCTAAACACATTCCTTATGTCCTCATAAGGTAGTTGGTAGATGTCTCCTCTAGCTAGCATGTGAAGGGTATCTAGAAGGTCTTCAGGGACTCCTTGGAGCAGAACCAGCTTTAAAGATTCAGGGTCAAGTGTGCACCTGGCCCGTTTACAACTAAGTTGGAACCTTTCCTCATAGTCTTCTAAAGACTCATCATTTCCCATGGTCATTCGAAAGATTTCTCCCTTTGCTTCTTTTGACCTACAGTAGTCCTGGTATTTGTTGTTAAAGGCTTGCTGCATCTGAGCCCAAGTTGTGATACTGTTTCTAGGTAACCCCATGAACCAGCGTAATGCTGCATCCTTGAGGGTAGAGGGAAAGAGTTTCAACTTTTGCTCATCTTCTGCATAGTCATAAGTTCGACAAAGGACAACAAACTCAAACAGGAAGGTATCAAGGTCTTCAGTGGTCAATCCATGGAAATGAGGTAAGGCTGAGGGACTTATGTTCTTCATCTTCATGTCCCCATTGGTCTCTCGCATGGGGAAGGTACCTTCTATTCTCTCGTCATCGTCTCTACCATTTCTGTTTTCAGCCATGGTCTCAAAAGGAATGTTTTCTTGCTCTTATTCTGTTATAGGATCTTCGTATATCTCAGGAGGTTCACCTATAGGTTCTTCTGGGTCACTGCCACCAAAGAAGAGAGAAGGGTGACTCAGTGAAGTGGAGGGGGTGTTGGGTACAAATTTTTTGGTATTATCTCTGTTCCTACGAGGCATGAAAAGATTTTTGATTTCTTTTTGTTTTTCTGATTGTACCTGCAAAACTGAAACAGATGGAATTGCAACTAACTAAAATCTATCTTGCAGAAACGAAAATGCGGAATTGAAATGAAAGTAGGAAAGGACTAAGCTATTTTGCTGAAATCAAATTGTGAGAATGAAATACTAGACTACGTTTGCATAATTGAAATTCTATTCTACGCTTGCAGAATTGAAAGGCTAATCTATGAATGTAGGAAATGTCTACTCTGCTTTTGCGGAAATGAAATTATAGAATGGAAATGAAATAAACTACTTAGTAGAAGGTTAGAGTAGGGAAATAGAAGAAAAGCAGCAATCACAAATACTCTGATGCTTCCCCAGCAACGGCGCCAAAAAGAATGGTGGGCTCTAGTATTGCAGCAATAATGCTGCAACTCCTGGGACTCCCTTCTTTACTCTTATCAACCCGGTAGTTCGTAACAAACTTGGAAGCGACGGTGCTGTATGCACAAGTACTAGCTCTTGCCGCAGCTGTCACTTGGTCAGTCGTCACAAGTCTGCTAGGAGCTTAAGCTAACTTATATGAGCTCTTAGAAGAAGATTTTTAACTGATGGATGAAAGCTAACTCAAAGGAGATTGATCTACTTGCAGAAAGAAACTGGAAAGCAGAAAGGAAACATAAACCCTAGCAAACCCTAATTTTACCACCTAGCCCTACTGATGCAAGAAAGAGGATGCAAGCTACTGGAAGAGATGCCATTGATTTCTAGGAAGGTAAATACATGTATCTAAGCTACTTCTATAGTAACATCTGATAAAAACATCTTTTTGTATTCGTGAATAAGTTTCCAGAGTTATTATGCATGCGATTTGACTGTTTTTGGCTGTGTAGAGGTGGATTGGTGAAAATAAATGCTTGGAAGAGGTTGGGAAGGTTCAGAGAGGGCATAAGGGGTCCCTAACACCTTTCCA
The DNA here is from genome assembly GCA_031772625.1 of Pinus tabuliformis. Taxonomy (NCBI): domain Eukaryota; kingdom Viridiplantae; phylum Streptophyta; class Pinopsida; order Pinales; family Pinaceae; genus Pinus; species Pinus tabuliformis. Next base: position 1,018,984,958 of record CM062809.1, on the reverse strand, counting down.
TAGAGTTTCATTGAGTTTGGCTATCAAGAAACCTCATTCGTGAGCCTCTACAGGAAGTCTGCAGGGGTTCTACAGGATGTCTGTGATTTTCTACAGGATGTCTGTAATTTTCTACAGGATGATCAGAAATGAGATTTTGGAGGATGGATGGAGAGGAAAGGGTGAAGGAGTGAGTGTGGAGGTAGGATAAGGGTTGGAGGTGATCCAGGATTTGGTGGATGGAGTTGAGGACAGATGTAGATGGCTGGATTTGTTCAAGGAAGACTGAAGCAATGTTGCACAAAAATTAGGGTTATGTGAGCAAATGGCAAACGTGAGGCAAGGGTTCAAAGTAGAGGGTGAAGCAGATGGTATTGATGGAGAATGGGCAGATGAGGAAGAATAATAGGTGCTCTGCAAGTGGTTTTTCCAGCTGTACCAACGAAGACTTGTAAAATCTGAAACCTAGCTACGTTGACCTAATCTAATCTAGCTAACAGTAAAGAGCATGAACAGAAGTGTTATTTGCAAGAAAACTATGTAATTAACTATGCAACAAAGCATTCAAGAATCTGAACATGTAACCAACTTCTGCAAATGAAAACCAAACACTGATGATTGCATGGCAAAGCAAAGTCAATGTTTTTGTGGGCAGTAAGTTCACCTTGACTCCAGCTCCTGATCCCACTGAGGGAGAGGTGAAATCATAGGTGCTTGATGGCCTTTTCTGGAGCTTTTCCCTGTCAATATCCTACCAACTTAATCTGAACATCAAAAGCGGCCTTTCTAATCATCAACAGTGACGTAGTTTATCAGCAAGATGTAATCCACTTAACACAAATGATTTTGCAAATGCATGAAAGACAAATAACAATACATAAAGGAGGCCTTAGCACTCGGGTTGGGCCCAACCCCAAGAGCTGCAGGCTCCTATAAAGGACTCAGATCTGATGCCAAGTAAAACTGCTTCTCATTATTCAAAAATAATCATCACAAGAAAGTTATACAGCAGTAGCTACAAGAATACAAACTGAGCAAAAGGGCAGCACTATAGTGCAAATACCAACAATTCCAAAAGTAAACTACGAAGGTTGAGGCCTTCCTACTTATACACTACGAGGGGCCTTGCAGCCCTCCTAAATTCAAGGGACTCGGCTGTCCCAACTGCTAGTAAACATTCACTCTTCCCAAAGCTGCTCGGCTGCCTTTAGAACTCGTTTTGGTGGCCTGTGGAGCTCGGAGTTGAGGGTGGAGATTTCGAGGAAGGCCATTTAATGCAAGAGACAACCTCCCTACGAATCCTCACCTCAAGCTTGGCTGTCATCTCACCCATGATTTCTTGGTGTTGCTCCAAAATTTGTCAAAAAAACTTGAAATAACCACGTATTAGCCTCCTAGGTAGAGTGACCACCCTTATTCATTCAAATAACATAAACATACTAAAAAACATGCATAATCTATGAAAAATGGATGATTGAATGAGGACAATTAGGAAAAATGAGCCCAATAAGTTACCCAATTCGGGGCTCATCAATAGGTTCAACAGAAGTACATCTTATCGATTAAGCAAATGAACTAGTACCTTGTGATCGAGATGATGACCTTAGTGATTGAGTTGTGGATGATCCATATAGAGACACATATAGGGAACTAACCACTATGCATGGGGAACGGGAACTACCCACCACATTAGACAAAATGACCTAATGTAGTGATAGAGATAGTGATCAAGATGAATATGATGATTTTAGGTCTAGAGGTGAACGAGCTGAAGGAGCTTTTCATGATCAATATAGAGTAAAAGGACCACCAATAGTGATAGTAGTAGATATAGCACTGAAAAAAATAGATCATGTCGGTCCATCACCAATAATAGTAATAGAGCTAAGAACGTAGGTCTCTTTACCGAGAGAAAACACAAAGGCTACAGACACAGTGATAGTACCTCGATCAAGCAGGTAGATTAGTAGCAAAGTAAGCATCCTAATCACCATATGTAGATCATCCAAGTCGAGTACCAATCCCAGGCATTGAAACACTAAGAGAAACGACAAGAGCAGTAGTAGACTCCTATGTTTATCCAGTAGATTAAGAAAATGAGCCAGGACTAGCAACACATAATCCAGAAACTATGTTAACACCAGAAGCAAGGGAAGATCAAGACCTAGTAGCAACACTAACCAATAAAGTAGCACCCATAGTAGAAATAGATGGAGATGCATTGGGTGCAGTTTAAGTAGTTCCATTTCCAGATCAATACCTAGAAGGGGATAAAGAACCAAGCCTAGAGATAACCCCTAGTTGACTAGTAATAATGTATCGCCATGGTCACCATTTTCTATCCCTTGCTACTACAGTACTAGCATCCCCATCCCTATTCCTTGCTAAATCGTTGTCTAAGATGGTCCACCCAAAAGCTAACATAATAGGATGATAAATGTTCTCAACTGCAAGAACATAAGTATAACTAGGTGGTAAGGCATAGGTTCAATAAGGTAATGCGTGAGAAGTATCCAAGAGAGTAGTTGCTTAAGAAATAGCATCGGTAAAGGAAGAAGAGCTATTAGTGAGAGTTTCTGATCCAATTAGAACCATTCTAGACCCAGATCAGGAGGCAACATTTCTGAACTCCGTAACAACCCCATATCTAGATCACATAGCAAACTCGGGAGAAAGAGTATGCTTTAAAGATAGTTGACCCAAAATCTGTTCATATTGAAGCAGTAGTAATTTCCACTGAGCGAGATGCAAAGTGAATCTCGGGTGCACTTTAAACATGGGTACCTATAGGGTACAAAATGGGAGGGGAAAGACCAGATGTTGTAGGTGTCAAGTCCATTAGGGCTAATGAACACCCCTAAACCCTCGATAGCCAAAAAACAAGTTATATTAGATATAAGAAAGCTACAAGAACTACTTGACAAAAACACACTTAGGCCACACCCTTAATTGTCAATAAAAACACAATGGAGGAGAGGATGCATAAGCATAACTCGACCACCGAGAGAGGTAATCTCATCAATGATAATAGTATACTGGTGGAGGACATGAATACTTAAGATCGAGATGCAAAGTAAGAAGTCTAACTAGTAACAAAGCAAGCATAAACAGAGGTGGAGGCTAGTGCATAAATTTTGATTTGAGATTGATAATCGTAGGGAGTTTAAGATACGGTCCTAGAAGATACAGAAGCAATTTCAACACCAAGAAGTGTTGTTCGATTCGGGGAAATCAGGAAAGAAGATAAACATTCAGTTATACATTAACCAAGACAAGAACATAACTAACTGTTAAACTAAAACCAAACACACGAATAGACACACAAGATTTACATGGTAAAACCTTGACAGGGTGTCAAGGAAACATCCACATAACTGTTATTTCGGTATAAAACTAACTAGTTACATTTTTACAAAAATTTACTTAATTCGTTGTCAAACTTCCAACAAGAAGATCAATATCCTTATCTAGTTGCTCGAGCAAATTCAATTTGAGTGCAAGATACCTTCCAGTTGTTATAGAGCTAGATCCTGTGCAGAGAGAGCATCTGAATGAGTAGTTACCTCATGGTTATGCCTATCCCCATTTAGAGAACAACCAGTAACAGGGGCAATTGCATTATTATATTCAGTTGTGAAAGGACCAGAACTGAAACTATATATACATCGAGGACTTGATTCACCAACAAATGATCCAGCATCTTTAGGTAATAATATGTCTATGCATGCAGTGGCAACAAAGACAGAAGTAGGAGCATTGGTTCCATTATATGAATGATGGACCCGATCCTACAAACACTTATGGGTAGCAGATATCACGTCCCTGTCCAATCTGCCAAGAGAGGCCCCCATAAACAATCGTTCATCCACAAAAGTAACCCATGTGGGGTAGCAGGCGTGGTCCAAAAAAGTAACTGGTTGTGCAACCCCTTATAATAAGTCTAAAAGGATGGGAGTATATAACAACAATAGACTAAAAACAAAGGTCGTGTGAAGGAAGTACCGCTGACTAGCCTGTCTTGGTGGTCACCAAGAGTTTGGGTGGGGATTAATGAGGAATACATATGATGGTGGATATATGGTGGGGCATGTAGGTGTGTCCCAGAAGTAGTTGAAATCGAATGGAGACAGAGAAAATTGGCCGTGGGTTCAATATTTGTTTTGTCCTATCATGATGAAATGGGCTCCGCCTGAAACATGGGTCTCACTGAAATGACAAGTGGTGATGATTGTTCAACTTACCGAGCTTCACTTGTTAGTTTTTCAAGTGGAATACTTAACTTTAGATTATTTATAGCTTTTTCCTCAATTGGTTCGACGAAGACATAGATTCTTTTATAGCTTGATAGGATATTTAGTAACAACTAAGAAGACAATATTATGAAATATCTAAGAAAGTAATACTAGTAGATAAGTAAGTAATAACAAGATCAATGGCAATGTCTATAAGCATAACTACTCTTTTCTATCTGTAACTAGATCTGATCTGGAAGTGGAGGTCAAGTAAGATCTATTCTTTCTTCCTGATAGTTTCTTTGTATATGATGCCTTTTGTATATGATGCTTTAATGACTTGATGATTAGGAATAGATTACTCAATCTTGACATCATTCAAAAGTGGTGGTAGTGCATCAAATAATAATAAGGAATGCATTTCTTTCTCATTTCGCGGGATTAGTTACCATTTGATTCATAACATACCTACCCGGTTGGAAGACAATTACCTACTCTAGTCCTTATGAAACTACATATCTGTTGGATATTAGATGGGAGGTACCATAAAGGCTCATAAAACCAATTAGAAAAAGACCAGAAAAACCAAGCCAGGTATCCCTTATCAAGTGAAACTGCACTATTAGGCTTCTAATATCAATTACACCCCAAGTTCATCAGCAAGGTTTTCTAGTCTGCTAGAGTATGGTTTTTCATTAGCAGCACAAGTAGACTATGCTTGTTCATCAATAGCAGTAGGGTTTGTTCCTATAATGGAGCAGCACCATGCAACCTATCTTTGTTCCCAAAACCAATGGGACCATCATCTTAGTCTTACCCTTACAAATGGGACCATGATCTCTAGCCTGATTATTACCCATGACCACTACCCAAAGTTAGCCCAATGATTACGAGCATGACATGAAGTTATCCAATAGAACATGATATGAAGTGGAGATTATTCAATGGGGGTTATGATGAGAAGTCGGATTTTCGATAAGTTGGATTCTTGCTATGACTTACGTTACCTAGAATAGGACCACCATGATCTTTCACAAGTATGATCACTCTTATTCGCTATGATCAGTTAGTATGATTATATAACCTAGTATGACTCTTCGCTAATATCAATATGATTATTCGATATGACATTCACTATGAAACTAGTAAGATATTCCCTATTCAAATTAGATATGAAAGAATCGAAGTGAGTTAGCTGGAGGAGGTTCTATCTACTGGAGTCAAAGAGGACTAGTTGGTTATAAAAAGTATTGCAAGGAGGAGCTATCTATAATATTTTTAAGATGACTACAAAAGCTTAGGCCTTCCCCTTTCTTATGTTAGTATAGCTTGGTATTAGGAGAGCTTAAACTACCGGATGAAGGAGGTAGATTTATTCCTTGCTCACGTCCCATGGGTGGATAAGATGCATTTACAAGTTCTTCCACTAGATATCTTGCTTCAACCCAATTAATAGGCATTGGTTAAACTAAGTAAATTTATCTACGTATCTCAGCTACTTTTCTTATGTATCCCTGACTTAACATAACCTCAAAAGAGAACTCCTAAAATAAAAACAACCACCTACAAATTTGTCCTTCTAAGATACACTTATTCACCAAGTACTTTAGAGCTGAATGGTGTGCATAGAACTGAAAATGGCCTTCCAACAGAATAGATAATGGTGGAACTTCTATAAATCATACACCATAGTTGTCTCTTCCCTCTCTTTGGTGGTATAGTTGTGCTCGGCTTGAGACAACTTCCTAATTGCAAAAAAAACAGGGTGATTGAGATTCCCTCCCCCTTGTTATGCAAGCACTGCTCCTAGGGAAATTTTGGATGCATCTACATGGATGTGAAATTCCACATTCCAATTAGGAAACATTAGGAGCACTTACCCACTTTTCTTTCGGCCTTCCTGTTATGATTCATATATTTATCTAACTCCCTAATGCATGTAGGTACCTTTGCCCCGATGATGGAGTATGCTTCTGCCCCAATGGTCGGATGGGGTTACCCACCCCAATATGAGTCATGAAGAATTGATCCGAAGTGTACTATATCTATTATTATATGCTTGAAAGGTAGTCCACACTGTGCATAGATATAATTTTTTCCACCCATGCTTTGAAGTGTATGTTTGCTCGCTTGGTTCTTCTCACTCATTCCTCTGATCTTGCTTGAAACTTATCAATTAAATATGTAGATAGTAGACTCGACATGGTAGTTCTGATAAGTTGTTAAGTGGTTTTCATGTATATGATGAATAGACTTATTATTATGTACATAGTAATGTGGGTGATAATGGAGGGATTGCTGCAAGTTTCAAAGTCCCTTGACCCGACATTCATAGTGAATACATAAATGTACTTCAGTTTCATTATGAATCTCATTTATGTGCTCTTAAGATAGGGATATAGATAGGAGATTGACTTAAAATAGGTTATTAATTTACACGCTTGCTGAAGTAAATAAATTAAGGTTGGATTATTTATATAAGGTTATGCGAGCATTAATTCCCATATCTCCTTCTCTTTCCTCACAAGTATGGATCCCACTTTCAAATAAACGAACAAAAAATTATAAGGTTTATCCATAACCTTATATAAAGACCCATTACAACGAAGTGTTTTTTTATATAAAATACCCCATCTCCAATGCTTTTCTGCATCAGATTCAATAGAATCGAACTTCTTGCCCCAACCTATTAGGTTCGGAGTCTGGAAGAAGGCACGAGAGTGAAGTCGATCAGGCTTTACAGAATAGACCTTTGACAAGATTTTTGGATCACTGTTATTACCTGTATAATAGAAACCTTTGACCCTTTCAACCTAGTATCAATCAGCAGAACAATACCTCTTAGTCTTGGTTCCACACTACCTTCAACCAGTAGCATAGGTAAGTTTAATTTGAGCTTAGATCATTTCTTTGCTAGCTGAATGGTTTGTGGACTAAATGGTTTGTGGACTATTTTTCTCCATCAAAATAGATAGGAGAGGAGAGGTTGAATGGACCGGCGTCAGATTAATAGGAGATGAGACTTAGTTCTTCCAACCTACCCCGACCAGGTGGATGGATGGAATTATTTGATGAGAAAACACCTCATAGGCTCTCAATAATCCACTTACCTAGGGAGAATTGACTTTAAGATCACCGGATAGATGATTCTTGACCTACGCTAACCACTTGGTTTAGAGCTCTACACTCGCTTTTCAAAGGCTTTGAGTCATTCCATTATGAAATCAACATGGCTAGTCTTGATTACTTTATCATATGACAGGTGGGCAATGGAGGTTTTTTTTAATAGTAGCCAAACACTTTTAGTCACATGCATGGTCCTGTGGTATTGTACCCATATGGGGTTTACCTTTACCTGCTTATATCTTTAACTGGTGTTTCACTATGCTAGATTACTTTAGATTATGGAACATCTTAAAGCCCCGTTGGGAAGGATTTATTTGATGGGTGGAAGAGTGGATCGATGGCCATCGTTTAGTAGCTGACGTATGATAGCGTGGGTGGATCTTGACATTTCAGAGATCTTTTACTTCTAGATGGATATGTATTGGTAGATATAATTATCAAAATCATATTATGTGACAGGAAGTGCTTCATACTATAGGAGGCATATTATTTGGTGGATTCTTGTTTGTACATATTTGGGGAGCCTAATTTTGATAAATGGGACAACTTCTTCATTGCTAGGACATATATTGTTGATGCCCAGACCCACATAGATTATCTTTTCACACTCGTCTTACTTTGGAGGGACTGTTATTAGACCCTTCAAGTACTATCAAAAACCTACGATGATGGGATGGAGTACCAATCCTTCAGTATAACAAAAATAACACTAGGGGGAGAGTCTTTACAAAACTTACCTTGGAAGGACAGGCTCGATTTGGTGAGGTATTCCAAGTAGGCCCTATAGAATTGCATCTTTGGAGGTGCTGCTAGAATATAATAGAAAAGGAGGAAAACCCTGAATTATTTAATTGTTTGATTGTTTAATAGCCATGTGAATTTGAATCACTCCATTATACCTTACCTTGGAAAGACTATAAACTTGCCTGAAAGGAAAGGAATGACTTTCTATGGACAGAACTAGCTACATGCCTTACAACAGAATGAAAAGACCAAGTAAGATCAGTACAGGATCTTATTGGACTTTATGCCAGCGGGGAGGCGAGGAGAGAGCTTATCGAGGATGGATTGGATCATGGGAATTGGCAATCATGATACCTTACCGCCTTATACCACCTTCGAGACACACTTTCTATTTACAGCCGCCCCTAGTCACATGCTAATAAGGGAGGGAATCTTGAAGACTAGGAGAAGTGCCAGATCAGATCAGATGATGTGGGAATTGAAAGAAATGCTCTTAGTCATACACTTGCGCTAATAGAATTTCCTTTTTGAACAACCAATATGGGCACCTAGACCCATGATAACCACATGTTCTAGTATAAGAAACACCCCCTATCAAATTCTTTTTCGAATTCACTAGAATCAAACTTGTTTCCCCTGGTGCTTGAGGAGCACAGAATCAATCCTTGAACAAGAAAGTTGATCTGGCTTCAAAACATATACCTTATATGATTTTTTTCATTTTTGTTATTATGTATATAATATGAGAGAGATATTTTTAATTTTACATGACTTACTATATAATGCAACCAAGCTAGGAAGGATACCTTCTTCTTTCACCAACCTTGAACTTCACGAAATGGAGTGCCGCCCGACAACCATTAAGTCATGAATATGAATCAGGATCGAAATTGGATGTACCTTTATTTTATTACTCTTACTCTTACTTCTACCCCTACCCTACCCCTACTCACATTCTATGGAAGGAAGGGAAGAAGAGTTTCATCACTACTGCACCAGATATTTCATTTTTCAGGTTGGGTGGGATTAGACACCTTACCTTTCTATTAATACAGCCTCAGACTGAAAATTTAACACTACATCAGCCAATAATACCCCACATAGGGACGTAGGGTCTGATCTTTCTAGTTTACCTACACGAACGTCTTAGACCTTGAGGGAGCCCAGGAACTGGAATCACAAAGCGTTCAGGACAAGTTGAGCCTTCCTTATAAGCAGAAGCCATGGATGGAATTGGTTCATCACTAGATCGTTGGATCAGAATGTGGAATAAACATGGCATTGATAATCACTTCATGAGAAGACCTTTCAAGTACTCGATTAATGGCATGGAGAAACATACCCCAGGAAAGAATGAGACCCATAAGATCCAGACCTATAGGAGATAGGATTATAATACATTCTCTTGTTTAGACCATATACTTACCTGAATTATATTCTCTCTACCATACTACATTAGGTCATACAAGCTTTAGGAGGAACTCCTAGAATAGAATAGAAGGATTTTCTTTAATCATTGGATCGAAATCAGAATGAAGAGAAGAAAGAGCCCTTACCACCTTGGAGGGAGAACCCTTATATATCCCTGCCATAGCTCTTAAAAGCCAACCCTTCTAGTGGGAGTAAAACCTAAGTAGTCTAGAAAGCCAACCTTATCCATGCATGATTAGCCATCTGTTTAAGCCCCACTACCTACAACTTCCACCCATGGGCTCGAGCGAGAGACTCTCAGCTCTCCAATTAATGTGTCTAAGGCGTAAAGTCTAATCCTCGGTGAGTGGTCTTCCTTCTTGGTAGTTGGGGGGCTTTCTAGTAACCCTCATCTCGCTACCTTTTGCCTTGGAAAGAACCTTTGAACCTATGCATCAGACCTACTACCTTTTGTGTGTGGAAATATAGCCTTGGAAACAACCTCTGACTGAACACCATCCTACCCACTTCCTACCCTCTCCATCTGAAAGAAGTAAGTTCAACATAGTAGAATGAGTTCACCATCCACATTCAGTTAGCTCATTTCCCCTAGAACATGACCTTAATGAGCTTTCAATGTTTAGCTTCCAGTGAGTATGATTTATGTCGTTATGATTTTTTTTTTTTTCCCCTGGGAAAAAGTCGTAATTTTCATTAATGTTAAGAAAATTACATTTTGCAGATGCCGTAGCATATTCAAAAGCAGGCTGTGTGCCTGTCGAGTTCACTGATAGCTAAATATATCTCCACGCAGGGAGCATGATGTTAAGTCAGTTCAAAAGATCAAAATTTATGTCTTGCTCTTCGCAGAGAGCAATATATACTATATATAATAAAAAAGATGTACAGTAAAGTCTGTATCTACATACTGAAAATATAGCAAAAGTATCTGCATATGTATGGGCTGTATAGCCCATCATTCAAGATGTTCTTCAAAAGGGCGATGATAGTACTGATAATATGTGCCATCAGTGTCCTCCTGTATCCACCAGTCCTCTCCTATTCTGTGCGCTGCCTCTTTGGAGAGCTGATCTGCAATGGTGTTCTGTTCCCTGTAGATATGGTGACAGACAAAAGATTCAAAAGACGTAGTCAATCTCTTAGCTTCCTCCAGAATATGTCTTAAAGCAAATGCATGGCAATGAGATGCATTGTTAAGCCAATTGCATACAACTTTTGAATCACCAAATAGCTGTAAGTGTCTGCATTGTTTAAGAATAGCAAAATGTATAATGTGTTTGGCTGTAATGAGTTCAGCATAGTTATTAGTGCCTCTTCCAAGGTTAATTTGAATCTTATAACTGTGTCTGTCATTTAAATGAAGAGTGGCGCCTCCCCCACAGCCATCATTTTGGGCCGATCCATCAAAAAAAGCCCAAGGCTTAGAATGATCAATGGGAATCGGGGAGAAAGTTCTTGGAGTAGAGCCAGTGTCCTCGTCAGGTAACAAGTTGTAATCCGCTACTGTGGAGAGGATGACCGAAGGCCAGTGAGGTCTCTTCATTTGAAAAATGGATAAGTTACGGGCTATCCATATAGCCCAACAGATCAGCAAAGGAAGGTTTTTGGCTTTGCCCGAATGTTCAGAGCACCAGGTGGACCAAGCCTCCTGAAGGGATTCCCCGTGCCAATGCTTCAGCTGCGGGATGAGAGGAGTAATGGATTGCCAGATATGTGAGGTCGTGCTGCAGGTGAGAAAGAGGTGCTCCGTTGTCTCTTCAGCGTTTAAACAAAGATGACAGCGATATGGCCCAAAGAATGATCGCTTTATAAGGTTGGAGCCTGTCGGGACTTTGTCAAATATGATATTCCACATCAGAAGTCTTGTCCTGGGAGCAGCCTTTAATTTCCAAATCGTCTTCCAAGCGCTATGAATTTCAGGTGGCTTATATGCCTCCATGAGCTTAAGATATCCCAGCTTGGGTGTGTACGCTCCATGCTTGGCATGTGCCCATATAATTTCATCCGGACCTTCCATGAGTCTGATATTGGCTTGTATGAGAGCAGAGATAAAGTCCTTCCAATCATCAAGCCATTGAGGTGGCAGGTTCAAAGCTCTGTCAGATAGCCAAGCCTGCTGGAGGAAGGTGGTGTTAGCTTGGTCCCCGATATGTTTAATATAAAAGATGCCTCTGTCATTGAGATAGCGCACAAGCTCCGCCGGGAGTCTGTGTGCATTCCCACAGCCAACCCAGGGGTCCACTCCTATTCGAACAGCATTCCCTTCTTTGATCCGCCAAGTAATGCCTTCCCTCAGTAGTGGTATAGAGTCAATGACTGCTTTCCAGATGTTAGAATATTGTGTGTTATGCCCAGGTCTGATACAAAGCCAATCTAGTATAGATAGTGGTTTGATATATTTAGAGTAAGCCACCCTGGTCCAGAGACTGTCAGCAGTAAGTAGGCTCCAACCGAGCTTGGCTGCCAGCGCTTTAGAGAATATAGCCAATCTCTTGATTCCCCATCCTCCCCATCTCTTGGGTTTCGTGATAGTCTCCCATTTAACCCATGCAAAAATGCGTCCTGGCTGGTGCCCTTTCCACAGGAATCTGCAGCATATACTCTGTAGTCGATTCAGGATACCTCGAGGTATCCATGCCAGGGCCATCCAATACACCGGAGTAGCCTCTATGACAGCCTTGATGAGAACAAGTCTGCCTGCTCTCAAGAGATATTTGTGGTACCAGACTTGTAGCCTTTTTTCTACCTTGGAGATGAGCCATAACCAATCTGCTATTTTATATCCCGCTGGCTTCAGTCTGAATCCCAGATACTTAATGCCATCCGACAGTTCCATGATGGCAAATGGGAAGCGCTGTGAGGCAAAATTGACTTCATGTGCCGAGCATCCAACAGTAGTGATGGTAGATTTATTATTGTTAATCTGCATACCCGTAGCCTGTTGGAATAGACGGAAGGAGTTATGAAGGGAGGAGGAGTCACCAATACTACCATTAAGGAAGATGAGGATATCATCCACGAATAGGAGGTGAGTAAGGTAAAATTCATCCACTATTTTGATGCCTGAGAGTTGTCGACGTGCTCTGGTGGATGAGATAATCCTACTCAGCCCTTCCATAATCAGAAGGAACAGTAGCGGAGAGAGAGGGCATCCCTGTCTAAGCCCTCTCTCAGCTGTGAAGAAAGGTGTCGCTTCTCCATTGAGGAGGACGCTGTAGGAGACATCCAAGATGCAGCTCATCATCCATTTGATAAAATCAAATGGGAAGCCAAGATGAGTGAGCAGTAGCCTAAGGTACAACCAGTTAGTTCTGTCAAAAGCCTTAGAGAGGTCGACTTTGAGAATCATACCTTTCTGTTTCTTGATATGCAGGGTATGCATGAGTTCCTGGGCCGAAGCAATGGCTTCATGAATCTGCCTGTGGTGTAGGAATGCGAACTGTTCTGATGAAATATGCTGCGAGAGTATAGGCTTGATCCGGTTGGCAATTATCTTAGCAATAATCTTATAAAGACAGTTGCATAAAGATATGGGTCTGAAGTCGTCAAAGGAGGCAGGGTTATCAGTCTTAGGTATGAGGGCGATGAATGTAGATTTAATGGCTGATGATATTCTGCCTCTTTTCCTACTGTCCTCCACAATACTCAATAAGTCCTGACCCAGAATGTCAAAAAAGGAGATGTAAAATTCAATTGTCCACCCATCTGGTCCAGGGCTTTTGTCCTTTTTGAACCATTTCAGAGTTGCTTCAAGTTCCTCCATGGTCACCTCCTTTAGAATCTCTTCCGAACTGTCCTGGTCCACAAATCTGGGGAATAGCTCTGCAATGCGCATGATCTCCAGAATATTAACATTCCTTGGTGCCTTGTAGATGCCTCGGAAGTGTTCAGTAGCCAGCCTTGCCAAATTCTGCTGATCTGAGATGGAGTGGCCATGTTCATCTTTAAGTTCCCAAATAGTGTTGATAGCTTTCCGACCATTGGCAAATTTGTGGTAGAACTTAGTGTTGTTATCACCCTCAGTGAGCCAAATAGCCCTGCTTCTCAGCCTCATACTTTCTTCTCTTTCCTTCAGGATTTGTGTACGTTGAGCTATCAATAGATTATACTGCTCCTTGTTCTCAGGCGTGTTGAAGTTCCCTGAAGAAGAGTTTTCATACTCCGAGATGAATCTCTCTGCCTCCATGAGAGTATGGTTATCTTGATGTCGTTATGATGTGCGCACGATGTCCGTATTTTGTGCACTGTTGGGTTTCCATATTCAGTTCACATTACCCATTATCCTTTCACTTTACAATACACATACATAGTGCCTACAGATAAACAACCCAAAATGAATAACACTTTCACTTACAGAGTGGATAATAGCCATTGTCTTTGGTGAGGCCCGAAAAAGAAAGGATTAACTTATGATATTTTTGGATAACTTTGGTTTAGGTGAGAACCACGTAAAAACAACCCACGTGTTGGGAAAAGGCGGTCACCAAACGACGTGCAACAAATAGATTGATTTCCAATTTGGAGGGACGTGGGTAAATAAAAATAAAAGAAAAGAAAATAGATAAGCTTATATATAATTCATGATGTTAAGGCACCTAAAGAAAGCCTATTTCAAGTGGGCTTATCGCATCTTAAACAACACCATTTGGAGAAGGAACAAAGTAGTCGGCTTGGAACAGATTCTCAAAACATTCAAAGTCACCATTTTTTTTACCAATAAACTCAGTTTGATTTTGTTGGAGGCACCCCTCTCATCAAGGATACTCAAATTCATTTCTTTATTACTCACATGGAATTTCATTAAACTTCTCTATGTTTGATTTGGTGGCATTGATTCGATTGATTCTTTAGCCCCTCACCGCTAATATTTTCATTTTTCCTTTGACTTTATGACTTAAGCATCAAAAATGCCATGGGGGTGATTCTTATATGGCCCCCAATCCCATAGGTGTGGGAGTTTGCCAATAACTACTGTTGTTAATCAATACAATGGGATGCCTTTCTTATTTGTTGTGATTCAAAGAGACAATACACTTCAATTTGTTAGAAAATTATATATTATATAGCAATGGAACACATAAAATATATTGCAAAAATATAAACAAAGAAAACACATAAAACAAGAGAGACACAAATATACATGGCTCACGCAATTTGGGCTATGTCCACGAAGAAACAGTGAGTCCTTCCTTTTATATTATCCAGCAAACTGAAGAGATACAACCTACAACCGATCCCCTCTTCTCTCTCACTCAATCTTCTCTCTCTCTTTCTCACTCAGAATACAGATATGCATAAACACAATACAATTCGCTCATATATAGTGAGGGGTTTCCTTCTAGGGAAAAAATCCCTAAATTAAACATAACTTCTACCATGAGATCTCCACCTAATGAGCGACACAGATTGACTCTGAAATTACAATAGTTTACAAGGAAATTTTACATCTATTTTTAGCTTTGGGGGCTGTTGTCCCCCCTGGACCCCCCTTGTAGTGCAAATATTACAGGAGGCGTTGCCTCCACATTACGAACTGGGGTCCAATGAGGTGATACCTTTGGGTAAAGAAGATATTCAGGCTCCATACCCAACACAATTTATTTCATTAGTTGATATAGATGGTTATGATACTCTATGAAGTAAGGGGGTGAAACTATGCTTCAATTAGGTTAGTATTCAATGCGAGCAATGGTCGGTACTCCAAGTTTTGATCCTAGTGTTGATCCCAGTACTACATCCAATAGGTTACAAGTATCAATGCCAAGGTAGGTTCAATCCTAGGGGTATTTTGGCACTCGTTTCTTTTTGTTTTTTTTTTTAGACTTGAATCCATTAATTTCTCGAGGGTACATTATCATGTCACAACAAATGCGAGCTGAAATCTAAGCTCCCCATCGAGCAAGGGATAATATTGCATCCCCGTCAAGAGCTAATATAGAAGCCCCATCAATGGACTATCTCTCACTCCCAATATTGGGGCATAAGAATATATCATCACAATAAAATACAATCTCATGGACCCTTTGATGGATTAATGGATTATTTCTTTTTTTTTCACCTTACTCGAAGCAACATTTACCTAAGGGATTCTAGCAGTAAATTAAGGAAACATCCTCTTAGAAAGTTTAAACCTTCTCTCTTACATTCTAAATAATAGATGAAAAGACATGGAATATGGCTCACGTGACCATGGTTTTGCTCGAACCGTAGCACACAATACTTAGCCAAGAAATTCATCTATACGCTGCGAAAATTAACAGAATCAAAGGAATTAACAATGACCATTGTTAACATACCTGAAAAAGAGTTTTTGATGCTTGAAACTCTTAGACATAGCCTATAACATCAGAGGTTGCAGAGCTCGGCTCATGAGGGATGCAGTTTCAAATGAGCGATTGAGCGACAGATGGGGTAGGGTTCAGTTACCCTAACCTCCCAAGGTTTAAAAACCACCGTTAGATAAAGAACCATATCATCCATGGTGGGAATGACTCCACTGTACTCACCCGATGACTCGCAACTGCGGGTGGAAACAATTCAAAAAGTTTCTATACGAATCCTAGCATATTGAGTGATCTCGTTAAGGGTTAATGTTCATATGTATAAAGTATACCGCTTTTCCAAGATCTATGTATTATTATTATTATTATTATCCAATTTTAAGGTCACGACCAAGCTATACACAAAATTGGTGTATGAGACCCCGTTGTTTATGGGATAACGGACCGACCTCCGCTCATTGATTCAAGTGTTAAGTCTACGAATGCATACATACTCGACCGCCCTCCAATGTATAAGTTCCACATTGAAAACTTGATTAAATAATTCCATTAATGAAATTTGCTTCGAAATTATGGTAGCGAGGTGGGGCTACATATTTATGGTCAAGTAAATTTATTTTGTTTTGTTTTATTTGCAAGGTGTAATTTCTTCTACTTTTGGTTTTAGTATGTTACATATATAAACACACGTTTTGGAATAGATTTTATTGTACTAAAGAAATTAATTCATTTGTTATATATTTTTATAATTTAATAAATTAAAATAAATTAGATAAATCAAATAAATTATAATAATTATTATTATTAAAATAATAAATAATCCAAAGGGTTAGCTCAACCGGTAGAGTTTTCATTGCTAAGTACCTTGCTACAAGACACCCTTAAGGTTACGCCTTTATATTCATATTTAAAAAAATAAATTTATAATAATGAATATAGTCAAAAATATTTTGAGGTAAAAGGAGAACTAACATAAACATACCAAATCTTAACTAAATTATTAAAAAACAAAATTGATTAATATTGATATTGTTGAAATCATTAGGTAAAAATCACATAGAAAACTTTTTCTCATGCATTTCAAACCATCTAGTCTGATTCATTTTCACGACAAGATCAAAAATAGATCATGACATAAGATTAAATATACGAAGATAGATGCTTTCTAGGCATTAGAATAAAACAACTAGTTTTGATTAAAAAATTATCAAAGTAAAAAATAGTAGTAAATAATGAATTAAATTAAAATTAAAATTATTAGTATTATTATTTTAATAAAATGGAAGATCGAATAAGGTTAAAAAATATTTATTCTAAACAATAAACAAAATAAATAATAAAAATTGAAATTAAATGAATGAATGAATATATATCTATATATATATATATATATATATATATATATATATATATATATATATATATATATATATATATATATATATATATATATATATATATATATATATATATATATATATATATATATATATATATATAATGATGATGATGATGATGATGATTAACGCCTAACTGATCTCAAGAAAAGAGAAGAAAGCTAAGTGCGATTCTTCAAAATCTTGTTTTCATGATCAAAGAGAAGGGAAAGAAATGTGCCAAGATCCCTCTAGTTGGATTGACTTAATAAGTCAAGAAGACTAGAAGTGTGGTAGATGTTAGGGAATTGAGAGTGGATGTGAGTAATAGGTGGGAAGTCTAAAAGGTAGTGCTTTTCATCTTCCACCTTCTTAGTATCACACATATGACAGATTCCATCGTTTCATGGAGTCTTGGGTGGTAAGAGGTGGGTAGTCTAAAAGGAAGTGTTTTTCATCTTCCACCTTCTTAGTATCACAAATCTCACACATTCTATCCTTCTAGAGAGTCTTGGGAGTAGACCACCACTAGGTTTCACTTCAAATTAATCAAAAGAGAGGTGTTATACAAAAAAGTAAAACGGGAGCCTTGGGAGTAGACCACCACTAGGTTTCACTTTGAATTAATCAAAAAAGAGGTGTTATACAAAAAAGTAAAACTAAATAATACTGTCAAATTTAATACTAAATATTTTAAATATGTATTACATTAATATTTGAAGAGAAATTATATTTCTTTTTTAAATAAAAATGAAAAAATAAAAATATCTTGGAAAAATGAGTGATTTTAGTGTCATAAATAAATTTTGTTATTTGATAAATTTAATAAATATAAAAAATGATTTTATTAAAAATAATAATAAAATTTGGTAAATATAATTTTCAATTTTTTTTTAATAATATTAAAAAAACTAAAAAACTTGTATTATATAACTTGGACATTATATTTTAAAATAAAAATATGTATTACAAAATTAATATTCTTGATTTTTTAAATTAAAATTAAAGACATTTATAAGTATAGTTTTAATTATATTTCAAATAATTTAGCTTCATTTTCTTTTCAAGTTTAATAAATGAAAAATTGTTCAAAGTAAATGACGATGATGACCATCATTATTATTGGAGGCCCATGCTACAACCAAGTATAAGTAGATGGGTAAGTATGTCAAGTCTCCAATAAAATAATAATAATAATAAAAAAAATTGTCCACCCCAAAAAAATGAAAATAACCATATAGATAAAAATAACTACAATCCAATTCAATACAAAGAATAAAAAACCCTGCTCCAAAATATTTTAGTATTTATTTAAATTAAAGTCTTGTAAATTAAATCTTTAAAAGAAAAATCATATATTATGAGTATATTAAAATCTTTAACGCCATAAATATTTCCATGTAAAAGTTGTAATATTCGAAAATATTAATTTGATATAGTTTTAATATAATTTTTTTTATCATGTCGGATAAAAAACATCATTAAATTTAATATTAATGTTATATTAAATATTAACAACATCATCCTCATCGTGATGATGAACTTAGATCTAGTTTCAAAACGCATCGACCCATGATAGAGCCAGAGTTAGATGGATTTCAGCTGCTATAATTTGGTCAACTGTGTTCTGTTAAGGTATTTTGTGGTCAAAGGTCACCCGTTCGTAACTCCACTACCAAAAACCCAACAATACTAAGTGGTAGTATGAGCAAGATGACGCTATCAGATGACTTAAATGCCCTTGAGGCTCACCTACTAACAACAAAAAACTATTATATAATTTCAAATTAATTTCACATATTCAAAACAATATTTTTCATAAGGTGTAGGCTAAATACTAGAAGAAATGACTCACAATTGGTTTCAACACTTGACTCACAATTTTTAATGCATAATTGGTTTCAACACCTTGAAAAACACATGTAACACTCGATCTTAGCAAATTAAATAACTAAAACTTATAAATTTTAAAAATCTATATTAGATTTTGAACAAAATTGAAAAGAAAAAATGTTTAGAAAAAGTCCATTTCATTTATGGAGTTGTCTTTAGTGCGACTTTTTGGACTTTCCGGTACCGAAATCTTGTTGAAATCTTGTTTTGTGTTATTTAAACTGGATTTTTAACTACATATTTGGATTCAGCACCCTCAAAAACCCCTAGGACACTTTGACTGTGAAGGGATTACCCATCAAGCTTGTGATTTCAATAAATTGCTGCCGGATTTTAGAGAAATTTTACCGGAAGAGCTTCCAAAAAGTTGCACTAAGGACAACTCCATATATTAGCTAGACAAAGTATTTTCCATAATTTCAAAATTCCTAAAAATACTATAAAAAAAACCATTTAATCTATTTCATAATTTCAAAAATGACCATTCCACCTATTAGTTAACCAAAGTTGTTTCCACCATCTCAAAATTGAGAAAAACAAATCCATTCCATCTCAAAATTCCAAAAAAAAAGGGACAAAGCAAGGTTTGGTTAACCCCGACTTATGACTTTTGTAAGGGATGCCATAAATATTGACTAGTTACAAGTAGTCAAAAGCCTATATGGTGGAGTCTGATAATTAGAAGAGATGGTGTTCTTCTCTCCTGCTATTGCGAAAATTTGTAAACAGTTTAGGTTATTAACCATTGACTGAAACATAGAACTGTCGGCTCGCAACTCTGTTGTCTTCAATCTATTGTGCTTTCACGCTTGTTTTCCTCAAAATTGTGTACATTTCTTGCATTAATTCAAATTTCTAAGAGTCTCCCTAGTTCTGCAGTATGCATAAAATCCCGATATGGAACGAATTATAAGTGATTTATGGTTTTTCCTTTTCTTGTTCAAAGTTGCCTTTCGATCAAGTTATTGAAAGTATAACATTAGTAACTATTTTGGAATATTAAGAGAGGATAGGAGGAGCAGTTTATAGCGTCTCTAGGAAAAATGTGAGTTATTTTATCTCCCCCATTGCATTTGTTTTGGAATGCCTTTGCTAATCTAAACAAAAACTTATGTGAACGAACGATTTTGTGTTTTCTTTACCCTGAATTGATTTTAATGACTATAACATTTGAGTTGGAATTTTGAACGTGAGCTGTGGCATGATGTTAAAACCATGTATTTCATCTTATACACTATTGAGGTTTAAAAATCTGTTTTCCAGATCTATCACATATTTTTTCAAATTTCCTAGAAATTTAGAACAAGTTAATGTGGTTTACATTTACCACAATTAGATGAACCGTATTAGCTAGTTCCAAAATGTTTTAGTAATTTAAAAATTTATGTGATGGAAGATCTTCGAATAACTCTACACAAAAAAGCCTCCATTCAAGTAGATCTCTGAATAACTTTACTCACAAAAACCTTCATTCATGTTGGTTACCCATCAAACTTGTGATTTGAATGAATTCATGTCGAATTTTAGAGAAATCAACTGAAAAAACTTCCAAAAAGTCACACTAAAGACAACTCGAAACTAAAAGTGTTGTCTTTAGTGTGAATTTTTGGAGTTTTAGGTCGAAAGAATTCTCGTGAAATCTTGATTTGTGTTATTTAAACTAGTTTTTTACTGTATATATGGATTTAGCTCACTGAAAAACCCCTAGGGCACTTCTATTGTTTAGGGGTTCCCCATCAAACTTGTGATTTCAATGAATTTGCGGCACATTTAAGAGAAATTAGTCCAGAATAATCAATTGTAAAAGCTTCCAAAAATTCACACTAAAGACCACTCAAAACTAGATGAGTTGTCTTTAATTCGATTGTTTGGAATTTCTGATGCTGGAATCTCGTGGAAAAATTTGTTGTGAAATCTTCATTTATGTTATTTAAACTACTTTTTTTACTGTATATATGGATCAGCACCCTGGAAAATCCCTGGGGAACATCTATTGTGTAGGGTTTAACCATCAAACTTGTGGTTTCATTGAATTCATGCCGGATTTTAGAGAATATAGACCAGAATAATCCACCAAAAATGCTTCCAAAAAGTTGCACTAAAGACAACCAGAAACTAAAGGAGTTGTCTTTAATGTGACTTTTCGGAGTTTCTGGTGCAAGAATCTAGTGGTAAAATATGTGGTGAAATCTTGATTTGCTTTATTTAAATTTTTTTTTTACAATTTTTTTTTTTGCAAGGGAACTTTTATTGTGAAGGGGTTATGCTTCAAACTTGTGATTTCAATGAATTCATGCCGGATTTTAGAGAAGTTAGACAGGAATAATCCACTAGAAAAGCTTCCAAAAAGTCACACTAAAGACACCTTGAAACTAATGGAGTTTTATTTAGTGCGACTTTTCGGAGTTTTTGGTGCCAAAATCAGATGGTAAAATTTGTGATGAAACCTTAATTTGTATTATTTAAACTAATTTTTTTTACTTTATATATGGATTCAACACTATGAAAAAACCCCTAGGGTGCTTCTATTGTTGAGGGGTTACCCATCAAACTTGTGATTTCAATGAATTCCTGTCAAATTTTTGAGAAATTAGACTCGAATAATCCACCAGAAAAGCTTCGAAAAAGTCGCATTAGACTTAACTTGTAACTAAAGGAGTTGTCTTTAGTGTGACTTTTTGGAGTTTCCGGTGTCAGAATCTGGTGGAAAAGTTTGTGGTGAAATCTTGATTTGTGTAATTTAAACTAGTTTTTTAACTCTATATATGGATTCAACGTCGTGAAAAACCCTTAGGGCACTTCTGTTATGCAGGGGTTACGCGTCAAACTTGTGATTTCAATGAATTCCTCCCTGGTTTTAGAGAAATTAGACGAGAATAATCCACTAGAAAAGCTTCCAAGAAGTCACACTAAAAACAACTCGAAACTAAAGGAGTTTTCTTTAGTGCGACTTTTTTGTATTTTCTCGTGCTAGAATCCTGTGGATACAGTTGTGATGAAATCTTGATTTGTGTTATTTAAACTAGTTTTTTGGCTGTATATATGGATTTGGCACCCTAAAAAACCCCTAGGGAACTTTTATTGTGCAGTGGTTACACATCAAACTTGTGATGTCAGTGAATTCTTGACGGATTTCAGAGAAATTATATTGTAATAATCCAGCGGAAAGGCTTCCAAAAAGCTGCACTAAAGACAACTTGAAACTAAAGGAGTTTCCTTTAGTGCAACTTTTTGGAGTTTTCGGTGCTGAAATCCAGTGGAAAATTTTGTGGTGAAATCTTGATTTGTGTTATTTAAACTAGCTTTTTGGTAGTATATATGGATTCAGTACCTTGAAAGACCACTAGGCCCTTCTATTGTGCAAGGGTTACCCATCAAACTTGTGATTTCAATGAATTCGTGTCGGATTTTAGAAACGATAGACTTGAATAATCCACTGGAAAAGCTTCCAAAAAGTCACACTAGAGACAACTCCAAACTAAAGGAGTTGTCTTTAGAGCGACTTTTTGGAGTTTCAGGTACCAGAATCTGGTGGAAAAATATGTGGTGAAATCTTGATTTGTGTTATTTAAACTAGCTTTTTTACTGTATATATGGATTTGAAAAACCCCTAGGGCACTTCTACTATGCAGGGTTTACAAATAAAACTTGTGATTTCAATGAATTTGTGTTGGATTTTAGAGAAATTAGACAGGAATAATCCATTGAAAAAGCTTCCAAAAAGTTGCACTAAAGACAACTCGAAACTAAAGGAGTTGTCTTTAGGGCTAATTTTTGTAGTTTTTGTCTTTATTCTCAAATTTAATATTAAATATATATCTCATTAATATTTGATGAGAAATTATAATTTTCTAGAAAAGGAAAAAATGTAAAAAGAAAAATGTATTGCAAAAATTATTGATTTTAACATTATAAATAATTTTTTTATTTGATAAATTTAATTAATATAAAAAAACCAATATTTTTAAAAATAATAAAAAAGTTGGGTAAATATAATTTTTAAAATGTTTTTATAATAGTAAAACAAATAAAAACCCTATATTATATAACTTTACATTAAACTTTAAAATAAAAATATTTATTACAAAATTAGTATTCTTAATTTTCAAAATTTTAATTTAAAATATATGTAAATATAGTTTTAATTATATTTTAAATAATTTAGTTTTATTTTCTTTTAAAGATTAATAAATAAAAGATTGGTCAAAGTAAATGATAATGACCACCATCAATATTACTGTGTAGAGAGGCACATTCTACAACTCAGTATGAGGGGATGGATAACTATGTCACATCTCCAATAAAATATTAATAAAAAATAAATTAATGTCTACTCGAAAAAATGAAAATAATCATGGTGATAAAAACTAGGGATTTGATCTCTTTGGGCCCATGATAGATCCAAAGTTAGATGGATCTAAGCTGGTATAATTTGGTCAACTTTGTTCTGTTAAGGTATTATGTGGTCAAAGGTCACTAGTTCGTAACTCCAATAGCAAAAACCCAACAATACTAAGGGCTAGTGTGAGCAAGATGATGCTATCAGTGGATGATTTTAACTACTTAGGGCTAAAGACAACTCCTTCATATATTAGTTAGACAAAGTATTTTCCATAATTTCAAAATTCCTAAAAATACTAAAAAAAAACCATTTAATCTAATTCATAATTTCGAAAATGACTAGAAAAATTCGTGTTGAAATCTTGATTTGTGTTATCTAAACTAATTTTTTTACTATATATATGGATTCATGAGCGTGAAAAACCCCTAGGGCACTTCTACTATGTAGGGTTTACAAATAAAGTTGTGATTTCAATGAATTTGTGCTCGATTTTAGAGAAATTAGACTCGAATAATCCACCGAAAAAGCTTCCAAAAATTTTCACTAAAGACAACTCGAAGCTAAAGGAGTTGTCTTTAGGGAGACTTTTTGTAGTTTTTGTCTTTATTCTCAAATTTAATATTAAATATATATTACACTAATATTTGAATAGAAATTATAATTTTCTCGATAAGGAAATAATGTAAAAAGAAAAATGTATTGCAAAAATTATTGATTTTAATATTATAAATAAATTTTTTTATTTGATAAATTTAATTAATATAAAAAAACCAATATTTTTAAAAATAATAATAAAGTTGGATAAATATAATTTTTAAAAAAAATTTATAACCGTAAAAAAAATAAGAAACCTATATTATATAACTTTACATTAAAATCTAAAATCAAAATATTTATTAGAAAATTAGTATTCCTAATTTATAAAATTAAAATTTATATATATATATATATATATATATATATATATATATATATATATATATATATATATATATAGATATAGATAGTTTTAATTATATTTAAATAATTTAGCTTTATTTTCTTTTAAAGTTTAATAAATAAAAAATTGGTCAAAGTAAATGACGATGACCACCATCAATATTATTGGGTAGAGAGGCACATTCTACAACTCAGTATGAGGGGATCGGTAAGTATGTCACATCTCCAATAAAATATTAATAAAAAAAATTAATGTCTACCCAAAAAAATGAAATTAATCATGGTGATAAAAACTACAATACAATTCAATAGAAAGAATCAATATTATTGTGTAGAGAGGCACATTCTACAACTCAGTATGAGGGGATGGGTAAGTATGTCGCATCTCCAATAAAATATTAATAAAAAAATTTAATGTCTAACGAAAAAAATGAAAATAACCATGGTGATAAAAACTACAATACAATTCAATAGAAAGAATCAAAAATCCTGCTCCAAAATCTTTCAATATTTATTTTAATTAAATATTTGTAAATTAAATCTTTAAAAAGAAAACCATATCGTATGGATATACTAAAATCTTTCAAGGCATAAAGATTTCCATATAAAAGTTGTAATATTTGAAAATATAAATTTGATATAGTTTTATTATAAATTTTGTTATGGTGCCGTGTAAAAAACATCATTAAATTTGATATTACTATTATATTAATATTGTTACACTTAGGGATTAGATCCTTTTGTGTTGAAAAGGTCACTAGTTAGTAACTCCACTATCAAAAAACCAACGGGTGATTTTGAATACTTAAATGCCCTTGGGTTTCACCTACCAAGAAAACAAAAAACTATCATATAATTTCCAATTAATTTCCAACTCATTTATTCTACCAGTAATATGAGGGAGGGGAGAGAGTAGCTACTATGAAGAAGAAAAATCCCATGTTTCCCACAAACTATTTCACTACCGTACTACCTAGACCTGTTATACCTATACCACTGGAATGAATCACTTAGAGGACACTTCTATAGACCTTTTAGATGTACCTGATGGATAGATGGATGGTGGTAAATTAGTTGAGAAACACTTTTAGTTGCATGGCATGATGGTTTATTAGGCCAAGAGGGTTTCACTTTAGCTCAGATTGTTTCACTACCACAGATTGGTTCTCAACATGCAAAAGAAACATCATTAAATGGATAGGATTGTGGTTCAATGGCATTGAGCTTGTTCGATGGTTGGTTCGACGTAGGCTCTTGATCCAGGTGGATATTGGTGGCCACCTGCCAAGTCCACCTGGACACCCACCATTGTCTTTCTCAACATTTTCTCTTTCCTTAATTGTAGCACAACTTACTATTTTTAGCAGTTTTTCGGGTCCTGAACTTCCGGAGCCGTTTTGAGGCCCTAAACGACGTTTTTTGGGGAATCTGGGGGCAACACGAGTCCATGGAATGGATTGGTGTTTCCCGTTCCAACAATGATAGTGCTCGGATAGATCTTTCTAATGATCTATTGTACGCGTCAAACGGAGATCATATGCCAAAGTTACGACCCCGGGAAGTTGATGTACCAACTTACCCCCAAACGGGGCCCACAGTTTGGCGTTTCATCTCCTAGGGTTAGGTTTTGGAATGCTAAGGGTTTTTCCATTGTTTCTCAACAATAAATAGGCCTTCGAGCCTCATTGTAACACAGTTCAGAGGCATGTAGCCATCACATCTCTTCTCAGAGATAAGCTACCATCGCCCTAGCTAGTTTATTTCCATTTCTGTTTGTAAACATATTTCAGTATTTTCCATTAATGAAATGAAGTATTATTTCCGCTGCATCTTTGTGTATATGGTTATCTCTGTAATTTGTTGTGTTCCTGTTTAAATCCGGATCAGCTCTCCTACTGGAATTGACACAATCCAATAGGATGCCAATAGAAAAAACGCCCATTCTGAGATGCTTCTCTATAATGTCACCGTAAAATAAGCTGATCAGGTGAGAAATAGACCTTTTTATAGTCCTTTTTCATTACCATTATTACATATATAATATGACAACACTTCTCGTTAGTAGGACTAACTCACGAACCAACCAACCAAGAAAGGACAAGTGAGTGCCTCATTTACGAATTGAAACTTCAGGACATTTACTAACAACAACCACTTACTGAAGTCAGGAATTGAGAGGTACCACAATAGGATATAGTTACCCTTACCCCTACGAACATTCTCTAGAAGAGCTTCATGGTTACTGCGAGATCAGGATTAGACTACCCAACCTCAATTTAGCTTTAGACCATAACAAAACCCTAGGACGATAGAGTGAGAGAGGATTAATCCTAACCCATGGCTTTGAAGCAACACCATATTACAATTTGAATTGATTCAATCACCCAACACGCTTTGAGGAATCTACTTGCCTAATGACAAATGCATGAAAGATACCACTTACCTAGTTCCAGTCTACTAAGTTTCACCTGTTTACCCAACGGCTAAGGTAAAGGTAGTTGGTCACCCAAAAATAGAAGTCCTAATTAATTAGTGAGTGGAGATTACATAATATCCACTTATACTTGATTGAGATCAAAAACTAGAAGCATATCAACTCGAAGCACCCTACGCAGCGTTTGTTTATCCAATACCATCATCTAACCCAACAACACCGGCAACGTATCATGTTCTAGGCCCATCATCCATCTCTTGACCAGCATCAGCGTAGATAAAATATCCACTTATACCTCAGTGGAAGAACACCATTCTCATCATTGGATCTTCCTACAATGCTCATACACCTAACTTGTTATTAGTACCTATTAATGGTGGCTGCTAGTACCTATTAATCTAGGCATAGGCAGGGGAAGGAACAAAGCTATAAGCGAAGGGATTATAAACAAGTGATTCAGTTAATCCATTAGTTGATTCAGTAACCATTGAAGCAGTTCAAGATACATACCCATACCCAGAAAGCTAATCTAGCTATATAGGACCAATAGTTTATCTGCCACCACCTCCAGTACCACCAATAGTACCATCAATAAGACCATTCACAAGAAAAGTAGATGCTTTTTTCGGTTGAATATGTAGTTGAATCTACAGCAACAGGTTCAACATAAGTACATCTTATAGATTAAGCAAATGTACTAGTACCTTGTGATCGAGATGATGACCTTAGTGATCGAGTTGTGGATGATCCATATAGAGACACATATAGGGAACTAACCACTACGCATGGGGAACTGGAACTAACGACAACATTAGATAAACCACCTAATGTAGTGATAGAGATAGTGATAAAGATGAATATGATGATTTTAGGTCTAGAGGTGAACAAGCTGAAGGAGCTTTTCGTGATCGATATAGAGTAAAAGGACCACCAGTAGTGATAGTAGTAGATATAGCACCAGAAAAATAGATCATGTCGGTCCAACACCAATAATAGTAATAGAGCTAAGAACATAGGTCTCTTTACCAAGAGAAAACACAAAGGCCACAGATACAGTGATAGTACCTCGATCCTTTCCATTTTGAGATAGAGAGCCAGAGTCTTACTTTCGTGTTAGAGAGAGAGATCTAGTTAGTTCCACATCTGAACCATATCCAGTCGCACCAATAGAGTAAGAAACAACAGTTGTAACAAGATTTGATCCACCAGTACCACTCGCAGCATATCCAGTAGGTAGATTAGTAGGAAAGTAAGCATCCTAATCACCATATGCAGATCATCCAGGTCGAGAACCAATCCCAGGCATTGAAACACCAAGTGAAACAACAAGAGTAGTAGTAGACTCCTATGTTTATTTAGTAGATTAAGAAAATTAGCCAGGACCAGCAACATATAATCCAGAAACTATGTTAACACCAGAAGCAAGGGAAGATCAAGACCTAGTAGCAACACTAACCAATAAAGTAGCACCCATAGTAGAAAGAGATGGAGATGCATTGGGTGCAGTTTAAGTAGTTCCATTTCCAGATCAATACCTAGAAGCGGATAAAGAACCAAGCCCAGAGATAACCCCTAGTTGACTAGTAATAATGTATCGCCATGGTCACCATTTTCTATCCCTTGTTACTCCAGTACCAGCATCCCCATTCCTATTCCTTGCTAAATTGTTATCTAAGATGGTCCATCCAAAAGCTAACATAATAGGATAATAAATGTTCACAACTACAAGAACATAAGTATAACTCGGTGGTAAGGCATAGGTTCAATAAGGTAATGCGTGGGAAGTATCCAAGCGAGTAGTTACTTAAGAAATAGCATTGGCAAAGGAAGAAGAGCTATTAGTGAGAGTTTCTAATCCAATTAGAACCATTCTAGACCCAGATCAGGAGGAAACATTTCTGAACTCCGTAACAACCCCATATCTAGATCACATAGCAAACTGGGGAGAAAGAGTATGCTTTAAAGATAGTTGACCCAGAATCTGTTCATATGGAAGCAGTAGTAATTTCCACTGAGCGAGATGCAAAGTGAATCTCGGGTGCACTTTAAACATGGGTACCTATAGGGTACAAAATTGGAGGGGAAAGACTAGATGTTGTAGGTGTCAAGTCCATTAGGGCTAACGGACACTCCTAAACCCTAGATGGCCAAAAAACAAGTTATATTAGATATAACAAAGCTATAGGAACTACTTGACAAAACGCACTTCGGCCACACCCTTTATCGTCAATAAAAACACAATGTAGGAGGGATGCGTAAGCATAGCTCAGCCACCGAGAGAGGTAATCTCATCAACAATAATAGTATAGTGCTGGAGGACATGAATACTTAAGATCGACACGCAAAGTACGAAGTCTAACTAGTAACAAAGCAAGCATAAAAAGAGGTGGAGGCTAGTGCATAGCTTCTAATTTGAGATTGATAACTTTAGGCAGTTTCTGATCCGAAAGTGTTTTTCAACACCAAGAAGCAATTTCAACACCAAGAAGTGTTTTTTGGATCGGGGAAATTAGGAAAGAAAATAAACATTCACTTATACATTAACCAAGAAAAGAACCTAACTAACTGTTAAACTAAAACCAAACACACGAATAGACACACAGGATTTACCTGGTAAAACATTGAAAGGGTGTGAAGGAAACATCCATATAACTATTATTTCGGTATAAAACTAACTAGTTACATTTTAACACAAATTTACTTAATTCATTGTCAAACTTCCAACAAGAAGATCAATGTCTTTATCTAGTTGCTCGAGCAAATTCAATTTGAGTGCAATATCACTTCTAGTTGTTATAGAGCCAGATCTTGTGTAGAGAGAGCATCTGAATCAGTAGTTACCTCATGGTTATGCCTATTCCCATTTAGAGAACAACCAGTAACAGGGGTAGTTGCATTATTATATTCAGTTGTGAAAGTACCAGAACTGAAACTATCTATACATTGAGGAGTTGATTCACCAGCAAATGATCCAGCATCTTTAGGTAATAATATGTCTATGCATGCAGTGGAAACAAAGACAGAGGTAGGAGCATTGATTCCATTATATGAATGATGGACCCGATCCTGCACACACTTATGGGTAGCAGATATCACATCCTTGTCCAATCTGCCAAGAGAGGCCCCCATAAACAATCGTTCGTCCACAAAACTAACCCATGTGGGGTAGCAGGTGTGGTCCAAAAAAGTAACTGGTTGTGCAACCCCTTATAATAAGTCTAAAAGGATGGGAGTATATAATAGCAATAGACTAAAAACAAAGGTCATGTGAAGGAAGTACCACTGGCTAGCCTGTCTCGGCAGTCACCAAGAGTTTGGGTGGGGATTAATGAGGAAATGGTATGATGGTGGAAATATGGTGGGGCACGTGGGTGTGTCCTAGAAGTAGTTGAAATCGAATGGAGACACTGACAATTGGCCGTGGGTTCAATATTTGTTTTTTTCCTATCATCATGAAATGGGCTCCACATGAAACATGGGTCTCACTGAACTGACAAGTGGTGATGATCGTTCAACTTACCGAGCTTCACTTGTTCCTTTTTCAAGTGGAATACATAGCTTTTTTCCTCAATTGGTTCGACCAAGACATAGATTCTTTTATAGCTTGATAGGATATTTAGTAACGACTAAGAAGACAAGATTATGAAATATCTAAGAAATTAATACTAGTAGATAAGTAAGTAATAACAACATCAATGGCAATGTCTATAAGCATAACTACTCTTTTTTATCTGTAACTAGATCCGATCTAGAAGTGGAGGTCCAGTCAGATCTATTATTTCTTCCTGATAGTTTCTTTGTATATGATGCCTTTTGTATATGATGCTTTAATGACTTGATGATTAGGAATAGATTACTCAATATTGACGTCATTCATAAGTGGTGGTAGTGAATCAAATAATAATATGGAATGCATTTCTTTCTCATTTCGCCGGATTAGTTACCATTTGATTCATAACATCCCTATCTGGTTGGAAGACAGTTACCTACCCTAGTCCTTATGAAACTACCTATCTGTTGAAGATTAGCTGGGAGGTACCATAAAGGCTCATAAAACCCATTAGAAAAAGACTAGAAAAAATAAGCCAGGTATCTCTTATGAAGTGAAACTGCACTATTAGCCTTCTAATATCAATTACACCCCAAGTTCATCAACAAGGTTTTCTCGTCTCCTAGAGTATGGTTTTTCATTAGTAGCACAAGTAGACTATGGTTGTTCATCATTAGCAGTAGGGTTTGTTCCTATAGTGGAGCAGCACCATGCAACCTATCTTTGTTCCCAAAACCAATGGGACCATCATCTTAGTCATACCCTGACAAATGGGACCATGATCTCTAGCCTGATTATTACCCATGACCACTACCCAAAGTTAGCCCAATGATTACGAGCATGACATGAAGTTATCCAATAGAACATGATATGAAGTGGAGATTATTCAAGTAGAGTTATGATGAGAAGTCGGATTCGATAAGTTGGATTCTTGCTATGACTTAGGTTACCTAGAACAGGACCACCATGATCTTTCACAAGTATGATCACTCTTATTCGCTATGATCAGTTACTATGATTATATAACCCAGTATGACTCTTCGCTAATATCAATATGATTATTCGATATGACATTCACTATGAAACTAGCATATTCCCTATTCGAATTAGATATGAAAGAACCAAAGCGAGTTTGCTGGAGGAGGTTCTATCTAGTGGAGTCAAAGAGGATTAGTTGGTTATAAATAGTATTGCAAGGAGGAACTATCTATAGTATTTTTAAGATGACTACAAAAGCTTAGGCCTTCCCCTTTCTTCTATTAGTATAGCTTGGTATTAGGAGATCTTAAACTATTGGATGAAGGAGGTAGCTTTATTCCTTGCTCACGTCCCACGGGTGGATAAGATGCATTTACAGGGTTTTCCACTAGATATCTTGCTTCAACCCAATTAATAGGCATTGGTTAAACTAAGTAAATTTATCTACACATCTCAGCTAAAAAGAGAACTCCTGAAATAAGAACAACCACCTACAAATTCATCCTTCTAAGATACACTTATTCACCAAGTACTTTAGAGCTGAATGGTCTGCATAGAACTGAAAATGGCCTTCGAACAGAATAGATAATGGTGGAACTTCTGTAAATCATACACCATAGCTATCCCTTCCCTCTCTTTGGTGGTATAGTTGCACTCTGCTTGAGACAACTTCCTAATTGCAAAAAAATTAGGGTGATTGAGATTCCCTCCCCCTCGTTATGCAAGCACTGCTCCTAGGGAAATGTTGGATGCATCTACATGGACATGAAATTCCACATTCCAATTAGGAAACAGTAGGAGCACTTACCCACTTTTCTTTCGGCATTCCTGTTATGATTCATATATTTATCTAACTCCCTAATGCATGTAGGTACCTTTTCCACGATGATGGAGTATACTTCTGCCCCAATGGTCGGATGGGGTTACCCACCCAATATGAGTCATGAAGAGTTGATCCAAAGTGTACTATATCTATTATTATATGCTTGAAAGGTAGTCCACATTGTGCATAGATATATATTTTTTTCCATCCACGCTTTGAAGGGTATGTCTACTTGCTTGGTTCTTCTCACTCATTCCTCTGATCTTGCTTGAAACGTATCAATTAAATATGTAGATAGTAGACTCGACATGGTAGTTCTGATAAGTTGTTAAGTGGTTTTCACGTATATGATGAATAGATATATTATTACGTACGTAGTAATGTGGGTGATAAGGGAGGGATTGCTGCAAGTTTCAAAGTCCCTTGACCCGACATTCATAGCGCATACATAAATGTACTTCAGTTTCATTATGAATCTCATTTATGCGCTCTTAAGATAGGGATATAGATAGGAGATTGACTTAAAAATAGGTTATTAATTTACATGCTTGCTGAAGTAAATAAATTAAGGTTGGATTATTTATATAACGTTACGCGAGCATTCATTCCCATATCTCCTTCTCTTTCCTCGCAAGTATGGATCCCACTTTCAAATAAACGAACACAAAATTATAAGGTTTATCCATAACCTTATATAAAGACCCATTATAACGAAGTGTTTTTTTATATAAAATACCCCATCTCCAATGCTTTTCTGCATCAGATTCAATAGAATCGAACTTCTTGCCCTAACCTACTAGGTTTCAGAGTCTGGAAGAAGGCACGAGAGTGAAGTCGATCGAGCTTTATAGAATAGACCTTTGACAAGTTTTTTGAATCACTGTTATTACATGTATAATAGAAACCTTTGACCCTTTCAACCTAGTATCAATCAACAGAACAATACCTCTTAGTCTTGGTTCCACACTACCTTCAACCAATAGCATAGGGAAGTTTAACTTGAGCTTAGATAGTTTCTTTGCTAGCTGAATGGTTTGTGGATTATTTTGCTCCATCAACATAGATAGGAGAGGAGAGGTTGAATGGACCGGCGTTAGATTGATAGGAGAAGAGACTTAGTTCTTGCAACCTACACCGACCGGGTGGATGGATGGAATTCTTTGATGGGAAATCATCTCATAGGCTCTCAATAATCCACTTACCTGGGGAGAATTGACTTTAAGATCACCCGATAGATGATTCTTGACCTACGCTAACCACTTGGTTTTGAGCTCTACACTTGCTTTTTAGAGGCTTTGAGTCATTCCATTATGAAATCAACATGGCTAGTCTTGATTACTTTATCATATGATAGGTGGGAAATGGAGGTTTTATTTGATAGTAGCCAAAAACTTTTAGTCACATGCATGCTCCTGTGGTATTGTACCCTAGGGGGTTTACCTTTACCTGCTTATATCTTTAACTGGTGTTTCACTATGCTAGATTACTTTGGATTATGGAACATCTTAAAGCCCGGTTGGGAAGGCTTTATCTGATGGGTGGAAGAGTGGATCAATGGCCATGGTTTAGTAGCTGATGTATGATAGCGTGGGTGGATCTTGACATTTCAAAGATCTTTTACTCCTAGATGGATATGTATTGGTAGATCTAATTATCAAAATTATATTATGGGACAGGACATGCTTCATACTATAGGAGGGATATTATTTGGTGGATTCTTGTTCGTACATCTTTGGGGAGCATAATTTTGATAAATGGAACAACTTTTTCATTGCTAGGATAGATATTGTTGATGCCCAGACCTACATAGATTATCTTTTCACACTCGTCTTACTTTGGAGCGACTGTTATTAGACCCTTCTAGTACTATCGAAAACCTACAATGATGGGATGGAGTACCAATCCTTCAGTATAACAAAAATAACACTAGGGGGAGAGTCTTTACAAAACTTACCTTGGATGGACAGGATCCATTTGGTGAGGTATTCCAAGTAGGCCCTATCGAATTAGATCTTTGGAGGCGCTGCTAGAATATAATAGAAAAGGAGGAAAACCTTGAATTGTTTAATCATTTGATTGTTTAATAGACATGGGAATTTGAATCACTCCATTATACTTTACCTTAGAAAGACTATAAACTTTCCTGAAAGGAAAGGAATGATTTTCTATGGACAGAACTAGCTACATGCTTTACAACATAATGAAAAGACCAAGTAAGATCAGTACAGGATCTTATTGGACTTTATGCCAGCGGGGAGGAGAGGAGAGAGCTTATTGAGGATGGATTGGATCATGGGAATTGGAAATCATGATACCTTACCACCTTATACCACCTTCCAGACACACTTTCTATTTACAGCCACCCCTAGTCACATGCTAATAAGGGAGGGAATTTGGAAGACTAGGAGAAGTGCCAGATCAGATCAGTTGATGTGGGAATTGAAGGAAATGCTCTTAGTCATACACTTGCGCTAATATAATTTCCTTTTTGAACAACCAATATGGGCACCTAGACCCATGATAACCACATGTTCTAGTATAAGAAACACCCCCTATCAGATTCTTTTTCGAATTGACTAGAATCAAACTTGTTTCCCCTCGTGCTTGAGGAGCATGGAATCAATCATTGAACAAGCAAGTTGATCTGGCTTCAGAACATATACCTTATATGATTTTTTTCATTTTTGTTATTATGTATATAATATGAGAGAGATATTTTTACTTTTACATGACTTGTTGTACAATGCAACCAAGCCAGAAACGATACCATCTTCTTTTACCAACCTTGAACTTCACGAGATGGCGTGCTGCCTGACAACCATTAAGTCATGAATATGAATCAGGATCGATATTGGATGTACCTTTATTTTATTAATCTTACTCTTACTTCTATCCCTACCCTACCCCTACTCACATTCTATGGAAGGAAGGGAAGAAGAGTTTCATCACTACTGCACCAGATATTTCATTTTTCAAGTCGGGTGGGATTAGACACCTTACATTTCTATTTATACAACCTCAGACTGAAAATTTAACGCTACATCAGCCAAGAATACCCCACATAGGGAGGCAGGGGCTGATATTTCTATTTTACTTGCATGAACTTCTTAGACCTCGAGGGAGCCAAGGAACTGGAATCACAAAGTGTTTAGGACAAGTTGAGCCTTCCTTATAAGCAGAAGTCGTGGATGTAATTGGTTCATCACTGGATCGTTAGATCGGAATGTGGAATAAACATGGGATTGATAATCGCTTCATGAGAAGACCTTCAAAGTACTAGATTGATGGCATGGAGAAACTTACCCCAGGAAAGAATGAGACCCATAAGATCAGGACCGACAGGAGACAGGACTACAATACATTCTCTTGTTCAGACCATATACTTGCATGAATTATATTCTCTCTACCATCCTACATTAGGTCGTACAAGCTTTAGGAGGAACTCCTAGAATAGAATAGAAGGATTTTCTTTAATCATTGGATTGAAATCGGAATGAAGAGAAGAAAGAGTCCCTACCACCTTGGAGGGAGAACCCTTATATATCCCTACCATAGTTCTTAAAATCCAACCCTTCCAGTGGGAGTAAAACCTAAGTAGTCTAGAAAGCCAACCCTATCCATGCATGATTAGTCATCTGTTTAAGCCCCACTACCTACAACCTCAACCCATGGGCTTGAGCGAGAGACTCTTGGCTCTCCAATGAATGTGTTTAAGGCATAAAGTCTAATCCTCGGTGAGTGGTCTTCCTTCTTGGTAGTTGGGGGGCTTTCTCGTCACCCTCATCTCACTACCCTTTGCCTTGGAAAGAACCTTTGAACCTATGCATCAGACCTACTGCCTTTTCTGAGTGGAAATATAGCCTTGGAAACAACCTCTGACTGAACACCCTCCTACCCGCTTCCTACCCTCTCCATCTGAAAGAAGTAAGTTCAACATAGTACAATCAGTTCACCATCCGCATTCAGTTAGCTCATTTCCCCTAGAACATGACCTCAATGAGCTTTCAGTGGTTAGATTTCAGTCAGTATGATTTATGTCCATAGGATATCCACACGATGTCCGTATTATGTGCACTTTTAGGTTTCCATATTCAGTTCACATTACCAATTATCCTTTCACTTTACAATACACATACACAGTGCCTACAGATAAACAACCCAGTATGAATAACACTTTCACTTACCGAGTGGATAATAGCCATTGTTTTTGGTGAGGCCCGAAAAAGAAAGGATTAACTTATGATATTTTGGGATAACTTTGGTTTAGGTGAGAACCACGTAAAAACAACCCACGTGTTGCGAAAAGGTGGTCACCAAACGACGTGCAACAGATAGACTGATTTCCAATTTGGAGGGACGTGGGTAGATAAAAATAAAATAAAAGAAAATAGATAAGCTTATATATAATTCATGATGTTAAGGCACCTAAAGAAATCCTATTTCAAGTGGGTTTATGTCATCTTAAACAACACCATTTGGAGAAGGAACAAAGTAGTCGGCTTGGAACAGATTCTCAAAACATTCGAAGTCACCATTTCTTTTACCAATAAACTCATTTTGATTTTGTTGGAGGCACCCCTCTCATCAAGGATACTCAAATTCATTTCTTTATTACTCACATGGAATTTCATTAAACATCTCTATGTTTGATTTGGTGGCATTGATTCGAGTGCTTCTTTAGCCCCTCACCACTAATATTTTCATTTTTCCTTTGACTTTATGACTTAAGCATCAAAAAGGCCATGGGGTTGATTCTTTTATGGCCCCCAATCCCATACGTGTGGGAGTTTGCATCAGTTCACATTGGATAAGGATATTTTAGGAATGTCCACCCCTTATAGAAATGGACGAGGCAAAAATAACTACTGTTGTTAATCAATACAATGGGATGCCTTACTTATTTGTTGCGATTCCAAGAGACAATACACTTCAATTTGTTAGAAAATTATATATTACAGAGCAATGGAACACATAAAATATATTGCAAAAATTTAAACAAAGAAAACACATAAAACAAGAGAGACACAGATATACATGGCTCACCCAATTTGGGCTATGTCCATGAAGAAACAACGAGTCCTTCCTTTTATATTATCCAGCAAACTGAAGAGATACAACATACAATAGATCCTTTGTAATTCCCTCTTCTCTCTCACTCAATCTCCTCTCTCTTTCTCACTCAGAATACAGATATGCATAGACGCAATACAGTTCCCTCATATATAGTGAGGGGTTTCCTTCTAGGGGAAAAAACCCTAAATTAAACATAACTTCTACCATCAGATCTTCGCCTAATGAACGACCTAGATTGACTATGAAATTACAATAGTTTACAAGGAGATTTTACATCTGTTTTTAGCTTTGGGGGTTGTCGTCCCCCTGGACCCCCCTTGCAGTGCAAATATTACAAGAGGCGTTGCCTCCACATTACGAACTAGGGTCCAATGAGGTGATACCTTTGGATAAAGAATATATTCAGGCTCCACACCCAACACAATTTACTTCATTAGTTGATATAGATGGTTATGATAGTCTATGAGGTAAGGGGGTGAAACTATGCTTCAATTAGGCTAGTACTCATGCGAGCAATGGTCGGTACTCCAAGTTTTGATCCCGGTGTTGATCCCAGTACTACATCCAGTAGGTTACAAGTATCAATGCCAAGGTAGGTTCAATCCCAGGGGTATTTTGGCACTCGTTTCTTTTTGTTTTTTTATTTACACTTGAATCCATTAATTTTTCGAGGGTACATTCTCATGTCACAACAAATGCGAGCTGAAATCTAAGCTCCCCATCGAGCGAGGGATAATCTTACATCCCCATCAAGAGCTAATATAGAAGCCCCATCAATGGACTATCTCTCACTCCCAAGGTGCAACATAGAAATTAAGAACTGCAATATGCATGTCATGAAGAATCATCTTTTCTATTGTAGCTTTTACATTTTTCTCTTAAAACTGCAAATGTTCCAAAATCTATATATCTTCAAGTTTTTATAATAAGATGGGTTCTTTCAAATATATTTCTTGTAAACATAGGATGTGAGATTGCATTAAATCATTGTTCCTTAGTAGATCATTTATATGTATTTGTAATTTGTGGGTTTTTAGAGAGTGTTGAGGTATATGCATTTGTTTCAATGGATGGGTAATTACAGTGGAGTTCCCACCTTGTATTTTTTTTTTAGACGTTCTATTTCAAGAGAAATTTTGGACTCTTGTCTAGAATTGGTATTGGATAAACAATAGAAAGTAACTTGTTATTATTATGGGTAGTTAAATGTTACAATTTCAAGGTGTTTTTACCCTATATGTTCTATTTAACTGTTCCACCTTTCTGTTGGTTGAAAGACATATGGGTTATAATTTTTATATACCAATTTGACACATTTTCCTATGGCCCATAGAACCTTAAATTTGTTCCTATTTATGAGTCCCATGTTACTCTTTTGAAACTACAGTGACAATTTATAGTCTGTGTATTATAATGTTGTCAATTGATTAAGTTCTTGTGAAGATTTCTTATTACAAACTGGAAACAATTCCTTTATTCTTTGTTTTCTATCAAGAATTAACTCCCATTATAGTTGCAATTCCAAATAGTTTCTTTTCACAGTTCTAGTTTTATTTGGCTTACAACCTTTACTTTTAGAAATAAAGCAGATTATTTAACATACTCATTGTTCATGCTTCAATTTGTATAATAATGTTCTTGGTGAGTATTTTTGTCCAATATTTGGAGTTAGTTATTAGATTCTAATCCTATTATTTTATGTGATTTCTTATTTCATCTAATGCCGATAATCTAGTAGGTAAGCTGGATCTGATTTTCTCTGGAACCTTCTTCCCACTTTTATAGAGCACCTATATATATATATATATATATATATATATATATATATATATATATATATATATATAGATATAGATATTGCAGTTCTTAATAGATTATGGGTAAAGATCTGATTATCTAGCCAAAAAAGCTTTTTCTTAAAAGCAAATGATGATCGAAAGGGTGATTGGAATTGGCTGATAAGGAAAATTGAGAACTGTATTCACCACTAGTGTAACCATTGGTTATCAAGATGGGTTTGACTAGTTCTAGTTAAAATAGTATTAGAAGCACAACATGTCTTCTCGTAAATACTATCTTTGATCCCTCAGGCCATTCTTCACAAGATTCAATGGCTCTTTTTCTAATTCATATGGTATGGTAGTAGGGAGAAATAGGGATTTCCTTTGGTTAAGTGGAATAAATTTTCTCTCCCAAAATCCCAAGAGGGCTAGGTTTTCAAAAAAATATTATTATTTATGCCTTGGTAGCCAAGAGTGTATGGAGGATAATAAATTCCAATGGATTATGGACAGACGTTATTTGATCAAAATCTATCGAGCCAGACTCTACTGGATTGGTTGAGGTGTCCAAATCGTACAAAAAGGCTCGATGTTTTAGAAAGCTCTTATTGATGCCCTTCCATCAATTCATTAACTACTTTGTTGGAAAGTTGGTAAAGCTGTCCAAGTGAAAATCGGACTTGACGCATGGGTGGGGTGCACTGAGGTATATCATTTGCCTGATCATATGATAACAAACATTCCGACCAATGGATATTACACTTTATCTCAAATTGCAGATCCTCTAGCTTCAACAACATATCTATATGAAGATAAATATACATACCCATATCCTCCGAATTTCTAAGACATTACCTTGTCCAATTTCATATCCATTAGATCTTGAGAGTATAAGGATGATCTAGTGATTCAATTCTGAACTGATCCATACCTTCATTTACAGCTCAAGAAAATGATGTTCTAGGGATCTTCTCTAACTAATCGTTATCCATATGTTCATGAAAACGGACGTAGATTCTCTGGTT
The DNA here is from genome assembly GCA_031772625.1 of Pinus tabuliformis. Taxonomy (NCBI): domain Eukaryota; kingdom Viridiplantae; phylum Streptophyta; class Pinopsida; order Pinales; family Pinaceae; genus Pinus; species Pinus tabuliformis. The sequence goes on along the minus strand of CM062809.1, from coordinate 1,018,944,951 downwards.
CCAAGTGACCCACTCTTTTCACTTGGCCTGAAGAATCAGGTTCTTCTCCACTGAAAATGAATCTCTTCATTTGTTTCAAAATTATAGTGAGATAGGGATGATGACCAGCCCTCAACTATCGTACAGAGGTTTAGGCCGAGTGATTATACCTTCACACCTTTCTTGGACAGATGAGGATTACTCCTTTAGGCAACATTATATTATCTAAGCGAGCATGGATGTTTCGGAGCTCAAGGTTTAGGTGATACTAAATATAGTATAATAGGCTGTGATGAGCCGACACCAAATAAAGGAAAGGGGAGCTATTATCCAGGTAAGGAACTAATGGTACATAGAGCTATTTCTCAACCAGCAACTCTGGTCGTATGAGTCGAGATCTAAGGTTAGTGATGGAGACACAGTTTCTTATCCATCACTAGTAGGATAGGTAGAGGTAGAGGTAGAAGCAGCTGACTAAGCCGTAGACCCAACACCAATAGATGTAGAGTAATATGTTTAAGCAAGATGAGTAGCATAAGTAACATAAGCAATAGAAGAGCTAGTAGATCAGTAGCAGTTGTTTGCAGCAACACCAATAAAAAGAGAAGAAGAGGTAGCCAGAATGTAAGATCGAGAACCATTATAAATAGCTTACCCACCACTATCTTGCCTGGTATCTATTCCCATCCCAGCTTCCCTTCACGCAGTTCCATCTTGAGTTTACCCAGCGCTAGGAGAGGTAGATTCAGTAAATGTAGAGTCTGTTGATTCTGCTAATTAAGAAAGTGATCCACTTGATTCAGAAGCGATTGACACGGTTCCCACACTAAAGGTACCAAAGTCAGTTAATCCAGAGCCAGTGAATGATCTAGTAGCTTACCTAGTTCCAGTCTACTAAGTTTCACCCGTTTACCCAATGGCTAAGGTAAAGGCAGTTGGACACCCAACAATAGAAGTTCTAATTAATCATTCAATGGAGATTACAGAATATCCACTTGTACCTGATTGAGAGTGAGAACCAGAAGCATATCAACTCGAAGCACCCTGTGCAGCACCTGTCTATCCAATACCATCATCTAACCCAACAACACCAGCAATAGATCTTGTTCTGGGCCCATCATCCATCTCTTGACCAGCATCGTTATAGATAAAATATCCACTTATACCTCGATGGAAGAACTCCATTCTCGTCGTTGGATCATACTAGAATGCTCATACACCTAACTTGTTATTAGTACCTATTCAGTGGTGGCTGCTAGTACCTATTAATCTAGGCGTAAGCAAGGGAAGGAACAAAGTTATAAGCGTAGGGATTGTAAACAAGTGATTCATTTAATCTAGTAGTTGATTCAGCAACCATTGAAGCAGTTGAAGATACATACCCATGCCCAGAAAGCTAATCCAGCTATATAGGACCAATAGTTTATCCGCCACCACCTCTAGTACCAGCAGCAAGACCATTCACAAGAAAAGTAGATGTTTTTTCAGTTGAATATGTAGTTGACTCTATAGCAACAGGTTCAACATAAGTAGATCTTGTCGATTAAGCAAATGAACTAGTACCTTGTGATCAAGATGATGACCTTCGTGATCGAGTTGTGGATGATCCATACAGAGACACATATAGGGAACTAACCACCATATTAGATAAAACCACCTAATGTAGTGATAGAGATAGTGATCAAGATGAATATGATGATTTTAAGTCTAGAGGTGAATGAGCTGAAGGATCAATCATGAGTTAAGAACATAGGTCTCTTTACCAAGAGAAAACACAAAGGCTACAGATGCATTGACAGTACCTCGATCCTTTCCATTTTGAGATAGAGAGCCAGAGTCCACCTTTCATGTTAGAGAGCGAGATCCAGTTAGTTCCACATCCGAACCATATCTAGTCGCACCAGTAGAGTAAGAAACAACAATTCTACCAAGATTTGATCCACCAGTACCGCTAGCAGCATATCCAGTAGGTAAATTAATAGAAGAGTAAGCATCCTAATCACCATATGCATATCCTCCAGGTCGAGAACCAGTCCCATGCATTGAAACACCATGAGAAACGATAAGAGCAGTAGTAGAATCCTATGTTTATTCAGTAGATTAAGAAAATGAACTAGGACCAGCAACATATAATCTAGAAGCTAAGGTAACACCAGAAGCAAGGGAAGATAAAGACCTAGTAGCAACACTAACCAATAAAGTAGCACCCATAGTAGAAAGAGATGGAGATGCGTCCGGTGCAGTTTAAGTTGTTCAATTTCCAGATCAATACCTAGAAGCGGATAAAGAACCAAGCCCAGAGATAACCCCTAGTTGACCAGTAACAATGTATCACCATGATCACCATTTTCTATCTCTTGTTACTCCTGTACTAGCATCCCCATTCCTATTCCTTGCTAAATCATTCTCTGAGACGGTCCATCCAAAAGCTAACATAATAGGATAATAATTGTTCACAACTGCAAGAACATAAGTATAACTAGGTGGTAAGGCATAGGTTCAATAAGGTAATGCACGGGAAGTATCCGAGTGAGTAGTTGCTTAAGAAATAGCATCAGCAAAGTAAGAAGCTTTATTAGTGAGTTTATAATCTAATTGGAACCATTCCAGACCCAGATCAGGAGGTATCATTCTTGAACTCCGTAACAACCCCATATCTAGATCACGTAGTAAACTGGGGAGAAAGAGTACACTTTAAAGATAGTTTACCCGGAATCTGTTCATATGGAAGTAGTAGTCATTTCCATTGAGCCAGATGCAAGGCGAATCTACGGTGCACCTTCAACATGGGCACCTATAAGGTATAGAATTTGAGGGGAAGGACCAGATGTTGTAGATGTCAAGTCCATTAGGGCTAATGAACACTCCTAAACCTCAGATGCCTAAAAATCAAGTTATATTAGATACAAGAAAGTTACAAGAACTACTTGACAAAAAGGCACTTAGGCCACACCCATAATCGTCAATAAAAACACAATGGAGGAGAGGATGCGTAAGTGTGGCTCGACCACCGAGAGAGGTAATCTCATCAATGATAATAGTATACTGGTGGAGGATACAAATAATTAAGATCAAGACGCAGAGCAAGAAGTGTAACTAGTAACAAAGCAAGCATAAACAAAGGCAAAGGCCAGTGCATAGCTTCTGATTTGAGATTGATAACCATAGGCAGTTTTAGATTTGGTCCTAGAATATGCAGAAGCAATTTCACCACCAAGAAGATCAGTATCTTTATCTAGTTGCTCGCTCAGATTCAATTCGAGTACAAGATCCCTTCCAGTTGTTATAGATTGTTGGGTCCCTGTAATACTAGTGATTACCCCATTACTATTGTAGTTATACCCCTTATTTATATTTTTGTGCCCCTATTGCCCCCATATTGTTATTACTATGCCCCATAGAATCCCTCTATTGTTATTTTTGTGGCTTTATATTATTATTGTTAGGTCAGCTGGATTATATTGTGACTCCATAGTCTCCTATATATAGAAAGGAGGTTTTGTCATTTGAATCATCCAAGAATTGTTCATTTATGTAATGTAAAGGAGGTTTCCCCCTCGAAGAGGCTGAATTCTAAGGCGTTGATCTATATTTTCTATCTTTTCCTGAGCTGGTTTCATAACATTTGGTACGAGAGCTTTGGATTTTAGGGTTTCGCTGCTCCAAATAGGTCATCATGGAATTTTCGCTATAACTTTTTTTTTGCGACATTTCAAAAGTTGCAAAAAAAAACCCATTTGATAAGAAATCGCGCTGAATCTCGGGTTTGATTTCAGAGCTTTTCGTGCTATATTTGCGGAGATATGATCTGAGGAAGTTGGTCTTTTTGCAGACTCCTGAATTACATTCCAAACAGGTGACCTGGGGAAAATCGTCATAACTTTTTCTCTGGGGATCAGATTGAAATTTCGTAAGAAGTATAGAAAGAGGACATACTGTAGTTTCTTGTATGCATTTTTCAAATCCATAGGTCGAAACAGTGACTCGTGGCGCGTCGTACAAGTTTGCTCTACTGAACTAGTCTATAATCAAGTCACTGTGGGATATTTCGCATAACTCTTCCTTGGAGAAACCAATTTGGGTCAGACTTGTGGCATTGGAAAGAGGAAATAAAAGGCTACTACAAGTTGCAATTTCAGAACTAGATGATCCGAAATTACAGAGATACATCAGATTCAATATCAGGCTTCCACAAAGTGAAAAAAGGTGTGTAGTTTTTTTAAAAATTTTGCGTAAGCTTGGTTTGAAGGAATTCAAAGGGCATAGTAAAGCATTATTATCGGTAACTGATGCCCCGAGGAAAGAAAATGAAAACACCTAGTAAGGAACCTGAAAGCTCTAGCATGACTCATGAAGAAGAGGAAGAAATACTACATGGTATATCAAAATTACAAGAACAAGTGCAACAAATGTCACGCTCACAAAAGCTAACAGAAGCTAAGATAAATGGCGTGGAATTTAAGATAAAGGCCATGGAAGCTAAGATGGATGATTCGAAGACAGATTTGAAGAGAGACATGGTAGATTTGAAGACATATTTGAAGACAGATTTGAAGACAGACATGGCAGATTTGAAGACAGATTTGACAAATTTTCTACAAGAAATACTTATTAATGGTGAAATGGTTGTAAAGGAAACTCATGATGTGAACAAAAGAAATGTTAATCATGATTCCATAGACTCTAATGTTGGATCAAAGACCCACCATATTCCAAAAATCGATATGAGGAAGTTTGATGGCAAGGATCCCGCCACATGGATATTACAGATGGAAACTTTATATTTGGAACCAGTTTGTATGGTATCAATGGCTTTGCTCTCGTAAACAATTTATCACTTGGGAAATTTTTACGGAAGAATTGATAGCACATTATGAGGATACAAAAAGCAACACTTTTTTTAGCCAATTGATAAGTCTCAAACAAAAGGGTTCAATAATGAAGCACATTGAGGAGTTCCAAAAATTGAACGTAAGGGTAAAAGATATTCCAGAGGAGCATAGGATTGATGTGTTCATAGGGTCTTTAAAGGATAATATCCAACATGATGTTCGCCTTTGGGAACCTGATTCATTAGAGAAGGCATTTAGGTTAGCAAGAAAAATGGAAAGCAAAATTATGGCAACTAGGAAGCATACCACTCACAACTATGAATTGTTGTTACCCCTAGTCTTCCACAACCTATAAGGTTGACACCACAACAATTGGAAGAAAAAAGAGCAAAAGGGCTTTGTTACAGTTGTGATAGCAAATACACTAAAGGTCATAAGTGTGTTGAGAAGAAATTATTCTACATAGATTGTGAAGAGGAAGAAGAAAAGGAGCAAGAAAGGTTAAAATAAGAGGATATACTCTAGGAACAAAGCCTAGATGAAGAAAAAATAAATCCGACCATATCTTGTAATGCATTGGTGGGAATTACCACTTCCCAAACCATCAAGATAGAAGGACAAATCAAGAAGAAAAAGGTAATAGTGTTGATTGATTTAGGAAGCACCCACAATTTTGTTCATTGTAGGGTAGCAAAAGAATTGAATTGCTTCCTGTATCCAGCACTAGAGTGTCAAGTTATGATTGCAAATGGAGGAACAATAGATTGCTTTGGAAAGTGCCATAATATCAAGCTATCCATGGGAGAATATGTATTGACTAGCAATGCTTTCCATTCCAATGGGAGGTGCTGATGTTGTACTAGGAGTCCAATGGCTACAATCCTTAGGTACAATAGCTTTTAATTTTCAAGAAATTTTCATCAAATTTTCTATGGAAGGAAAGGAAGTTGAATTAAGGGGTATTGTAGGGAAACGAGGAAAGATAATCAGCTCTAATGGTATGACAAAGCTTCTAAAAAAGGAGCAAAGAGGTGTAATTGCACAATTATGTTCGCTAGATGTTTCCACATCGGAATCATCTATTTCTCCAGATCTCCAAAAAGTCTTGGACAATCATTCCAAGGTATTTGAGACTCCCAAAGGTCTCCCACCTATGCGTGATCATGATCATGCTATTCATCTGATTCCAGGAAGTGTTCCTCCAAACATCAGGCCGTACATATATCCCTATGTCTAAAAAATGTGAAATTGAACGTATGGTTGCAGAAATGCTAGAGGCTGGTATAATTCAACCGAGTCAAAGTTCTTTCTCTGCTCCAGTAGTATTGGTGCACAAGAAGGATGGATCATGGTGCATGTGTCCGGATTATAGGGAGCTCAACAAGCTCACTATTAAAGATAAGTTCCCCATTCCTGTCATTGATGAATTACTAGATGAATTGCATGGATCAATTTACTTCACCAAGTTGGATCTTCATTCAGGATATCATCAAATCAGAATGAAGATTGAAGACATTCCGAAAACGGCATTTAGAACTCATGAGGGTCATTATGAATTTTTGGTCATGCCTTTTGGCCTTACCAATGCACCTTCAACATTTCAAGGTTTGATGAATTCAATTTTCAAACCATTCCTTAGAAAATTTGTGTTAGTATTTTTTGATGATATACTAATCTACAGCAAGTCTTGGAAGGATCATGTTGAACATGTTGACAGGGTGCTACAACTATTGGAGGAGAAACAATTATATGCAAAAATATCCAAATGTTTCTTTGGAGTCCAGGAGGTGGAATATTTGGGTCATATTGTATCTCATGAAGGAGTTAAGGTAGACCCTAGCAAAATTAAAGCCATTAAGGAATGGAAAATCCCCACATCCATAAAGAATCTGCGAGGATTTCTTGGGTTGACAGGGTATTATCACAAGTTTGTTAAGAATTATGGGAGAATAGCAGCACCTATAACAACATTATTGAAGAAACATGCATTTTCATGGACTCCGGAAGCAACAAAGGCCTTTGAACATCTTAAAGAGGCAATGTGCCAAGCACCAATCTTAGCTACACCGGACTTCACAAAAACCTTTATTGTGGAATGTGATGCTTCAGGAAATGGATTGGTGTTGTTCTAATGCAAGATGAAAGACCCATTGCTTTTGAAAGTCATCCAATCAAGGGAAAGTTTTTAAGAAAAGCTATTTATGAGAAGGAAATGTTGGCAATACTCCATGCACTTAAGAAATGGTGACCCTACCTAATGGGAAGACACTTCAAGGTAAAAATAGATCATGATAGCCTTAAATACTTTTTAGAACAAAGATTATCCTCTGAAGAGCAACAAAAGTGGGTCACAAAGATGTTGGGTTATGACTTTGAAATCATCTACAAAAAAGGGAAGCAAAATGTGGTGCAGATGCACTCTCAAGAAAGGATGAGGATGTGGAAGCATTGTTGTGCGCCATTTCTATTATCCAACCAGATTGGATAAACGAAGCAAGGGAGCAATGGAAGAATGATGAAGAAGTGTGGGCACTTATTCGAAAGCTACAACAAGATTCCAGTACGTCTAATACATTTAGCTGGAAAAATGATTCGTTATGGTACAAAGATCGCTTATACCTCTGTAAGAATTCCCAGCTAAAACAAAATATTCTTATGGAATTGCACACTTCTCCCTTAGGAGGGCACTCAGGATTTTTAAAAAATTACCACAAGGTTAAAAAGAATTTTTTTTGGGATGGCCTTAAATCAGATATTCAAAAGTTTGTGGCAGAATGTTTGGTTTGCCAACAAAATAAAGTTGAAACAATTAAGACACCGGGTCTATTACAGCCTTTATCCATTCCAAGCCAACATTGGGAGGAGGTTTCAATGGATTTTATCACAGGTTTACCCAAGTCTGAGGGAAAGAGTGTCATCATGGTGGTAGTTGACAGACTTACCAAGTATGCACACTTTTGTGCATTATCACATCCATTTAAAGCCAGTACAATTTCTACTACATTTATGGAAACAATTCAAAAGCTACATGGAAACTCAAAGATTATTGTAAGTGACAGAGATCCCATTTTCACTAGAAATTTTTGGAAAATTTATTTTCTTGTCTTGGTACTCAGTTAGCTCATAGCTCATCTTATCATCCTCAATCTGATGGGCAAACTGAGATAGTAAACAAATGTTTGGAAGGATATCTTTGTTGCTTTGTATCTGATAAACAGACACAATGGTTCAAATGGTTTCCTCTGGCTGAATGGTGGTATAACACTTCCATACAGCAACAAAAATGACCCCATTTATGGCACTTTATGGGTATCAACCACCATCCATCACATCATATTTAAGAGAAAATTCTAAGGTTCAGGCAATGGAACATCACATTGAACATCAACAACAAGTCCTCCAACTCTTAAAGGATAACCTCGTGTTGGCACATAATAGAATGAAACAACAAGAAAATCAACATCGCAGTGAAAGAAGTTTTCATGTAGGTGATTAGGTATTCCTACGGCTACAACCATATAAGCAAATGTCCCTCAAGCAAGCTAAGAAGGATCTAATAAATTATCACCAAAGTATTATGGTCCGTACAAGGTGTTGTAAAAGATTGGTACTATGGCATACAAATTGGAGCTTCCTGCAACTTCTCAATTGCACCCAGTTTTCCATGTTTCATGTTTAAAGAAGGTTATAGGCGACAAGCTCCCAGTTCAAACAATATTGCCAGAACTTGACGAGCAAGGAAAAATTATATTGGAACCGGAAGCAGTCATAGAAACAAGAACTCGACAGTTACGAAATCGATCAATTTCAGAGTATCTTATCAAGTGGAAGAACTTATCCGCTGAAGATTCCACATGGGAAGATGAGAATTTTATGCAAAAGTATCCATAACTATTCAAGTGTTGAGGACAATACATTTTTGAAGGCGAGGGGCATGTTGGGTCCCTATAATACTAGTGATTACCCCATTACTATTGTAGTTATACCCATTATTTATATTGTTGTGCCCCTATTTCCCCCACATTGTTATTACTGTTCCCCATAGAATCCCTCTATTGTTATTTTTGTGGCTTTATATTATTATTGTTAGGTCGGCTGGATTATATTGTGACTCCTTAGACTCTTATATATAGAAAGGAGGTTTTGTCATTTGAGTCATCCAATAATTGTTCATTTATGTAATGTAAAGGAGGTTGTCGCCTCTAAGAGGCTGAATTCTAAGGCGTTGATCTATCTTTTGTATCTTTTCTTGAGTTGGCTTCATAACATAGATCCATAGCCTGCACAGAGAAAGCATATGAATCAGTAGTTACCTCATGGTTATGCCTATTCCCATTTAGAGAAAAACCAGTAATAGGGGCAGTTGCATTATTATATTCGGTTGTGAAAGCACCAGAACTGAAACTATCTATAGCTCGAGGAGTTGCTTCACCAACAAATGATCCAGTGTCTCTAGGTAATAATAAGTTTATGCATGCAATGGAAACAAAGACAGAAGTAGGAGCATTGTTTCCATTCTATGAATGATGGGCCCGATCCCCCACACACATATGGGTAGCAGATATCACGTCGTTGTCCAATCCGTCAAGAGAGGCCCCCATAAACAACCGTTCGTCCACAAAAGTAACCCATGTGGGGTAGCAGTTGTGGTCCAACAAAGTAACTAGTTGCGCAACCGCCTTATAATAAGTTTAAAAGGATGGGAGTATATAACAACAATAGACTAAAAATAAAGGCATGTGGGTGTGGCCTGGAAGCAGTGGAAATCAAATGGAGACAGAGACAACTCGCCATGGGTTCAATATTTGTTTTGTCCTATCATCATGAAATGGGCTCCATATGAAACATGGGGCTCACTGAACTGATAATTGGTGATGATCGTTCAACTTACCAAGCTTCACTTCTTCCTTTTTCGAGTGGAATACTTACCTGTAGATTATTTATAGCTTTTTCCTCAATTGGTTCAACCAAGACATAGATTCTTTTATAGCTTGATAGGATATTCAGTAACAACTCAGAAGACAAGATTATGAAATATCCAAGAAAACACTACCAGTAGATAAGTAAGTAATAACAAGATCAATGGAAGTGTCTATAAGCATAACTACTCTTTTTTATATGTAACTCGATCTAATCTGGAAGTGGAGGTCAAGTCGGATCTATTCTTTCTTCCTGATAGTTTCTTTGTATACGATGCTTTAATGACTTGATGATTAGGAATAGATAACTCGATCTTAATGTCATTCAAAAGTGGTGGTAGTGCGTCAGATAATAACAAGGAATGCATTTATTTCTCATTTCGTGGGATTAGTTACCATTTGAATCATAACATCCCTACCCGATTGGAAGACAATTACCTACCCTAGTCCTTATGAAAGTACCTATCCATTGGAGATTAGCTGGGAGGTACCATAAAGGCTCATAAACACCATTAGAAAAAGACGAGAGTAACCAAGCCAGGTATCTCTTATCAAGTGGAACTGCACTATTAGGATTCTAATGTCAACTACACCGCAAGTTCATCAGCAGGGTTTTCTCATCTGCTAGAGTATGGTTTTTCATTAGCAGCACAGGTAGACTATGGTTGTTCATCAGTAGTAGCAGGGTTTGTTCCTATAGTGGAGCAGCACCATGCAACCTATCCTTGTTCCCAAAACCAATGGGACCATCATCTTAGTCTTACCCCGAGAAAATGGGACCATGATCTCTAGTCTGATTATTACCCAAGAAGACTATGCAAAGTTAGCCCTATGATTATGTGCATGACATGAAGTTATCCAACAGAGTAGGATATGAAGTGGAGATTATGCAGGTGGAGTTATGATGAGAAGTCGGATTCAATAAGTTGGATTCTTGCTATGACTTACGTTACCTAGAACAAGACCACCATGATCTTTCACTAGTATGATCACTCTTATGTGCTATGATCAGTTAGTATGATGATATAACTCAGTATGACTCTTCGCTAAGATCAGTATGATTATTAGATATGACATTCACTATGAAACTAGCAAGATATTCCCTATTCAAATTAAACATGAAAGAAACGAAGTGAGTTAGCTGGAGGAGGTTCTATCTAGTGGAGTCAAAGAGGATTAGTTGGTTATAAATAGTATTGCAAGGAGGAGCTATCTATAGTCTTGTTAAGATGACTAGAAAAGCTTAGGCCTTCTCATTTCTTCTATTAGTATAGCTTGGTATTAGGAGAGCTTAAACTACTGGATGAAGGTGGTAGCTTTACTCCTTGCTCGTGTCCCACTGGTGAATAAGATGCATTTATAGGTTCTTCCACTGCATATCCTACTTCAACCCAATTAATAGGCATTGGTTAAACTAAGTAAATCTCTCTAGTTATCTCATCTACTTTTCTTATGTATCCCTGGCTTAACAATAACCTCAAAAGAGAACTCTTGAAGTAACAACAACTGCCTGCAGATTCATCCTTCTAAGATACGCTTATTCAGCAAGTACTTTAGAGCTAAATGGTCTGTGCAAAATTGATAATGGCCTTCCAATAGAATAGATAATGGTGGAACTTATGTAGATCATACACCATGTCTATCCCTTCCCTCCCTTTGGTGGTATAGTTGTGCTCGTCTTGAGACAAATTCCTAATTCCAAAAAAAACAAGGTGATTGAGATTCCCTTCCATTGGCTACACAAGAATTTCTCCTAGGGAAATGTTGGATGCATCTACATGGACATGAAATTCCACATTCCAATCAGGAAACATTAGGAGCACTTACCCACTTTTCTTTCAGCCCTCCTGTTACGATTCATATATTTATCTAACTCCCTAATGCATGTAGGTACCTTTTCCCTAATGGAGTATACTTCTACCCCAATGCTTGGATGGGGTTTCCCACCCCGATATGAGTCATGAAAAGCTGATCCAAAGTACTATATATATTCTTATATGCTTGAAAGATAGTCCCCACCCTCCATAGATATAGATTTTTTTCCACTCATGCTTTGAAGGGTATGTCCACTCGCTTGGTTCTTCTCACTCATTCCTCTAATATTGCTTGAAACGTCTCAATCTAATATGTAGATAATAGACTTGACATGGTAGTTTGGATAAGTGTTAGAAAATTATATATTACGAAGCAATGGAACACATAAAATATTGTAGAAATATAAACACAGAAAACGCACAAAACAAGAGAGACACAGATATATGTGGTTCACCCAGTTTGGGCTACGTCCACCCCGAACAGCCAGTCCTTCCTTTCTATTATCCAGCAAAATGAAGAGACACAACCTACAACAAATCCGCTATAATATCCTAGGTTTTCTCTCACAGTCTCACCTCTCTGTTTCTCACTCACAGAATACACATCTATATCTCAGCCTCAAATACAATGCCCTCATACAAAGAGAGGGGGTTGCCTTCTAGGGCAAAAAAACCCTAAACTAAACATAAGTTCTACCGTTAGAGGGGTGTACAAACTTCCTGGGGTATACATCCGGCTGAAACAAAGACCTCTGAACAATCATGCTCCACACACAACAATAAGTTGTTAAGTGGTTTTCACGTATATGATGAATAGACGTATTATTACGTATGTAAAAATGCAAGTCCTAAGGGAGGGATTGCTGCAAGATTAAAAGTCCCTTGACCCGACATTCATAGTGCATACATAAATGTACTTTAGTTTCATTATGAATCTCATTTATGCACTCTTAAGATAGGGAGATAGATAGGAGATTGACTTAGAAATAGGTTATTAATTTACACACTTCCTAAAGTAAATAAATTAAGGTTGGATTATTTATATAAGGTTATGTGAGCATTCATTCTCATATCTCCTTCTCTTTACTTGCAAGTATGGATCCCACTTTCAAATAAACGAACAAAAAATTATAATGTTTATCCATAACAATCTATTTTGGGAGAGAATAACAACAATTTCTCCCATTCACTCACATAACTTGGTGAGCATAGATGTAGTTTCATCCAGGAAGAATTTGTATATTGGACCTAACAAGCGACATCATACCTTTCTCATTAGGGAATTTTTGATCAAGTTATCCAGTTATGAGAAGCAAGAAATCAACACAGCAGGTGGAAAGAAAGAAATTCTAATAATGGTTAGGATTTGGAGAACCATACGTAGCAGAAGTTCCAGCAGTGGGAAACAAATCTAGGTCCGTGATTAATATTTTGAATCTTCTGGTTTTGTCGTTAGGAGTCTAGTATAACCAATCTCATTCCATCTTATCCGCCTAGTGATAAACTCAATCATTTATATGCTCCCAAGCCCATCTATAAGCCATATTTTTCTAGTCGTATTCACTCTAGCCAAACCAACCCTCCTCTAAGCATATTCCTCAAATCACGATGGTTAATATTTATATCTCTCCATGGTCAACAATGACAACTGAGATGCAGGAGAAGGATTACAACTCAGAGGTTCTTAGTAGCGGTATGCGAAAACATATTTCTTCGTTTTCATGGGGAGGACTCCTCTTGGAATCAGTGGAAAAACAATATGGGGATGATTGCAATGGTAGGTTGGCAGGGATATGGAAAAATAAATATGCGTACGTAGAAGGAAGTACAGGGCGAAGTATCAGAAATCTAATCCTTCTACCACTTATTAAATGGTCTCTATCGGAGTGTTCCACATCACATCTCCGGTTGTTCCAAAGATTCTTGTTCCAGTAGGTGCAACCTTCAATTTTCGGCCTTTGAGAGAGCCTTCTTCTAAACCACTATTGAGGAGCTTGGAAGCACAAAAGAAAGCGATAGATAGAAATAAACGGTAGATTTAGAGGCTGATCCTAGGTTCCGTAAGGGCTAAAGACCATAAGGGAGAGGAATAGACCTAACTTTTCATGCTTGAACCCACCTCATAGTTACTTGTTCTACCATAATTTACTTACTACCTTCACCATAGGGGAGAGATGAAGTGTTTCCTACCCCAAATCATTTATTCTACCAGGAATATGAGGGAGGGGAGAGAGTAGCTGCTATGAGGAAGAAAAATCCCATGTTTCCCACAAACTATTTCTCTACCGTACTACCTAGACCTGTTATACCTGTACCACTAGAATGAATCACTTAGAGGCCACTTCTATAGACCTTTTAGAAGTACCAAATGGATAGATGGATGGTGGTAAATTAGTTGAGAAACACTTTTAGCTGCATGCCATGATGGTTTATTAAGCCAAGAGGGTTTCAATTTAGCTAAGATTGTTTCACTACCCCAGATTGGTTCTCAACATGCAAAAGAGACATCTTTGAATGGATGGTATTGTGGTTCATTGGCATTGAGCTTGTTCGATGGTTGGTTCGTCGCAGGCTCTCCTATTGGCATTGACACAAGCGAATAGGATGCCAATAGAAAAAAACACCCCATCTGAGATGTTTTTCTATAATGTCACCATAAAATAAGCTGATCAGGCGAGAAATAGACCTTTTTATAGTCTTTTTTCATTACCATTATTACATATATAATATGACAACACTTTTCATTAGCAGGACTAACTCACGAACCAACCAACCAAGAAAGGACAAGTGAGTGCCTCATTTACAAATTGAAACTTCAGGACATTTAGTGACAACAACCACTTACTGAAGTCAGGAATTGGGAGGTACCACAATAGGATATAGTTACCCTTACCCCTATGAACATCCTCTGGAAGAGCTTCATGGTTACTGCGAGATCAGGATTAGACTAGCCAACCTCAATTTAGCTTTAGACCATAACAAAACCCTAGGACGATAGAGTGAGAGAGGATCGATCCTAACCCACAGCTTTGAAGCAACACCATATTACAATGTGAATTGATTCAATCAGCCAACATGCTCTCAGGAATCTACTTTCCTAATGACAAATGCATGAAAGATACCGCTTACCTAGTAGTAGTCTACTATGTTTCACCTGTTTACCCAATGACTACGGTAAAGGTAGTTGGTCACCCAACAATAGAAGTTCTAATTAATTAGTGAGCGCAGATTACATAATATCCACTTATACTTGATCGAGATCGAAAACTAGAATCATATCAACTCGAAGAACCCTACGCAGTGTCTGTTTATCCAATACCATCATCTAACCCAACAACACCAGCAACGTGTCATGTTCTAGGCCCATCATCCATCTCTTGACCAGCATCGGTGTAGATAAAATATGCACTTATACCTCGGTGGAAGAACACCATTCTCATCATTGGATCTTCCTAGAATGCTCATACACCTAACTTTTTATTAGTACCTACTAATGGTGGCTGCTAGTACCTGTTAATCTAGGCGTAGGCAGGGGAAGGAACAAAGCTATAAGCAAAGGGAATGTAAACAAGTGATTCAGTTAATCCATTAGTTGATTTAGCATCCATTGAAGCAGTTGAAGATACATACCCATACCCAGAAAGCTAATCCAGCTATATAGGACCAATAGTTTATCTACCACCACCTCCAGTACCACCAATAGTACTAGCAACAAGACCATTCACAAGAAAAGTAGATGCTTTTTTAGTTGAATATGTAGTTCACTCTATAGCAATAGGTTCAACATAAGTACATCTTATTGATTAAGCAAATGAACTAGTACCTTGTGATTGAGATGATGACCTTAGTGATCGAGTTGTGGATGCTCCATATAGAGACACATATATGGAACTAACCACTATGCATGGGCAACGGGAACTAACCAAAACATTAGATAAAACCACCTAATGTAGTGATAGAGATAGTGATCTAGTCACACCAATAGAGTAAGGAACAACAGTTGTAACAAGATTTTATCCACCAGTACCACTCACAGCATATCCAGTAGGTAGATTAGTAGCAAAGTAAGCATCCTAATCACCCTATGCAGATCATCCAGGTCGAGAACGAATCCCATGCATTGAAAAATAAGAGAAATGACAAGAGCAGTAGTAGACTCCTATGTTTATTTAGTAGATTAAGAAAATGAGCCAGGACTAGCAACATATAATCCAGAAAATATGTTAACACCAGAAGCAAGGGAAGATCAAGACCTAGTAGCAACACTAACCAATAAAGTAGCACCCATAGTAGAAAGAGATGGAGATGCGTTGGGTGCAGTTTAAGTCGTTTCATTTCCATATCAATACCTAGAAGCGGATAAAGAACCAAGCCCAGAGATAACCCCTAGTTGACTAGTAATAATGTATCACCATGGTCACCATTTTTTATCCCTTATTACTGTAGTACTAGCATCCCCATTCCTATTCCTTGCTAAATCGTTGTCTAAGATGATCCATCCAAAAGCTAACATAATAGGATAATAAATGTTCACAACTGTAAGAACATAAGTATAACTAGGTGGTAAGGCATAGGTTGAATAAGGTAATGTGTGGGAAGTATTCGAGAGAGTAGTTGCTTAAGAAATAGCATCGACAAAGGAAGAAGAGCTATTAGTGAGAGTTTATAATCCAATTAGAACCATTCTAGACCCAGATCAGGAGGCAGCATTTCTGAACTCCGTAACAACCCCATAACTAGATCACATAGAAAACTGGGGAGAAAGAGTATGCTTTAAAGATAGTTGACCCAAAATCTATTCATATGGAAGCAGTAGTCATTTCCACTGAGCGAGATGCAAAGTGAATCATGGGTGCAGTTTAAACATGGGTACCTATAGGGTACAAAATGGGAGGGGAAGACCAGATGCTGTAAGTGTCAAGTCCTGATTAGGGCTAATGAACACTCCTAAACCCTAGATGGCCAAAAAACAAGTTATATTAGATATAAGAAAGCTACAGGAACTACTTAGCAAAAACGCACTTAGGCCACACCCTTAATCGTCAATAGAAACACAATGGAGGAGAGGATGCGTATGCATAGCTCGACCACCGAGAGAGGTAATCTCATCAACAATAATAGTATACTGTGGAGGACATGAATACTTAAGATCGAGACACAAAGTAAGAAGTCTAACTAGTAACAAAGCAAGCATAAAGAGAGGTGGAGGCTAGTGCATAGCTTCTGATTTGAGATTGATAACCGTAGGCAGTTTCGGACCCGGTCCTAGAAGATACAGAAGCAATTTCACCACCAAGAAGTGTTGTTCATATCGGGGAAATTAGGAAAGAAAATAAACATTCAGTTATACATTAACCAAGAAAAGAACATAACTAACTGTTAAACTGAAACCAAACACACGAATAGACACACAAGATTTACGTGGTAAAACCTTGACAGGGTGTCAAGGAAACATCCATATAACTGCTATTTCAGTATAAAACTAACTAGTTACATTTTTACACAAATTTACTTAATTCGTTGTCAAGCTTCCAACAAGAAGATCAATATCTTTATCTAGTTGCTCGAGAAAATTCAATTCGAGTGCAAGATCCCTTCCAGTTGTTATAGAGCCAGATCCTGCGCAGAGAGAGCATCTGAATCAGTAGTTACCTCACAACCAGTAACAGGGGAAGTTGCATTATTATATTCAGTTGTGAAAGGACCAGAACTGAAACTATCTATACATCAAGGAGTTGATTCACCAGAAAATGATCCAGCATCTTTAGGTAATAATATGTCTATGCATGCAGTGGCAACAAAGACAGAAGTAGGAGCATTGATTCCATTATATGAATGATGGACCCGATCTTGCACACACTTATGGGTAGCAGATATCACATCCCTGTCCAATCTGCCAAGAGAGGCCCCCATAAACAATCGTTTTTCCACAAAAGTAACCCATGTGGGGTAGCAGGTGTGGTCCAAAAAAGTAACTGGTTGTGCAACCCCTTATAATAAGTCTAAAAGGATGGGAGTGTATAATAGTAATAGACTAAAAACAAAGGTTGTGTGAAGGAAGTATCGTTGGCTAGCCTGTCTTGGTGGTCACCAAGAGTTTGGGTGGGGATTAATGAGGAATAGATATGATGGTGGAAATATGGTGGGGCACGTGGGTGTGTCCTAGAAGTAGTTGAAATCGAATGGAGACAGAGACAATTGGTCGTGGGTTCAATATTTGTTTTGTCCTATCATCATGAAATGGGCTCCACATGAAACATGGGTCTCACTGAACTGACAAGTGGTGATGATCGTTCAACTTACCGAGCTTCACTTGTTCCTTTTTCAAGTGGAATACTTACCTTTAGATTATTTATAGCTTTTTCCTCAATTGGTTCGACCAAGACATACATTCTTTTATAGCTTGATAGGATATTTAGTAACAACTAAGAAGACAAGATTATGAAATATCTAAGAAAGTAATACTAGTAGATAAGTAATTAATAACAAGATCAATGGCAATGTCTATAAGCATAACTACTCTTTTTTATCTGTAACTAGATCTGATCTCGAAGTGGAGGTCAAGTCAGATCTATTCTTTCTTCCTGATAGTTTCAAAAGTGGTGGTAGTGCATCAAATAATAATAAGGAATGCATTTCTTTCTCATTTCGCGGGATTAGTTACCATTTGATTCATAACATCCCTACCGGTTGGAAGACAATTACCTACCCTAGTCCTTATGAAACTACCTATCTGTTGGAGATTAGCAGGGAAGTACCATAAAGGCTCATAAAACCCATTATAAAAATACCAGAAAAACCAAGCTAGGTATCTCTTATCAAGTGAAACTGCACTATTAGGCTTCTAATATCAACTACACCCCAAGTTCATCAACAAGGTTTTCTCGTCTGCTAGAGTATGGTTTTTCATTAGCAGCACAGGTAGACTATGGTTGTTCATCAGTAGTAGTAGGGTTTGTTCCTATAGTGGAGCAACATATAACTATCTTTGTTCCCAAAACCAATGGGACCATCAACTTAGTCTTACCCTGACAAATAGGGACCATGATCTCTAGCCTGATTATTATTGACCACTACCAAAGTTAGCCAATGATTATGAACATGACATGAAGTTATTCAATAGAACATGATATGAAGTGGATAT